>BRKX01000018.1:6878587-7556503 GCA_026008535.1 Perilla frutescens | reverse complement strand
TATGAATCATAAGAATATTTGTGCTTATCACATATTCCATCCTAAAGTAAGAGTGATAGAGGTTTAATATATATATATATATGTTATATTTTTTTTTTTGAAAAAATATATTCGAGTAGTAGCCACGAATTAATCTATATATCTATCACTAATTTTAGTATGAGATGTGTAATATATACTTTAATTTGGTCGAATATACTCGAATCTATTTTAATTTGAAAGTATAACATATATTATAAGGTAAAACCTATATATAATATGATATTTGAAAGTATATCATATATTAAATAACACATATTAAGTAAGGTTAAACCTAGGTATAATAGGATAATTTAACTAAGGAGATTACAATCGGATGTTGAATATGAATAATAAGAATATTTGTGCTTATCATATCTCATCCTAAAGTAAGTGATAAAGGATTAATATATATATATATATATATATATGTTATAATTTCAAAGTAAGATATATTCGAATAGCCACTATTATTAATGTAGAGATAGATTATATTATGTATGAACATATTGAAATTGATGAATAATTGAGCATTAATACAAAAACAGTAAATTCTAGAGGCATAATCGAGGCATAATACAAAACTTCATTCATACAAATAAAATAAAATAAAACTTGAAATATAAATTATTTTACAAAGAAATCCGAACTAATTCAAGTTAAATTAGCAATACAAAACGAACAACAAATTCCAACTACGAATCCAAAAATAAAGAAATTCAATCTCAATGTTATCTTCTTCTCTTCAACGTTTCTGCACTTCTTCATTTTTGGATATCTTGAACTAATTTCACCATTGCTCGACTCGGAATATGAATCGACATCACCACTCCATCCACTATCATATTCTTGGCCTTTCCTAATCATATATTTTTTATAGGCCTCAACCGCTTGATCTTCAGTTGGAAACGACTTGTACAAGCTTCCCCTAACACCGAGTACACATAGAGCACAATCTACCCAGTTTGAATATACTCCCGTTCGGATGCCTTCGAAGACAACATAAAATTTCTGCCTATCGCTATGTTTGATTTCCATTGAGGATCAGTATATGTTAACAAAATGGAAATAGTTAAGATTGAAGATGAATGATAATATAGAATACTAACCCTATTTGAAGATCGAAAATGGAGAGATATTTTGATGAAGAATGAAGATGAAAGAGAATAATGAATACTCAACCCTAATTTTATTGGAAATAACAAAATAATTTTTAATGTTTAGAGAGAGAGATTCGAATTTTGAATTTTGAATCTCTTATTTTCCTTCTCTCACTAGATTAAGAGGGAAAGGGTAATAGAGTAAAATACAATACAGCACTAATGACTATTATTATTTAATAAAACAATATATACGGTAATTACTAATACACCATCATGTGGCCAGGCCACAATGTGGCCGTATAGACTTACTCTTTTTTTTAGGTTCATTTCAATATAATTGAGAGAATTCGATCTATATTCATTAATTGATTTAATTCATAGAATCATAGTTAAAAATGTTGTTTAGTCCACATATTCGTCCTTAAGCTGCAATATTTTAGATTTATGGTAAGTCCTTACGAGACGACATTTAATTGAATTATTGACCATTGAATAATCCAAGTCGCCCATAGAAGGTGGGAAGATTCACTTCTTTTTTTTAATTCCTGATATTTCGGGAAATTCTCAATATTTT
This sequence comes from Perilla frutescens, assembly GCA_026008535.1. Taxonomy (NCBI): domain Eukaryota; kingdom Viridiplantae; phylum Streptophyta; class Magnoliopsida; order Lamiales; family Lamiaceae; genus Perilla; species Perilla frutescens. Next base: position 7,554,808 of record BRKX01000018.1, on the reverse strand, counting down.
TGGAATTTTAAGAACTCCCTTAAATAGATATGAAAGAATCAAAAGTATATTCGATCCAATTATTCCAAAACAAATGAAATAATTCTCTATATGAGTTGTCACAATGGGAAGCGCTTGGGACATTTTATGTAGTATTGTTATTAGACTCGACAAGATTCATCTATAATTGTAGTGTAGGGTATCCTACCGGGTCTAGCAAGAAAATTTATTTGTCTGCTTTAAACGTGTTAAAATTAAATATGATTTACCTTTTTTTGGGATAATGGCGGCAGATCATGCTCCTCATAAAAAATAAAAATAAAATGTTATGAGAAAGAAGACGGTCGACCTAGATTATATATACTGATCAAAAGTAACGTGAAACAAAATAAAATACACAAAATAACTCTGAACAAAAACCTTATCATTAATGGATGTATCATGTATGTATGCAGATATCGGCAGTTGAATACCCATATCTACAATTAGTTCCCTGCAAGCTGCAGAGTTCTGCTGTCACACCTAAAATAATTCAATTATTTTTCTTTTTCTTTTTTGTGAAATGGATTCGAAATATTTATCCAATTGGATGAGTTTCTGAGGTGGCAGGAGATACGCAGGATCTAGCCACGTGGCAGCACCCCACATCCCCATTTTGGGCATCAATTGATAATGATAAAGTAGCAATAATAGAGATGTTGACTAGAAGAAGGGGGCCCCATTGGGCTGCACAAATAAATGATAAATCCCTTTTAGCCCAAGCAAGCCTCTTTGCTACGTCTTTTCCAACCTTCTTTCGTATTTGGGTTTTTCAATTTAGGAAATATTTTAAATAAAATTGAAATAGTATCCCTTTCACCAGGTCTTGGTCAAAGAAAGTGGCATCACACTGCTTTCCAATACGGCCGAACCCCCCCCCCCTTTTGCACACAAGATCACCATTCGAATTTCGAAAAATAATATTTCATCTCGTATTCCACGTTATCCATATGCAATCTCAGCGTGTAATTAGTCTTTATCATCACGATATATTAATAAAAGGAGGGTGACACCTCTTCCTAGTCTCAGTATGCATACAAAATAGTTTGTTTTTCTTGATTCTTTGGATGGTGGTGAAAACCACCAAAAATGTAGTAAACTATCTCAACTAGAAGAAAGATAGCAAACCATATAATCTAAAAAGGAAGCTTCCAAGAAATTTCCATAAGTTTTAAGTATATCCAAACTAGGCAGTTCAATCCACGCACGAAAGCACTAATGATTTATAATGATGGAAGATTCACCGGCCAATATATAATCTAATCGCTTGTCATTTTCTGAAATTGAAGTTTTTTTCTCAAGTGTTGGTGAATCTTCTTGATTAAATAATGTTGTGATTTGTGATGAAATATTTGGAGTAATGTAGGGAGCATTAAAATTAAATAATAATAATAATAATAATAAAAACGTAAGACTTAGCATAGCAGGTCATCTAGAGAGTCAATTCCAAATCTTGGAAGATAATAATAATAGCTAGTGATTGCATTTTGAATGATCACCAAAGAGCAGAAATTGTTATGTACAATGATTGAAATATTTTTTTATTTTTTTTTATCTTGACACAACAATTCGATGTGCAAACTTCCTTCCTGAATATGCTTAGGTGAAGCAAACCGCACTAGGAAAATGTACAAGATACGAAGCCATTATTAAAGGCTTCAATTCCCGCTCTCATGTCGAGACTCAAAAGACACATCTACCCTTTTCGGACTAAACGAATATACAGAGAAAACACCCAAGTATGAGATGAGAAATCATGAATAAGATCTAACCAAGCCGAAATTGCAAAATGATCTCGACTTAAAAAGGCCACCAAAGAGGAACCTAGTGGGAGATTCTTGGGGGACTTGGCTCGACTCCTCGGGGTTGCCCTTCACCCGGAGTATGGTTTGCCCTATTGTTTGTCGGATGGAGTCTATAATCTTGGGATCGACAGGATAACCTGATGAGTCACGGACATAGAACGTGTTAAGAGCTTTGCCTGCTCGTGTGGTCACCTCTGCTCGGGTTACAGTTAGGCTGTTCTCACGGAATATCCTAGTAACATCGGAGAGCAGGCCAACTCTGTCTGTGGTGCACAGTTCTAGCTTCAAGCCCTAGCCATGAATGACCAAATTCACAGTTAAGATTCATGCAAGAAACCCAACCTACTACAGGCTAACAGATACACCAATATTGTTGTATATTATCTTGACTGGCAAATAGTCACTCACTAAATATACAAACTCAAATGTAGATGCAGTTAGTTAGTTGGTCAGCATCAAGATGACACATGCTAATCTAACACAGATTTATAATAGTTTTCTAGCTAATCATCTTCTAATCTAACACAGATTTTCAGATCATATGATGCTATATTATCAGAAAATAACAGCAACGGCATGTTTCTGTTGATGATTATATGAACAAGACACTTAAACGAGAAGTTTTAGTCCTTACTTCAGACACTCGTCTTTGTATTGCTGCTTCGAGACATTGAATCACCCTTTGTCTCTCAGCATCAGATTTGACTGGGGATCCATCAATATGCCTTATGCAGTATTCCTTCAAATGCAAACGTGGCATCAATTTTAAGACCAGATCACACAACAATAAAACAGAATGCCTACATTATCATTTACATTACGAAGAAGCAGACCGTGTACCTGATGAGCTTCGGCCCCCTCAGCATCAACATTTCCGTGGAAGACCACATATTGCATATCTGTCAAAGTGCAGACTATATCAAAGAGAAGTTTCGGCCTATCCTTGCACCGGATTGTGACCACCGAGTAATCCCTATCATGCCAATTAACAACATTCACACTAGGTCTATCCTTGTCATCCGATGAATCCTCACCCATCCGCTCGTAATCTCTGTCATCAAACATCATCTGGTGAAGCCGTCTCTCAGTGTGAGTCGCCCCATGAGAGACAACAGTCTTAGCTTCCCTGCTTTTGTTGCTACCCTTAAGCACATTGCACAGGAGGCGCTTAACCAGGGCCAGCCTCTCCGGATCAATAATTGCACCCCCAGTTTCTCCATCGGTTACTTGCATCACAGATGCGGCTCGGGTGTTATGGGTCCACACCTCAGCATTCACCACATTGCACTTGAGGCCTGTGAGAACGGCACTCACTTCAGAAAGTAGTCCGGGTCTATCACTACCAATTAATTCAATCGAGGTGTGGTCCATCCCCGTTGTCACCCCAACCGATCTTCTCATCGAAGATGCAAAGCAAGAATCTGGACCAAGTGACTGAAAGTGAAATCAAGGAATCAATCTGGACTGCTCATAAAGGCCAAAGAGAGAAAGTTGTCAAAATTGTCACAAGCAACACACAACTCACCTTCTGAATGTAATCCAGAACACCCTCATCTGTTATCTTGTTTCCATCATTATCAGTCACATTGAACACTAAAGAAATAAAAAAAAAAAAAGTTGGAACATCAACAATCTTATCCCATCTCAAAGAGGGAAAATTTGCTTATCAAACTGAAAAGGGGAAATGTAGTTTTACCATCCATGAACCATCCTCCATCAGAGCATATATAAGCTTTGCTTATCATTAGATTGAGATCAGTGAGGACTTGCACAACTTCTAGAAGAATCCCTTGTTTGTTAGCACTGTCCACCTATAAACAAAAGTTCACAAGATTAGCAATTAGCAAAAATACCCAAGTCTTCAAATCAAGAATTTGAGCTCAAAACAGATCAAAGCCACATACCTGAATCACAGTGGCATTCTTACAAGATTCATTATCGATCACAACTCTGGAAACAGGCAATTGAGGTAGAGAATGAAGTGTCAAGAAACAGGCCAACATTGAATCAAAAACCTTAGTGAATCCGAATAGCAGAGAAACATATACCTCGGAGGGTTCATTCTCCTAATGAGCTTCTCGTACTCATCATCCATGTCGTGTGAAAAACTGACTGATGCTTCTGTGTGTACAAGAATTACCAATTACCAAGTTCAGACAAAGCCAAGATTTGATTCTTTTTTTTCCCAATAAAGAAACAAAGAATTTGAAAGAACACAGAATCACCAACACCAATCACAAGCAAGATGCTCAAATCAAGAGAGTTGGGCCGGAATGAAAATTTAAAAATAGAAAAATCATTAGATTTGGGAGGGACTAGAAATCTAGAACGATCCCTATAATGGTAATCAAAAAAGGCCAGCCAAATTAACAAGGCTAAGCCACTCAACAAAATTAAAAAATTATATATATAAAAAAAAGTGCTACCTTCCCCTCCCTCCCTCCCTCCCTCCGTATGTGGGGTGTGGCCCGGTGGGGTTCTGCCAAACACACACACACACACACACACACAGTACCAAAAAGAATCACACACAGTAGAAGGTGTGAGACACAAGCACGGATATCATAGCAAATTACAGGCTGGAAACAACGAAAACTTACAAAGAAAGTTGACACACACAAAATTCAGAAAAAGTACACATATTTACAACCAAATCCCAAGACCGTAAAAGGAATCAACAAACAGCTCCCAGAAAAAAAAAAGAAAAAAAATTAGGTACAGGGGGGAAGACTAAAGAGAGGGAGAAAAAGGAAAAATATACATAGAATTCACCTAGAAAAATAAGCCAGACACAAATAAATAAATGTAAAACTTCAAAAGATTTCACATACCCATTAAAACTCTTGAATAATCTTTCACTGGGCTACCAATATAATCCTCCTTGATGCTCTTAACACAAGACAATTTCCCTACGAGCTATACAAAAACACAATCTTGAACGTATAATACAGTTCCCTTATACGTAAACACGCACAAGAAAAACACTGCGTGAATCAAATTCGGACAGAGGTTTTCTCTCTTCGAGATGAAACGAGAAATAACACACTCGCACCTGCCACTCTGCGTAAAATATGTGTGCGGCAGTTGTGTTGTATGTATATATATACATATTTAGCAGGTTAGGTCGATGGGGCTTTCTATTTTCAGTTGCCCCTCCAATTTCAACCCTCCCTATTTCTCTAAATTAATAAAAAAATAAAATTTCACAACAAACGAGGGAGGGAGGAAGAGGTTTCGATTAACTGTTAAACTTATGATTTTAAGAATAAATATTATAAAAATAAAAATTAATTCTAACATTATGATCACATTTATCAGCAAAAAAATTAAATTTAAAAAATTATATAATACACATTAAAATACTAAATGTGGAATTAAAAATCTTGGAGGCTAGGTCCTTTTGGTGGGGTGGGGGTTGGGGTTGGGGCTGGGGCTGCTAAAATGTGCACATTATAAATTTTTACAATTTTAATATAATCTAATTTATAGTATCTAGTTCTAAAAATTCAGAAATATAATTGTGAATGTAAGTTAGATCGTAGATGTTTAATGTATTAAGTAAAAAAAAATATTTGATGTAACATAGCCTACTAGTCAGTGTGTGAGTGAATAAATAAAGGATACCATACTAGCTACTGCATCTTACTAAAATATAGTAGTAATATTTAAAGATACTTTTATGTTTTTTAAATTGGGAGGTGGTAAAAATATTTCTGGTAGCCACGTGACAAACTGTGGGGGTTGGGGAAAAAAAAACTCCAAGGTTTAAGGAGAGACAGAGAGTATTTAAATGTGTTATGTAACGGTTTTTTTACCATGTCTATTCAATTGCTGCACTGTAATAATTAACTGATTACAAGAATGGCATATTTACAGCACAGCTAGTTATGAATTCCGTTAGGACGGGTATATTCATCTTTGTAAATATTTTTAAATTATTATTCTCAACGATTATCAACATATTTCATTCGTCCCGATTATATAGTCCATATTATTATTTTAGAGTGTCTCAGTTATGTAGTCTCATTACTATAACTAGTATTAATTTTCATAATAATGTACAAATACACCATTGTTGAGTCTTGAAAATTCAAAAATAAATCATTTTATTTTTGAAAGTCATAAATATTAAATAAGGCCATTATTTGAAATTTAACTTTAATATCTTATTTTCATAAATATTTTTAATTTACGTGTCACTATATAATTAGGACGGAATGAGGGGTTAAACTAAGGTCAATACCTTCAAATAATCCATCGTTTCACTGAAATTATAATGTGATATTTCTGTGTGTTTTTTTAATATTCATGTAGAATTCCGACAAGACAAATCATATTTTTGTTAAAATCTACAAATAATGAATTCTTTTAGAGTATTATCCCGGTCAAATTATATGAAGTATATAATTAAAACAAAACGAAACGTAAATTAATTTACTAATAGTAACTTTTGTTATTTTATGTGTACATAAAGATAGGTCTGATTGTATTCCCTTTTTCGTATGTATTTACAAAAATATAGTATTCGTCATATCAGATCTTTTTTTTTTTTCTTTTTTGGTTCTTTTTTTAACTCTCAGTTGCTACTATGGTGTCGGTGTGTTATGGTACTTTATAAACCACATGGGAAAAATAGACTAATTTTTAAAATTGTTTTTGTTTATGTATAATGCTCCTAATTAATGTATTTAAGTATTACTTCATTATTAATTATGAAATATAGTTTCTTTTTTTTTTATGGGTAAAAAATGTTTATTATAAAGCAGTAACCTGTACAAGTATTCATAATGTATAACACCTTGGACAAGCCCAAGGGGGGAACAGCTACAACGATACTAATTCGGTAGCAGGGGAGGGGTAGAAGCCAATTAGGCAAACGCAACTTACAACTAATACAATGTATCTAGTAGTAAGAAATGAAACTATCTCGAGAAGAATAGGAAAATAAATACTACCACTATATAGGATAGATAAAATGAAAAGAAAAAGCTCCCACTATCTATGATAGGTAGAGCGTACAGTACATCAAAACAAGGGCATCCCTCTGACTAGGACGACAAACTAACCTTGTGAGGTTTAACTTGTGCACTTAGTACAACCCCTAGTAAGTTAGCACTAGCCAACTAACATACTCGCAGCTGGAACGAGGAGGTGAGACAGGGCTACACCTCGGGCCTCATTAAAACCTTATTCCAAGAAAAACCCAGTGGGAAAAACCTTGAAATAAGGAAAAAGAGTACACTAATAGTAAATATTCATCTTAACTGTTAAAGTATATAGTAACATAGACCATGGTCAATGATAATCACAGTCAGGTATGAATCACACCACAACTTGGGCTTCGGTCCAAAGTTGTGCACACACACGCTCAATACATGGATTGGGGATAACCGTCTCAGTTGGAGACGAGCTGCACTCTTCTTGAGTTGTTGAGTCCATTAAATGTTCATTTCTGAGATATTTAATCTGTAGCCTCTAAGGGACCTGCAAAGTAAACAAATAACAATATCCCATCTTCCTTGAAGAGGAAATCAGAACCCCAAAACTGATGCCTTATATATTCGTTTCAATAGTCAGACGTTATATCAGTTTTAGGCAGCCTATTTTCATACGTGATTTAGAACACTGTCAACTGGGAAAAGAGCATAAAGTACTTTATAAGTATGTACCTTGATTTGTCGAATTACTTCTCCAGGGTCAAAGGTTCTTTGTTCGAACACTAAAGAGCATCTGGCCTTCCAGATGAAATAGACGGCAGCAGCAAGAGCTATCTTTTTTGCCTTTTGTTGTAATGTCGAGCCCCCTTTTTCTCTTTTACACCATTTTATCGTGCTTAAGATCGTAGTGTTTCCTTTTCTAATTTTTATCCATTCTTTGACTGCATACCACACCGGCCCTGTAACTGCACACTCAAAAAATAGATGTTTAGTGGATTCTAGATTAAAATCACAAAGGGGACATACCTCGTCAATGCCAAGATAGGTTAGCCTATCCCTCGTGGCTAGCCTAGAACGGAGAGCAAGCCACATGCAGAATGAATATTTTTGCGGCACAAAGGACTTCCAAATGAATGTATGCCAAACCTTTCTTTCTACTTTTCTACGCAACCAATGATAGGCTTGTGACGTGCCAACTCCATATTTGAACCATCGCCCCATTGTTACTTGAGTTGCACTTACACTTCCTCCATTTTTCTCAATTATCTCATTTCTCACACTCTCTAGATTCTTTAAAAGAGGTGAATCCTTGTTGTGTGGCTTCCACAGCCACACATCTCTTCCCTTAAGATATTCTATATGGATCTATTTAATCCATAATGAATCCTTCTTATCATGAATATTCCATAATGTCTTAGCCAGCAATGCTTTATTCCAAGTACGGATCTCTCTAAGTCCTAGGCCTCCTTCTTCTTTTGGTAAACAAACAACCTTCCAAGCCACAGGGGTAGCTTTGGATCCCCAAAGAAAGTTCCTGCACAAGGCCGTAATACGATCGGTGCAGTTAACAGGTAAAGGAAAAATTTGCAGCCAGTAACACTCTATTCCCTGTAGCACCGATTTGATGAGTTCTAATCTTCCGGCATAAGAAATGGACTTTGCTGCCCATTTGTTGATATTATCCGCAATCTTATCTATGAGTGGTGAGTAATCCACCATAGTCAATTTCTTCGTTGCTAGAGTAATACCCAAGTATCTGACCGGCCAAGCGCCGCTAGAAAATCCTACTAGTTGCTCAATACTTGTAAGTTCGTGGTCTTTTAATCCTGCAATGAATAGTGCTGACTTATTAGTGTTAACTTGTAGTCCAGAGACTAGTTCAAACTCTCTTAGTGCTTCCATCAAAATTTGAACAGATCGATAGTCTCCTCTCGTGAAAAGCATGAGATCATCCGCGAAGGCCAGATGAGTGATCTTGAGATTACCACATCTGGCATGAAAGTTGAAGTCGGAGTCTGTTGTTCTGAGGTCCAAGAGTCTAGAAAAATATTCCATGCAAAGGAGAAATAGCTGAGGTGACATAGGATCACCTTGCCTTAGCCCTCTTTTCCCTTTAATGAATCCATGCAGTCCACCATTGATAGAGAGTGAATATGTTGCAGTTGAGACACATTCCATTATCCATCCTACCATTGTGACAGGGAATCCAAAACCTAAAAGCACTTCTCGCAAGAACACCCATGAGATGGTATCATATGCCTTCCTTAAGTCAATCTTTAATGTGCATTTTGGGGCGTTCCTTGAGCAGGAGTATTTTCTTATCAATTCTTGGGCAAGGAAGATATTATCTGTTATATTCCTTCCCGCCACAAATGCCGATTGAGCATGAGAGACTAGTGTGTTCATGACCATAGACAATCTTGAGGAGATGATCTTTGTGATCAGTTTGTAGATCACATTGCAGCAGGCAATAGGTCTAAAGTCTCCAACTTTAGGGTTATGAGTAACTTTCGGTATTAGTGATATTATGGTGTGGTTAAGCTGTTTTAGAATCCTACCATTTCTAAAGAATTCTTTGACTGCAGCGCATAAGTCAGGCCCCGTTGTTGCCCAAGTAGTTTTAAAGAATGTTGATGAGAATCCATCAGGTCCTGGGGCTTTTTCGTCGCCAATGTCAAAAAGTGCCACTTTAATTTCTTCCACCGTGATTTCCTCTATAAGCTTCCTTTTATCATCTTCATTGAGTCTCGCCCCTGTTCTCAGAACAGCTACATCAATAGGACTAATCTGGCGCTCAATTCCAAATAAATCTTTATAAAAATCCACAAAATCAAAGTTGATCTGGTCCGGTTCTTCCACTATTTGGCCATCTTCTCTTACCAGCATATTAATATTATGCTTAGATTTATTTTTCTTAACAATAGCATGGAAGAACTTTGTATTCCTATCATTCTCCAGGAGGTGTTTGCATTTCGCTTTTTGACTAAAAAATTGTCTTTCAGCTTCTGCATGGAATAGTGCTTTTTTCTTTAGGATTGGTACTAGATCCCTTAGCTCCAAGTTTCGAGGATCTATATCAATTTGCCTTTGTGCTTCCTCCAACTCTCTTTTTGAATCTTCAGCCTTGCAAGTGATGGCATCAAATTCATCTTTGTTCAGCTTCTTTAGGTGTTTCTATATTTCTTTCAGTTTCTTTGCAAATCTAAATTGGTCTGTTCCATATACTCTATCAATCCACTCCTCTTCTATTAGCTGCAGGAACTTCGGGTGTCTAATCCATATGTTATGAAATTTGAACGGTTTCGGAGAAGACATACACTCTCCAAACAGGTTCACCTCCACTGGTGAGTGATCCGAATGCATTCCACTAGGTAGGAAGTTAGCTCTGCACAACCATCCAATCTCAAGCCATGTATTGTTGATCATGGCTCGGTCAAGTTTTGATCTTATGGACCCACTACTATTCGCCCATGTGAATGTTGCTCCCGAAGATTCTATATCTATAAAGCTAAAAGAAGCACAAAAATAAAAAAATTCCCTCATGTCATACTCACGAGGTTGCAAGCCCCCAACCCTATCTTCGGGTCGTAGAAGACTATTAAAGTCCCCCATGATTAACCATGGCATGTTGGTTGCAAGATCAGGAGTATAAAATGAGTTCCACAAAGGTCTACGTGTAGGCGTAGACCAATATCCATAAATGAATGAAGCAAGAAAAATTGATTTAGTAACTTTACACTGGATACGACAGTGGATGACTTGTTCATTTTTGTTGACGACTTCAAGAGCAGTGGTGGCAGGGTTCCAGAATATTAAGATTCTCCCTCCATGCACTACATCAAAGTTATTTGCCATGCTCCAATCTGCAAAATAATTTTCCATAAAAAAATTAAAAGCTTTATTTTTGAATTTCGTTTCGACTAAGGCGAGTACATCGATCCCAGCTTTTCGAGTCATCGCATGTACTTCTTTTTGTTTTAAGGGCTTATTAAGCCCTTGTATATTCCAAGACTGGATAATCATTTATCTCCATCATTCTTCCCTTGCTTAGGAGGGGGGGTTTTGATTCTATTCCTCAACGTGTAGTGGGGACCTTCTGGGATATTTGGCTTTTTTGAAAGATCAAATGCAGGTTTTTCATGTTTCGTTTCCTCCTCTCCATGCTCTTCTGGTTTGTCCAGTGATGCTATTATATTTAAACCTTTCTTTCCTCCTTTATTCCTTTTTTTCCTTCCCATATAAGCTGCTTCCGGATCCCCTATCGCTGATTCCAAGTCTAGGCTAGTAGAAGTATTGGTAGTGTTCTTTCTTTGTATCTCATCCATTTGATCAATTTCCTTTTTTGATTTGATGACCGCCTCCAAGGCCATCATAATATCTGTAATGGTGTTTGCCTCTGACTCTTGCTGTTTTTTGGGCTGGGATATTTCTCTTGGCTGAATACGTGCGTTAACATTTTCCGGCTCAGCATGATCCTCTCCATTAGGAACTTGATTAGATTTTCCTTCTTTTGTGGTTTCTTTTGGCTCCGGTGCTGTGTTTGGATGCTTATCAGCTTTTTGCATTGATAGAGGGGCTACTGTGGACTGTTCCCTTGAGGATTGACTAGTTTCCATCAACTTTGTATTTGATATGATCTTGCTAACCTCCACCCAGGCCGCTTGTTTTCCTTCAGCAATGCCCTCGGCTTTTAGGATTATTTTAAGATCTTCTGGTATTTCCTTTGATGCAGGGCTCAATTCTAGGAGCCTCTTAATGAGTGTTGAGGCCAGCCATTGCTCACTCTCTTCCAGAGTGAATTTACTCAAGTCAGAGAGTGTAAAAGGCATGTGGATTCCTTTGGATTTGGCCGAGCCAAGAGCTTTCATCAGCTTCTGCCTCATTCGAAACTTGGGACCAGGATCCTTGCCAATGCCTTTATTTTGTCTCATTAGTCTTGGATACTCGTCCCTAGTAATTGCTTCATCCGCCTCTTCCTCTCGGTTACTTTGACAGTTAGTTTTGTAATGTCCAAACCTGTAACACTCAGAACAAAGCTTAGGAATAAAATCATATTGAAATTCAAGTTTAGTTATGTACCCATCTGGGGATAGAATCTCTAGCTGCATGGGTGGTTCTTTTATTGCTGATATAGCCACTAGAATACGTGCATAATCTAGCTTCCTTTTCAAGTATGTGGTCTCATCTATCATTATTGGTGTGCCTACTCTAGAAGCAATTTTCTCCATTGCTTTAGCATTCCAAAATTCCATTGGAATATTATGCACGTTCACCCAAATCTGAATGTCTTCCCTTAGTTTCTATTTCACAATAATAGATGTTTTATATTTTAAAATAAAAATTAAGAATAAAAAAGAGACAAATGTAACCCCCCCCCCCCCTCCCCTCTCTCTCTCTACCTCTATCAAAGGTAAGTTAATGTAGAAGATTTTATAGTGTTTTGATGGGAGTAAAATTAAAAATTGTAAAAAAGTCTGAAACATCAAATAATTTGAGATAAATTTAAAAGATTAAAACATCAATCATTGTGAAACATAAAAAGTACAATTGAGAATATATAGTCTCCCGAACCTTGACTATATCATCAAGCTACAATGCATTAATTTGCATGATTGTGTAGAAATAACTGTTTATACTCTCTCCTTTCTAAAATATAAGTTGTTTTAAACTTTTTAATTTATGTCAAAATGTTTATAATTTAAGATATTTTCACACTCTCTTCCCCAATTTTTAATTACCCTTTCCATTAAACCATATAAAATCTCTTATTTCTAACTTATGTATGATAATAGATTATTTTTTCCATATAAATATAATATACTTTAGATTTCTCATAATGGACTTTTCATTGAAAATTAATATAATATTAATTTTAAAAAAAAGAAATCAAAATTCCTGATTTTTGAGATCATGAATTGAGAATTTTCATCTTTCGGGTCCTGAATTGAGAGTTTTCATCTTTCAGCTACTAAATTGATAGATTACCCAACTTTCAGGTTCTGAATTGATAATTCTCCAAATATTTACATCTTAATTCTAACAGAAAACTCCAAAACAATATATATATATATATATTTTAAAACGAAGGGTATATTTTGTGGGATATGACTATATATACCAAATTGTACATTAATAATGCATGTATGTATATAGATTATATATACATACATACTCTCTACATCCCAATTATATAATTCATTTTATCCTCGCATGTAAATTAAAAATATTTATGAAAATAAGACATTAAAGAATAACTTCCAATATTATCCTTATTTAAAATTTATAACTTTAAAAAATTTAAGTGATTAATTTAATTTAGAAGACCTAACAGGGGTATATTTGTATATTACTATGAAAATTAATACTATTTATAATTATGAGATTATGTAATTAAGATACAACAAAATAATAATAAGAAATATATATATATATATATATATATATATATATATATATAAATGAGACGGATGGAATACACAAGTACATATATATCGAGGAAGAAAATAGCTACGTACGTTGTCATGAATAAGAGAATGAGGGCGCATGGGAATGGATGAATTCGTAATTGGATGAAAATGAAATAAAAATCGTAAACCATTTGAGTTGGTTTGGAATATTTGTTGAAACATTAAAATTCCTTGAAACTTAAATGCAATAGGTGACATTTGATTTCCCCAATAGCACCGCCCCCCTAGTAAGTAATTAATGGGCAGCCGCCACAAACATGCATATACACATTCAAATATCTAATGACACAAACCCTAATTTTGACGGAATTTAGTGCCCCCACATGGTGTGACCCAGCCAATATATATATATATATATATATAATGATGGTCAAAATAAAGATTGTGGTGCAGCTTCACATAAGCATGTCTTGCGCTACAATGTTGGTGGGGTGGCTTAAATTCACGCCTATCTCACATGCTCCTCCTGCCACCTTCCACATTTCCTGCTTCCCAGTTTTAGGGTTTTTCTTTAATTAATCTTAAAAAAAAAACATTTATGTCTATATAAAGGTGAATGTATATATTGTTTTTTGGATGATACATAAAACACACGTACAATAACTATTTGAGGGTATTTTCGGGTACAAAGTAATCAACAACAAACCTGACAATAAATAATAGAATTCGAACTTGTGATCTCAGACACAAACTCACTCACTCCACTACTAGGCCACCTTTAACGAGGTAAATGAGTATATATGTCATTGAGTTTTGTTCATTCAAATAGGCACGACGAAGAAGAGTCGAATTTGTAAGCTCGACTACTCACTCCAAATTATATAAGATCACCATCCAAAGATATTATTATATAAGATCAAACTCAATGTTGATATACAAAATTGGCCTAATTATATATTAAAAGGATGTAAGAAAATAATATTGGCCGAATAAAAAATTGTGATAAAGTGATCGTATATATAACCTAACTTGCAAATGGAGGATATATAAATTTGGCTAGAAATGGATAATATCATCGGAATTCAGAAATTCGGATGTGTTGATCAAGTGGTACAAAAAAAAATTGACCAAAAATATCCAGTTGTGTGTCGCGTCGCATGCATGGAAATGGATTTTTTTTCTTCTTCTAAGAAATAACATACATATATATAACTCTTCCCCTACGTGAGAACTAGGAACCAATCTTAATCCTTGTTTGACTCAATCTGAACGGCCCAGATTAAATCAGATTTAAGTGGATGGACGGTGGCATTCCTGTAATTTTCGGCAACTTTATGAGAAGAGGGGTAATATAGTAATTCAATAATTCTTCCCTTTTGCTATGAGGCTAAAATGAGAATCGCATGAGGCTAAAATGATCAAAGTAGGAGGCTAAAATTGATGTGACATTTTCCACTATGGTTCACCGTTCTCAATTATTATTACGTTTCGATTAGGGCTCATCTGATTCCAACTAGTAATATAATTATGAGATTCCAATTAGGGTTCACTGTCCCCAAATAGGCTGTATTGCATTTCATTCCAATGAAATCATCATTCCATTTTTGTTTATCAACACATGCTAAAATGAGAAATGCATGAGGCTAAGATGAGCGAAGTGGGAGGCTAAAATTGAATCTGGGCAATTTCTGAGTTCAGTTCCGATTTTGCTCTTAATGAGAAGCGTGAATTGAAGATTTTCATTTTAATTACAAAATTGACACCGAAAATCTGGATTAATCTGGATCGTTCAGATTTTGGAATGGAGGGATGGTATTGGTTCCTAGTTCCCACCTGGTAACTTGTTCTCACCAGATCTCATCCCTATATATATATTGGCTAATATATTTTTTTCCTTAATTTGTACGTTCTCCAATAATTCTAAATTGATATAGTGGGATCAAAATCTTGTCAAATTTCATGTTACACTATTTAATTGTATATTTCACTATGTGTTACACGGTTAAATTTATGATTTAATAATATTTATTATAAACAAATCATTACAAGTTAAAAATTAATAATAATCAATATTTGTTAGCAAAAAAATGAATTTAGAAATTATAATTCCAATTATGAAATAATCAGCTATAATAATGAATTACAATATTAATTAAAATATGATAAATAAATACTAAAAAAATCATATACCGTAATTACACAAAATCAACCCTAATTAATAATTGTATACTCTAATGAAAGCACAAAAAGTTAAAATTGAATGAAAAATAGGAGAAAAACTCAAAATATAATGTGAAACAGGGGATGAAACATAGAAAAATGTAATGGTAAATCGAATAGCAATACATTAATTTGGAAGATAATCTTATACTCCTCCATACATCAAATTTCGCGCTTTAATTAGGTGACGGAGTAGGCGTAGGTCGTCACTACTAATTAATTTGCTAATATTTGAGTCTTTGCTCTGATATAACAACGTATTAATTTGGAAATCTTTTGGATAGGAATTCCACATAATGATGATCTCGGCCCGTTTGTTCATTATCTTCTGTAGGAACAAATTTGAGATAATTTTTTAATTTCTCAACTTGATATAAATGTTAATTTGATCAATTCGAGAGAGAGAGAGAGAGAGAGAGAGAGAGAGAGAGAGAGAGAGAGAGAGAGAGAGAGAGAGAGAGAGAGAGAGAGAGAGAGAGAGAGAGAGAGAGAGAGAGAGAGAGAGAGAGAGAGAGAGAGAGAGAGAGAGAGCATGCATTAAGTAAATTCATTAATCTTTCTTGCTAGTTTTAAGAAAGAGGTGATCTCGTGTGAGACGGTCTAACGGGTCGTTTTCGTTAGACGGGTCATAACCCGACCCGTTTTTCTAGCTTCATATTCGGTGACACTTCAGTTCATAGTATGTGATACTTCAGTTTACGATTGGTGATATTTAACTTCATCTCTCGTGACACTTCATTGTGACCCGGATCCGGGTCGGATCTTGATATCCGTCTAACGATTCACGGTCTAACACAAGTCTTTGCCTTTAAGAAATGCATGCGCATACAAATGAAAGTAAATTCAGCTATCAAGTTTAACAAATTAATTACCATAATTAACGAGGGGCCGAAAAATTGTCGTATCCGTGTCTTTATTGAGGACAAACCAACAAAAAATGTTGTCGCCATTCGATCTAAGCTATACAACTATAACTACCTCAAAACACGATTTGTGCCTTCCACAAGCACACACGCACAAATTAGATAGCTTAGCAATACGTAAATGTGCACAATTAATTAAATTTTTACTCTCGTAACTAACTAAAAAGTTCGTTGCAAAAATAATTTCAAGAATTTTCAAATGGCCGCGATGGTTTTACCATAAACCTTGAATTTGTAGAATTTCCGACCATATATATTGTTGCGATTCCAGCAACGTTTCATTAAATTAACTTCCACAATCAAGCTCAGAATTAATATGCGATTTTATCAATTCTAAAGTTTTTATGTTATGATTTCACAATTATTAATATTAGACCTAAAATAAATTACATCGTACTAACTAATTAATATTAATTGAGATTTGGAGTGTATATGTGTGTGTGTGGGAAAAAGGAAGGTGCAATATCTATGCGACTGCCACTTTTATGTCAGTTATGATTTTATGACGATCGATTTCATTTGCTGTTCCTTTTATGAATCTTTTTCACATCCATTCCACAAATTAACGTGTGATAATTAATATCGAGACTTATGAATGTGTGTGTGTGTGTGTGTGTCACAATTAAACAAATTAAAGATTTCAATTAAAGACAAATGTTTAACTCCAATTCGCCGGAAAGAAAGTTCAGGTGTTCAAAACTTATACATCACAATTCACAAAAGGAATACTTGATATTTTTTTAGGGGAAAGAAAAAATAACAAAATCATTAATTAGGAGACAGAAGCCGAAATTCAGGGAAATTGTCAAGTTATAAGTTATATATGGAACCCACTTAGGAAAAATATATGTTACATAAATTTGTCGAATGGTTTCTTAATTTTCACAAAATAATAAGGTATCTAAAGTGATGTACAAATCAGCTTCCAGAACCTGACGTTACTCTAATTTCCACACGCCATCGACACCCGATGAGATCTTCTTCCATTCGGTGTTCTATGATCAAATTTATGAACTTTTTTTTTTATTTTTTTCGTCAAATTTCATTTATTATGTTTTAGTTTAATTTTATGATTATTTTTGGGGTTCACCCCACCCAATTAGGCTTTATAATTATTTTTTAGTATTTAATTTTCAAAGAAATGATTATTATGGTTGTTTATTTTAAAAATATGATATATGATTTTTAAAATTTCAATATTTTGTTGATAGATGTGACTAGATCGATTATGTTATAATTATTTTTTATCTTTGCAATATCTATTATTAAATTTGTGAATTCGGTCGCGAAATACGGATTGGAACACTAAATCTAGAATAGAGTATCCCATCCCGATACATATATATTCCAAAATGCATGCAATAACTCTTTATTAGTTTAATAATTTTCTCACACACACATATTTTTGATTGAAAGGCAAACAAACGACAGAGGGATATTTACTCCAAATGAACTTTGGTTTTTTGTTTAACACTGTTGAAACTAATTAAAAACTAGCTAATTAATCTATATTATTTATTTCCAAATAAATGAACTGGCATTTATAGAGATGATAGGCTAGATAGGCCTAAGCCTAACGGCATATTCACCAATTTGCACGTTGCAAATAGTATATAGTTGAATATAATAGTGCCAGTTATTTAATTTAATTAATTGTTTAAAGCGTATGCTCAACTGAATTGGGGGCTATATATCTTCTTTAAAATTCATTAAATTCTGAAATTTTTGAGAAGTTACTGATGCATTTACTCTGTTTGTTTTAACTTTTAAGAAGATAGACCGAGAGGATAAATGCAGCCATAAATATTCAATTTTAATAATCGTACAGTTAAACTCCTTTATTAACGTTTTTTTGTTACACTATTATGAATAAATTACACTTTTGGTTCCGTAAGAATATGGTCAAAACACTTTTAGTCCCACAATGTACAATTTTGGTCCCAAGTTTGATTTTTTCGACACTTTTGGTCCTGCAGTTTATATTTGGACACTTTTAGTCCCAAAAATTAACAGATTACTTAAAAAAAAATCCCTAAAATCTATCTGCCAAAAATCTAAGACAAATCAAATCCCTAAATTCAAAATCCAAAATCAAGGAAAATGTTTGGGAATGATGCGGGCAAAAAATTAAAGAACATTATATATGTGTTTCATTTTCTTACGTAATTAACCTGCATCCTTCATTCTTTTTTTTTGTTTCATTTTTTGTTGATATTAAGGATATTAGACAACCACACAAATATTTTGAACTGAGTGAAATGATTATGCAACCACAAACTGAGGGTAAAAAATAAGGTTAAAATGAAGGTAAAATGCCTCTTGTGTGCTTGTATATATAATAGTTGGTGAAAAATAGAGGAAATATAATGAAAAATTTCCTCCAAAATAAGCACTTAACGGATGTTAAGATTCGTTAAGTATCAAGGAAAATGTTTGGGAATGATGCGGGCAAAAAATTAAAGAACATTATATATGTGTTTCATTTTCTTACGTAATTAACCTGCATCCTTCATTCTTTTTTTTTGTTTCATTTTTTGTTGATATTAAGGATATTAGACAACCACACAAATATTTTGAACTGAGTGAAATGATTATGCAACCACAAACTGAGGGTAAAAAATAAGGTTAAAATGAAGGTAAAATGCCTCTTGTGTGCTTGTATATATAATAGTTGGTGAAAAATAGAGGAAATATAATGAAAAATTTCCTCCAAAATAAGCACTTAACGGATGTTAAGATTCGTTAAGTAATCTGTTAGTTTTTGGGACTAAAAGTGTTCAAATATAAACTGTGGGATCAAAAGTGTCGAAAAAATCAAACTTAGGACCAAAATTGTACATTGTGGGACTAAAAGTGTTTGGACCCTATTCTTACGGGACCAAAAATGTAATTTACTTCACTTATTACATATCAATGACGAGTTAATTCAATTTTAGAGTGCATAAGGAATAAATAATCCTTATAAGAGATGGAATGCTTCAAGACATTGTTAAAAAATCGTAGGTTAATTTTAATGATGAATTCAACTTCCTTCTTTTATTAAATATATACATATATATCTACACCTCATTGTAATTCTTAATCTTTTGTGGAATGCATGATAACGGAGTATGCTCGGAATAAAATATGGAAAGTAATGGGTTCCTAAATTTTTAAAAAAAAATTGTTAACAATTTAAGAATAAAAACGTGAAGGATGAGTTATTTAATAATTTTGGTGAAAAGACATTAATGATTAGATATAATATGGTATTTGGCCGAAAAAAACATTATCATACGATGAGTTTCTTCGTTAGTAGTGTTCATAAAAACATGTGATGGCACATTTTAATTTCCAGATTTTTTTTATCGCCCTTATCTTATCTTATAATTACCTAACTAGCTAGCTAGTTCGTTAAATAAAAAATAAATAAATAAAATTGTCGGTTAGGGATCAATCACTTAATATTTAACGCCAACATGAGCATTTTGTCACCTTTATTTATTTATTATAATTATTTTTGTGAATGGTCCATGTCTTATTGTCACTGTCACTGCCCAAGTTTTACCTTTATATCAAGTTCTTAACCTATTGTGGTAAATCAACACTTTATTATCCTAATTTTGTTTGCGAAAAGTGAAACGTATATTTTGAAAAGGATAAATATTTCTTACTCAAATTAATATTTTGGTCATGCATGTGATCATGATTCAAGTTACACCGATGCGTGAGTTCCATTCAACGTTCTTTGTTGATTTGTTTTATTTATTTAGTCCATTATTTTAATTATTAAGTGTTTTGATCGAACCTAGCTAAAAGTTCTTTAGAATAGCTTCTAAAATGTTTGATGATCGTGCACTTCTAAGCCAATCAATTTTGTGGCATTTTTTTTTTCAAATGGAATATACGGGTCCCCAACTTTTTTTAGTACAAAAATATTATTATTTTGTTATAAAAATAATAATTCAGTATTCAAACATCTATATTTAACTCATTTAATGTATCACGCAAGGGTGTATTATGTAATTCAATTAATTTTTTAATGGCAAACACTCCATGCACCTGTTGCAAATAGCACTATATAAGACGGGTCGGATCAAACCCGCTATTTGACCCGAGTCAACGCGGGTCAACCCGCAAAAAAGTAGAAAAAAACGGTAAAATCAGTATCAACAGTCTCACAAAAAAGTATTACTAAAAATTCGAAAAGTATCATCTGTATCATTAAAAAGTAAGGGTCTGTTAATTATTTTATACTAGTTTATTTAGTTCAAATTGTGATTTTTTTCATTCGAATTAATGTTTAGACCTTAGTAGTTTAGGTTGTTTTGGGGTTCATGATTTTTTAAAGGGTTCATGGTTTTTTAAGGGTTTTTTTTAGGGTTCATGGTTTTTTAAGGGTTTTTAGTTTTTTTGGGGGGGTGTTTTTAGGGGTTTATTTAGTGTTTTTTAGGGTTTTGGGGGGGGGGGGGAGTTTAGGGATTTTTTTTGTATTTTTAAGGGTTTTTGGGGGTATTTTTAGGGTTTATTTTGTGTGTTTTTAATTTTTTTGGGGAGTGTTTTTAGGGTTTTATTTTGTATTTTTTTAGGGTTTATTAATTCTATTTCATACTCATTTCAAACAAATTAAATCAATTTATTTTAATTTTAGGGTTCACTAATGTTATTTTATAATATATATTTTTGGGGAACAAAGAAAATTGAAAAAAAAAAGACAAAAAACGTAAAAAAAATGCCAGAAAAATGAAAAAAAAGGGGAAAGCTGCCAGAAAAGGCAATATATATATATATAAAAGACGGGCGCGTGGGGCCATGCGCCGTCTCATTTAGTCTCATATATGGGGTGCTGCACCCAATACCTTTTCTTTATTAATTTATGTGCATTCGTTTAAAATGACATTTAAATAGAAACGAAGGGAGTACTGATTATCGAAACACTTCAAGAATTATTTTAATTAAGCTTAAGTACTATCACTAAAATGATAACTGAAATTAAAAATATATTAAAATGAAACGTATATAGACAAATTGGTTGTTTTTCATAATTAAGTACATTTGAAGTGAATGGACTAGATTTCTCTCTCATCTGTTACCACGTACAAACCTAACTCACCTAATCAGTTAATTAGGTTTCTTCTGTTAATTAGATTTTAGAGATGATATCTCACGCAAATTTATTCTACTTTTCATTTCCTTTCAAATTTTTATTTTTAATTTTAAAAAGCATCTCATGATATATATCGATTTAAAAAACAGTCTATAGTTAATTATAGGAGTTTTGTAGCTAAAGGAGAAAAAAGAAAGATAAAAAAATATATCACACTGCTAGAAAAACTGTTTACGCTGAACATTTTTATAAAATATTTACATACTCGGATTCGATTAAATATTTTAGCATGCCAAAATAAGCCCACATACTATTCAAAAGTTTACGTAAACTTAACAAATACACACACACACAAAATATATATATATATATATATATATATATAGAGAGAGAGAGAGAGAGAGGGGGGGGGAGGTTAATTATGATTAAATGCATAAATTTTGATACTATATAGTATGCTAATTACGATTAAATGTATAAATTTTGATACAATTTGTAATTTAGATACGGACTTTGAAACATTACAATTAAAACATAATTTTATAATTTTTTGCTAAATAGACATCCCAAATTTTTCAATGAACAAAAAAAAAATGATATATTGCATTAAATATTACAAAATTGAGTAGATGTATAGTATAATCATAATTTGAATTTAATTAATACAATAAAGACCATCATTAAAATATTGTGTTTAATTTTCATATTATTACAAATTGTGTTTATTTTGTAAAAAAAAATATAAAATTATATTTTAATAACATCATTTCAAAATTCGTATTTATATCATAAATTATTTAAAATTTCATATATCTAATCATAAGTAACCATAAAAAAATTGGAGCTAAAATGGACTAAATTACATGAGTATTAACAGGTACAATGACACTAGTCATATCAGATTCATAACCTAGTCACCAGTCAAAATGATAACCCACTTAAAACAATTATTAAAAGCATAAAAATCAGAACTAAAATTAGAAAAATATTATAAAATTAAAATGTTTATGGGGAGTCACACCGACGCACGTGACCACTGCTCGCCTCTGTAACCTGCATCAGATTTTGTACTAAAAAATATATATATATATAATTTATTTTATTTCATATTTATATAATAAAATTGTTTTTCATGGGCCAAGTATGGGCCGGGGGCTCTAACAAATATTCTTTACTTTTCTTTTTAACTTTTTTTTATTCCGTTTTTTTAATTATAAAAATACGTACGTCTCTTCAGAAACCGGAAGAGTCAGCCCATGGCCCACATGTCCACGTCAGATGATAGCTTGTGGGGGTTATCCTGAGATTTTCTGACGCTATAAATCTGCTTTCCACTTTTTGTCCCACCAAAATATAATTTTATTTATTTCTTACGAAAATTTGAATATTTATGTAACTATGATTTTTAACAAATATATATTTGTTAAATTTGGGCCATTAATTTGCATAATAATCATGTATTTAATTAATTAACGAGGAGTACACTTGAAGCCAAGAAATGGGTAATGATATAAAATAAAAAAAAGTCATTATACAGACATAGAGAATTTTACCATTTTGTCCTTTCTCGGTAAACTGCATGAAACTGCCTATGTCGGCTTGTACCTAAACCCTCGATTGACAATAAATGTACAAGTGGTTATAGCTACATAAATTAATGCGAAGGCTTACAACTAGAACCAACAATATTGTACTGTATATATATGCTTTTAATTTCTTTAATTTTATTTTTTTTCCAATTGATGGATCGAAATCATATATGAAAAACAATAATTTAAACTTGTCAGATACTGCATAGTAAAGTAGAAAGCAAGTAGATGGAAGATTTTCAAAGTTGTCTAGGTCTTAAATTAATTTTGTCGACGACAAAATCCTACTCTACTAGTCTAATCTAAAGAGCTTCGTAGGTACTTGATTAGGTCCCATTTAATATTTGATTAGTGATAAAATTCGGTATCTTAGTTAGAAGATGAATATAAAAAATCCCATATTGACTAATAATTTATGCAATCACGATTATATTAATTGATTAATTTGTATCCGTAACGACAATGGAAGAAACATACTACATATGGTTATTGGTTAACGTTAAATACTAGTAATAAAATATAAAATCAGTTTATTTATTTAATTTTGAGCTTTTTAAAAAAAAAAAATCTTTTTGGGGGGACAAAAGGGAAAAGGTCAGCCCCTCGTGAACAAACATTTAGGCCAAGATAATTGTGGTCCAAAATTTAGAGATGCAACAATTTGAGGATCAAGTAGAAGATGATGAGCAACTACTAGAAAACATACGATTCCATAATAAACGTATTTTTTTACATGGGGTTGATAAAGACAGTCGCTCCCTTTTATTACAATATTTTTATTTTAAAAAAAAATGATCAATTTCATGGACGTAAATTGGGTTGCAGAAGTATATAGATATGCAAATAAAATTATTGGGCTTGTTATTCTAAATTTTAAAAAATAAAAAAGTATTGGGCTGGTTTATGGTGAGACTTAGTTAAAACTCTATTATAGATGGGTAGACGACAAGTCTAAATATATAGATGTAGAGAATCATTAATATGTGAACAATAATCTTGTGTATAATTTGTGGATAAATCATATTTATTCGTCTTTTAAGATCAACGTATATTATTAATTAGTGATGGAGGTTAGAAGAATGATATTTTACCAATTTCAGTTGTGAGAGGGGTAAAAGTATACAATTAATTTTTATTAATTTTGGTTGCGCTGATTAAATTAAATAATCTCTCTAATCACAAACACTTTTCTAATTGGGGATACATATATCCAGAGATTCATCATAATCATCATCATTTTTTTGCACCATTAATCAAATCACAATAGTTTTGATGAATGCTATTTATGTCTTATGTATTGTTTTCACTACGGTTATAGTGTTGTTATTGATTTTTTGCAGTTTAGAATGATTCTGGACCATTACTCTTCATATATAACCTGAATCATAATAGTTCACAAATGCTATTTATGTTGTTATTGATTTTTTGTAGTTAAGAATGATTATAGACCATTAATCACCATATATAACTCGAATCACAATAGTTTTAATTAAAGATGCTATTTATGCCTTTTGTATTGTTGTCTTTCTACTATAATAGTGTTATTGATTTTTTATAGTTAAGAATGATTCTGGACCATTAATCTTCATATATAATTCAAATCACAACATTTTTGATTGATCTAATTCATGTCTTTTGTATTGTTTTTTTTTTTTCTACTGTTATAATATTGTTATTGGAAGAACTAGTAAGTGTATAACTATTTTTTGGAGGAAACATAAATGAAAACTAAACTTGTACGTGGATGACTGTTTATGCCTTTTGTAGTACTTTTTTATACATGATTTTAAATTTTATGCAGGTGTCTAAGTGTTTTTTGGACAACCCATAAATGAACATTAAATTTATAGGTGGGCGTTATTATAGTTTTAATATGATGTCCTATTATATTATAGTGCCTTTTTAAGTTTCGCAATGTTTTTTTAATATTTTGTAATGTTGTTTATACGATTTACGAAGGGTTATATATATTTTTTGTGGATGTATTTAAGGTTTTTGTATAAAACATATATGCGTATAGTTATAGTATTGTAATGGTTGTTTTAACTAATAATATTAAATGGGCATTGAAGTGATTGTTGGATGATGAAAATGGTGATGGAAGATGAAGGCAAATCTTTCAGAATCAAAGTATTGAAAATGATGGTTTGGAAGACAAAAAAAATAAAAAATAAAATAAATTTAGGGATTGAATGATCTAATAAGAATACGCCCTTTAATTTTCTAATATATATATATATATAAAACAATTTAAATGAAATCGATCATGATCCTCCACCTAAAAGTTCTAAAAGATATAATTAGCAGATAAATTAAATACCAGGCAAATGTTCATAAATGAATGGTTAGCTATAGATGTATGCATGATTATTGTTCCATTTGCTATTAATTTGTGGATATTTTCCAAAGATGGGATGGTGCTTTCGCTAATATTTCCTCCATCAATCTGAAAATGACATATTCTTGAGAGAAACTGCAACCAATCTTCTGAATTTAATTAATTGTTTGTTACACACCAAACAACAAAAATGAAATGCATGCCCCACGCCAATTTAAAATTAGAAAAAAAAATAAAAAAAAATCTCCGGCCATGCCTAACTCATGCATTGCAATTTTTTGTAACTTTGTAATTATACATAGTTCCCTTTTTTCCAAAAATTGGGTTGAGAAAAGAAATTCGCAAGTGAGAGCACGATTTATGTTCACCAAAAAAGTGAACAAATAGCAAAGGAAATCTCATGATACGGTAGTCATGAGATTTGAACCCGTGCTCAGTAGCCACAAGCTCGACTCATTATATCAGCAGGTCACTGAGAAAGGTGCGTGACTAGTTTTTTCTTTATTAATTACATTACATGTGACTATGTATATACATATACAATCAAGATTCTTTCTGAGCCAACAATTTTCAGACTGCCCTATGTTAATACAAAAAGGATGTCAAAGGGGATTGGGAAACGGCTCAAGAAACGTTATTACCTGCTTTTAAGCCACTAAAGTAAAGATACTGGTTTTATTTTTTCCCCAGAAAATCATGGTGAAGTCAATTCTCTCGCGATATGCAAAATCATCACACACACACATGTATAATATTATATACACAAATACTGATATACATGTATATGTATGTAAAATAGACATGTAGGAGGCGCTCGGTGTGTAACTGTGCAAGTACAGGTGCAGTGAATGGTCCATATGTGTGTGTGTGTGTGTGAGAGAGAGAGAGAGAGAGAGGACCACGAGGCAAGCAGGATTCGTTAGCCCACAATTGCTGTTAAACAGACATAACTGAATACCTAAAAGTTATGTTGGATTGGGAAAATGGGCTTGCTAAACGCTACTGGTAATTAATTCATGTTCCATTTTTCTATTTTAAGTGTTAATTTGGATATTGTTGAATCAAATTATGAAAGAAAAGCGATTCTTCAATGGCCTAATATTGGCTAATAGTTCAAAATCTACTAATAACTTTCTATAGGTTGAGTCTATCGCACAATGTGACAAGTGCAATTAATTTACGTATTTCGCAAAATATTTTGTTCTAAAAAATGTGCTCTTTTAATCCTATCATGCTTGCAGGACACTTAATTTATTTTATTTTTCGTTGGCAAGTTATGGTGATTGAAGACATCAAATGAACAAACCATGTTTAGAAAAAAGTAAACAAAACAAAATTGCTTTGAATATTTCGTCACGATCTGTTATAACATTAACATTACACGTAATCAGTAGTGGCCCGAACTATTTGAACAGTTTAGGAGAGAGTGGTGTTTTGGGCATTTGATAGATTTTGTGGGTGGAAACAGTTGTAACAATGCTTGACACGCATTGTTGAATAGGAATGTGATCATTGATAGTGCACGGGAGCACCATATTTGGTTTCGGGTTGGAGAAACCAATATTAGATTTCTCCGAGTGAGTTTGCTCTGGTGACTGGACTGCAGTTCGGGAGATCCGATTTTGATCTGTCTGCATCATATGAGATTCCTAGGAACTCATTTTATTCTCGTGAGTTGAAGAAGACACCTGTGAGAGTGAAAGACCTACTTGAGAGGTTTATGACCTATTCTCTAGGAGATGACGTCATAGATTACGTCATGGTCGCCAATGTGTTGTTCCTGCACACCATGATCTTTGGATATGATCAGACATACATAATAGATGACTAGGTATGGGTCTTAGTCGAGGATCAAGATCGATGGAATTCATTTCCATGGAAAGCTTATGCATTTAGTCTCTTGCAGCATTAGATGGGTTTGGTACCGTCTACTGAGGTGGAACTGAGAAGAAAATTTAAGAATACGGAGGAAAAAGCAAGATTATCTTATCATTTCTATGGGCCGGTGTGGGCTCTATTGGTATGGTCTCAATTTTATCACGATCATGACTGTAATCTTATTTTATCGAATATAATTTGATCAATATTTTATTTTACAGGTGTGGGCATATGAGGCCTTACCTCGACTCGGTGCATATTGTGCACAGGTTTCATCACCAGCCGCATTGCCCAGGTGTTTGAAGTGGACCTTTAAGACGAAGACTGCGAGTCTGGGCACATTGCTTTCAGATGAGGTAAGCATTTATTTTAAAGAATGTGTGTTTTTATTGATTATTGTTGGTGTTTCTAATCAATTCTTTACCTTTTGCAACAATTATGCTTCATATATCTATAGCTGAGTGAGCATGAGGTGGCCACTTCATATTACAGAAGTGTCTTGCTCGATGATCGTATGAGCATGACGTATGAGGCGCAGCGCAATAAGAGGATGAATCCCACTTAACAAGAGCTGGCTAGAGCCCATCAGCAGAGAGCTCCCTCTCCTCCCAGAACTCTCTCTCTTCTGAGAGCGATCTCTCCTCCTAGAGCTTCCTCTCACTCCAGGCTATCTGCGAGTTGCATTCCTCGCATTTATGCAGATATGGGTGCAGTTGAGTCATCTAGGAGACGACAGACTCGCCCTACAGAGAAGCGTCCTAGACTGGCCACCCCCACGTCTAGTACTAGTGAGGATCACCAGTGATGCAAGCATGTCGGGCAGATGCGAGAAGTGGCGCGTCAAACAGGCATGGAGATGCTCCGTATGATGCAGGAGCATGATGAGAAGCGTGAGAGGGCACGCAGAAAGTACGAGGAGGAGTGTGAGAGGGCACGCAGGCAGGAAAATGAGGACATGTTTCATAGACTAAGGGATTTCATTAAGGCCATGTTCAAAAAGTTTATCCCTAGATCCCGGTCCCGGTCCCGTAGTAGGAGTCACTCTCAGGGTAGACATCAAGAATATGCACGGGAAGAGAGTCCTCAATGATCGGCACCTCGTATGGTACATGATTACGATGTAAGTAGTGTTTGGTATGATTTTGTCTTATATATACTTTTAAATATACTAACTAATTTCATTTCAGGTTGAGGGCCCATATCTTGAGGATATACGTGTGGAGGGTGTAGGGGCCATAGGTGACAATTGGGATGTTGCATCACATTCCAATCCGGTTAGGCCTGGCTCGGCTAGGCCTAGCTCGGCCAGGCATAGCGCGTCAGGTGGTGTGTCGACACAAAAGAGGGAATTTGCTGAATTTCGATTAAGTGGACCGGGCGCGAAATTAAGAGTGAATCTTATCGAGTTTGACCTGGGTCAGGCCTTCTTTGATGAGTTTCTCGATACCAACAGAGACACGTCCTCACAATGTATGGATCTGATCTTCTATTGCCTTCAGATCAGGCTGATCGAGGGTCGTGGGTTGAAGTCAGGGGTGAATTCACAGAGCACAGTAGTCTTGCAGTCATCATTCTTTGTAAGTGTTCAATGGTTATTTTAATCTAACAAGTCAATTGATTTTATAATTACGTTAATGTTTGTTTGTTACAATATAAGTTGGTGCAAGAGTATCAGCTCATTCATCCGGATGATGAGGAATTCACGCAGATATACCTCCATTTTGACTATGCATGGTGGGGTTAGGATGACGAGCTGGTCCACATCTTCAGAGGAGAGCAGTTATTGTCGAGTCCTTGGTGGCAAGCGAAGAATGTAAGTAAACATCATTGAATTCCAATTACGATACATGTATCTTTTATGACTGTTTTTTATTTATTTGTATTTGCAGATCATCACCGCCTGCCATGTAGATGGACATTGGGTGACTGTTCGGATTCGTCTAGACGTATGGCGAGTTGAGTTGTATGATTCGTTGTTGTACAACATAGGGCTGGGGAAAAATACCGTCATACCGTAGCGGAAAAAATACCGTAATACCGAACTTTAAGGTATACCGGTATTTTTGGTAAGGTATGATACCGTACTGAGATTTTTCGGTAAGGTAACGGTATAGAATATTAAAAACCGAGGTATACCGGTGTATACCGATACCGACGGTATACCGAATTTTTAAGGTATATACCGTTAATTCGGCATATACCGTTGTACCGGTATATACCGTAGGTGCAGTATATACCGTTAGTTCGACATATACCGTTGTAACGGTATATACCGTTATTTTTGTGATATTATATATATATATGTATATGTGAATTATAGATACTTGATATATAATACTTAGTAAATATGATATATATGTAAATATCTAACACTTATAATTAATCTAGTAAATATGTTATACATTTATAAATCTCTAGTAAATTTACAATATTAACACTTATAATTAATCTTATATTATACTTAATGCATTGTAATGCTAAGTGTGTTATTTGTTAGTATATACTTAGTAAATAATTCTTACGATTTCTAAGTAAAAGATTTCAAATTTGTAATATTTAGTTAGTTTATAATATTTTTATACAATTTATATTAATTATAAAAACATGATTGATATATAATACTAATAAATATGTTATACAGTTATAAATCTCTAGTAAATTTACAATATTAATTAACACTTATAATTAATCTTATGTTATACTTATAAATCAATGTATATTTCACTTACCCACTTATAAATTTACAATATTTACAGTATTAGTTTTTGGGAAATATTCTAGACTCGGTTTATTTTTATTTCTTGTATTTGTTGGGACTTGGGATATCACTTGGTTGTTTTTATTTTAATTGTTGTATTAGAGTGTTAAATTTAAATTATTATATCTCTTTTGTTTTATTGGACTTTAATTATCGTGACATGAAGATATTTATTTTATTTTGTTGAATTTTGATTGTTATTAGAAGTGTTTCATATATTTTGAGTAAATATATGAGATATATGATATATCCTAGGGTGGTATGATAAGGTATACCGATGTCGGTAAGGTATACCGATGACAGTAAGGTATACCGAACTAAAGGGACGGCAAAGGTATGCCATTTGTTTCATACCGAACTTAAGGTATACCGTTGGAATGTATACCGAACCTTAAGGTAAGGTAACAATATGGATTTTCTCCATACCGTACAAGTAAAGTAAAGTAAAGGTATGGGGAAAAAAGTAAGGTATACCTTACCGTGCCACCCCTAGTACAACATGATGGATCTGACGAATGAGCCTACGTATTCGATGCGTGAGCACCAGCTCTGGCCATTGATGCACTTGATTCTAGGACTGCTGTGGCATTGCAAGTATTGGGAGAGATGCTGGGCGTACTGAAATCTGCAGACCGTTGGAGTATTACAGAACGCCACTTATGTATCAGTTCAGGTAGACAGATGGTGTGAGTTGTGGTATTTTTCTGCCATGCAAGCCGATCGATTGATTTCGTCGAAGATATTCAACATGGATCCTACTCTGGATGACTTGGACATGTATCAGAAGCTTTTAGCTGTTAGGATATTCGGTCATTGCCAGAGGATAGCATGAGTAGAGCTTTGACTTATATGGTGTTTTTGTTGATTTTGTACTTGAACTTGATTAATGTTAATATTTTCGTGAAAATTGATGTTTTCGTGGCAATTATTGTATTCGAGACAACAAAAATGCTCAAAAAATCTCGTGATAATTATTGTCACGAAATATAATCTTGTGACAATAATTGTCACGAGATCCTATTTTCATGACAATAATTGTCACGAAATCTGATCTTGTGACAATAATTGTGACGAAAATAGGATCTCGTGACAATAATTGTCACAAAATCTGATCTTGTGACAATTATTATCACGAGATCCTGGACTGAAAATTCAAAAATATATTTGAATTTGGAATTAACCCTGTAACAATCATACCACAGATTACACAACACAAATATCTTAATCTTGTAACAATCATATCACAACGTAAATATCATATTGAGTCTAAGAATTTGAATCAAATCCGTTCAATCATAACACGCTCAAATTTGAGGTTGAACTCTATTCGGACACTTGCCCTTGTTGTGTCCTAGTTCACGATAAAGACTACATCTCTTAGGCCGACGTTTCCCTTCTCCAAGTGCTTCCGATTGTGAATGCTCAATCTGTTGTGGGGCTGTACACTTCTTCCTGTTGTGGCCAGTGCCTCCACACCTCGAGCATACTTGTTGTCTTCTACTTCTCGTACTTGAGCCTTCACCTGCTGAACGATATCTTCCTTCCTTAGGACGACCTGCTTGGAGAACTTATTTAGGAGGGCAAACTTTGAATGAAGACGAAACTGTCCATTCATCATGACTCGGCACTGAACGTACACGATCATGGTATGCAAGACAAAGTGTAACTTGTTTGAATTACAAGTCCACATAATCATATATGTCATGTCCTGCACTCCTGTTACAATAGTTCTAATGTGTTAATAAAATAACATAATAGCTAAAATTTATAAAATGAATATTTATAAAAGTAAGTTACCTAACAGCACAATCCATGGACCGCTGTAGGATACACTGCCTTAACAGCATTCTTGATGCTCACATGTTGGTCTGAAACTATCACCAAATCATCACGATCTCCAAAAGCCCTCTTAAACCACTCCAT
This sequence comes from Perilla frutescens, assembly GCA_026008535.1. NCBI lineage: Eukaryota > Viridiplantae > Streptophyta > Magnoliopsida > Lamiales > Lamiaceae > Perilla > Perilla frutescens. Next base: position 7,522,926 of record BRKX01000018.1, on the reverse strand, counting down.
GAACCATATCCAGGCCGCATCATTCTTAATAGGACCCACACCAATGGCAAGAGGGAAACACTACTCATTACTGTCTTTCATTACAGCGACGACAAGAATACCCTTGGTCTTTCCCTTCAAATGAGTGTTGTCAATGGCGATAACTGGATGCATACGTACGCTGAATGCCGCTCTACAAACTCCTAGAGCAACAAACGTGTACATAAAATGATCATCACCATCATTCTCCAAATCATAAATCGTATCGGGATTGGACCTCTTCAACATCTCCAAATATGCAGGCAACACCGTGAAAGACTGATCATGAGAACCGTAGACCATCTCTATTGCGAGATTCCTAGCCTACAATGCAACACTGTACTCAACCTCAATGCCATACTCCCTCAATATCTCAGCTATCATTACTCTCGGCTTCAGGATAGAACCCTCGTCTAGGATTCTCTTCCTAAATAAATCAGCAATAACCCAAGACGATAGCTTTCGTGGCGCATTACGTGTCAGGTCCAACTGACACGTATGATTATCCTCTAATTTAGTCACCATCCCCAAGCCACCCTTAGAACTTGCCATTAATTTAAAGGGGCAGGTCTCGTTTTGTTTGCAAATAACTGTTAGTCGACTCTTGCTGGATCGGAAGACCGTATATTCCACTTGACGCTGCATATGCCACTTTCCAATTGCAATTACCAAATCTTTCTTCTCCAAGAAAGTCTTTACCACAGCTATCGCATCAATATCTGTCGGGGATGGGTTGTCCTGTACCACTGCTAGTGCATCATCAACACGGGCCACATGAATAGACTAATGTCCTAAGGGAGGCAACTCTATATTCGGTACTTCAACATCAGGAGCAACATCCTCAGATGAGAAGTTGTGAGGTCCACCATGCTGGAAAATATTGACAAACTCATCGAGACGCCCTGGCTCGCGAATCCATTCACAAAATTCGGCAATTTGCTTACGCCGAACTTCACTCTCATAATTCTCGTCCTCATCATCATCATCGTCATCATCATCATCATCATCATCATCATCATTATCCCAAGACAAATCATCAACACTATCATCTCCAATTGGTTCGTCGTTATCATCATTTGACGGCACTTCACTTGGAGTTTGCTAAATTGATTTCTCAGTAACGTATACAACCGGCTCATCTTGCTTTTGGACTAAACGAGCTAAATCAACATCCGTTTTCAGGAGTCCTTTTAGTGTCCTCTCTGTCAATGACCTCGTCAAATAACTCAGTGTATAACTAACACTTGTTAGAGATGTTTCCATAAAATCGTGAATTTCTTCAAACAATTTATCACGAGATAAATTATCAAATGGGAGGTGCACGAGCTGATCTTCACCATACGCATACTCAGATATCTCCCATCTACCACTATGTCGGACAACAATACGTTGCCAAGCCATCTGCAAATCAACAATAAACAGTAATTAAAGTAATTTAAAAAATAAATAATCTCGTGACAATATTGTCACAGAAGCATAGAATTCGTGACAATATTGCAACGGTTTAGGTGATCTCGTGACAATATTGCAACGGTTTAGGTGATCTCGTGACAATATTGTCACGAATTCTATGATCTCATGACAATATTGTCACGAAAAGAAGACTCTTGACAATTTTAAAAAAAAATATTTTCACAAAATGAATACATTTCGTGAGAATATATTATCACGAAATGTGTTCTTTTCGTGTCAATATTTTATAGCCACAAGATGTGTTCTTCTCGTGATAATATTGTCACAATTCATAGATTTTGTGACTATATTGTCATGAAATCTATGAACTGTGACAATATTGTCACGAGAACACTGTATATCCGAAAAAAATTTGATGCTACTAATCTTTACAAAACATCAAACTCTTTAACTTCAAGTTAATCTACCATAAAATATCCTAATCTACAACAATCTATGCATATAGAATCATTAAAAATTACAAAAACAAACATCTTATAACTTTAATAACTTTTAAACATATCTATTATGAAATTAACATAAATTACTGATAAATTGCTTAAAATTTTAAAATGACTTTAAACCCGACTAATTTGAAGGATTTGACGGTTATGAAAATTTAAAAACTTACCTCAAATTTTTTGGCTATGTGTTGTTGTTTCTCCAATAATTTTTTAAAAAAATGGCGTGAGTTTTGTTTGAAAATTGCGTGAACATCAATTGTGTGTTTTCTTGATTCTGGAATTAAATGCATGCAACTACAATCCAACTACCCATATTTAATTTGATTCCCATATTTTTTGTTTTTTTGTTTTAAATTGCCACACATGCTTCTTTTAATAAATGACAAAAGAAATGAGAATTGTTCGCATGAGACAAAAAGGGCATATAGGACTTTTACACCACTTTTTGAATAGAAAAACATGGCTCATCAAACTTGGCTAGAAAAGCATTTGCGATCTTGAATTTGATTACTTTAATTTTTAACCCAATTAGTATTATAGTCACAAAATTGCTATTATACGACTAAAATACTATTTTTTTTCAAAATTAGTACTATAATAATAAAATTTCTATAATATTAAATTTATTTCCGAATTATAATATGACTAATTATAATATTAAATTTATTTCCGAATTATTTCGTTAATTATTTTTAATTAATAGACTATACTATGATATAGTAATATTATTTTGTTCGAAAACTATCTAATTAAATACTCTAATTAAAGTTGCACGTCTCAATATTATTTACATTTGCTAGAATATCAAGGCAAAAATCATCATTATCTTCTTTATCATTAATGAGGGTATGCTTCTCAAAAATGATAGCCGAAAATTTGAATTGTTTACACAAAAAAATTATCTTCTTTATCATTAATGAGGGTATGCTTCTCAAAAATGATAGCCGAAAATTTGAATTGTTTACACAAAAAATTTGAAATTTTTGGGCGAAAATATGAAGCACAACAACCTTTCATATTCATGCATATATACATATTTTGCTATGTCTATTTTTATTTATTTTCATAACGATGGTGATAATGGTGGGGAAAAATGGAATGGAGATGGTGATATGGGGAAAAATGGAATGGAGATGAACGAAAATGGCGATGAAGATAATGGGGAAGAAAATGAAAAATGACGAAGGAAGATAATGGATGATGAAGGGAAGATAATGAATGAACCCTAATAGATTAAGTAATAATAAACTGTAAAAGTTTATTACAAATTAATTAATTAATTAAAGTTGAGAGGATGACAGAGAAATAAATTTGAATTTCAAACTCTTCTCTCACTGGATTAGGGTGAATTAGGAGGAAAAGAGTATTCGTGTAAAATTCAATATAGATTTAATTAAGTTAATGATTAAAAAATATAATTAAAGGTGGAATTACCATTTTTACTCTCTGTGGTTCGGCCATACTGTAGCCTCATAGATTTATTGAATTTTTTATTGCTGGATGAAGGTTATGCTTATATAAGATGGTGTTATACATATGTTTCCGTGTATTTATTTAAAAGTAGGTCGATTTGATTGGATGTGCATTACTCATTAGTATTTATAGTTATTTACCTACATTACACATGCATGATTCACTCACCGACTCCAGGGATCCCGATTCCTTTTTAATTATTTTTATATTGTAGGTTTTTTTTTTTCTTTTTCTGTAGGTTTTACCAAATCGAATGTAAAAACGACTACAAAAATAAAAACAAATATTTCATTTCTTTTTTTGAGGAAAATTGACTCTTAAGCTCTGGCCGTACCTCTAGAGGGTCTAGATGAGTATATTTGATTTTTTTTAATTATTATTTAGAACTTACAAAATACAAAACTGATAAATGTTCTCTATTTATTGTTTATTCGTCCAAAAATTCCTTTATTAGAGAAGGGCTTTGTTTTTGCCCTAATGTATATCTGTATTTAATTAATGATCTTTAAAACTACAATTTTAAATATAAATAAGTAAATGCGGGTATAATACAGAATTTTGTGTCCATTTTACGTTTATAAATAAACTAGATACATTTTCTCATCAATTTGTGTGTGCAAAGAAAAATGAGACTACTTCTACGCGGTAGAGGGAATATGTACTATTAGTACAATGTAGTTAGATGATTATATCGATCATCACTATTATTTGGTATATAGGCCATCACTTGGCTTCTCATTTTATTTACAATCTATATATTATAATAATTATATTATTGTATGACATATAGAATTTAAATTAAAATTGTATGAACATATGATTATGGTCGTGGCCGTGGTTTAGCCATCCAAAAAATTAGGGTACGTGACAAACGCGTCGTGCATGGTACCACTTGAAGGACAAGGTACAAGACAATTAGTCATGGCAGGTTGGCAACAACTAATCCCCCAAACGTACAATATATATATATATATGTGTGTGTGTGTGTGTGTGTGTGTGTATGTATGTATGTATTTCCCAAATATATTTTTTTGTCAAAAATTACCGTACGCTTCAGCTAAAAATACTCTGTCCTTCTAGGGTTTGTTTATTTTAATGATTTACAATTGAGTGGATAGATAGTTTAGAGGATGAGAGGATGGATAAATCATATCCCACCTCTTTAGATGGATACATATCCCACAAATAGGCACACAAAACTCATTTATCACGGGTCTTGGGTTATCCACCATTTTAATATCATGCAAAGTAAATATAGGATAACTTTTTAATCCACCCTTATCCATTAAAGTAAACAAGGCCCTACTAGTGTACGTTGTAAAAGTTAAATGTGTCGAACATTGGCTGGAAAAAATAACACGTGCCACTTTATAAAGATGAGGGCATCCCTCCTCTTACAAGCCGGTCTCGTGAGAGTGAATTTGTCCCGATAACCATTTGTAATATAACCAAATCGATCATATTCGGGGTTAATTAGATTTGTTTAGTTTTGTTTAAATATATAGTTTAAGTATTAATTGATAAAACAATTAGTTTGAGATTGATTTATTAAAAATAAAAATAATTTGGAATATATATAAATGATACTTTACCCTATATATATGTTGTATGTATATTTCCTTCCTTTCATCCAAAATAATTTGATGATAGACGCTATGAAAAATATAGACATCATCCCTATAGATTATAAGGTGTGTCGTACGTACTATACCAAACCTAAATATAATGAAAGATATATTAGACCTCATGCGTAATAGATCGATTAATATTTGTACCAAACCTACATATATATAATGTTATATATATATATATGTAGATATATAATATAATAAGCCGACTTTCCTCAATTTTTTCTATCAATTAGTTCCGTGGAACTCAAATATTCATTCGCTCAAATTGTTGGAGCGAGTAGCTGTTAGTGAGAATTGATGTAACAATTCTTTCACGTGAGAGACAAATAATCAACAATAATTAATTATTATCAAATTTAATACTGTCTTTCCAACAATATTAAATATGTAATTGGTCATCGATCAATTTCCGAATCATCACCAAATTTGGCGCAATAAAAATGTGTAATTAATTAATTAATTTAAATGTGATGTAGGTCCATTATTAAAGCTAGGGTCATTCTTTACGAGCCTGAAAAGGCCGATCAGCTTCTGTTGTTGTTTAATTTGTTGGTGCCATGTCTCTACCTCACTTTTCTAAACTTTACAGCCTGTTTGCTTTCTTTCTTTCTTTTTTAAATATTTTAATTATAGATATTTTAAGATTAGTAATGTCACGGTTGAAAATTAAAAGTAAACTATCGTTTATATTCCAAATTATTATTACGTTTTTTTTTAAAGAGTACATTTGACACTCATCGTCGGTTAATTACATGGTTTCCAACATAAAAGGTGATTATTCAATTTTATTCCCACCTAACTAACGAACTAACCATCCATTAAAAGTTAAAACCAACTTTTAATGATGATTGCTTTACAAAGAATCAACCCCCCCCCCCCCCCAAAAAAATATATATAAATAAATAAATAACCTACTTTGTCGGAGAATCCTATGATTATCGGCTGTGGTTAGATTTGTTGGTCGAAAATGGCCGATATTTCGTACGGAAACCCTCCTTTTTAAAATGTACAAACACTAAATTATTTGCTGATAGCAAAACTAGTGATTTTTTTATTTTTGAAAAAGACTGTTTTTTCTATTGATAATATTTATTTAATATTCATATTCACATATATATATATATATTATTTTATGGTAATATTATAATGAAATATCGAACACTTGTATATATACAGTATACGTAAAGAAGTACTATAAAAAAATAGACTACAATATAATGGAAGTAGACAAAAAAAAATTAAGCATTAAAGTAGTTTGTTCAACCGGATTAAAAGGGGAGTTCGATGCCAATTGCATAGGTAACATTTGAAGTTTTTTAATTTAATTAAAATACACATTTATTTTTATTTAAAAAAAAAATTGGGACGGTGGGGTTGGCATCGAACTTTTCGATTAAAAGAACCTATAAAAGATCCATTAATGAATCTGGAAATGGGGTTGGCCCAAATATTTCCCCTTAATTTAATGGACTACCTTAAACGAACGAGTTCAATAAAATTTGGGCCCTTTTTCATGGAAAAACTATTTCTTATGATAAGGAAGTCAGATGATAATTTTCATTTTCTACCGTGTTTTAATCTTTTCTTTATTAGATGATGTCGTTATTATGCATAGAATTACGTTAATTAAATTAAATATGTTATAAATGTAGAAATAAAGAGTCAGAACTATTCCAAAGGGGGGCGCTTCAAATCCTATTGTCTCGTTCGGTCAGCTCAACAACACACAAACGATAGAGATTCAGATTTTATATGTAAGAGAAATATATCGGATTCAAGACCCACCACTCCCCTCTTCTCCCTGAGCGGAAAAAAAAAAAACTCAGGTCCATTCTCTTAAGTTTTTTTTTCATTATTATTTATATGTAATGATATAAAGTGGAGCCGAAAAAAGAAATTGGAATAGAGAACGGCTCAATACTTTTTTAGAATTCCCACAAAAGTGACTTTTAAGAGGAAGAAAAAGTTATTCTAAAAAAAAAAAAAAAAAAAAAGAAAAGAGAGAGGAAGATAAAGTTGATAAATCAAAGAAAGAAAGATGGGTAGGGAGATCACACAAGATGTGTTTTTTCAATTATTTTTTTCTTATTCAATTCTATTATATATATGATATATCATTTTTTTTCACTTCTATATATTTTATAATTGAGTTGAGGTATAACAACAAAGTTATGGGATAAAATACTCTAATCCACATCGAATATCCCACTATAAAATTTAATATTTTAAAAATAATTATTACAAAAATAAAATTTATTATAGTATAACCACTCATAATTAACATTTATTGCTAAAAATTGAAATTTTTAAAAATTATATACTCTAATTTTGGAATAATCAACTATATTAATCAATTGCATTAAAAAAAATATAATTATTAAAAAAATAAATATAAACCCTAATTGGGTAAAATGAACCCTAAATAATAACCATAAAATTTAAATAAATCAAAACAAGTTAAATGTGGAGAAAATGGACGAACATTTAATAAAAATCAAATGGGACTCCAAGTAGAATAGAAAAAGTGGGATAGAGAATATTTCATTTGCAAAGTTATAATCTAGTAAAAGATAATAAAGATATTTATATCTTATAGCTAGGCTAATACATTTGCTATGAAATCCATGATATTTCTAAGACTGCGGATCAGATCATATGTTGCCATTCATGTTCTTTTGTTGTTCCATAACTAGATTTTATTTTTTATTTTTATTTTTAAAAAAATTAATATACCTTAATTGAGGATGGATGGATCCTAAATAAAAAAGTTAAAATTAAATAAAATCATCACAAATTAAAAGTTAAAAAAAATAAAATAAAATAAAATAAAAACTAAAAGTTTGAAACAGGAAATATCATAGGAAATGAAATAAGTGATCTGGTGTGCTATGATTACTCTTACTAGCTCACAACATAAAACATTAGAGGAATTAAATAATTAAGATTCCCATCTTTTTTTTCCTTTCCCAAAAGTGGAAAAACAAACCAAGTATTTGCAACCGACACGAAATCGACATACAAACTATTATTACATAACTGAAACTAACAAACAACACACAAACATACAAAGAAAATTAAATACTACTAGATACAAACAAAACCATTAAATTAAGTTAAAACAACCTACACCTATATGGGTTATCTAGCAAGCTAGTTAGTACACTCATGATATCGTGATGATATCACGAGTTCAAATTCAACCAATACTTTATGAATCGAGATACGTTATGTGCATCCACGACCAGCGACGGCAAGTATCTCAAAAATTCAAATCACACAAACAAGAATATCCATTATATCACTATTCATACATGCATAATGCATTCCACGAGAACTAGCTCCAATAATTATTTGAAAATCAATCATAACATCAACCCTGATCCTCGGAACTTCTCCTCAGCAATCCGATCAAACCTCTCAACCATTTTATCATCCAAATAATTCTTCCAATCTCCAACGACGCCGCGTCGGAAAAAGGCCTTATTCTCCTCGCCGGACGAGAGCTTCCCGCTCCGGTTAACTTCCAGCCCGCTGAGGCTGTCGAAGCTGCAGAGGCGCAAGATTTCCTCCGCCACGCCCGCCTCCTCCTCCGCCGGAGAGAAAGGGAAGCCCAAGAACTCCGACAGGCGGCGCAACTGAACCCCCGGATTCTTCTTCATCTCCTCAAACTTGACGAACAGAACCCCGCCGGAATTCTCCCGGAAAATATTCCAGTATTCGAGCGCGTGATCCCAGCACGGCCCGAACAAGCTGATTCCATTACAGAACATGTCGAAGACCTCGGAAATCGGATTGCTCGCATCTCCACGCGGCTTCAGCCTGTTCGTGAAGTGCCACAGCGACACGAAGATGTCTTTAGGGTTTCTGCAGAGGTAGACGATCTTGCATGCGCCGCCGCCTTTCCTGACGGATTCCGGCAGCGAGGCGTGCGGAAGATGGGTAGAGAACAAGCGAGGAGATGAATGCGAGGAGAAGTCTGGGATTTGGTTGTCGGCGTAGAGCTTGATCTCAAGAAACGGCACGAGATCGTGCGGGTTGCGGGTGATGAGTGGGTGGTCGGCGGCGGTGACCGGGTAACGGCGTCGGTTAACGAGGGCGAAGACAATGGCTTTGAGCCAGGTGGTGCCGGATTTGGGGGTGGAGACGAGGAAGATGTCGTTGTGTTGAGATTGGAAGTGTTTTTGGCAGGAGATAACGGCGTGGAGATGTCGAACGGGGTACCAGAAGCCTTGATATTGGTAGAGATGAGCGGCGAGCCACCCTTTCTCTTTCGGGAGAGTCGACAGGAACTCTTTGAATTCTTCCGACAGACTTTCTTCTTGCTCCATGTATTTTGGAATCATTTCCGATGGCATCTTTAATTAATTTGATATTTTGCTTGCATGCATTGTTCTTGCATGGTGGGTGTACAAATAGAGACTGAGGACGGGGGGGCTTCCAGAATACCCTACCGTATTTTTCACAAAAACTTATGTCAGATCGTCGCACGCACGGTTCTGGATATGCAGTATCATGTTTTCACATTAGTGATGACGGACGTGTTTTCAAAACACGTCTGGCTATGTGAATAATTAACCCCGTCAAACCATCTGACAGATAAATGAGTGCTTGTGATCATATTATCAATTCAGGACCTGAAACATGGGTAATCTATCGATATAGGACATGAAAGATAAAAATTCTCAAGTCATGACCTCAAAAATCATGAATTTTAATTTCTTCTTATTTTTTTAATTAATTTTAACAATTTCTTTAATAGATAATTAATGGAGAAATTTTCATTGAAAATTAATATAAAAATAAAAAGAAATCTAAATTCTTTATTTTTGATGTACTGGATTGAGAATTTTCATTTTTGAGGTCCTGAAATTGATAAATTATCCATTTTTTAGGTTCTGAATCGACAATTCTCCTTTATTCTAAATAATATTCTAGGATAAAATCGATGATACACGCGTCGTTTGTAGAAAGTGTTGGAGCACATGATTGCAATGTTACAGTAGTTTTATTGGAGTAATTAGTTAATAGTCGACGGATTTAATTAATGTCAAATTGAGAATATTGACCTTGTTATGTTGTACTAATTGGAGATGAAATACTACCGGGTCTCATTGGAAAGCAGCCCAGTTATAATTAGGGCATAAATTGGGAATTGTTGGAGTGAATCCCAGTTATAATTAGGGCATAAATGGTTTTGTGTTTTACAATTTGCAACTCTATAACAAATGCAGTCTCAAAAAATTATACCATAACCATTTGAATACCACTCCAATCACTGCAAAGATCATATCACACCAATAAATTTTTTAAGAAAATTACCGACATAGCATAATCTATGCAGTCTGCTGTTAGTACCTATATAAATGTATGAAAATTTCCCCCTTTTTTTTTTACATCCATAGGGCATTAAGATTTAGATGGGCACGTGATACCGCTGTCAATTTGAATTATTATTAATAGTTTCTGACATATAAAAAAAAAGGTTTCTGACAGCATACAACAAAAAAGCCACGCTGCACTTTTTTTTATTTGGGATTGGTGCGACCATGTAAAAATGTGGTACAGATGATGTTTAAACCGGTACAATAATAACTATTTTAACTTTACAAATCAAGTTGACAAAAAAAGTCCATGTAGTATGGCTAGCTTGTTTCTTGGAATCTTGGTGCTGAGTGCTGACTATAGATCCAAATTTATTGATAATCAATATATTATATATATATTATAATATATTATTCAAAATTTTATCGTACCATTGTGGGTAGTATACACAGATCATAAAAATTATGTTATGTCAGTAATTTTTCAAAAAAATTATTAACATCAAGCGATCCTTGTGGTTTGCGGGTACAACAACTCCAAGAAGATAGGATAGAATTTTCCATATATCACGTGCATGAATACGAATAATGGTGTTACACCGTACACTTAGCATTAATGTTATTTGAAAACAAATGCGAATATAAATTAGATGAAACAGATGATAGATAAATAAATAAAATGGTGATGCAGATTGTAGAGAGAAAGTAATCTATACTATATATAATAATAAAGTAGTATCAATAGCATCAGCAAAAAAAAATTCGCAAAATGCACATGCAAAACAAATAAAAAAATTGTGATTAACTTGGGCCACATCAATTTTTACAAAATGCATTAGCTTTTTTAGTTTCAGGTGTGGCAATTTTTTGAGTTATAGGCATTATGTTTTTTTTTCCAAGTCAGGGGTGACAGACTCACAGCTAGTGGCGAGGTAAACCACACTTGCCAAGCCAGGAGTGACAGGTGACAGACTCACACTTAGTGGTGTTGGTGGGATTCGAACTTGAGACCTTTGGTCTCAAGATATCACCACTCCACCATTAGGCCATCTCCAGGGGGACAAACAAATTGTAGAAAAATTGTCCATTTAATTAGTCACACATATATATGCATGCGTATATAGATTCATAGATTGTAGAAAAATTGCAACAAAGAAATTGTATGAAAATTCATTGGTAAATTATACACAATACTTATATTTTGAGTTCTTTTTTAAAAAATAATTCACTTTTTCAAAATTAACAAAAAATCATTTTTTCAAAAAAAATTACAAATTTAACATTTGATCAATTTTTAAAGCCAAAAATCATATGTAATTAATTGTATTTTCATATTTCTTTATATTGCTCTTATTTTCTAATGTATGCTTTTCCTTCATATTATATTTTAAAGAATACTCTCTCAATTTCTGAATAAATGTAATTTTAACATTTTAATTTTATTTAAAAAAAGTGTCATTTTATAAATTCGAGACAGAAAATTCATATTTTCATACATTTACCCACATTTAATGTATTCTATCATCTATATTTAACTCATTTAATGTATTCACACAAGGGTGTATTAGATAATGTAACTAATTTATTAATTTATGTGCATTCATCCAAAATGACATTTATATAGATACAGGGGAGTACTAAATGAGGTTCTATTTGTGAAATAATGTTTTAATATGATCCAATTAAGAAATATGACTATAATTGTTTAACATCTTTGGTGTGGGTAAATCTAGTTGAACGTAATAATGCTACATACAGGACCACCGTTCCAACCAGTACGAACCAATTTAAAAGCGCATTTTGATGGTCCTGGTTACAAAAATCAGCAACTAACGACTTTAAACTTTCAGGCACAAAATTTGGTTTTTACATGAAATTCTGGAAAGACCAACTTCTTTCAAACAAATAAAATACTTCAAGGAATGAATGAGATAACCTAATCAAAGATGGCACACATAGCAGGTTTATTATTCAAGCTGCAAACTAAAATACTTCATATTCACAACCACCAAAAAAATTTAGATAAAAAAAAAAAAAAACACAATGTAAATCGAAAATTCAAATATGAAAAGAGATGAGGCTAGGCTGGGCCACAATTCCACCATTTTCTTCTCTGAGTCATTATTGCTCAGCGCTATCAGAGTCACTACGCAATGAGTAGTTTCTACATGCGAAAAAAAGGGAAAGATAGCGCAAGGAAAGGAGCAGGACATGCATGAGGTTATGATATGAAAAGAAAAATTGCGCACTGCACATCGAAAAATGAAACACAGCTTGTATTCCAGAAGATGGGGGAATGTTTTAACCTTAGTGAAAGTAAATGCAAGCACATTTAGCAGAATCGTACAAGTTGTTGCTGTTGTTTATGTTCTGATAACTGAGGCCATTAAGACAGCTTGCCATCAAATTCTCTGGTAGCGCGTGCACATGTGAGAAAGGACACTTACTAGTTGACAACATGGGATAGAGATTTGGCACATTGTAATAATTTCCTGGTCTTTAGGTTGGCCGGCAGGGATAACCATCTTTTAAAAATGTTGCACTGATCAGCAGAATTGGCTCAAGAGAATCCAGCACAAATTTGGGACTTCCAATTAGTTAACAAAATTCCTGATGTTTTCCTTTCAATAAAAAACTGCATATGATAAAGGTAAGTTATGAAACGATTGAATGTAAATTCGACAGTTTTCAGCATTTCTGTTATTCCATCTCGGGCACTCCCAACATAGAAAAGTCCGTATCTTCAGATCCAAGGAACGGAATATACTCTGATCCTCTGACATGAACACTGAAGCAAGCTGCACGGATAAGCAAGTAGTAAGAATCCATCTTTGAGGAAATATAAAATGGCACATTTATTTGCATAAACAGATAAAAACAACATATGAAAGTGCTAAGTCAATGTATAGCAGAAATTTATAGTAGGTCTTTTCGTTTCCTTTATTATATCAGCATTCCTTGGCAGAAACAACTGCCAACCTATAAACTTCAACAATTTAACAATTTTCAGGAAGCAAAATGAAAGAAACAGCAATAATTTAAAGAACCCAAAAACAAGTTTAAGACATACTTAAGAATTATTAAAAATACTCTTGCCCATACTTAAGAATTGTTAAAGAATATATTCACTCACCAGAACCTTAACTCTGTCAATTTTCCAATGAAGGATGTGGGGAGATAAAGTTACTTTTTAGTTGTTGATTATTTCCTTTTAACTGTAGTTTCCTATTTTCCCTTTCATTCTCCCTCTCCTCAAGTGGAAGTAGGCTTCTTCAATCTTCTTAATTAATAGGAAACTTTTTCACCACCTTTGTGGAAGTTCCCTTCCATCCGATGCATTGAATATTCAATTTCTTAGGTATGTTTGGCAACTCCAGAGCTTAGCTCATTCAAATTCTCTGTCAGATATGTAGATCTGGAAGGAGTTTGAACCTCTAATCATCTATTTCTCATTCAGAAGTGATTCAAGTATGGGGTTTCAAACAATTTATCAGATTAGTTTTTACTTTTGTTCTTTTCCACCTCTTTCTGTATCTGTTTAATTGAGATTTTTTCCAATCTGGGTATGATTGTATGAGATGAATACGTACTTGCAGTTTCTTATGTCAATGTTCCTTTGTAAAAATAATAAAAAAAAAGTACACTTTCAACTCGATAACAATTTACTTCAGAAGCACTATTGAACTCGATGGTGGTAGACAAAAGAAATTTATCAAGAAACGACACCATCATATCTACAAACAATACCAAAATCGTACCATTTTCAATTTTCATTACGCTTTGAAGCATTGTGTCCATCTTTGATTTCATGTCTGAGGTGTCATCCATCTTTGGGGCAGTAAGTGTCAGCTCTCTATAGATTTCACGCACAAACCTGCAAATTTTCTGAGCAAACTCAAGTTCACCATCTGATATTCTACCAATTGCCAACCTCATCAGCTCTCCAGTTAAGTCTGCAAGCTGAATATGATGAATTGCTAATTGGTGTTAGAGACATACAGTGAACAAGACATTGCAGGATCATATGATCTACATCTTTGAAAGACATAAATAGGTTGAGCCTAACATAGCAGCTGAAATTCATTATTCGCGTTATGAATGACTCAAATTTCAGAAAATTACCCCCAACAGATAGTCAAGCACATTAATCTGAAGAGGTTCATCGGACTGGTTGCTTAGAGTTCTCAAGGAAGCATTGATCTCATCGAGATTCAAAAGAGTGCCTGTTTTGCAAAAGCTACACAGTGTAGCAGCTTCAACATATTCCTGAACCTAGAAATGCAAGGAAATCAAAAGTGAGTTTACAAAACATTTTGCAGCCTCCAGAAGTTAAAATGGCAGAAGATGGGTACCCCAGGAGAATAGGCTCGTCTTAACTTCCAGAAATCTGTTCCTCCAAGCTCTTTTACTAAACGGGATATATACTGATCCATCACAGCAGCTAAATCGTTTTCTGCTTTTTGTAAAACTTCCACTTTGTTATGTTTACTGATTCTGTTATTACAGAGGTTAAACAATTACTAACTCTTCTTCAAGATAGATTTCAGACGACACCAGGAAAAAAAACATGGTCATGGTCATGGAAAATAATCAAATAAGTATACATGAATTAGAACTAGTTAGGCATGCACCAGTTTCTTGTGACAAACATCATATGCCAGCAGCTATCAAAAATGTACAAGGAGCTATCAATTTTAATTTGCAATAACTTTGTATAAGTCAAACAGAAAACTAGTACACTACACGTAGTTACACAATTCTATAATTTGTTGGAAGAGGCACTAACAAGAAAATGTTTGCAGAAAAGATACTAATCAGTATTGCTTCATGACATGACACACGTGACCACAAACAACAAATTTTCCTCTTACCTGTGCACTTGAAATATAACCTTTTTACTGTTCATAGTTATATCTCGGCTGGCTTTCACCACCCTTTCTCTCTTGTCATTCTGTGGTGCATACAGATCAAGAGTAAAGAACTTTATAAGACAATCAAGTGCAATATATTTGCCACAAAGTCAATCAATGCAGACCAATTAACAGTGAGGAAATATCAATTGAAGCAACTCGGACAGGATCTTTCATGTTATTTCTTCAATTTTAAATTTTGGGGTCTATTAGGCATACAAATTCAAGCAGTATCTCGAAGTGAAAACAACAATTAATCCATGCCGTACAATAAAAGAAACACCGATTATTGTTGAGATTTACCGTCTCCTGACAATCTACAAATATTACTAAGAATTCTTCATGAGTGTTCCAAGATCCTTATTTTTCTGTTTGTAATTAAATCAATAACTAAATAAAGTTTTTTTACTGCACATGTTATCCAGTTCAGCTACAGATTCTCTAAGATAGTGAAGCGACTCGGACTAGAAAACATCTATGAAATGGTATCGCCTTCATCACAAAGCTGTGTCAAATATAAATAACTAAATAAGGCTAAAGTAGAACATTTACTCGCTGGCAGTTCAAATACTTCAGAAAAAACTATCAAATTACACATGCTTTCACATTCAAAATCATGAAATGTTTATATTAAAAGACCAAATAGAAAACCAAGGGAACATGCTGCACTCCGATAAACATTCAAGAACAGACGAATTCATACCAGAACAGCTTGAGATTCGACAAAATTACATATATATATATAAAGGAAAAAAGGGAAAGCACCAGGTCATTTAGGTAAGCAGCGTATTTGGAGAAGGCGTTCTTCATGGGGTTATGGTCTGAACCAGACGCATTAGTTGTCATAGTTCTGGGCTTCTTGGCGGCGGCACCCACTATCTCTGCAACTATTTGATGAAATGCGTCAGTGAATTAGTTTCTGTGTTCCCAAAATAACATGTGCTTGTGTATGTGCGAGTGCGGTGTATGTGTATCAGAGAGAGAGAGAGAGAGAGAGTCACTAACCGTGTGAGAAGCGCTGGGGTTTAGACGCCATGAGAGAGAGCTTACGCACGGCCGACGAATTCAACATCTGTCTCTCCCTCGACAATTCAAAGCCCTTTTTCCCTCAAAAACAACAAAAAAAAGAAAAAAACAATCAAGGCGTTTGCATAATTTTATTTTTCAAGATTATAATATGGTTAAAGAATATAAATGATAGAAATTGAACAACTTGGGTTACTGTGGTGTAGTGGTTATCACGTCAGTCTTACACACTGAAGGTCCCCAGTTCGATCCTGGGCAGTAACATTTTGTTCTTCTTCCCGTTTTATTATTATATATGTATTTTCTAATTTTGGTAAATTATTCTTTATTTCGAAATTTTTATTTTTTCAAATGCGTGTTTCCATAAGCATAGCAAAATTTAGCGGATGGATAGTTCATAATTTGTTGAAATTATAGAATATACTTCAAAAAAATATCCTGTTTTCGCAGAAAATAATGTATGAATTTGAATTTTGTTATTTTAAATTTTAAAAAAATATATATATGCAAAGCGACAACAGTAGAATCCGAAGATGAAGGGTCAAACGACAGCAATCAGCAAAACCTTTTTCCAAAGCTTATATATAAATTTCAGCAGAAATCACCATTTCCACTCCAGCCCAACTCTCTCCCTACAATCGCGCCTTCCCAAGCCTCCGAGAATGGCGACTTTAGTGGTGGCGACCACCGCTGATCCGGCGTCGATCAACCCTGCCAAAGCCCTTCTCGCCATGCCCGGTTGGCTGCCGGGTCCCACCCTCGACGGCGGCATCAAAAGCTTCAAGAACGGCGACTCCCTTCGACTATTGGAACAGGACAAACTCATAATTGAAGAAGACGACCTCGACTTGAGGTGGGAGGCCGCCACCGGAGAGACGGTGGCGGAGCTCTTCTTTCTCTCCCGCCACGCCGCCGTCTCTAGCCGCCCTGCTCTCACCATCCACCCTATAGGTATTAATGTATTATTACACGTGTTTTATCGTATTATGACACGTGCGTTTATGTATTTGGTAACTTTGTTATTTATATGTGCATTCATTGGCTTTGTGTTTCTGGTTGAATTTTATGTCATCAAATTCATCACTGTTTTGTTCTTCATAAATCATAATCAAGAATTGCGAATTGCCGCGTGATTAGGGGTAATAGTGTGTATTTAGTGATGCATACTCACTGTTAGAGCCTTGATCAATCAACTTCATTGCAAGCATTGTTCCTTTCATATGTTGGACTCGATGAAATTTTGTGGCTTTGAACTTGAATTGCAAGAATATGGTGTTGCAATATGATCTGATTTTGGAAAATTTATTTCTCATTTCTCCATTCCTTTTTCTTCCTGAAAATTTAGTTTGATGCTAGGAATATGAGGTTGAGATAATGTAGTTGTACTACATTGTTTGCAGGGGTACCACATTTGAAGGAGGGAGATGTTCTACCGCAAGGAGGAAGACCAGGATGGGCAGCACCACCTTGTCCACGTATAGGGGCATGGTTGGTGCTTTTGAAGAAACTTGCTGAATCCCACAACTTAGTGCCAGAATTTGAGGTTATCTACTAAATATACTTCAAATTCGAACATCTCGATCTTAACATCATGGGGTGTAACAAGCAAATGGTCTCTTAAAGCACCACAAAATTGAAATGTTAGCCTTCATTTCATTATTCTGCATAACTTAATATTATTTCTTCACACCTTTTGGTTATGAAATTGCTGGAGTGTAGCTCTTCCTCTAGATTTGATAGAAGAGAGTTGAAATCTTGATTTTTAAGTTTGGATTTTTTGTGAAAGTTCATATTTTGCAACTGCATTGAATAGAATATCGAGATTGTTAATTAATTGGTATCATTTTCTTTATGTTGGATCAGATAACATTGGAAGCTACTCATCATGGACCAATAACAACAAAGCCAACTATGTTCATTGAGATAGGTATTTTATGAATTTGTGTCACAGATGCATAATCAGAGGCAATTAAGTTTGATTTTAAGTTGATTGCAGCTTTAATTTTAATCGATTTCTAAAGTTTCATTCCTTGAATTTATAGCTTGAGTTCCTAGCAAACTTATAGGCAATAATTTATAGTTTGCATATTACTTATACTCACTGTTTTCTGGTTGTCATTAATCTGGATTGGATGTGAAGTTTATGATATTACAATAATTGATGGTATTTCTAATTTGTTTTGCCTTGCTTTTGTTATAGGTAGCACAGAAGAATACTGGGGAAGAGAGGATGCTGCTCGTGTTATTGCTCAAGTGAGTATGTGCTGATGCCAGTCTTACACTTATATTCTTGGATAAGTTTCTCAAACTACACTTAACTGAAAATATGCTGCAGCAAGAAGAATTTTTTAGATTGAAATGCCATGAAACTCTTTATGGGGGTGTGCAGGTGTTCTTTATGTGAATATACATAGTTATTATAGAATTTTTGTAGTTGTTTCACATACTTTCTATGGTGATGTGTAATGATATTGAGTATCATATACATGCTTACAACTTATGAGTTGTATTTTATCTAAAATTACATTTTATTATCATTGAAGTTGGTCTGGGAGGGACTTGGCCGTGGAGCAAATGCTGCTGTAGGAGTTTGGAGCAGGTTTATTTATTTCATGAAGTTTATCCTGATATTACTTTTCGTGTTCTATTGATATTTAATTCTCAGTCCTTTTTTTCTCCGAAATGTTTGGTTATTATGAGTAAAAATTAGCTCTCACAGAACTAATGCGGTAATCCTTTTGGATCAATTCAATGATATCATCATCATTACCACAAATCAGTGCTTACGTTTTTTTTCTTATTTATATATACGGGGAATCATATATTCGTTTTCTCAACATAATGTTTTTGTGATACAAGTTCGTTGTTTTAATTCCAGTACAACTGAAAAGAAGAAAGTGCTGCTTGGTCTCGGAGGAGGACATTATGTTCCTCGTCACATGGATGTAATTCAGTAAGTTAATTATCTTCATTGCCAGTTTATTCATCATTTTGCCAAAGTGTAACTAAGAAACAGGGTTAGTTGCGTTGCAATGTGAGCTAGGTCTATGAACACTGACCGATCTTTTTAATCATTCTCGTCTGAAAATACTACAGAAAAGAGGGAGTTTGGGTTGGCCACCTCATCTCTGGATATTCTTTGCCAATGGAAGATCCTGGACAGACAAAGTCGATTATAACTGCTGAAAGTATTGGTGGGATGTGGAAACAAGCCATCAAAGTTGCTTTCGATGCTACAAAAGCAGCCTACCCAGGCGGGGAAATCCTGGCACATCTTGATCAGAAGTAAGTTCCCAGATAAGAACCACTATACGGGTTATGTATATGAACTATCTTAACTTGCTCGAAACAATCAACAATAGCACTACATACACGTATGATTGAAACTGCATTGCTGTATCTATTCATGCAGGAGTTTCAAGAGCTGGCAGAAGAATGCCATCATAGATTTCTTAGGCAAGCAGAGTATAAAGATCGGCAAGCCGGTAGATTTCTGCTGATCTTCATTATATATATCTTCAAACTTAGGTCATTTGATCTTTCTCATGTTCATGTCCAAATCCCATAATTTTTTTGGATTTAATAGTTTCAGCCTTCAGGTTGCTGCATGAACCTGAAGCCTTTTTCACACTACGTTTTTTCCTCATTATCTTGAATTTGTTAATCTAAAAACATTGATGAGAATTTTTTGTAGACATGATTTGAAATAAACAATAAATCTTATATTTTTTTTCCCAATTATTAAAACAATTATTAGTTCTTCCCCAGTTCTAAAATAAATATTTGTATCAATTACTACACAATTCTTCAAAAAAAAAAAAAAACAATTTCAACACTCCATAAAATCTCAACTAGAAATCCTTTAACTGCTTGAGTGGGACTTGGTTGAATTGTCTACATAGATTGGATAACAAGTCCACTAAAAAAGTCAGTTTGACATTTGATAAAATGATATTAATTATTCCCTCTAATTAAAAAATGGCATTTTGATACTTAGGGATAAACTAAAATACCAAATATGACTTCAATGGTCAACAAAAAATGGCTTCTAATAAACACATCCACATATATTAGGCAGAATAATGGGGATAAAAAGTAAAATCAGGGGGAAAGTTATTTTGAATCTGCCTTTACATTAAAATATCATAAAAGTATTGCCAAACCAACAAATCACAATCTTAATAACCATAATATGACATTAACCAAATGAAACGAGAATCATTTGATAGGATTTATTATTATTATTATTATTATTATTATTATTATTATTATTATTATTATTATTATTATTATTGCCCCAACTATGTTGCAAAAGAAGACCAAAAATCGTTTCGTGAGCTTATCAAGCCCAAACCAAACCATTACGTTCACACAAATTCTAACAAAAGGGGAAATTTTATTGTACTCCATGGAATACTACTTGCAAACCGTAAAAATCGTGCCACATTATCAATTTGTATAAAAAGTTAATAATGTATGTCACAATCTCTATAGTTTATAAATAATATCCCAAGGGGTTGTGATATAATTTTCCGAACGCATGATACAAATATGAAATATACACACATCTATGTGGGTAAAACGTAATAAATAATGAACAAGACATCAGTCGTTCATCAACATGTACAATGAATAGTTGTTAACAAAGTGGAAGGTCGTGGTACAGCAAACCACGTGACAAACATTTATAACCTGAATACATGAATTAAACATATTAAATGCCATTTTTCTTGGATAATGTATGCACTACCTGAATAATACTTCCTTTACTCTTAACTTTCTATAAATAATTATCAAATAATAAAGAGTTCGGTAACAAACTAGCAATCTACTTTCTTAAATAGTCAAATTATAATATAATATTATATCGTTTCAAGAAATTAATCGATTTTAAGGGTTGTAGTGCGGGCTTTAGTCGGCCGCCGCCACCTCAAAAGTTTTACCATAAGATTCCTCTATTATGTCAAACTGACGAAAACTGCTACATTTCTAACTTCAAGGAGACTAGAGTTTTTTTTTTTTCAACATTAATTTTCAATTTTGGATATTTGCAGTTTAATTTACGAAATATATTGATTTTTAAAAAAATATAATGATTTTATTACGATGGATGATTTAATATTTAGAGTTATAAATTTAGAAATTATAATATATTTATTTGCCTATATTTTCAATTTAAAATGTGTGGTTGAGATGAAAAGATAAATATTTGTGTGGTTATGAATATTTAATTAATGAGTCTCACTGTAATATATATATATAGGAAATGGATCAAATAGGAACCTAATCCCCCATGAGAACCTAGAAACCAATCCTAATCTTAGATTTGATTAGATCTAATGGTCACAATTTAGTCAATATTTTAGTCAAAATAAGGTGGCAAACTTATAATATTTTAGAACTTAATGAAAGCGGGGTTATTTTCATAATTTAGAAATTAAGTTATGTTTTTCGGATTTTGGGCCCAATTCCCGAAATTAAATAGACAACACTTAAAAACTGTTGTCTTTTCTGGCGTTGTATTAATATGCTAACATGAGAGATATATGCTGCTAATATTAAGAGATTTTGTTGCTAACATGAGGTAGACTCATATTACTAACTTAACGAGATCATAATACTAAATTAACACGTATTAAACACCACACATATAACATTGGACCACATTTAAAATAATATTATGTAACAACATTCGTACATACAACATATTGCTAATATGTTAGAAATATACATACTGCTAATATGTGACTAATAATTTGCTAATATGTCAGTAACATGTTGCTAATATGTGAATAATGATTTGCTAGTATGACTTAAATTCTCAAATATTACTAGTTTTCAAAATAATATCAGGCATTGATAAAGTTATAATTGTTTATGAACTTAACTATATATAGTTCATACTTTGACTATTTTCTCATGAAAGTAACCTAACGGTCAAAGTCGTGCATAAAATATTTCATATTAGCAACATATACACAAGATATAAGCAATATTGTGATATCATATTAGCAATATCTGATAGTTACGAGTTGAATATACGTGAAAAAAGTTTTTGTATTTCTCATCAATTTTTGCTCAAATAAACATATACACTATGGATCTTAAATGAAAGAGTATGAAAAAAATCTTTAATTTGATATTTTTTTTGCGTAAATTGGATAAAAAAAAGAGTAAGATATGATTATTTAAAGTTTTTAAGAATTTTTTAAAAGATGATTGATGCACTATTTATTATGCACTAAACTGCAACTAACACAGGACAATGCAATATAGCAAGCGAATCGAGTATCGTATCCACAGGGACTGAATATTTGATAAATACTGAGTACTAAGCTAACAACTCTCTATTATCCAGGCTACCAACTATAAGACTTCTAAAACTATGCACGAATTTAAATAAAATAAGGGAAAATAAACAAACTTCAAAAGACACAAATAAATTAATTAAACAAATAATCAAACTCAATCAATTAATGAAATATTAATCCTAGGGAATGCAGCACACATGTATCCACTATGATTCAATTTAATCCTAATCTTTCTCAATTTTAATCCGATTAAAGGTGAGGAATCAGAAATATATCTACCTATCTCCGCCAGGTCTCAAGGTAGAAGCAGATTAATAAACAACCTATTACTTTCGTCTCTAAGTTAATTTACTAACTCCCGATAGAACCACATATTTAAATTCCCATACAGATTCCTTAGAACGTGTATCAAATTATTCAATTAATCCCACTAATTAATTATCTCCGCCAGGACTTAAATTAACTAACTAGCATGCATTAATTGTGATCAGTAATTAAGCATGAAATCAAAAGCTCTTGAACAATTGAACACAATAATCGGAAGGGAAAAATAACAAGATTAAATTAAATACATAGCTTCAATCATGCTTTGCAAACCCTAGAATTAATAAAAGACTACTCACGCATAATTAAAACCATAGAAATAATAGAACTAAAAATAATCATAAACATAATATAAATATGCAATAGATTAGAAAAACCGGAATGGCGATTCGTTGATTAAAACTTGAATTCTTCAATGTTGAATGTTCACAGCAAACCTCGAAAGTAAAAAATAAGTTTTGAACTCTAAAATAATGAATAAAGCCTGTGTAAAAACGTGCAAGGCAGAGCCTTATATAGTTGGGAAAATACAGAGTCCAAACAAGGAAAAACACCAAATTTCCGGAAAGAGGCGGCACGGGCCGTGCCGTTGGTACCGAGAGTCCGAAATTTTCATGTTTAATGGCACGGGCCGTGCCGTTGGACAGCACGGTCCGTGCCAGCGCGCATCCTCCAACACGCTCCACCGTTTTGCTCCGTTCTCTCTTGTTTCTCGTCCGATTGATCCGATTCAAGTTGCGTTGCGACCCTCTCTTGATCCTCTATCTTTCTAGCAACTTTCCTCCTTGAACTGGATCTTGGATAAATCTCAAATTCAGTTCAAACTTGCACAAGAAACAGCAAAACATCAAAAAGCACAAGGAAACTCGAAACTAGCATAAAAACTCAACAAATGCATCCATTACTCTACGAATATGAGCCATACAACTACTCAAATGCATGTAAAAGTCATGTTTATCAATGATGACATCACTATTTTTAAAAAAATATGGAAATACCCCTTATATTTCGAATTTTTCATATTTACAATTATGACACCTCCTTTTTATCCTCCATGTCATCAATATGGATCAATTTGATTGGTTCCTAGATTATCATGTGGGGATTGGGGTGGGTTCAAATAAGAATCAATCCCCCACATGAGAACTTATGAACCAATCAAATTGATCCATATTGATGACATGGAGGATAAAAAAGAGGTGTCATAATTGTAAATATAAGAAGTTTTAAAAATAAGGATATTTCCATATATTTTTAAAAATAGTGATGTCATCATATTTATAAAAATTCTTAAAAAATTTAAATAATCATAACTCGTTCGTTTTAAATCCAATTGACTCGAATAATATATCAAATTAAAGATTTTTTTCTCATACTCTTTCATTTAAGATGCATATTGCATATGTTTGTTCGAACGAAAATTAATAAAAAAAATACAAAAACTCATTTTTAGACGTATATAAGTCATAAGAGTCAGACATTGCTAACATGGTACCACGTCGTTGCTAACATCGTGTATTTATGTTGCTAATATGAAGCATGTTAATTTATACACAATACCCAACTTTGAATACACAATTGCTATCATATAAAAATAAGTAAAGCATGAACTATACATAGTGGAAAATTAATTTAGTCTTTTTTTTAACAAAAAAAATCAAAAAAATATTAACCGTTGAAAAAGTTATGACCGTTTGATTGAAGGATGTTATTTCATCATAAAAATTGTAAAAAAAACTAACAACACTTAAAAATCATATTAGCAAATTATTGTTTAAACATTAACAAATCATTGTTCACATATTAGCAATATATGTTAGTAACATATTAGCAATATGATGTATGTATAATGTTGCAATATATTACACAATGTTATTTTAACTATGGTTTAATGTTATATGAACATTGTTTAATATGTATCAATTTATCAATATAATTCCGTCATGTTATTGATATGAGTTTATCATGTTAGCAACATAATTCATTAATATTAGCAACACATATATATGTCATGTTAGCTTATCAATACATAAGTCTGGAAAAGACAATAGTTTTAAAACGTTGTCTATTTAACTCTGAAAATTGAATCCAAAATTTGAAAAATATAACATAATTTCTAAATTACGAAAATAACCCACATTCATTAAGATTCTCTAATATTATAAGTTTACAACCTTACTTTGATTAGATCTAATAGAATCTAGGGTTTAATTGATTCCTAGGTTCTAAGGGGAGGACTTGGTTCTTATTTGAACCATTCCATATATATATATATATGATTGAATAGACTATATAGGATTAAAAAATGAAAATTGAATTCAAAATTGAGTAAAACAAACATATTTTGATGTTTTGAATAGAAAGAGTGAGAAACTTTCATTTAAAAATGAAAACAAATAGGGCCTAAAAGTGCCACTAATTTTACTAAATTCCACTATTAAATCGGGTAACGAGTTTAGTCTCATAACTTTTTTTATGTAAAATGACAAAAATTGAAGCATTTTAAAATTTTAAATATTTTTTCAATTAGATGCGACCTACTTCCTCCTATATCCAACTGAAATAAATATTTAATTGAAACACGAGAGGAATGTAGATAATTATATTCTATGTATTTCATCAATAGTGAATACAAAACATAATATCTATAAAAAACATATGTAGGATAACATAATATATATTCCTTATATGTCCTCTCAAGATTGTGTTCATTGGTAATATCAATCTTGTTACATAAATCGAAATGTTGTAGTGAGTGCACTAAACTGTAGAAAATTACTTTTTATGTATTTAATCAACAGTCAATATAAAATAAATTATCCATAAGAAAACATACATTCGATAACATATATTCCTAACATGTCCCATTAAGACGGTGTTCAATTGGTAACATCAATCTTCTTACATAATTTGAGATGTTGTATTGGGTATACATGTGTAGATGTGACACTGTGCAGATTTCCAATGGCTGGGGACTGAGACGGCACCTTGGTGGAGATATGCAATGGTTGTGTGTGTAGTAGAGCTGTCAAAATTGGCCCGGTCCATCGGCTGTAATTTTATAGGCCCGGTTTGATTTCGGCTTGACAAAAAAAAATGGCCCAAATGGGCCGGGCTGGCCTAGTGAAAAAGTTCAAATTTAGCCTTAGGCCCACAGGCGGCCCGATCATGCCCGAATTTCGGGCCGGGCTGGGCCAATAGTTTTTAGGCCCGATTTTGGTTCGGGCCTGCCCGGCTCAGCCTACACCCTGTGTAGGAAATAGTGTGGTGTGTATCTGCAATGATTTCTTATGTAGGCAACATCATATGTTCATAAGACGATACTCATATTAAAATTTAAACTCATCTACTCGTATTTAAATAACATCTATCAGATTTTTATTTGTCAAGTAATGTGACATCAAACTCCGTTATCAAAACAGCTCTATAAAATAAAAATGACAAATTAAATTTTGATACCTATATTTTTAGATATTTAAAGAAAAGAACTCATTTTTTTTTCAAAATGAACAGACCATTACCTATTTTTTCAAAAAAGTTACAAATATGACTTTTAATCAATTTTTCGGTCGAAAAATCTTAACTAATCAATTGTATATTAATATTCATATTCCTCCAACCGCTTAAAAAAATTATCCAATCAAGAAATCTTAAAATATAATCAACTACGTAAGATTTTCGGATCGTAAAATTAATCAAATGTTATCCTTGTAATTTTTTTGAAAAATTGAATATAATTTTGTTAATTTTGAATAATTGAATCATTTTTTTAAAATAAACCAAAAAAAAAATATGAAAGTATAATTTGTCCAAATAAAATAAAATAAAATAAAAAGTTAAGACATTCAATTGATAAATTAGTCAAAGGGGGAAAAAATCAAAAGGCGAAATGCAGAGAAATTGCACGAAGGGCGCGGATGGGAGTGGTGGTGGTGTCCACCAGCAGTGCAGTACAGTGCAGTGCACAATAGCACGGCGCAGGTTTAAGTGGCACACGTGGGGGACCACACAAGATCATGTGTGAACACGCTTTTGTGGGCCACCCGATAAGCTCCCCCTCTGCAAGGTTATGATTCCGTGCACCCAATGTACCATAACTCTTATCGTAACAAATACAATACCCAAATCAATACAACCAAATCCACAAAATTTTAAAATATAGTAGATTTTAATTTTTATTCAATTATATATAATATTTAATTGTATTTAAATTTTAATCTTAACGACTTTACCTGTCTTATATATTTATAATTTTATTAATATTTTTATTACAGATTTTCAAAAAATATATATCGATGATATTTGATTTTTAAATGAATAAATTTAGTAGGGGTGTGATTTTCGATCCCCAGATGTACCGTGGTTTTCCAGATTTTGTCATCCAAGTTAGAATTTCAAGAGCTAACAAAAATCTACAAAAGAATCCGACAAGCTACGTCACATTTAAAATAACGAAATCTCACTCTCATCCTCTATTTGTTAAAACATTCCAAGACCATGTTTCAATCTGCAATTTTTGAAAAATTTGTGATAAAAGTTTTGCCCAAACTCTATTATTGAGTACTGAAGTGTAAATTAAGTAACCCCTGTCAAAATTAAGAAATTATCTCTAAATAAATTAAGAAAATAGTTTGGCGCATTTAATTTGTTGGGAGCGAATGAGTGATAGTAGGGCAGATCGAAATATATTTGGATTTTGTATTCATTGCACCACGAAAATTTGAGGTAAGATGACGGGGTGGAATAAATATAGTTATGGGAAATGAATTATTAATTGAAAATTGAAAATTAAATATTAAAAAATAATTATAAACTATAATTGGTTGGGGTGAACCCTAAAAATAAATTTAAAATTAAACTAAATCACAAAAAAATATAATTGAAGAAAAATATATAAAAAATACATAATTTGAAAATGTAACACAGAGTGTAATAGAAAATCTAAGTGCTTATGTGACGGGATTGAGAGATCTCTTTTCAAATATCTAACCCTTTTTATGATAAATTTAAAGTTATCTAATAAATTTCAAAGTCGTAATCGGCGTACAAATTTATAAATGAATTCCAAGGCTATTTTAACACTGTAAAGTATAAACTAATCAAATAAAAAGAAAAATTGATTTTGTCAAGATTTTCAGCAAATATTTGTTGGGAAGACCAAGTAAATATAAATGGGGCAAATTGTATTCAAATATTTAATTCATACATGACTCCAGTCTATCATTCCTTAAATTATAGTGCGAATTTATTACTTTCCCAATAATCCATGTGGGTTTTGTGTCACGGCTGTAAATTTAATAAGTTTCTATCTCTTGAAGAAATTCCATGGATGATCGTATGAAGGTCGAAAATGTTATCTTCACTAATTTCATTTAATTTTGTTGTCTCTATAGTCTTTTGAATGTGTGTTTTATATTATTTGAATTTAGGGCCTTTGGAATTTTGGACCTTTAAACTACATCATCTCACTAGTATTATACATCTTAAAAAATAGGATTTTGGATTTCACATCATAAAAATAGCATTTTTTATTTTATATTTTTTACAATATGTACATTCCACCAAATTCATGTGAGGTCTCAATCAGAGCAAAACAAACCATTTGCGAAAAAGACATTCATGTCTTAAAAAATAATTTTAATCCATATTATTTAATTTAAATATGTAGTATGGAATGGTAAATGGTAAGGATAAAATTAACTAGTACTTTATACGAAAACCCAAGATACTAAATTAGCTACACATTTTATAATAAACTTACTAAATATTATAAATGTGTTGTAAAAATATAAGTTTGAATCTAAATTTTCATCCGTCTTATAAAATTTTACGTGTATAATGGTCTCACTTTAAGTTTTGAGAAGGTATTCCATGCTGCGGCCGCTATATATTTCAGACTATTTTAGACGGCGCGTGGGGCCCACACGCCCGTTTTTTTTTTCTGTCCGTTTTATTCTCTTTTTTTTTCAGTTTTTCTGACAATTTTTTGTACGTTGTTTTTGTCTTTTTTTTATCAATTTTATTTGTTCCCCAAAAATATATACCAAAAAAAAAATTAGTGAACCCTAAAATTAAAATAAATTGATTTAATTTGTTTGAAATGAGTATTAAATAGAATTAAGAAACCCTAAAAAATACAAAATAAATCCATAAAAACACCCATAAAACCCCTAAAAACACAAAATAAACCCTTAAAAACATAAAAAAAAAACCCTAAAAACATAAAATAAACCCCTAAAAACACCCCCCCTAAAAATCCTAATAAACACAAAATAAACCCCTAAAAACACCCTTCAAAAAACTCTAAAAAACACAAAATATACCCTAAAAAAATTAAAAAAACCCCCTAAAAACCATGAACCCTAAAAAAACCCCTAAAAACATGAACCCTTTAAAAAACCATGAACACTAATAAAACTCTAAACTACTAAGCTCTAAACATTAATTCGAATGGAAAAAATCACAATTTGAACTAAATAAACAAGTATAAAATAACTAGGAGACCCCTTACTTTTTAATGATACAGATGATACTTTTCGAATTTTTGGTGATACTTTTTAGTGAGACTGTTGATACTGATTTAACCGTTTTTTTCTATTTTTTTACGGGTTGACCCGCGTTGACCGGGTCAAAATGCAGATTTGACCCGACCCGTCTGAAATAGTGTTATTTGCATCCGTTGTAGAGAAGTGTTTGCATAAGTTTTTATCTTGTTGATCATGGCATTGTCAATATTATGAAGTTGGAATCTGGCTGTATATATAGGAACATATATTTCAAATGTTTCGTAGTGTACTGTGCTGCACATTCTTTAGCAATACACACACACACACACACACACAATTACATCATACTATATGATAATTTATTAATGAAATGCAATATGTAGAATGCATAAAATAATTCATAAAGTTATTATTTGTATTTTTAGATACACGCAGCACAAACAATATTTATTTCGTCACCAACAATAATATTTCGTGTAGCATTAAGAATAGATGTCATTATTACGGTAGTTTTTGACTTGTCACAGTGAGCCCTCCCTTTTTACAACAGACATTAATTGATGAAACTAAATTGGAGGCCAGGAACATTTGACTAATTAATTTATTGCATAAATATGGTAAGCTAACTTCACCAGTATTATTTTTGTCTGGGGAAAGAAATGGATAGTTGCATTTATAGACATTTTGACCTAACTAAATTGATGGCCGGTGTCATTTTAAAGAGTATAAGAACAATCTCTTGAAATAAATATACAGTATAAGTAATATCTGATTTAATATTCAGAAAGTGAGATTGTATGTTCTAAAAATATTTAAAAGAATAACAATTTCAGACAAGTAATTTTCAGCCATTACAAAAAAATCATAACGTGCACAAACTCTTAATTATAATCTTTTATTTACTATAAACTATATATATATCGTGTTTAATCAAATCAAACATTTTCGGCTGTTTAAAATGGTTCTTGGAGTTATTTAATTAACAAAGAGGGTTATCTCGTGACTGAAGGTCATAATTTACTTTTATTTTCAATTAGTAATTAGAAGCTACTCGTAAGTAATATAAAGTTTCTTATTATAGTTATAAAAAAAACCTTCAATTGAAGGCTGGCAATATTGATACAATTTATATGGATTGAATAAATCATTTAACAAATCATGTAATTAAAGACTGAATCCACAATTTCATAAAATAAACGTGATTGAAGATAGTGATCAATACATGCTGAACAATTTGAAGATCAGTGGTCCCAGACTTAAAAATCAAATATTTTTTCATAAAATGGAAAAAAATAAATTGCAATAATTAAATGTGAAAAAAGCAAAGTACGCCTAGTCCACCCCGAATGTGCCATTTGTTGTCATGATTTATTTTTAAGTCCCAAACAATTTTTTTTTTGTACATTATATTGCTTCGTACTAATCCCAACAAACAAACAATATATTCGTTTTCAATAATCCTTTATGTAACGATATGTTTTTTTTATGTTGTGTATAGGTCACTTATAATTAAATATCACATGTGGGATACAAATATTATTAAGGTAATATAATATAATATAATATAATATAATGATAAGAAAGAAAAAATCTTAGTGGCTCCGAAGAGGTGCTACAATACGGCATCAAACTAATATGTTCTTAAATATATACTATTAATAAAGCTGTCGTTTTTTTACACCGATAGCATGACATGAAAATTATGACTCACTATTTAAATATATATTGTGTTCATGTTATTACCATGTTAATAGTAAGATTACGAAAATTGCCGTGTCAATAAATATTTGATGTATCCTATAGTTTTTAGTGACTTGTGCAATTGTTTCCTTACATAATATATCGTACAGTAACATAAAATATTAATTTGCTTAAGATGAAATTTGTGTATGATAAATATTAATTATATTTTTTATGCGCATGTTTTAATTTGAGCTTCGTATGTTATTTCTCTTATTGACAATCCTACCTATTAATTAATAGCTCCGATACGGCATATTTAATATGTTCGCTAAACGGTATAGTGCGATTTGCTATAAAAAGCTCAATTAAGCTAACATCATATTTATACATTTGTACATATAAATCGGGTTCAAATTTATTGTTACACTTTTATGTATTTCACAATAAAATTTATAATTATAATAATAATTATTATAAAATAAAAATTAAATTTAACATAATTAATCATAATCAACATTTATCAACAAAAAAATGAATTAAAAAGTTATACAATTTAATTTTGAATTAATCAACCATAATAATGAATTATTAATTGAAAATTAAAAATTAAATACTAAAAATAATTATAAATAATAATTGGGTGGGGTGAATCTTAAAAAATAATTTTAAAATTAAACTAAATCATAAAAAAGTATAATTGAAGAAAAAAAATATAAAAACACATAATTTAAAAATGTAATATGGAGTGTAACGTAGAAAGTGTAATAGAAAATCTCAAGTGATATAAAGTGTGTACTATATTTAATAATGGAAAAGTTACTAAATCTCAAGATTAATCAAATATTAACTCTCCACTGACAAAAAAAACCCCCAAGGATTAAGTGGAAACGCTCGGATAATCGAAATAAGCCAACATTTTTACAAAAATAAAATAGAAATTGAAGTCAAATTTAACTTTCCATTTGATGAAAAGAAAAGATTAGCAACAAACTAGGATTGATTTTACCTTTGACTTCCGTTTGTCCCACACCAGAGCAAAACAGAGGGAACTCTCTTTCTCTCTCTTCTTCTCTCTCTAGCTTCCATTTATATTCTACAATTTCTATCCCAATCACGATTCCATTGTCAGACTTTGCCCTCATCCCATAAACAATTATTCTACATATTTTATATTCTAGGGATCTACGTGTTATAACTAATCACAGGGTTCTAAAACGACATCGTGCTGAATGAGTGGGCGTTGGGCGAAGAAAAAGGGTAAATATATATATATTTTTCCGATTTTAGTTATTAATTTCCAGCTTTTCTCAACGTTCGGTTCAGACTGAAAATGATTTCCTCCCCTATGGGCAAACCCCAGTAATTAATGCATTGCCCACAACATAAAACAATATATATTACATACACCGTATCTGTATGTATATGTAGAGAGAGAAAGTTGACTATATGTGTCTTACAAGTGATTGCCTTTTTCACTTAAATATTTTATTAGTATGTTTTAAAACGCCCAGATAAAATGTACAGCACATAACTTAGCCCCCTCCTCTCTCTCTCTCTAGAACTCTCATCGTTTGTCTGTATCTATCTATAATTCTATAGAGTTTACCTCTTTATTGTATATATATATATATATGTGTGTCTAGTAAATCAGGTCAATCGCCGCGATGCTGTGTCGTTTAGCCGGCTGAGATTTCGCCACCAATTTTTTAATTTCTTTTTTCTACTTCTCCATGTATATATACTGAGAAAGGGTAATCCTCTTTATTTTTTTTTCTTTTCTCTTAGGGGAGTTGAGGTACAACTGAGGTTTCTCTCTCTATACGAAAAGTATTTTCAGCTTTGTTGCGTATGTATGCAATTTCTGTACGCTGAAAGTGCGTATTTGCATTTTTTTTTTGTTTAGATCTTATGTTTGCTCTTTTCGTGATGTGTTAATCCACTGTCTCCCTCTGATTTACGCCGTTATGATTGCCGCTTTTTGTAACTTTTTCCTCTCGATTTTTTGGCTTTCTTTTCTCAATTATTGATCATCTTTCTGAAATAGTGCAGTGAAAGGGGAAATTTGCAGTCTTTTGGTGAATCGATTAAAGGACTTCTCTTTTCAGTCGTTGATCAAACAGGTATTTGAGTGTTTCCTTTTATATTTTCTCTCCCCCCCCCTCTTGCGTAGAATTTGGGAAATTATTTTTGCTGTTGAGAGGTTTAAGGGATTTGGTTTGTTTAGATCTGAAAGAGGGAGAATGTGTAACAGAAATAGAGCCGGCAAATGATGTAGTGGGCAGTGGGGTTTTTGACTTTGAAGCTGGAAAAAAATATAGATTAAAAAAACTTAGTGTATTTTAGCTGTTAAAGCTTTGTTGGGATGTTTGAAAAAGTGGGGGACTTTATCTTGTCCTCTTCTTCACCTTTAGACAAAGGGAAGATTCCAAAGCTTAACTCTACTGTCTCTGCCTATGTTATTTTATTTTTTAATTTTGTGTGTGAAATAATTTTGTTAAAAATCCCATATATTTTCTCCGTGCCGTTTTTTTTTCGTTTAATCCAAAATAAGGATGATACCGTCAGCTCTTGCATGTATATACAACCTATCAGTGATGTCTGGATATCAATGAAATGTTGTTTACCTGCGAAAGGAAGGTGAGGTAATCAGTTTGAGGATTTATGTTCTTTATTTTTTTGGTTTTATGAAGAGGAATCAAGACAGGAAGCATCTATTGTTTATGAAATCTACAAATAATTGTTCTTAAATGGATGCACTAAGATTGTTCCAGGGTATAGATTTTATTTGCATTTGATACAAATGTTGCTTCTGATTGTTTTATTAATCATGCATTTGTGAATCATAATCCCAGAAATTATTTAGTTTTTGATAGGAATATAATTAACATGAGGCCCTAGTTTATCTTGATCAGAATAGTCCATTTCAATATTTGACTTTTTCCTTTTCTTTTGGGAACAATTTTGTTATTTCATTGTGATCATTGATGCTTATTGCTTCCTTTCCCTTGCTGTTTTTAGTTCATATCATGCTTAGGCATTATGACATGCCGGAGTGTTTGCTATCTGAAACTCAACAATTTAATTCTTATATGGCTGTTGGTTTTAAATTCATGTGGCCTTGTGGATTTGGTTCCCAACCACTGAATAAACTTCAAACTATTCCAACTGCATTACTGCATCAAGTACGAATGCTGGTAATTTTCAAATTTTGGTTGTGATGAGTCTGTTACTGCCTCAACTGCTTGGATTTCTCTTTACTTTCCAAATTGTGAATTGCATTGGCCAACCAGTTATTTGCTTATGGGATTTTGAATAAGCTCCCTGTAAAGAATTAGGTCATTGAATGTTGTCTAGATGCACACAAGTCAGTGCCCTACAGATGTCAACTCTGAGGAATTGATAGTCTCGTTATTCCTTTGATTGGTCATGGCCTTGAGGGAGAGGGGTCTGGTGGCTGTGTTTTTCTGGTTCTGTCACCTTTATTGATTTCTGTTTTGTCTTGCCTTACTAATCATTTTGTCTCAACTTTTATATTCTCATAATTTCAATCAAAAAGCTGCTGCCCGAAATTGTATCTATATTAGCAAGTTATTCTGAACCTTTTCTGAACGCATTGGCAGCATCTTTGACGCTTCTGGATGAATCATGACAATGAAGGAAAATCAGAATGAAACCTCTCTTGATTCTAGAAGTTTTGGGAAGGAGACTGGTTCCCTGATGTTCGGAAGTAAAGATAGATGCGAGTTAAATGATTCTAGAATGGATGCCAATCTTACAGAATTGGAAACAAAAGATAGAGATGACTGTTTAAACTGTAAAGTTATGAATGACTCTTCCGTGGACAATGAAGAAGGAACAGTGGATTCTCCTAAGAAGGCAGGCCAAAATGGACCCTCACATCATCTAAGCATGGAAAATGAAAATGGACCAGTAGATTCTCCAAGGAAGGAAAGTAAAGATGAACTCTCACATCACCTAAGCATTTGGGATAAGGATGCGGATTCGTTATCTTCTGACTCATCTGATATAGACAAAGAGCAAAGAAGTTCAGAGCACGAGAGCTTAGACACAGTTGAAGAGTTTGCAGATTGTAATGGAAGCGATTCTAGAGATTCTAGTTCTCCATTGTTTACTGATAAGAATGTAATGGAATGTGATCTTCCAGAGTTGGAGGTTTGCTATAAAGAAATGGATTGTCAAATTTTGAAGGATATATGTGTTGATGAAGGGAGGCCTCAGAAAGACGTAAATGTGATTGAAAGTTGTGAGGATGAGGAACCTGGATGCTTGTTTCCCCAGCCTCCTAATGACATCAACCATTGTGAGGCTAAGGAAGATTCATCACTGGATGCAGACAGCTTTACTGCGGATCAATGTGGGAGCAGCAAAGAGTTAAATTCTCAAGAAAGGCTAGATTCTTGCCCAGAGGACTCTTTGGAGAAGGATACCGTTAAGCAGTGTGAGACAGAGAACGCAGTGGAGACAGTTGAAGCATATTTTGATGCAACTGGCAAGGCTGAGAATGATTCTTCAGAAGATGACTCCCTTGTAGATAGGAAACTTCCGATTGAAGATATTGATACTCAAAGTTCCCTAGGATCAGATGTAGGGAACAAGGTCGTGCAAGTGCCTGACCAGGTTTTTGTTCACCAACTTTGCTTCTATCCATTTTCGTACTAGCTGCTGATGATTGTGTGCTCTGAGGTTTCTTATACAACACTGTTTGAAAGAGTACTCTCGTATTGCTTCCTAGTTGTGCCCTAGTATCTGTGGCATACGCTGTTTCACATTGTTATACTATCCCGTGATGCTTTCTTATTCTCGAAGTTGATTTATATTGCTATTTCTCGACAGATTCTTAATCAAGAAGCAGAACCTGAGAGTCCTGCTTCATCATCAGCAGAAGCAGGCGGCAGCACAGGGGAAGATGTTCAAGCTGGTTGCCTATTATACAACAGCAAGGTTGAAAATGGAAGCATCACTTTCAACTTCAGCTCTCCTGAAGGGGCGGTACCTGACAATGGCATGACTGAAGATGTTGAGGAACAGTCGGCTGACTCGGAGGATGTGCATAAGGATGTAAATGCTGAAAACCTTCCAGAAGCCATGGAAGAGAAAGGTCAGTGCACAAGCGACAGAGTAGGTGACACCAACGAACAATGCCTAATAAACGATGAAGGGAATTCTGATGGTGGTTCTGTTACCAGCTACGTTCAAAGTGTGAGAATTGAAGACAGTAGTTGTGGGAATGATCATGAAGGATCCCCTGAACATAAACAAGAAAAGTCTGATGATGTTTCCATAGATGCCCCTGTTCAATCTCCTACCAACGAGAGCCCAGCTCCCACAAATGATGTACTGGCTTCCAAGCCTAATGCTCCAAACCACGAGGGAATGGACTCCGGGGATGTTCCCGTTGTTAGCCAGTTGCAACAAGATTTGGGCGAGACAAGTTTCTCTGCAGCAAGCATGATCACTTATTCAGGGCCAATAGCCTTTTCTGGGAGTCTCTCTCATCGATCTGATGGCAGTACAACAAGCGGAAAATCTTTTGCTTTCCCAGTGTAAACCTTCTCACCCTATGACATTGCTCTCCCCTTGTGTTTTATCACCGGTGATCTCATAGCCACGTCCTTTTTCCTCATTGCAGATTACAATCCGAGTGGAATAGCAGTCCCGTTCGAATGGCAAAAGCGGACAGGAGACATTTTCGTAAACACAAGGGTTGGAGATCAGGTCTTCTCTGCTGTAGATTCTAGTTTCTAAATGCTTCTGGGGTAGGCTCATTAGTGAAAAAATATAGGTCGAAATTTTCAGAAATGGAGTATTGTAAGTATGCGAGTCGATATTTATATACGACAGGGTTTGCTTGTCACAGCTGCTGCCATATGAACTGGTATATGACTATATGTGCAGGCCTCAAAACTACGTCCAAATTTTTGTTTCATTCTTTTCCCTCCATATTTATTTTTACTATTATGTGAAATGGGAATCGTTGTTCAGCTTCAAATAATTACAAGGTTTTCTCTGCTTCTTGAAAGTAAGGCTGTTAGTCTCTTTTTGCTTATGGGCCCTTCACCATTTGGGCTTCCCGAAAGAGAAAAGCCCAATTCGTGATCCACATAGTTATTTTGAGCCTTACTTTTAACATTTTTATTATTTCTAGTTCAAGGTATCCTCATATAATATATTTTTTCTAATTTATTCAAGGTCTGTTAAAATTAAGTCAAACCATTTTTTTCTTACTTTCTACGATCAAAATTTATTACGCGAACAAATTCAAAATTGCAATAGCTCTTATAAAATAATGAGAAATTCAAGACCATCTTCCTAGAAAATAAAAAATTAACAAAGAAAGAATGACACAATTCTACGGCGGAAATTGTTTATATGAAAATAATTTACGATAACCATACTCTAAAGTTGTATATATGCAAATTTTCCATTACAACTACAAATTTTAGTCAAATTCTTTTTTCCTCATCAATAGTTTCTACGTGGAACAAAAATTAATTATACAATATTTGGGATTAAGTTTTGTTCTATATCCAATAAAAATTTACATGTGATTTTGAATTTGAACATGGATATTTCTGCACACGCCTCAATTATTAGACTAATATTACAAATTGCAATTTGACACTGAAAAATAAGTCCTCTCCAGTTTTCCAGAACACATTTAATTTATTAACAGATATAAAACTCCAAAAAGATTCTGGTACCTTTTTAATGAAGATATTGGAATTGGTAGAATCGAAATCTTCAAAGTCTTTCATGCTTTCCTGTAAGTACGGTAGCTTGGGTTGTTGCCCGTGTATGAAAAATAAATGAATTATTTTATAGGTCTATCTTCCGCATTTCACATGCAAAATCATATAATTATATATATGTAAGAATTCTGGCACCAAAAATCACTCTCATGAGTTGATATGCAACAATTGACTTCAAATAATTTTTGTAGCTCGTCCTAGCTACTCTAACATCGACTTAATTTCTTCAGAAATTAAGGGAAATATATATAAGTTGGGCAAACTTGGATGAGACCGTCTCATACATGAGACGGGTCAATACTCACATGCGGGGATCATTATTTATGGGTGAAGTATTATTAACTCACATGTGAGTATCATTATTTATACCCGTATGTGAGTATCATTATTTATGGGTGAAGTATCATTAACTCACATGTATTGATCCGTCTCATGTATGAGACCGTCTCATACAAGTTTTTGTCATATAAGTTTTGGTGTTCTTGTTCATAAGTACTATTGGAAGGGAAAAGACGGTTCTACCCCCATTCGTACGTGGTAGAAAAGGGCATCTAGATATCCTAGGTTTGCACATGCACCGCCTTTTCTTTTAGTGTACCCACTTAATTAGTTTGCAATGATACCAGGGGTGAGCAAAATTGAACCGCAACCAAAAAATCGAATCGAAATGTCAATTTTGGCTCGGTTCGGTCCGAGCAATTATGAGTTCGGTTCGGTTTCTATTTTGGTCCGATGTTAGTTCGGTTCGGTTTCGATTTGAACATATCGAAACTGATTTAAACCAAACCGACCAATTATATATTTTTAATTTATTATTAATTTTTACATTATTTTTTTTATTATAATATGTATATAAATATAATATTATTAATTCAAAAACATATAGAAAAATAAAATGCATGTTTAAGGATTCAAACTTGACACCTCTCAAATAAGATTTTAATTACATGTCTAACCAATTGGGCCACAAACCATTTTTGTAAAATTTGATTTCCAGATTAAATATATACATGAAATAATAAAATTTCGATTTTGGTGAAAACCAACTGAACTGAACCGACTATTTTAGTTTCTCAGTGCTTATCTTAATTCAGTTCGATTTCGATTTATAGATTTTTAGTTTCGGTTCACTTCGATTTAAGGACATCAATTCGGTTCGGTTTTAATCAAATGCTCACCCCTAGTACTCACCACTATACCTTGTATTCCAATAGATTTACACATTCACCTAAATATAGTAAATTTTTGGACAACTTAATTATTATATTTGCTCTCCTCCCTATGAATTCTCGACCCCAAACAGAAGATGGGATTTTGGACATTGTTTTTAGACACTATCGCTTCTCTAGAGAATAGGAGATCGCTCCTATTATTAGAGAAATACTATCATTAATTTTCACTAATAAAATATTCAATACCACTCAGAGTACTCTCACCTACTCTTGGTAGTATTACTTGTGATCATCGACAATTTCATGATATGCCACCGACTTATAAGGTAATATTAATTCAAATATATAGAACCATAAAACCCTTAAATCTCAACTAAAATTGTGGGGGAATAGCATGCAGGCCCTTTAAACGAATAAAAAATTTGAAAGAGAATTTCGTGGAATGATTTTTAATTTACGAGTTGCTTGGTACATGAAGTGGTCCTATATATGATATAGTAGGTGACAAGCTATGATATTCAACCCAAACTATGTGAAGGTTCCGAAAAAAAAGAAATATAAAAAATTAGGGTTTCTGCGTACTCGTTTTGGAACTCTGAATTTTGTGCTCCGTGTATGTTCTTGATATATACCTCTTGTACCGTGACTTCACCCTCTCTCTCTCTCTCTCTCTCTCTCTCTCTCTCTCTAGCTCGTTTCTATAAATCCCTAGGTTCAGAAAGCAAAAACCAGAAAACAACTCAACTAAAAACCTTGAATTTCTTGTTGAATCATATCCCGATCTAACTCATGGAATTACTAAGCCTAATAGTTTCATTTCTATTAGCGATCTCATTTCTGTTGGAACCCTGCGCTTCTTACCAACTCAATCTCGGAAAACCTCTTCAGCAAGGTAATATTTTATGTGCCCTTTTTTGTTATAGTTTCATATACACATGTTATTTCAATATATTTTGATAAGTTTAATCTGATGAACTTTTCATGTGGGAATTAATTGTGTAGTTGATCATCCAAAGTTTTCTCAACCTTCATTGCCAAGAAAGCTCAATCTCAATCATGAGACAGTTAGTATTAATTTTCTTACATCTGTTTACGATCTCTTTGTAATGTAATAGATATCTTTTGCTATGTTGTGCCTGTTAACTTGAGCTATGTCCGTCTGATCAGGTGAAGAGTTCTGCTGAGGAAGATTTTATGCCGCTCGATGAATTCAGACAAGCCTCATCAGGTAGCTGTAGCAACTTCTATGTTGAATTTTTTTAAGAAATATTGGTTGCAGATTGATGCTGAATAAGTTGATTTTTTTTTTCAGTTACCCTTTCTTGAGATAAATTATTTTATTTTTTTTGCATGAAAGTTTAGTATCATTTGGTGTCCTAGCTTGTACCATGTGATCAATGGTAGTGAATTGAATTTAATCAATTATATATTATGAACATGCAAGTGGCATTAATATATTTTGCCGATTTAGTTGATGATCATGTAATTTATTCGAGCTCAATGATTATATATGGCAGTGTACGTAGCTCGATCAAGAACTGGATAATGATGATCGTGTTCATAATTATTCAAACTCAAATAATTAATATTCTCTCATAAAACGAACTCATGATGTAGCGTGACAATATGTTTATACTAATAATATATATATATATATATATATATATGTATATAAGTCAAATCAGGATCAAGGATCCAGAAACTAACAATTACATTAGTACAAAAACAGCAAACAAGGATTAG
Source organism: Perilla frutescens (assembly GCA_026008535.1). Classification (NCBI taxonomy): domain Eukaryota; kingdom Viridiplantae; phylum Streptophyta; class Magnoliopsida; order Lamiales; family Lamiaceae; genus Perilla; species Perilla frutescens. The sequence goes on along the minus strand of BRKX01000018.1, from coordinate 7,482,122 downwards.
TTTTAATATTAATCCATTTCAGTATTCCATATATATAGTTGCGTTAGCATATATATTATATTTTCATTCATCACATTTTCTGTGTCTTATACTAAATAAATTAAATATAGTTTTTATATGCAACATGTCCAGGTACCAAACAGCATGAAAAAGAAGAAAATGTGATAAATGCAGCAGAAAAAGAGACATGGAAATCGGAAAGGCTTGAAGAAGAAGAAGCCCCCAACAAATCGGAATATTTTACAATGGATTATGGGTGGGTTAGAAGGAGACGTCCCATACATAACAAGCAAATCCCATTTGTCCCATAAAATTTTAATTAATTTGCTACTATATATTTTGATTAGGGGTTCATTTAAATTTGAACCAATTTTGATGACATGACTACAAATTTTGAACAAGAGAAAAAGAAAAGAAAATAATTAAATAATTTGTTTGTTTGTTTTTATTATGATTAGTAATCGTGTGTAATAGGGAAGGAAATGGGGAATTTTGTCTGCCTTTGTAACTTTGTTTAATTTTGTGGCCGACAATTTTGTAACAAATTATGGTGTAATAATCTAGGAGTTTATATTATCGCGCTTTGTTCTATATGCCCAAATTTGTTTATTTTTTTGTCTTGTTTTCGATGTGGTCAAAGGGGTATAATTAAAATATAATAAGCCCTGAATAACATTAATATAACATTATTTATACATTAATTGAAAGAGGCCGTACCTTTGGGGCATGAATCAAGAATGTGTACCACTTTGGTAAGGCCGCCTTATCGATGTTTGTGTGAACATTTTGAACTATGGAAACTTTGTGCCAACCAAAGAGATATATATCTCATACCATTTATATATCGTTAATTGGTAGAGTGAATGCTTTCATAATGAAAGAATATCATCGTGAGTTTGGATTTCCTTATAATTTTTTAGATCGAATGAATTGTTCAAATATACATGAATACAAGGGCGGATTCAGGGGCTGGAGGGGGCCTTGCCCCCAACCCCCCCCCCCCCCCCACCCCACTATTTTTTTCTATGTTTTTTTTGTTGTCAGTAGGTTTAATTTCGGCCCCCTTACTGACGACGTTGATATTTTTTTTATTAAATACATAGAGTAACAAGGCTTCCTCTAAATATTTTTGTCTGGATCCGTCACTACGTGAATAAATTTATTTTGATCAAATAATCTTAATTTGCACTAACCATATTAGAATTGTTTCGGAAAACGATACAAAATGTATTTCATGCACATATCTTAATTTGATTTGATCATGAGCTCAAGTCGTCTGATCATCTTCCACCTTTAGTGGAGTTTTTCGTTTCATTGTACTAACTAAATTATTCTACTTCAACAAAAGAAGAGATGCGCCATTTTTTTATTTTAAATCTAAGAGAGAGAAGAAAAAATCAAGACCGTAATCTAAAATAGACCTTAAACTCGAGATAACATACAATTAGATATAGGACTATTGTTGGATCGATTCATATATATAAACTCACAGTATTTTGCAGCTCTATTTATGTGGGCCGACGCCATGTGAATTGTGATGGCTGAGTTGGTTAATCATCGTACGTGCTGTCAACCATAAGGTTGCGCGCGGGTTCAAATTTATGCAAGTTCGATGCTTTTAAGTAGGGGGTGAGAAAAAAGTACCGGGAGTCGAACCGAACCGAATTAATTCGGTTTTTTCGGTTCGGTTCTTTTCAAAATTCGGTTCGATTCGGTTCTTTTTCTAGTAAAAGTTCAATTTTCGATTTCGGTTCGTTTCAGAGGGAAAATATCCGAACCGAACCGAAAAACTGAATTTATATATATATATATATATATATATTAGCAATAAAAATACTCGACTTTGTTGTACTTTATAGTTTATTCGGGTTTGCTTTGTTGGAATTTACATATTTTTTGACTTTATTTAATTGTTTATTGGTATTTTTTGAACTTGAACCTTGATAATTAGCTAATTCATACTTGTACATATTTAATTATATCGAATGAAGAGAATTTAAAGAAAAAAAAATAGATTATAAAGTTTAAGAAAATTTCGGTTCAAAACCGAACCGAACCGAAATATTTCAGTCTGGTTCGGTTCAGTTCGGTTCTATTTTTAAAAAATTCGATTTTCTTCGGTTTTAATATTTTCGGGACCGAACCGAACCGAAAAACCGAATGCTCTCCCCTACTTTTAAGATAGGGTAATTCTAAACACAACCCCCAATTTACTCTTTATAACCCCCCAAAATTAATTTAATATAATTTATAATCTAATTAAATTGGGGGTTACAAAGAGTAAATTAGAGGCTATATTTAGAACTACCCTTTAAGATATATCTATTATAAATATATAACTCTTTTTTAGGGAATAAATATAGCACCTGAAAGAGTCAGTCCTAACTCCTATCGGCAATTTGGACTCAGTCCTAACTCCTATTGGCATGTCGGGCTATTCAGGTTATATTTTCTCTGAGTTGCAAATTTTTTGCCTTAATCCTTCAATTTTTGAGCTAATTCATAGGGGCTAGTAAGTTTATGAAAAATATTTTTTAGTACGTTCAAATTTGTCAATTGATGGCCTGTACGCTAAACTTCTAAATTTAACAAATCAACATTAACTTACCACCAATTAATTGAATAAATTATTTAAGTATTAAATAATTATATTTTAGTTCTTATATTAAACTACATCAAACATGAAATTTTTAATATTTAAACAAAATAGAAAGATACAAAATAAAAATTAGGGATATTTGTTTCAACCACTTAGTTTCGAGCTAGTCCCGTTGAGCTATTCGACTTGAATCCATTCAAGCTATAATATTCTGGCATTGGTCCTCTTTTTTGCTTAGGCTATATATTCAGGTTAGTTCATTTGGTTCGGGTTGGACTAACATTTCTACCTTTAAGTGATACATTTCTACGATCTTGATAGGCTAGACAAACATCTCGTATTAATTAAAAAATTGTTGGAAATTAAACTTTAAATAAAAAGGTGAAGAGGTGTGCTTATTGAGACATGATGGTATGTAACATGTAAATTAATTTGTTTGTGAAATTTCGTTTCCATATAGGAACTACCTCCTATGGAGGAACTAAGAACCATTAATAACCACTCATCTTGATAATTTGGACAGCTTAAATTAAATCTATGATTTAGAGGTCTAATTGCAAAAGTCTAGTCTTTTCAAATTCTTGTAGATTTTATAGGGGTAAAATTGTACAAAAACTTATCATCATAATCCACGCCCCTTCAATTTATGAATATTCATGGCATAAATCTTAATAGATTTGGAGAACCTTTCATATGGAGATCTGCACACGCCCATTCAATTTCTTTAATCTACAAACCTAAAACAACATAGCAAAGGCTTTCCAAGAATGCTATTAAGTAGCGACGACGTAGCGAACACAAAAAAGAATATTTACAATTGACAAATTAGATCTTCAAAAATACTTACAGGTACTATGATTGTAGTTTTTTTTTTATAGTCCGACTTTTGTTTATGATTTTGTATTTTTACGTAGAATAAAAGGTTCTACGATTTTAGATTTGTGGTGTTGATTTAATTTTTTTTTTGGAGATGTTTTGGAAGAGAAATTCTTTATTTTCTATTTTATGGAACGATCTTTGTGTTTGATCTAATATTAACGGGATGTTAGCATATGTTAACTTTCCTATTAGCTAGCTTATGAATCGTGATTATTTCTTATGTTGTGGGGTCGTGGACATTGATTATTTTTCAGGAGTAAGCAAAACTAAATTAGTATGATTAGCAAATATTTTAATAATTTTAGTAAATCCATCTACAGTTGTTAGCAAGCATGTTGGCAAAAAAATATTTAGTTAATATTTGGTTCGAACCTAGCTGACCTTACATCTTCTACTTATTTTTTTATTATTATTTTAAAACATTCCCGTCTCATTTTTTTAAATATTCAGATGAATTCTTCAACTTACCTTTTTTTAGTTTTAAACATTTAGGTGGTTTCTTCACCTTCATTTTCATTTAATAAACAATTAATCATGTCATTGCTTCACCTTTTTCTTCATAAATATTCTTTTTTGCCGACTCTTTATATGAACTTGAGGAAAAATCTCAAATTATGTAAAGATTTCAACAACTATTCGATTTCATTATTGGTTCTAAAAATAGTCGATCCCGATAGGTATTTTTTCAAATAAGTAGAATGAGGGTATCAGGGTATGATTAATCGCACAATTTATCATTGGTGTTTTATTTACTTATTTCAATAAATACAAATCTCATTGATCATGCTAATGCTGAAACTTTCATATTTTTCAGATCTTTGAGACTTCACTTCTTGTGGCGATTGGCGATACAACGTTTAGGAAACAACATTGCCCTTCAAAAATTTTTCATAGCGACTTAATCTTAGATTGAATAGTTGGAGATTTGTATTTTAAAAATTACCATAATGTTTTCATTGTTAATGATTGTGCCCCTATTTTTGGTTTTAATAGTTGAAAATGTTATGTGTTTAATTTGCAGTACAAGGATCCCTGAGTGAAGCGGATTTGTTTGACCATATATAACAGATATTGACTATTGCATAACACTTTTTATTTTTATTTTAACAGAAAAATGCAGATTCAATTGCAATTTCTATGTTCAAATTTACACATGATTGAATAAAATACATAAACTCTGAAAATGCAGAATACTCGATGCACACAGAGTTGTGAGCAAAGTTGTGATTGAAGATCAGACAACTTTGCATACGATTGCAGCGGAAAACTTGTAACAAACAATGAATTTAAATTTCACGAGATTATAAATTAATAATCTCGTGAAGTGCCTCAGGGCAAAAGGATTCACTAAATAATCAGGTGAATTACAAAAATAATTCGAGTAAAAAAGGTCACGAAAACTAAAGATAATTTATCATTCCCTTCACAGAAGGTTATGACTAAAGTTGTCTTAACTATTGCTCGAAGAAAACTATAATCTGAAACTAATGTAGATCTAATATATCTGAATCTATATCCGAAAGCACTATGTAATCACAACAGATTCGATTCCTATTTATACAAAATCTAAATCTTGGGCTCTACTCCAATCAAACCGCATGATCTCACTATGAGCCCATTATCTTCTTATCTTTTGCTGCAAGTATCCCAATCCCTTAGATTTTGTAACAACCCAATCTTGACTCATTCCTCCTTGATTTGGTCAACCACATGTGCTCCTAAATCTTCTCAACTGAAATTTCTTCCTCCACACAACAACAAATAAAGAAAGACAATATATATAGATATATATATATCTACAATAAAATTCCTAACAAAAAATCGACTTCAACAATCTCCCCCTTTTTGTCTTTCTTCTCAAAACCATTATAAACCAATCATACGAGCAACACAACAATAAATAAACATAATTTGCTCCCCCTGAAACACATACTCAGAAACCCAAAGTTCAGAGCACAGTTGCTCCCCCTGTCAAGCAGACTCCTATAACCCCGATTTTGCACAAACAAACATTACCAAAAGATCAAGATAAACTCACAGATAAAATCACAGAATCATTACCAAAAGATTAGAATCATCACCAAAAGATCCATAAACAAACCAAACATAAATAAACATAGTTTAAATACAAAAACATAAAAACAGATTGATTGTTTGATTGTTGTAAAAACATCATCAAACAGCCAGCTGCAGTCTTCACCGTTCTTCTGCAGTCCCTCCCCTTCACACTTCTTCAGCCTTCATCTTCAACAGCACCTTGGCTACTTCCAGCTCCATCATCGTGCCTGCTGCTTGTTCCACCATCTCCCCCTTTTTGGGAAGAAAGCAAGCGCTGAAACATCCTCCTCTACTGGTCAAACTTTTGAATCTGATCTGTGCATAAACTAATTTGCTCCTGCAAAACAGATGCTGGAATGAAGTAATGAGGACCAGAGGAAGGTGGAATGGAAGATTCTTCATCAATCCAGGGAAGATCCACAATTCGTGAATCAGTAAGAAATGCTTTCTGCACAGTTTGAAGAATTAGCCGTGAGGTGTAAGCATCTCGCTTCTTGGGCTTGAACTCTTGATCATCAGCATATTGAAGATGAGAGAAGGCACCACCAATTTTTTATTGCTCTTGGTCATTGCAACCTCATCAATGGAATTGAAGATAAGCTGTCCCAGGTTGACCTTCTCTTTGACATAAATCTTGTAGAGGAGACAGACATGCTCGAGTGGGACCACAGTGGAATTAGAGGTGGGGATCCAATTGCTGACTGAGACTTTATACAGGGTGGAGAAAAGGGATGTGAGAGTAGAAGCAATTATATTCACTTTCTTCTGAGCATGCCAGACATCAGCTCTTCCTCCAATCAAGACATTTGCCATCTTGATTTCAAGATCCTCATCCACCTCATCATCCAACACAGCAACATTTGGTAGGCCTAAAAACTTATTAATTTTTGTCGGAGTAAAGCAGTAAACATTTCCCCGCACATAGACCTTCCCATATCGTTTTGATGAGGGATTTCCAAAATTAAGAGACAAATGGGCATAAAATAACCTCACAATTTCAGCAATATATGGCCTAGCATACGTAACACTACCCCACAACTTCCTCTTTTTCAGAAAAACAACTAAATTGTATTTCTCAAAATCTTTCACATCTACAACGCTATCATTAAGAATTTCTCGATTCTTAAAATACTCTCAATTCCTCCTAGCAACTTCAGAATAGAAAAGATAAGTGTCTGCTTTAGGTACCTCAATATCAGACTCGGAGAGGGCGGCCTCTTCATCAGGATCAAGACAAAGCTTTGCTCATTTTGGAGTCCGGAGCACTTTGGTTAGGGGGATCTGGGGCCTGCAAAGGCAGCTAGGAGAAGCTGGGGGAGTTTGGGGCGGATAGAGTGGAGTGGTGAGAGAGCTTATCTGCCGGGAATCCCGCTCCAAATATGATTGGAGCAGTCGGTGATGGGTCTCGGGATTGCAAGGGAGGGCGTCACTTGCAGGCTGAGGGATAGGGGAGGAGATGGATGAGGAAGGTGGCTGCCGTGTTTTTGGGCCCAGAGAAAGGGTCATCGCGGTGGAATCAGGTTGATCAGTCGCTGGAGATAGCGATTGGCAATGCAACACGGAATCAGCAGTAAGGGGGATAAAATGAATGCCCAGAGAAGTTAGAGGAGGCGGGAGCCCTTTTGAGGTCAACTGGTATCCCGGCGTTGGCCGAAAAATCTGAGAATCAATCTCCTTTGAGGCTGCCGGCGAGAAAGAATAATCGGGAGGAGAAACTAGAATTTCTGGTGATGATGAGGGTATGGGCTGAAATTTAGGGAATTTGGCAGTGGATCAGGTTAGGGTGGGTCGGGTTATGGGTCGGGTAAAAAAATAAGTAAAGCGACGCCGTTTTATGCCAACTTTACGGAGGCCATTAGGGCTCCGTCACGCAGTGGTTCAATTGACTCGATTTTAAAAATGCAGTGGCCCAATTGAGCCAAAAAAAGTTACAGTAGGTCAATTAAGCCTCCAAATAAGTTCAGTGGCCTATTTGGTTATTATCCCTAAAATAAATATACATAAGAATGCATGTGTTTAAACATTATATTTTTAGATGATTGATATTGCTAATCATAAATGCAAGTTAATTTTAACATTAGAAAAAAAGCAATAGATTGTAATATTATATCAAAATTATCAAAACTACAACCATTTTCACATTTAATTTACGTTGAAATAAACTTGAACCAACTAATAAATAAAAATAATATATAGTTGCCCCAATAAAATAATTTGTCAATCCACAATTATTATTTTGGATCAAATTGATGAATCTCAGATAACAAATTACAAAGACAAATTCCAACAAAATTATAATTTCAAATACAAAATATCGGTATTTTTGAGACGTAATATCACATTACTTCTTTCTCTTCCAGTTTTGAACTGTTTTTTCAATGTCTGCCGCCAAAAAGGAAAAAATATTATTCTCTTTGACGTCTTCTCCTTTGTTACAATATTTTTTTTGTCATATTTCTTAATTCAACAAAGTGAGATTTTTATTTCGTAGTTTGAAAAGTACACTACAAAAAAAGTACATAAGCAAGATGTCTATAAAAATGCATAAGATAATTAAAATTAATAACCTATTTAAAAACAAATCAATGTAAGTTTTACCTACACAAGAAAAAAAAGTGTGGTGAAGCAATTTCAATTAACCATTGATTTTTGCTCTATACATGAATTCACAATTATGCACAAACTACAAAAAAAGAGCTCACTTGAAAGGATCAATGCGGATTATTTATCTTTGTTGGAATCCAACAATTTTTATCGAAATCAGAGAATCATCGTTGGAGACTGAAATCATGTTGATACTTTTCTTGTAGGATATGCAATAAAGAAAAATATATTGTGAGATAAATTTTACAATTTTTCTGATGAGATAATTATGTAACCAAGTTTTCTACACCTCATATTTATAACATCAGTAGAATACAAAATAATAGGTAAAAATCATGCACATCAATCATAGGATTTAATTTGTAAATCAATTATATGATTTTGTTTAATTTATTTATTTATAGCGAATTAATCACACACAAATCAATCATATTATGGATAGTAGATAATATATTGAATGTATTCTTATAATATAAAGTTATTTACATTAACCAATTGTTAATCAATCAAATTAATGATTTAATAAATTAATATATATATATATATATAAGTAATTATGATACTCATATAACATATATCGATATCAATATATATTTCATTTTTTTTACTGGTATTGATTTGATAATTACACACATACACACACGCGCAAATACACTCATATATACAGTTTTAGCTTACAATCCGCCCAACTATTTCTTTAAGTTAACCTTAATATATCCGTATGGTGCATTTATATATTATACGAATTTATTTGTTGGGGGTAATGTTAATAGATTTAATATGTACGAATTAATATTTTAATTATGGTAAATCTATTAATGTAATATCTCCATGCATTTTAACCATAAATTTTAGTGTCATTATTTAAGGATTTTTTTTTTTTTTGCAACTGACCTTATATATATTTAAATCAATTATTGAATATTTAAGAAATATTTACCATATTTTTTACCAAATATATTTATCCACATAATTAGGGTAATCATAAAACAATCTAAGGAAAATTTTAGCCAGATTTTATGGTATTGGTTTTATGTAAATTATAACAACTACAAAATTAAATGAATAATTTAATATTAAATTAAACAGTGATATTTTTCAATATTGTATAATTAATTTCTGAATCAGAAAATGTCAAATAGATGGAGAAAAACAACGTATTTTTCTGTTGATGCATAAAATATTGCATTACTTAATATATATTATAAATATAAAGATTATGATATATAATTATATAAAATCGATTAAGTTTCAAATTAAGATTATGTTTTAATTCATTATTAATTAACTAAATCCTACATAATACTATATATGCATGTATAGATGTTAAAATAAAACAATGTATATTATATGTATTATTATATATTTTATGTAATCAACAACAAATTTTGTTAGCAACGTTAATTTTTCTATAATTAATTGATTTTTTTATGGAGTTAGGAAAATAATTACTCATAATTGATTGCATGTTATTTATGGAAATTATTAGATATATTATTAAAAAATTATTTTCTAATAATTTATTTTTATTTTATATTAACTATTTATATATTTGATAATATACTTTGGGCGGGAAAACTTATGATTTCTATTTTAAGCGACTATCTTACTTTTAGATAATATATAGATGTTTCCGCCTCACTATAAAAAAAAGGGTGATAGGGTAAATTACCTTCAAATACACAAACTTTGGGGTGTTTTTGGTTTTTCACACGTTTTAAAAAATGTAGTTTTAATAACATGAACTTAGCTTTTGTTTTGTTTTTCACATGATTTTCAAATTCCAGCAAGTTAAATCTGACGTGGCAGCCGGAGACTGCCACGTGTACATCTGCGTGGATACCAACTTGTCTTAAAATACATGAACTTTTGGTTGATTTTATTTTTTCACACGAATTAAAAAAAGACCAATTTTAGATTATTTTTTTTTTACTTTTTTATTGTAATGTGGCAAACGTGATATAAATACTTCACTTTTTATATTTTTTAAAATTAATTTTCAAACAAGATATAAATTTTAATCAACATCATTTGACAATTATGATTTTTTTGATCATATATAATTCATTTAATATGCACAAAAATCATTCTATAACTTTAGGGTGTGTGTGATATGTACATTTAACATTATGACGTTTGGAAAAATTAGAGTCATTACATATTTATATTATTAATAGGTTTAAAGAATAATAAAATAGAAGAATTTAGAATTTGTTCAACAATTAATATAAATAGAAATGTTCAATTATAAAATTATTTGAGATTATCTAACATATAAAGTTATATCAAAAGATGCCATTAAACATATATGAAAAATTAATATGTAGTTTCTACGTGATCAATTTATTTGTTAACTTAATTAATTGACTATGTAATATTATTCATCAACATATATGATACGTCATAAACCATTATTCATAACTTGGTGATTGTTGTATTCGAAATTCTATTATTTATACCCATTACACTAGTTTAAATCATATTTTTATAATTTTTCTTCAAATAGAGAACTAAAAAGGTTTGATAGTTATTTTATTTAATTTTTTCGAACCTAAATTTTATATATTGCATGAACTAAGAAAATTCAAAATATTTCACAATGTTCACTATACAACAACTTTATAGTAATAATTGATGAATTTTCTGTATTACTCCAAAAAAAAACTAAAATTGATATTTTTTAATTCATGTGAAAAAACAAAATCAATTCAAAGTTTGTGTATTTTAAGGCAATTTGGTATCCACGTAGATGTACACGTGGCATCTCTGGCTGCCACCTCAGATTCAATTAATCGAAATTCAAAAATCATGTCAAAAATCAAACAAAAGGTAAGTTCATGTTATTAAAACTACATTTTTTAAAACGTGTGGTACTTTAAGAAAAACTATAGGATTAAGCAATGTGTTCACCCAAAGATAGCTCCTCACATTCACAGAGCTCATCACCTCAATTCTCAGCAGTCTAATCTCATAGCTACAACAGCAACAGCCGCCGCCTCCACCACTGCTTCCTGTAGCCGCCGTCGATCCTCAACAGATCATGGAAAAGGTGCACAACCTTGAACTCAGAAAGGTAGTCCTCACACTTGCTACCACTGCCACCCTCGGCCTGCTTTTCTCCGATAAATTTCCAGCCGGTCAAGCTCTTTATCTAGTGATTGTTAGTTTCATGGCTGCTGCTGCCCTCTGGAATGGGATTTTTTTGGGAAATTATACCTTCAAGTATTGGGGATCACCCTCTGCTTGCTTTCACTTTACGGCCTTGTGGCCTCCTTTCTTCCAACCCCCTTTCCTTGTGCTAGCTTGTTGTCTCTTCGGCGCCTTCTGTTTCCTGCCGTTTCTCTACCTTCTTACTAGTAAACCTCAACCTCCACCTCCACCTCCGCCTGCATGATCACCAATTCACCACACATATCCAATATATATTTGTAATTTTCTTTCAATTCTTAGATAGTTAGTTCTACACTACCAATGTACACCATGTTATTGTTCTACTATATATAATTTTGTTGCTGTACTAATAAATTAGTGTAACTTGAAAGTTGAAACAGAGTTCAACATTTGAAAATATATAAATCAAACGTTCCCTCCATTGTTAATAAATCTTGGCTTTTGGGATTGGGCCTTCTTCCCATATGGGCTTATTTAACTTCATATTTATTTTGGCCCATTCTACACACAACGTCGTCGTCTTCCTCATCAAGCTCGTTTTACTGTTATGCCACTGGCAGTGGCACCCAACAACCTCAATTTTCACCGCCGTCGCGGCGTCGCCTTCATGGTGCTCCGCCTCCTTCGTGCTGCCTCATCAACTAGATATAACTTATGCCACAAACTTCCCTCCCCTTCACTTTTCTCCACTCTCTGCAGAAAACGCCAGCAATTCCACTTCCCACCGCCTCCGGTGGCCAAGAAGGTGCCTTTCGCGGCGGCCGCTCATGGGGTTACGTGGAAAGACCCGTACCGTTGGATGTCCGACATCAGTGACCCGGATTTCATCAGCTATATCAACCAGGAGAACTCCTACGCTGATGCATTCATGCGAGACACCCAAGAATTGCAGAATACACTTTACTCTGAGATGATTTCCAGAATGCCCCCCAATATTACCACCCCTCCTGAAATCTGGGGGCCCTGGTTCGTAATTTCACTCATCGGCACCAGTCGCCATTGCTCTGCTCTATATTTGCGTTTTCTGTATGTAAATTGATTCTAAATTAGCATGGTATGCACTCTCTGTTCTTAATTTTATACTGTGGCGAGTCTGCAACTTTTGTTTCTACGGTTTTAGTGGATGTTTCTGTTTGCTTATAGTTTTCATTGTGTAGAAACGTGCTTCAGTATATGCTTCTTTAAAAAAATATGTTCTTTTGAAGGTGTAGTTGATTTTAGTAACTTTTACGTAATTTTAATTTATCAGTTCGTTTAGTTATCATATTCGTAGTCTGAGCAACTTTGTTTCAAACGAAGTACTTGTACTCTTGTAGGCTAACCTTAGCTCGTATGGTAATTATTGTGAACTTTTGTGCGAAGATCATGCTAACTTAGTCTGCCTTAGAGCGAATGTGCAAATGAACTTCTTTGTAATTTTATAAATTTATTGATTGGATTAAATAGGTTGTATTACCAATGCATTCCAGAGGGGAAGGAGTATCCCATTTTATATAGGAAGGCAGCAGTTGAGAGTAAAGGTTGGATAGAAAGAGTTGTCAGTTCTTTCCGAGGAGGATTTGGTAGGGAACAAGTGTTGCTCGACTGGAATCAGATTGCAGAAAAACATGGCAAGTGGTTCTAGCTGTTAATTTCTGATTCATCAGAATTTTCCCCACCAATCCGTAATCATTTTCTCTGAGAATTTCATTCTGGCTGCAGCTTGCCCTTCTTGCTCTGTGAAAATGTGTAGATAAAAATAAAACAATATTTACTTGTTTTATGATCAAACTAGTAAAGATTTCCTAAGATATCTCTGAATCTTAAATGGAATCGGATTTTGAATCAATCTTCGTATTAATTGAGGAGGAAGTTGACCTAAGGTATTGATCTGACAGAGGTTTCTGTTTCTGTCTCCGACTAATTTTTCTCCAAATATATACATGTCTTAAAATTTGTGAAAATTGTTTTTGTAGGATATGTCCATGTGGGTACCTGCAAAATATCACCAGACCACAGGTTTCTTGCATACACACTTGACACTACAGGGGATGAACAATTTCTGCTTCAAATAAAGGACCTTGGCAATGATTCCATTTGTCCCCATCCTCGTGTTGCAGGTGTTGTTAGTTTGGCTTGGTCCCAGGATAGCTCTACTCTATTCTATACGTTATGTGACCAACACCAACGGCCTAACAGGTAAATTCTATAACTGCTTGCATGTTTATTTATTTACAAAATCCAGAATATTATCTCACAAGTATATAATTATACCAGGGTATTGTGCACCAAACTGGGATCAAATTCTGGGGATGATACCATAATACTAACAGAAAATGATTCTCGGTTCTGCTTAGATATTACAAGCACAAAAGATGGCAAGTTTATAACAGTGAATTCTAATTCAAGGACGTCATCTGAGGAAGGAATTATTGTTTCAGTTCTCGTGTCTGCCTGCATTAATGTAAATTCTGAAGGTATCTTCAGCTTGTATTTTATTTTAATTTTCTGGTTACACTGCAGGTTTACATCATAAATGCAACCAATCCACAGGCTGGGATGGGAAGGTTTTGTCAGCGTGTCTCGGGAGTTCAGTACTTTCTGGAACATCATCGTGGCAATTTTTACGTCCTTACTAATGCTCCTACGAGTAAATATAAGAAGTTCTCTGGGAGTGGGTATTATTTAGCCAGATGCAGAGATGAGGATGCACGGTCGGCTACTTTGAAGGTACTCCTTTATGTTGTGCTCTGAGTCTAGCTTAGGTTAAAGTCATTCATTCTCTTCATAAGCCATAATGTAGGGGATGATGCTGTATCTTGAAAGGAATCGAAGAATTTCACTAGCATTTCTCATTTTGTGCGGTGCAATGGAAAATCTATGATTGATATGCCTATGTGTGTACTCATTCTGTTAAACTAAACTATTATTGTTAGAATCATTAAAAGAATCAACTGCATAGATGTCTGCCTTTGGTTTGAATTTCCCATCTCAATGAACAGAAGATTATACATTTAAACAAAATATTTGAAACTTTAGAAAATTTGACAAATAATCATTTTCCATTAAGAGGAACACAAATTTGTGCTTAAGTAGATGCACTTGCAGGATTGATTGTGGTCGTTATATAATTGATATTTAAAATGTCTTTTTGGTGTAATTATTTACTCACCTTGGTTAAAATTATTGGACACTCTATATTTGAATCTAAGATAATTTCAGAACTATTTTATCTTATTTCTGCTTTCTGTTTCCCAAGGATATCCTCATTCCTGGTGATGATGTTTGTTTGGAGGATATGGATATTTTCAATGGGCATCTGGTCCTCTTCCTTAACAAAAATGGCTCCCCTTCAATATGTTCTATCAAGATGCCTATTGATTTTGACTGTGAGGTATGAACATCTTCCTTCATCAATTAATACAGCATGTTAATATACTAGTCTTTTTTTTTCACTTGTGCAAAAAATATACTATTTTCAGTACTTGAAAAACTCATAAGAATTTTCTTGGTGTGAGGCTGCTTCATATCAGATGTGAACTTTTGAGATTCTCCGATCTTTGTTTCATAAGGAGAAAATATAATTTACATTGGCTGTTATATTCATTATATACTGTTAATAACTGTGAAGCTATGATCATCATACTTTATCATGAGTATGATTGTGATCCATTATCTTAAGGATGTTATGGTGTTGTCAATCTGACTACTTTGTAGTCTTGATATATTGAAATAATTCTAGCTCTTTGCTCATTAATCTTGGTCTGTGCTGCAGAAAGAAATGGAAATTGATGATCTTGATCCTTGGTATTTTCCTCTGCCCTCCAACATGTGTACAATCACGCCGGGTTTAAATCATGACTACATGAACACTGTATACCGTGCTGTCCTATCATCACCTGTGGTATAGTTTCAGATAATAACACTGATAAAATTTGACTCTTAATGATAATATGTCCATTGGGATGGTAAATCAAGCTGAAACCATTTGATCTTTCCCTGTTATTGATATGCAGACACCTGATCTCCTTGTTGACTATGATATGTCGAGAAGAACCTTCTCCATTATTCACCAGGAAGATGTGAGAAACATTTCAAGAGGTATTCTTTAGCATTCCTTGCCAAATTTTGACTGCACTCTAAGCTTCTAAGACATCGCACACTGGAAAAACAGATATCCAGGACAATGGAAGTCTTGGCTGGAAGGATTTGTGTGAGAAATATTCTTGTGAAGAGAAGGAAGTAGTTTCCCATGATGGTGTCAGAATCCCAATGACCATCCTTTTCTCTCGGACTGCATATCGAATGGGTCAATCTCCTGGGCTTCTTCATGGATACGGTGCCTATGGTGAAGTTTTGGATAAAAGCTGGTGTCCAGACCGTTTAAGCTTACTTGATCGAGGTTGGCTTTTGGCATTTGCGGATGTAAGGTATGTTGTGCCAAGTCATCATCATTTAGCTTGTAATTTGTCATCTAAGTAATACTTTTGAGAGAAGAGAAAGGAAACCGTGTAACTTTAATTTAAAATTTGAAGCTTAGGTGAAACAGAAATGACGGGTGGGATTTCTATTGCCTCAGTTTTCTAGACTGTCAGGTTCCTTTTGATGCAAAGACTTTTGTTACATTAGCTGATTTCTGCGATGTCTTTTGGGGTCAGGGGTGGTGCTGGTCCAGATCCTTCATGGCATAAATGCGGTCGTGAATCAAACAAGTTGAACTCCATACAAGATTTTGTCTCGTGCGGTCAATATCTGATCAATGATGGCTTAATCCATAAAAACCAGTTGAGTGCTATGGGTATCAGTGCTGGGTGTTTGCTTGCCGGGGCAGCCGTCAACATGCATCCAGAACTGTTTCGTGCTGCCATTTTGAAGGTATGCAGGAATGTAGTGTACTACAAGACTTCTCACCACAGCCTGCCTTGCATTAGTTTGAATCACTTTATTCATCCCTTCATCTGAATTCACTTCTGTATTTACTGTAATTTCCATATCAGATCTTCATTTCTTCTCATTATTTATTTTAATGAAACTAAGATTGCCTTTCTATGTCTTCTCTTTGGTTGACGAATAAAATTGTCTTAAAATCTAATTAATTATGATGAAGCAGAACTCACTGAGCTCTTAGTAAATCATTGATGAAACGAACTGAGCATTTTTATGTGGTAGTTTTTTTTTTTTCCTTGATATACTGATCTTGCATTTGCACCTTCTCATGATAGGTCCCTTTTCTTGATGTGCTCAACACACTTTTAGATCCAAGTTTACCTCTTACTACGTTGGACTACGAAGAATTCGGAAATCCTCAAATTCAATCCTGCTTCGAAGACATTCTTAAGTACTCTCCTTATGATAATATTCCGCAAGGAGTTTGCTGTCCTTCAATGCTCGTCTCACCCTCATTCAATGATTCCCGGTAATCCATACCTGTTTCTGTAAATCTTTATATAACAAGTATTCAGCTGCACATTCTTCATGGTTATGGCAGTGCATAAGAATCTATTGCAGCTGAAATCTTGCAAGTACATCAATTTGCTTCTTTTTTTCAGCATAGATTTGTTTGATGAAAAGCATCATAGGCTTATTTTTACCGACTGCATCATTCTCTTGATTAGGGTTGGTGTTTGGGAAGCTGCAAAATGGGTGGCCAAGCTACGCGATACAGCATGTCCGACCTGTTCCTCTGCAGTCATTCTGCACACAAATATGAGCGGAGGGCATTTATGTGAGGGTGGCCGTTTCGCGCTGTGTCGGGAAACTGCTTATGATTATGCTTTTCTTATGAAAGCTATGGGGCTTCTTGAGAATGCAGAAGGCTTGAATCCCGTCAACACTTTTTAAGTCGGCTATTCAAAGCGCTCTCATGAATTACAGAAGGTGGCTGTCCAAATCCCGTCAATACTATTTAGGTTGGCTGGCTTAGCTATTCGGAAATACACTCTTGAATAGCGGTTGTGGGTAGCTACTGCAGAAAATTTATGAATTTATGAATGAATTGTGTGATTTGCTTCTATTCCAAATGTTTATCAGCAAAATAGTTGAGTTAGCATAAACAGACACTATAAATAATTAAATATGGATCTTGTAATAGAAATTTGACTTGATATTTTTATCCAAAGTAATATAGATATGATATCTGAGTTTCAACATACATAAAAACAACTAAAAAAAAATACATCCACCATGCAGATGTCAACGCAAGCCATTCTGTACGACACATTAATAAGCTAAAAGATTAAATAAATTAACCCAAAAAAAGAAAAGAAAAGGAAAAGCTCAATTAAGAACAAATATACAGTGGTGAAACACTCGCAAACGGATTAATAAGTCGAAAATGGACGGTTTGAAGCCCTTCCATATAGCGTTATTCAGATCTTTTGCCTTTTATGAGCTAGATCTAAGTCTTCACTACTGGTGGCGTCTTGAAATGTTCCGACGGGCTGGTTGCTAGACGGCGTAGGAATTATATGATCCTGATGAAACGCAAAATTGAAGGGATAAACATGGTGTCTAGAGATCCAGAAGCATTAGAATATGCGAATATTTGAATGGCGTGACACTAACCTTAGCAATCAATGGTGTAGCTCCAGTATTCGCTCGTTTTCCGAGATTAATCTGGACCGAGATGCTGGCTTGAGAGAGATCCACGCCTGTGCTCTGAAGTGCTTGTGACAATGCACTCAATAATCTGCTTATGATCAAATATCTCATTAGCTAAGAATCAACATTGGCAGATATTTCTAAAGTAATGTGCTAATCAAATAAAGAAGGCAGAAGCCTGTCTCCTAAGATGTTGAGTCTATGACAGACATGAGACATCAAACGTTTTCCATGCACTTTCTGTACGAAAAAACTAAAATAAAAACTTACCCTTCAGAGTAAGCACTTGAAAGGCTGATTGTACCCCCCTCGATTGTGAGGTCATCTTGCCGGTTCAGAGCATCAGCAGTGCTAGGACATTCTGTTGACTGCGCATCAGATGGTGGTGGACAATGTAATGTGTGGGAGAATACACCATCGTTTGCCATGGAAACTGGAATAGGCAATGGCATGCCCATTGGTTTGTTAGGAAGTTCAGTGTGTGGATCTATTGGTCTACTGGGGGCATCCCTCATGTGATCGGGTTCAACGGGATTCGGCAGACCCGGTGGCATGTTTATAGGTACTGCAACATTATTTTCATCAAATCTGCCGGGAAATGCAGGACCCGGACCAGAACCATTCTTTGTGGTTTCTGGCTGACCAACAAAATTCTGAACACGCCAGTGACTGTTTCTCTGTTCCAACAAAATAGGAATAAAATTTAGAAACCGGAATGTCTCGTGATGCAAATCTTGGAAACTGTTCTGTGTGGTCTCCCAAATTTCAAGATGAGGTGACCCCTTCTAAGCTTTTAACCCAATTTAGCTTCTTATTCTTGAAACTTCAACGAAATTTCAACTCCCAATACACGGAATAATCAAGAACCAAATTTGTCATGATTTGACCGAAACAGGCCTCCTACTCACCTTGAAAGTTGAAACCCGTACTAGAATGATTAGCATACAAGGCCATCTCCAACTTAAATTCTAAAATGCAATACTCTAAAATGCAGTACTCAATACTCTATTTCAAAAATCTTCAACAACACACCTATGCTATATCTCACTCTATTTTAATTTGTATTATATTCATTTTCAGCAATTAACATATTACACATACATTTTCAGAGAATCAATCAAGACAGGACAAATAACCATGTGATATCTAATCTTGTTGTATGGAAAATTCAGCTTCCTTGTATTACCAAAAAATTAAAAATGAAAGAAGCTAAATGTTCTTAAAAGTTACATATGACAAAGCAAGCCAAAGTTTTCAGCTTCTACTAATCAAATCAACACATACAACAATAGTATTGCATGACTAAGATGAAATAACCTTCCATTTGTAGGAAACACCAAGGGGTCTCAAGGAAATGGTCCAAATTGAAGTTTACTATCGGAGTCATCGACAGTTTCATAGCGACACAGATAGAAAATTCATGACATGTAGAATTAAGAAAATTATGGAAGTCGGATATCAAGATATTACCCATGGCATCAGCTTTGTGGGCTCTGAATTCCAAGGTTGATATGACCCCTCATACTTCTGTACCTTTTCTTGTAAAAACTGTACGTATTGAATCACCTTCATTCAAAAATCACTAGTTAGGAAAAGAGGTTTTAATATCAAACTCCAACTAAAGGACACCATATCATGTATTCCCAAACCAATTGTGATACCTCTAACAAAAATGAAGCAGTGTCCCTCTTTTGTTCACTATGTGGAATCAGTTCTCTCAATATCTGAAACCTGAGGTATGAAACGATACTTGTTTTAGTTAAACGGAAGCACCATCAGGGATTTAAACCATAAGAAACACTACATAACACATCATCCTGATTACTGATCATGTCAAGGCTGTGGAATGTGGCATACTCATCAAGTTTAGAAATCGTATAATAAGTTAATAAAAACCAACAATGGCTATGACAAAATGCCAACAATTGAATTGGATATACACCAGATAACATAACAAACAAAGTTGGATGGATTAATAAACACGAAAAGGATGTGAGCATATGAAAGACATCCAACAATCCATGGGCTTCAAGAAAAGATAATATCACTCAATCCATTATCCCTGATAATAACATTCATCCATGATTCTAGCAAAACTCATGATTCAACCGAAATGACAGACATTTGGTGAATGGCTATGCTATACGCTGTGCATTTGGATTGAAAACAATGAAACAAGAAAAAAGCCACTTCTGCCACTGCCAAAATTTTGAACTACAAAACAGCCCTACTCCTGCTGTACTACATTAAACCGATTCAATAAGTTCAAGGTACAGCCTATTTTTGCTACCTCGGCTGCTGCTAGATACTCGTTTACCCATATGTAGATACAAATATACTGAGAGATTACTGATTTAAATTAGTCCAGAATCATTCCCAGAATATACTAGTTTAACGTCTTCCTACACTTGCGGCAAATTGTTCAATATTCACTGTCCAAGATGTCAAAAATCATTAAATTATATACATTCACATCTCTTTTCTAGGAAATATTCACCTCTCATTGATCTTGCTCCTCCTGCGCTGCTCCGTGACCGAGTGTTTTGACCTTATAGCATTAGCTTTGTCACTGCTCTTCCCATCTGCTTCCACAAAATTCAATCGAAACAAAAATTACAAGGAATTACATTCCAACACCCATTTCCCATTTAGCCACACCCTCCATCAACATCCATCCTCACCCTCAAAATTTTAAATAACACAAAAATAAAAAAAAACTGTCATCAAGATTCGAAAATTACATATAGAAATCAACTGTGTGTGTGAGTGTGTGTACCTTTGGTATTAGCAGATGATGTGGCGTCCTTCTTCGAACCAAACTCCTCTTCCTCCTCTTCTTCCTCTTCTAGATGACCTTTTCCAGATTTCATTTTTATTTGATCTTTTTCCCCAAGATTGAATCTTTTTGCTCAGTATGAGTGCATAAAATCCAGCAATCGAAGATTCGAACAGACCCACAAAATTTAAGAGAGAGAATCGCCTGAAAAAGGTAAGCCAACAAGCAAAGATCTATTGAACACCCAAAAATGGGGGAGAAAAACAGAGGACAATCGAAAAATTGAAAAAGATTACAGCTTTATTTGATTTTTGTGTAAAATTGGAGTTGTTGAATTTGTGGTTTTCTGTAGCAATAGGCAATAGCTGTAACTACTACACCGGCTTTATTGTTTGGTACGTGACACAGATGACACAACTGAGCTGGGTTTTTTCACTCTCAATTTATTCATTGATTATTTAATGCATCTAAGTATATTTTTATTTTCTGCGTGTTTGTGTCTTTTTCTGTTCATTTTTCTATATTTCTTTACTATTTTCTATTTTTACGTGTAATTCATGTTAAAGTGATTCATGTTAAAGTAAAGGAGAATGTCACGAGATGCACTTTTCAATACATAGAATTCAAATAAATATTAAATAAATTAGCGGCGTCGAGAGCGGTGATTTTGCATCTCGAAATTATGAGTTCAAATACAATTTTATTTTTTCAATTGAGATATATTTATTTTATTTTTTTAATAAATAGTAGTTACACTGACAGAGGTATTTCATAAAGTACATAAACTATTTTACGTTATATATCCAGTCAAATTTATTACATGCGATATAAGGGGTGATTTTTTTTTGGCAAAATATATTCTTAAATCCTTATACTTTTATATTTTTGTTTTACTGAGTCCCTGCATAATTTTTCCATTTTAATAGGTCCTAATGCATTTTTAGTTCTTGTACTATTAAATTTTATCTTAATAGGTCTTTGTACTGTTTTTTGTTTCAGTAAATCCCTATACTTTTATATTCGAAGCCAATAGGTCCTTTTTTTGAACAAATTTATCTAAATCATCAATATTATTATTAAAAAAAACTTATTTAATTAAAAAAATTCCTAAAAAACTCTTTTGAAGTAAAATAAATTAAAGTAAATATTTGCTACTTCAAATTCAAAATATACAAAAAAAAGAGAAAAAATAATTTGTGCAGTTAGAGAATAAATTAATCATTCCATTAACATTTTTACGTGATCAAATTAATTCACGTATTACTGGAAAATGCCACCAATTTTAACTAAATTAAATTTAATTTAATTTGAATTTTCTAATAGTATAATATTATAGTTCTAAACAAATTTTCTATCACGATTTTGTCAAGTTACACACACACACACACACACACACACACACACACATATATATATATATGTTATTATTGTAAGACATTTATATAAACTGAATTAACAATCTGTACTGATAATTTAATTATTATATTAGGTCCCTATACTATTGATGGTTCTAGTTGTATACTTCTTATGTTTAAGCAAGTTCTCTTTTAATAATTAATGTCGATGTTTTAAATAATATTTTTTTAAAGGACTTGTGATAAATATAGAAGTATAAGGACTAGTTGAAATGAAAAAATAGTTCAGTGACTAGTTAAAATAAATTGTAACAGTACAAGGATCTAAAGATGCATTTCGTCAAAGTATGGAGACCTATTAAAATGTAACAATCCGAATTTTAGAATATGATTAAAAAATTCCTAAGTAAGATTACAGATTATTAAGAGAAAATTTGAGCTTAATTGAGATGATTTGGATGTAAGTCACGACTTTATGAGTTCTTTTTTCGTGAAAATCGTCTTTTAAATTTTTTTTATCTCAATTCGAATATAGCCAACTTTAGTCTTGTTTGAAAGGTATTAACCCAGGGAGCGTGTCGGTACTTTCAGAATTTTAATCTGAATTCATTTGAGATCCTGGCGATGAAAAAACGTATAAAGTAAGAGTGTGAATAGTGTTTTTCCGTTAAGACGTAATTTTTGAAAATTTGCGAAATCCTCCTTGTTGATCCGAGGCTTACCTCTTCAAGCCTATTTTATAGGAATCAACTCAAGCAATCCGTTGGTGTTTACAAATTTTCAATCTGAGGTCAATCAAACGCTCATGAGTGTTCTCTGTCATTCGAAATGAATAGTAAATCTATTTTAAAAAAGGGAATCTTCCTTCGTTTTTCTTCAGACGACTCCCTCGTCATCCCAAATTGGGTTGATGAATAATACTTGAGCTAACGAGTGTCCCGATATTTTCATATTTCATGTTGGAGGTCATTTGGATCTCGACATCGAATAAAATAACTTTTAATCGAGTCTGGAAATCACTTTATCAATATTTTATAACCGAAATTTCATACCGGGCACCCTCAAATTTTCCCTATAAATAGGGGAGGGGGATTCATTTCCCATTGCTCATTTCTCTCTCTCTCTCTCTCGTTCGTGTTGATGAACGAAAATCCGGGCCTGCGTCAAGTAAATCGTGCATGTGGGCCAGGTTAAGTATCGGGGGGAGGGTGGTGCTGTGGAAGCAGTTGCCGAACGCTGGAAGGCTGCCTGAGAGCTGCCGCCGCCGCTTATGGCCGAAAATCGCTGTCGTTTTTGACGTCTCGTCTCGGTCCATTTTTTACCCTTTTAAACTGAAATTTTAATATGTTGTGTATTTTAAATAGTACTTCATTTCGTATGTTTAGTCCATCGTTGTCCGGTGACTAGAAACCGACCAAATCACTGGAAAATGTGTATAAATGGGTGGCACCAATCAGTTCCTTTTTGCCTATTTTTGCCCATTTCTGGGTCGTCAAATCGAAAAAATTTCTTCTGAAAAGTTACTCCAAAAATTATTTCCTATAAGACTGTCAAATTTCATGATCTCGTGATGAGGTTTGAATAATCTCGATTATTTAAATTAAGCAATTATTTTTGTACCGGAAGCATATGATTTCAGAAAATTCTGAAAATCGTAAATTTTAATTAAGATATAGGTGGGGTCGTGCCTGATTATTTTCGTAATTTTTGAGCGGTTAAAAAGTGCCGTGGTGCAGATCTGAGAAAAATTGAGTAAAATGACAAATTATGGAAAGAGGTCTATGTTAAATCAGTTGGTGCCATTAAATCAAGAATGACATTTTGTAATTTATTTCCTTCTGTGTCGAAATTATACGAGATCTCTATAATCGCACAATCTATTTCTGATAAGAATAAAATTAAATAATAGCTCCATTTATGGTATATTAAATTCCGAAAAATTATAGCGGTTATTTTGAGTCGAAGATCGACCTTTGTAGGACTCGCAAAGCCTACTAGGATGAATGAAGTTGTTTATGAAGTTATCATGCCGTCATTTGCTCGTCATCGAGGTGAGTGATACTATACTTATCTGTGGATTGAGCTAGTGAGCTCTAAAGGCATGATAGGTAAAATGAAATATCCAATTAAATATTTTTATGCTCTGCCTTGATAGTCTCTGTACAAGGAAATTATTATGCTATGAGATATGATAATATGAATTGTTGTTTGAGCTTTTGAGTATGTTATGTAATGGACGCTAGCATGATGTGATATGATATAACATGGTTGTTATGAGACATAGATGATCAAGATCATAAGTTAACTTTGGTATTGATATTGTTGAGGATGAAATGTTGTTTAGATGAATGATACCTTGTAGGTCGATTATAATATCCCTTATAGGCAATGAGACTATAGTATTGATTGAGGGATTAGACCTATATAATTTGATCTAGGCTATGATCCAGGCTAGCAGGATTGAATGTTGGGGATTTAATGTTGAGAATTGAATGTTGAGATTCAATTATTGCTAAGCGGGATATTGAGCTCAAGGAACAGTGTTATTACACTATCATGTTGTGACATTCGAGTCACTAAAGATTAATCATATTTATGGATCTATGGAGAGTCACTGCTGGGTAATCCCCTCGCATACTCATATCTATGGGTTGTAACATTCGGATTACTAGGTTGTGGTCTTTTGATCACTAGGGGGCCAATGCTGGGTAACCCCCTCGCACACTCGGTAGAATATTTGAGGTAACCCCTCTCTTATTCTAAGGCATGCCTCTATGGGGTGCAGTAAACATCAGGTTTGAGCCACGATGGGCCCAGAGGAAATAAAATATTTTGCATATATGTGGAGGGTTTTTGTGTTTTGCTTCTCATATGCTGCCAGTTGATGTTGGATATTTCTAAAGTTTTTCAGAGCTTTCTTATAAAACCCCACTGAGTGCGTTAGTACTCACGCCCTCTTTTTCAAATATTTTTCAGGTTGAGATAGAGAGGTGGATGGTGGTTGTGAAAGTGGGTTGGCTGTTGAGACCCTATTTTACTACTTTACCATTATTCCCACTATGTTTCTTGCTACTCTGATGATCTATGGTATTTTGTTGTTATGATTATACTCATGATTCCGCTACTCTGATCATGAGTATTTATTGACTTTCTAGTTAGCATGTCTCATATGCTTAACTATATAATTAATCTAAGGGGAGGAGCCCCGCCTTTTGCTATGCATAATTGTTTATTCGTCTTTCACCTAAAATGATGCTTTATTTATTAAGCATGTTGATTTTGCTTACTTTCAGTTGACCTATAACGATTCTTAAGTTGTTTCATTGTTTTTGTTCCTATGAATGGGACACTGTATAATTTATTGTCTCTGGCCTATTGATGGGTCTTAGTTATTATGACCTACAAAGAGGTTTTGTCTATTTGAAAAATCAAAATCTTATTTATTAATTATTGGATTCTGTTTAAGTTTTGATTGGCCTATGAATAGGCATTCATCTGATTCGATTGAATCATTCGACTCATTTGATTCGTTGAAAAATGTAGATTCCTTTTAGTTATAAGGTTATGTCGCCTAAATTTTTGAGGCGCTAACTTAATTCGATTCAAACACCCCCTTGATTTCCAATTAAATTACTTTTTTTCCTTCTATTTTTCCACATAACAACCCCGTCCTAATTTTTGGGTTCGGATTGTTACATAAAATGAAAAAAAATTGTGCAGAAATCGAATCAAACAAAATACAAAAGTACAGAGACTTATAAATGTGTTTTGCCTTTTTTTCATGTTATATCTATGATAGATTATGGTTGAATAATAAAATTCTTCGACTCAATCAATATTTGTTTTTTTTTTTAATAAAAAGACTTTGATATGATTTGCAATTTAGATACATTCTTCAAAAGTTTGCATTTTTTTTTACTCACTCACATACCAGACATGTGGTATTGAGGAAATTTGAACCCATAACCTTTGGTCTCCAAGCAATCTCACTACACCATTAGATCATCCACACCGGGACACTCAATCAATGTTTGGTTACTTAATTGGAGTTAGGGTTTTAACTTTTAATGATTAGTTGGGCTCCTATCACCTATTTCAATTATAATTTATCACCACAATATTGGTGTAATTATTCCCATCTATCCTTGATGAAACTTGAAATTACTCAATTATTCTCATTCAAATAATTTACGAACCCTCCTAGATATTTATGAAGATCAATTTATGTATTCTTTTACATTTTAATTATAACTTTCAATCCAAACATAATATTTACAATCTCAATTAAATAATTCAAACACGGGATTTTTTTTTTCTGAGTAGTGCATTACTATATCCAATTGATCTTATTTAGAAGAAATAGTAAAGCAAATGAGCCTGAATGTATATACTTATTGCAATTATTCCCCAAGAAATTCAAATGAATGAATTTAAATACGTTAAAGAATGAGGCGTGCTTCCACTTTTACTACATTTTTTATTGACAAAGATAATTGATTAATTGATTGTGTCATGATGTCTGGCTGTCCTTTTCTTTATTGTGTGATTAGGTTTTCTTTACTCATTCTTAAGCCATTAATCAATTCAAAGAAGATAATAATCACCGTCTTCTTGTCTATCAATTTATTCATCAAAAAACTTTTAATGGGCATTATTAAACATCTTTATAAATTTATTTAATTTAGAATATTTTTGTCCAAGTCACTTCTGGTTTTTTTTTTCGTTTTTATCATTCAAATAATTTGTGTATTTAAATTTTAGGTAATTAAGTACTGAATATTAATAGATTCATTTTATTCAGTCTATGTGTGCCTTTGAAATAATGTATTCTTTTTTTTTTTTATGTCGATAGTAACCCGCAACCATTACCGAGGTGCGCACCGGGTACATCCTGCCCCTGTGTAATAACTTGTAAATTACACAAGGGAGGTAAACCACACTTGGCAGATCAGGTGTGACAGGCTCACACCTAATAGTGTCGGTGGTGGGATTCGAATTTCAGACCTTTAGTCTCAAAATAACCCCACTCCACCACCAGGGCATCCCAAAAGACGAAATAATGTATTCATGCTTCTGTAGAACAGTTACGAAGTTATGGTTTTTTTTTCTTACAACCAAATAATGATATTTTATAAGTATCGCAAGAACACCAACTATCGATAAGATCTACCACAAAAAATGGGTGTTCAACCCAATAGTAAGGGATTGGAAAATAATGAGCATCCTTAGTTCTTCTATGTGCCGCACGATATGAACTTCAATTAACCAAATTAAGCGAAAAATAACTTGAATCCTCAAAAAAATTGCGATAACTAAAAATAATCAAACCAAATTAAGAGATGATAAATGAAGAAAAATTAACATCACATATCACATTGGAATCAACTTCAAAAACCAACACAGATGGTTTCAAACTTCTCTTTAAAAAGTTGCAATCTAAGGATTATGACAATAGTCAAGCGAAATTAATTACAAATAATATTTTATTTGTAAATATTTTTTTACAGGGGATTTTTTTTGAGCGGATTTTACAGGGGATTTTTACTTGCAAATCAATGAAGAAATTAAAATCACATATCACATTGGAACCAACTTCTAAAACAACACAAATGGCTCCAAACTTCTTCTTAAAAAGTTGCAATCTAAGAATTATGACAATAGTCAGGCGAAATTAATCAGAAATAATATTTTATTTGTAAATATTTTTTTACAGGGGATTTTTATTTGCAAAGCTATGAACCTTTGTATTTAATTTTATGGGTTATTTGCACAAAAAATCACAACTTTTACACCATTTTGAAATTACAACATTACCTTATAAATACTCCACATAAAACAAAACATTTAGTTACTTTTCAATTATAACACTCCTAAAAAATTTCGATCAATATAATTTAACATGTTTGAACAAATTTACATGTGTGCAACTAGGACTGTAAACGAACCGAATCGAGCCGAACACCCTAATACTCGAGCTCGGCTCGTTAAGGAATATTCAAACTCGAGCTTAGCTCGAACTCGATTCGAGCTTTTTTCCTCTTGTTCAAGCTCGGCTCGATAAATATTTGTCATGTTTGAATTCGGGTCGAGCTCGGTTCGTGAAATGCTCGAAAATTTACTAAACGAGCGTGAGCTTGAATGCTCCAAAAAAAGCTCGTTTAATTTACATATTCGAGCTCGAGTTTGAAAAAAATAGCTTATTTTATTTACCCGTTTGAATTATTTATAATATTCATGAACATGTTCGTGAACATGTTCAATTAAAGTTCGAGCTCGAACATATTCGCGAGCTGGCCGAGCCGAATACTAATATATTCGAGCTCGGCTCGAAAATTTTATCGAGCTCGGGTCGTTTTGAAAACGAACGAATTTCGAACGAGTTTTTTTCGAACCGAACTTCGAATAACTCGCGAACGGCTCTGTTCATTTACAGCCCTATGTGCAACCATGTTAAAAAAACGAGCACCCCATATGAATTTGGATTTTGGTGTTGAATTGGTGAAAAAGTATTGAGTGTACTGTAATTGCAAAATTCATTAAAAATGATATTTTATTTACAATCATTATAAGTCCATGTTATAAATGTAAAATTAATTAAATGTTGTGATTTTTAATGCAAATAAACCTAATTTCATTGAATTTTCCAAACTCGAGAAACGTAGTTATTAATGAACAATCAAGGCCCATTTTAATTTCATTGAATTTTCCAAACTGGAGAAACGTAGTTATTCAGAACAATCACGGCCCATTTTAATGTGATATTTGATCTAGATCCATTGAAAACAATTGGAGTGCTTGGGCCCATAGGCCAGAACGAATCCAGACACTAAAGTGACCAAATCAAATAATTTTTTGATCATCTTTGGAGAAAGGGTCAAGTGATTGTAATAAGTGAAAATGGCCATTCAAGATTTGTATAGCCAAGTTTCAAGATAGTGCAAAATTATTTAAAGATAAATAAAAAGCAAGGGGAACAACATAAATATAAAGTGAACGATGCGGTACAACTACAAGACCTGGCTACAAACCCCTATAATCTTTGACAAAAAATTGCATGAAATTGTTTAACGGATCTCTTGGGTTAGATGAGTTAAATAAGATCTAAATATGTCTAATAAACTCATCCAAATCAGTAAAAAATAATCAGGTGCATAGGCTCCACGCGTCCACCCACGCACGACCACGCACGTATCATTATATATAAAATAAAGTATCACTATGTATGGAGTAAAGTATCACTAATTATGTGTCGATCTATCACTTAATATGAATTGAAATATCATCAACTATGAAGTATTTTTACACACTAAGAATATAATAAATTAATTATTTTCTGCATAAATTATAATGTTGGATTTTAATTTAATTGATTCATTTATCTATTTTTTTGAATATGTTTCTTGATTCTCCAGACATCACGTATCACTATGTATGAAGTAAAGTATCACTAATTATGTGTCGAAATATCACTTAATATAAATTGAAGTATCATCAACTATGAAGTGTTTCAATGATAAGGAAAAAAATGAATTATTTTCTACGTAAATCATAATGTGAACTTTTAATTTAGTTGATTCATTTAACTTTTTTAGGGGATATGTTTGTTGATGCTCTAGACAACAAGTACCACTGTATATGAAGTAAAATATCATTAGCAATGAAGTGAAGTATCATTACCTATGAAGTGTTTGATAGCCCCCCTTTCTTTTTCCTTTTTTTCGATTTTTTTTCCTTTTATTTTTTTATAAATATATATTTAATTTTTTTGAATTAATTTATTTTTTTTGAAATAAATATATACCCTAAAATTAAATTAGTGAAGCCTAAAATTGAATTGAATTAATTTAATTTTTGTATTCGGCATCTCGCTCAATTAATTTGTCCGACGCTAACGCGCGAGCTCATGCACTGGGCTCGATATAAAATGAACATTTAAAAAAAACTGAAAAAATAAAAAAAGTAAAAAAACAAAAAAAAAAACAAAGAAAATGGCGGCTATCAGATGTTTCATAGGTAATGATACTTCGCTTCATTGTTAGTAATACTTTACTTCATACATAGTGGTACTTGTTGTCTGGAGCATCAACAAACATAATAAAAAAAAACAACTAAATTAAAAGTCTACGTTATGATTTATGTAGAAAATAATTCTTTTTTTTTCTTAGCATGTGAAAACACTTCATAGTTGATTATACTTTAAATCACATTAAGTGATACTTCGACACATAATTAGTGATATTTTACTTCATACATAATGATCCACGATGTTTGGATAATAATCAACATATCCCAAAAAAAAGATAAACGAATCAACTAAATTAAAACCCCGCATTATAATTTATGCAGAAAATAATTCATAATTCATTTATTCTCTTCTAAGCATTTGAAAATAATTCATAGTTGATGATACTTAAATTCATATTAAATGATATTTCGATATATAATTAGAGATACTTAATTTCATACATAGTAATACTTTACTTTATACCTAGTGATACACCCGTGATCATGCGTGGACTGACTATTTTTGCAAATTTAGACGGATTTAAATGAATTTGGATCCTATTTAACCCGTTTAACGCAAAAAAATCTATTAGACGGAATCGTACAAATTTTTATCATTTACTAATTTATATTCCTGTCTCAAATATGAGTGTTATCTAATGGGTCTGATCGACAAAAGATATGACATTAGTTTTTGTATTTTCGAAATCGTTTCGACATTAAATGCTTTTAGAGTATTAGTTATAATTGTGCTTAAGATTAGGCCAGATATGCGTGCAAGAAAACACTGTATCGAATTGCTTGATTTAATAATAATAATAATAATAATAATAATAATAAATATATATATATATATATATATATTATTCACAAACCTGATTTGTGGTATTGAGGAGATTCGAATTCGTGATATTTGGTTTCCAAGAGAACTCACTCCACCACTAGACCATCCCCACCGGATATGTATATATTTTTGGGTCCTAAGTTAGTCTAAGTATCAAGCTAAGAGGGTATAATAATAATAATAATAATAATAATAATAATAATAATAATAATAATAAATTAAAATAAAAGCTCGATAAAGAAATCAATATTCATATTTTAATTTTAATAATCTAAGTATCAAACTAATTAAATACTTCATAAATATTATCTGATACGTGGAGTTTTTATTTTGAAAACAAAAATTGAAGAACCGCAAATATGAGAACAAGTGTTATTTCATAATGAAACATCACATGCCTGTTTTTATTGCTGCTCATGCCTTAGGTCCTAACCTGCTTTAACTTTTCCATAAATTATGCATTGAAGCATATTTAATTAATTAAAGAGATATTTTATTTACTGATGGACATAAATAATTAATTATTTATGAGCTCAAAATATCGCGTACCTAATCAAACAATGGCCAAACACTCGGCCATATTTTAGGGTTTGTTAGGCAAAATCATAGCAAATCTACTTAAAAAATGATTTCACGAAATCGATGCAGCCGTCCAACTGTATTACCAAAATATAATATAGTTAGATAATGAGTGAACTCGCAATTGAAAGATGGCGATGAAATATATATCATTAAGATTTAAGATTTTTTTAAGTCAAACTTGTCTATCGCAGTTTTTCTCATGTAAGATTTATGAGTAATATATATAATATGATATTTATTTAGAGCTAGCTCGTCATCAATATATAGCAACTATTGGTTTGTACTCATGATTAAAATTAGGGGTGGCACGGTAAGGTATACCTTACTTTTTTCCACATACATTTATCTTACCTTACTTGTACGGTATGGAGAAAATCCATATCGTTACCTTACCTTAAGGTTCGGTATACCTTAAGTTCGGTATGAAACAAATGGCATACCTTTGCCGTACCTTTAGTTCGGTATACCTTACCGACATCGGTATACATTACTAATATCGGTATAACTTACTATATCGGTATACCTTACCGACATCGGTATACCTTATCATACCATTACCATCCTAGGATATATCATATATCTCATATATTTACTCAAAATATATGAAACACTCCTAATAACAATCAAAATTCAACAAAATAAAATAAATATTGTAAATTGTAAACTTACTAAATATTACAAATTTGAAATCTTTTACTTAGAAATCGTAATAATTATTTACTAAGTATATACTAGCAAAGAACACACTTAACATTATAATGCATTAAGTATAGTATAAGATTAATTATAAGTGTTAATAATGTAAATTTACTAGATATTTATAAATGTATAACATACTTACTAGTATTATATATCAATCATGTTTTTATAATTAATATAAATTGTATAAAAATATTATAAACTTACTAAATATTACAAATTTGAAATCTTTTACTTAGAAATTGTAAGAATTATTTACTAAGTATTAATTAAGAGCACATTTAATTATCATTACTATGCATTAAGTATAACATAAGATTAATTATAAGTGTTAGATATTTACATATATATAATATATCATATTTACTAAGTATTATATATTAAATATCTATAATTCACATATACATATATTTATATAATATCACAAATATACCGGTATATACCGTTAGAACGGTATATGCCGAATTAATGGTATATACCGCATCTACGGTATATACCGGTACAACGGTATATGCTGAATTAACGGTATATACCTTAAAAATTCGGTATACCGTCGGTATCGGTATACGCCGGTATACCTCAATTTTTAAAATTCTATATCGTTACCTTACCGAAAAATCTCGGTACGGTATCATACCTTACCGAAAATACCGGTATACCTTAAAGTTCGGTATTCCGATATTTTTTCAATATGATAAGTACGGTATGACGGTATTTTTCCCCAACCCTAATTAAAACATGATAAAGTAATTAACATTTATTTGTTGTTTATTAAGGGAAAATTTCCAAGTATCATATATAAATATATGTACTTTGAGTTCATCCATATACATTATGGTTTGTTGAAAATTAGTGCTATAACCTATTTTATATTTTTTGGTCACAAAACATATGACCATGCATAGAAAAAATCATAATAATGAAAACTTGGTCACACCAATTTAAATTACTACTTCGAAGTAATGGAATAGATAATAAAACGTTTTAATATTTGATAAATTGTAACACTAATTGCTTTATATTTTGCCATTTTGCGGTAGTAAAGTAATTTTCTTTTTCCATTTCAGCGTGTGCATATTATTATTTTTTTCAAATCAAACCAAAATACTTAAGTAAGAGAAAATCACGATTTACAATACCACGAAGCCATGCTGGGAATTCCTCATTCTACTGGGTAGTTAGGGGTATAAATGAGTCGAAGCGAGTCCGAATATACTTATAACAAGTTTCTTTGATCGAGCTTTAAACTTTATGTTTGAGTTTGTTTGATTATCTATCAAGTCGAGCTCAAATGAGCTTTAATCGAGCCGAATACGAGTCGATCTCAAGTAGTTTGATATTTTTACACATGTTTGCTCATTTTTTGTAAGGTATTGGTGTATCTTTCTTCTCGGAAACGGGACATAAATTAGACTTAGTCGAGTCGAGAATTGGATTCTCTCTCCGTAAGATGAGATTGCCCCATAATTGCACACACGGACTTCGATAATCGTCTCCAAGATAAAAACTACTAATAAAATTAGAATTGTTGTACTCCAAAACTAATTTCCGGTGAACAACTCGATATCCTGAACAAGAGAACAATGTTCGTATGACGCACTATATGATATGATATGTATTTGATGCTTGTGAATTCAAATCTATTCGAATGACTTGTTGTGGTGTTTTGAATACCATTCTGAGGGCCTCAATTTATAATAGTTTGGTGGTTGTTGGTGCAGGAGTGCACCCTTTGGACAGTTGGCTCGAAATGGTGTGAGCCATGGTCCAAGGGTCACAATCCCTCGGCTTTGGAGTGGTTCCTAGCCAGCGGGTGATCCAACGGGCGCACTAATTCACGTCCCAAGGGCTACCACATCACCAAGCCGCATTCGTCGAACCACCATCTTCAGACGGACTACTACCAACAGTGATGGCGCCTCCATAGCTCCCTCTCTTCCTACCCGTTGGACTCCCGACATTTCTAGACGCACAGCCATCCCCGGAACTGCCGCCCTCACTGAAACAGTCTGACCGGTAGGATTGAGGCCACCGCATATAGTTCTGCCGCGGCTGGAGCCTGACGACTTCCTGGAGGGTCTGGGAGAGAAGGCGTGGCCGCGGGGACTGCCATAAAGAACAACATTATCTCTGACACTGTGATGGCAGAGGCTCTCTTCGGTGCGTGGCATGTTGGGGTTCGAAGGAGACCCCTTGTTGCAGGCGGTACCATCATAGTTCAACATTGTGCGTTTGGAATAATGGTTTAAGGAGGAATGCGAAAGTTTCGGAGGTTCGAATATTTATTGTAGTTTTCAAACTACGGTGGTAGTATCTAGCTTATACTACCCATTCTCACGAGAACCATGTTCTATTACATGACCGTGATTAGATAGGCACACAATGTCTTCGTGCAGCTTCAATTCACGTGCTCCTTTGAGCAGTCTTAAAATCAAGATTATGTTGTGGGGAAATCCCTGAAGGTACATCACATCGGTGAATGTAATTTTTATTCTGAAAGTTAACACGAGTACAATTTTTCCATCTCCACAGACTTCGTATTAACCTACAGACTTGATTTGATTTGCTGGATCGATTGGCTTATATGTTCAGAACAAGACTCAATTTCCACAAAAGGGTATGTCAAAGCGGTATTTACCATCCATCCCTTTGAGTTTTGAACTTATTGGAAGGTGATTTTGACTTCATCAAAATCGACACCGACTAGAATCTCATGTCCGGATGAGGCTTTGGATGATAAATCAGAGATTTGAGAAGATGTAATACCCCGAAATATTTTAGAAGGTTTTATTCAACTTATGTTACCCTCTGGTAAGTTAGAAAATAAGTTGGGTCCTTAAATGATTCAAATAAAGGAAAATCGCAGGCAGGAAAATCTATCAAATTTTGTTTTGGTCAAAAATTGCTTTAAAAATATGTTCTAATATTTTTCTCGGGTTGATAGAAAAAAATTTTGAGCATCGTGCCAAACTTTGAATTCTCTAATTTCGATTTCAAATGAACTCTTGGCACAACTTTAAGTTGAAAAATAATAAATTTAATAGAAAAAGGCACATCCGTCATTATCCAATTTCTTTTTCAAAAGATTATCTTATTCGTAATTATCCTATTCTTTTTCCATCATTATCCTTTTTCTTTTATTCGTTATTATCTTATTTATTTTTTTCTCTATAAATAGGAGCTTAAGGTTTCATTTTTCATTCATTTTCAAAATCGAAATGCCGAGCAGCTTCCAGAGAATGTACGACTCTAGTTTCCTATTTCAATTCTGAAATAGTCATTTTGAAGGTGTCAATGCGTAGATCACGAATACATGATTGAAATGATGACACGAAGGATGATCACGATGGAAAATCATCGTGACCGCCGTCAATTCATCGGAGAAGGTACTTTCTCCGATTCTGGTCATTCGGACCGATGAATTTAGAAATTTCAAGTTCTAAATATGCTTATATTTCGATTATCTTTAATTCTACCGATTCCGATTTTTGATGTTGTGAGTTTTTGGTATTTTTTCCCGTTTTCATTTTATGTAAATCTCAGATCTACTCTTTCCGGATAGTCGTATTAGAAATCTTTTTTTTATAAATAGTCTTTGATCATTTGGATCTTGTAGTTAACCGGAATAGATTTTTGATTTCTCGTCGTTTGAAATCTGGATCCGAATATTATATTAGAAATTTGCCCAGTTCGAATTTATGTTCTAGCCGTTCGATCTTTGATCTGATTACACCATTAAATTTCTTATTTTCTGCACTATCAAAATCTGTACTTTTGAGCGAAAATCCAACGAGTATCGAGCTCGATCGAGACCGATACATTTTCAGCTAAAATCTGTGAATATTGTTACCGAAACTCCCGTTTCACCCATTTTGGGTCGTCAAATCGAAAATGTTTCTTCTCGAAACTTGCTCCAAATATTATTTCCTATAAGCCTGCCAAGTTTCGCGCTCTCGTTGCGAGTTTTGAATAATTTCGATTATTTAAAGTAGACAGTTATTTTTATACCGGGAGCATGTATTATCGAAAAATTCTAAAATTCTCATTCGTTAGTTTTGGCATATATAGTATCATCCCTGAATATTTTCATAATTTTCGAGCGGTTAAAAAGTGTTGTGGTGTAGATATGATAAAATTTGGATAAATGACAAGTTTTGGAAAGAGACCTCTGTCAAATCAGTTGATCCCAGTAAAGCAAGAATAACGTTTTGGAATTTATTTCCTTCTTCGTCGAAATTATTCAAGGTCTGTAGAGTCTCGCAATCTATTTTAGAATAGAATAGAATTAATTATAGCTCCGCTTATAGTAGATTAATTTCTAGAAATATAGCGTTTATCCTAAGTTAAAGTTTACCTTCTGTAGTACCAGCTGAGCTAGAGAAAGAGTATCATGGTTGATTCTTCAGGAGTTAGCTTTTCAGAATCCCGAGAAAGGTGGGTTATACTATATCTTTGCAAATTGTATCTTTCGAGTTATTAAGCTCTGCTTTGCTAAAATTGCATATGTGACTATCTGTGTTAAATATTTACGTGCTACTGTATGTTGTCGGAGTCTCATATACCAGCGCTGTGTCAATGTGAGTAGCTACAGTATGCATGCATTATTTGTCCTGCCCTACTCCTTGTCGGTGAGACTAAAATGAAACACTTATTGGTTATACTCTTTGGGTATACTATGACCATACTCAACGTTATGCGCTGGTGATGTAGTTTGGGTTGCGGGCAGTGACGGGTTATACTCTTAAGCGCTTCACGATAAAATGTTTTGGTGAACTTAGGTTGCTTCCAACTTTTAAACCTCCTAAGCTTCACTACCTGCATGAACACAGATAGATTACTTTATCAAAATGATTTGCATAACTTGAATTGTCAAAACTTGCCCACTTAGTGCATTAGTACTCAGCCCAAATATTTCCAAATATTTTCAGGTCAGTAGGCTGGAGCGTGGAGGTGACGAGGCTGAGATATGGGCTATTATGATTTACATATTTTTTCGTTATCACTTTTTGTTAGTATTCTGTTAAGAATTAAGCTTCCGCACTTATGATATTCTTTTGTTAAATGCTAAGAACTTCGATCTTAATATTTTATTGATATGATTCAGCTTCTCTGATTCTGAACATTTGTTGACTTCCTAGTTAACATGTATCATATGCTTAGCTATATAATTACTCCAAGGGGAGGAAGCCGTCTTTCGTTATGTCTATTTAATCATTCATTTTGGCCTATGGAAGGGCTTCATTTGTTCAGCATATTGGTGTCTGTTTCTTTTGTCGACCTATGAATGGGTCTATTGATCGTTGGTATCTGGTTATTTGTTTCCGTTTGGCTTATGAAAGGGCTTATTGAATTGTTACAGCTTCCATTCTTCTCTTATAAGCCGTTATAAACGGGGATTTGCTCTAGTTACAGAGGTTATGCTGTCTAATTTTCCAGAAGGCATAACCTTTCTTTAGCATACTCGGTTGTTAAATTTTATTCCAAACATTAATCCTTTTGGATTAACACCCCGTCATTAATTTAATTACCCCATTTCTTTCCCACTTCTTAATTCCCACCCTCGTGGCGTCCATTTCCACGGTCTTTCGGGATCGAGGCGCTACAGAAGAAGAGGTCATAATTAAAAATAACGAAATAAAATCTTGTCTTATGCTGTAAGGTATTGGTGTATCTTTCTTCTCGGGAACGGAATAGAAATTAGGCTTAGTCGAGTCGAGAATTAGATTTTCTCTCCGTAAGACCAAGATAAAACGACTGATAAAATTAGAATTGTTATACTCCAAAACTAATTTTCGGTGAACAACTCGATATTCGGAACAAGAGAACAATGTTCCTAGGATGCACTATATGATATGATATGTATTTGATGCTTGTGAATTTGAACCTATTCGAATGACTTGTTGTGGTGTTTTGAATACCATTCTGAGGGTCTCTATTTATAGTAGTTTGGTGGTTGTTGGTGAAGGAGTGCACCTTTTGGACAGTTGGCTCGAAATGGTGTGAGCCATGGTCCAAGGTTCACAACCCCTCGGCTCTGGAGTGGTTCCTAGCTAGTGGGTGCGTCCAACGGGCGCACTGATTCACGTCCCAAGGGCTGCCACATCATCGAGCCGCATTCACCGAACCACCATCTTCAAATGGACTGCCATCGTCAGTGGTGGCGTCTCCGTAGCGCTCTCTCTTCCTACCCGCTGGACACCCGACATTTCTCGGCGCACAACCGTCCTCGGAACCGTCGTCCCCACTGGAACAACCTGACCGATAGGACTGAGTCCACCGCCTATAGTTGTGTCACAGCTGGAGCCCAGCGACTGTCTGAAGGGTCTTGGAGAGAAGTCGTGGCCATGGGGACTGCCATGAGGAGCAACATTATCTCCAATGCTGCGACGGTGAGGGCTCTCTTTGGTGCGTGTAGGGGTGAGACAGTAAGGTATACCTTAGTTTTTTCACTATACATTTACCTTACCTTACTTTTACGGTATGAATTTTATCCATACCGTTACCTTACCTTAACATTCGGTATACTTTCATACGATATACCTTAATTTCAGAATGAAATAAATGGCATACATTTACCGTACCTTTATTTCAGTATACCTTACTGACATGGGTATACCTTATCATATCATCTTACGACATATCTCATATATTTATTAAATATATGAAACACTCATAATAACGATAAAAAATCAACAAAATAAAATAAATCTTATCATGCCACGATAATTAAACTCCAATGAAACAAAATAGATATAATAATTTAAATCATGTTTTTATAATTAATATAAATTGTATAAAATATTATAAACTTACTAAATATTAAAAAGTTTTAACCGTTTACGTAGAAATCGTAAGATTATTTACTAAGTATTAATTAAGAACACATTTAACATTACTATGCATTAAGTATAACATAAGATTAATTATAAATGTTAGATATTTTAAATTTACTAGATATTTATAAATGTACATCATATTTGCTAAGTATTATATATCAATCATGTTTTTATAATTAATATAAATTGTATAAAATATTATTAACTTACTAAATATTACAAATTTTAAATCGTTTACTTAGAAATCATAAGAATTATTTACTAAGTATTAATTAAGAACGCATTTAATTATCATTACTATGCATTAAGTATAACATAAGATTAATTATAAGTTTTAGATATTGTAAATTTACTACATATTTATAAGTGTATATCATATTTACTAAGTATTATATATCAAGTATCTATAATTCACACACACATACATATATTTATATAATATCACAAATATACCGATATATACTGTTAGTTTGGCACATAATGTTGTACTGGTACATACCGCTGGTGCGGCAGTATATACCGCACCAACGGTATATATAAAAAAAACGGTATACCGTCAGTATCGGTATACGCTGGTATACCTTGATTTTTAAAATTTCATACTGTTACCTTATCGAAAAATTTCGGTACGATATTATACCTTACTAAAAATACTGGTATATCTTAAAGTTCGGTATTCTGATATTTTTTTCAGTACGGTAAGTGCGGTATGGCGGTATTTTTTCCCAGCCCTAGGTGCGTGGCGTGTTGGGGTTCGAAGGAGACCCCTTGTTACGGGCGGCGCCGTCAGAGTTCGACATTGTGCGTTTGGAATAATGGTTGGAGGGGGAATGCAAAAAAGTTTTGGAGGTTCGAATATTTATTGTAGTTTAAAAACTACGGTGGTAGCATCTAGCTTATACTACCCATTCTCACGAGAACCATATCATATTACATGATCGTTGTCAGATAGGCACACCATGTCTTCGTGCAACTTCAATTCACGTGCTCCTTTGAACAGTCTTGAAATCGAGATTATGTTGTGGGGAAATCGCTGAAGGTACATCACATCAATGAATGTAATTTTTATTCCGAAAGTTAACACGAGCATAATTTTGCCTTCTCCACAAACTTCGTATGGACCTTGGGACTTGATTTGATTATCTAGATCAATTGGCTTATATGTTGAGAACAAGGATTGATTTCCACACAGATGGTATGTCAAAGCGGTATTTACCATCCATCCCTTTGAATTTTGGAGTTCTTGGAAGATAATTTTAA
This sequence comes from Perilla frutescens, assembly GCA_026008535.1. Classification (NCBI taxonomy): domain Eukaryota; kingdom Viridiplantae; phylum Streptophyta; class Magnoliopsida; order Lamiales; family Lamiaceae; genus Perilla; species Perilla frutescens. The sequence continues at coordinate 7,441,876 of BRKX01000018.1, read as the reverse complement.
CTTCATCAAAATAAACACCGACTAAAGTCTCATGTCCGAATTAGACTTCGGATGAAAAATTTGAGATTTGAGAAGAATAGGTCATAATTAAAAATAACGAAATGAAATTTCGTCTTAAGCTATAAGCTATTGGTGTATTTTTCTCCTCCGAAATAGGATATAAATTAGGCTTAGTCAAGTGGAGAATTGAATTCTCTCTCCGTAAGACAAGATTGCCCCGTAATTGTACACGCAGACTTCGACAATCGTCTCCAAGATAAAATGACTAATAAAATTAGAATTGTTGTACTCCAAAAATAATTTTCAGCAAACAACTTAATATCCGGAACAAGAGAAAAATGTTCCTAGGACGCACTATATGATATGATATGTATTTGATGCTTGATTACTTGTGAATTCGAATCTATTCGAATGAGTTGCTGTGGTGCTTTGAATACCATTTTGGGGCCTCTATTTATAGTAGTTTGGTGGCTGTTGGTGAAGGAGTGCACCCTTTAGACAGTTGGCTCGAAATGGTGTGAGCCAAATGGTCACAACCCCTTGGCTGGAGTGGTTCCTAGCCAGTGGGTGCGTCCAACGGGTGCACTGATTCGCGTCCCAAGGGCTGCTACGTCACTGAGACACATCCGCCGAACCATCATCTTCAGACGGATTGCCACCGTCAGTGGCGACGCCTCTGTAGCGCCCTCTCTTCCTACCCATTGAATTCCCGACATTTCTCGGCGTACAACCCTCTTCGGAACTGTTGCCCTCCACTGGAATAGTTTGACCGGCAGGACTGAGGCCACCACCTATAGTTGTGCTGCAGCTAGAGGCCGACGACTGCCTGGAGAATCTTGGAGAGAATTTGTGGCCGAAGAGACTACTATGAGGAGCAACATTATCTCCGACGCTGCGACAACGGGGGCTCTCTTCAGTACATGGCGTGTTGGGATTCGAAGGAGACCCCTTGTTGTGAGCGGCCATCAGAGTTCGACATTGTGCATTTGGAATAATGGTTTGAGGGGGAATACGAAAAGTTTCGGAGGTTTGGATATTTATTGTAGTTACAAACTACGGTGGTCGCATCTAACTTATACCACCCATTCTCACGAGAACCATATCCTATTACATGACCGTGGTCAGATAGGCACACTATGTCTTCGTGCAGCTTCAATTCACGAGCTCCTTTGAGCAGTCTTGAAATCGAGATTATGTTGTGGAAAAATCCCGGAAGGTACATCACATCGCTGAGTGTAATTTTTATTCCAGAAGTTAACACGAGCACAATTTTGCCTTCTCTACAAACTTCGTATGGACCTTTGGACTTGATTTGATTTGCTGGATCGATTGAATTATATGTTGAAAACAAGGCTCGATTTCCACACAGATGTTATTACAAAGCGGTATTTACCATCCATCTGTTTGGGTTTTCGACTTATTGGAAAATGATTTTGACTACATCAAAATCGACACCGACTGGAGTCTCATGTCCGGATGAAGCTTCGGATGACAAATCCGAGATTTGAGAATAATAGATCATAATTAAAAATAATGAAATAAAATCTCGTCTTACGCTATAAGGTATTGGTGTATCTTTCTTATCGGGAACAGGATAGAAATTAGACTTAGTCGAGTCGAGAATTGGATTATCTCTCCGTAAGATGAGATTGCTCCATAGTTGTACACATGGACTTCGGCAATCGTCTCCAAGATAAAACGACTAATAAAATTAGAATTGTTGTACCCCAAAACTAATTTTCAGCGAACAACTCGATATCCGAAATAAGAACGGGCTATATGATATGATATGGCAATTGTCTCCAAGATAAAACGACTAATAAAATTAGAATTGTTGTACCCCAAAACTAATTTTCAGCGAACAACTCGATATCCAGAATAAGAAAGCGCTATATGATATGATATGTATTTGATGTTTGTGAAGCGCTATATAATATGATATGTATTTGATGTTTGTGAATTCGAATTTTCAGCGAACAACTCGATATCTGGAATAAGAACGCGCATTGCTTCACTGCACCATTTCGCGCATGCCACGTCACCGAGATGCCTATTTTGTTGAGCACGAGCCACGATCTCATTTGTCAAAAGTTTTGGGTAATATGATATGTATTTGATGTTTGTGAATTCGAATTTTCAGCGAACAACTCGATATCCGGAATAAGAACGCGCATTGCTTCACTGCACCATTTCGCGCATGCCACGTCACCGAGCTGCCTGTTTTGTTGAGCACGAGCCACGATCTCATTTGTCAAAAGTTTTGGGATCCTTACTTGCTCCGTCACGAAGTGCACCTCAAGCGCCCTTGCAACAAGTGCGGGCTCGGATGGTGCTTCACTCCATTCTCGCTACGTGCTTAGTACTTGATTAACAATAAAAAGTCAGCAAGTCCACCACATGTGCACCATAGAGAGGAGTACTTGATTGCTCTCACTTTATGCCTTTTTTTTTTATTAAATGTTTCCAACTTCAATCTTTTTTTCAATGTGGGATGACATTTAATTTCATTTCTCCATTTCCGTTTTATTTCAAGTTTCAAGTTCCAAATAGTCAACTTTCAGCTATAATTACTTATTCATCTGATATTGAAAAAATCCAAGTAAATATACTACGTTAATCTACTCGAAACGAACTTTCTATATCTCTGATTTATTTCCACAAAAAAGAAATCGAGCATTGCCAGATAAATTTGGTAAATTGGGCACTTGATATTTTAATTCAATAATTTTTCCAACGTTTTTACTTATCGAGCTCAAGTTCGAGGCGAGCTTTAAATTTTACTAAACATAAAATTATGTTTAAGCTTGTTTGATAGACTTATCGAATCTAGACGAGCTTTTAACGAATGAACACGAGCCGTGTATCGTGCTATTTGATTTGATTTTCAACTCTATGGGCAGCTTCATCAATGATTCCAACATGATTTGCTAAAGTATGAGCTGCCGAATTTGCTGATCGATACGTGTATTTGACCTGGACTACTACATTAATCTCATGTAAACCAACCCATAATCTCCTTAAAAACTCGTCACCAAGCACATTGCCGTTATTCTCATCATGTGCCAGAACCCTGCAGCGAGAGTTGAATCCATTTAAACAATAATCGGATATAATTGTGTACATAATCATTTTGAACTTACTATTATTTCCTTTGAAATTAAGTAGGCTGATAACCTTATCAATCGGCCGGCCATCCAAGATAATTTAGGGAACGAATTAAACGTGGATAAAGTTACGCTTTTCGCACGTTTAAACTGAATAATCATCGCATAATAGAATATTTAGATGAACCAACGCGCATTATCATTCTAATTAATTAGTGATAATGTTTCTAGATTAATTAAGAATAGTAGTGACAATGAAATAAATCAGGGATTTAATTTGCTTTTAATTCTTGAAGCACTCATTAATCTATTGACTTTAATACTACGTGCCACTCGGCACAAATTGAATTTCAACATAAAATATATTTTCTTAATTAATATAATTTCACCAAATTCGCTACAAATTTAATTCGGCTATTTCGCAGTCAACGCACTGTAATATATAAATATACACGACTTACTTATAATAATTTTTACTCGGGCCTTCATTCACGTAGATGCGTTAATTTTGCTGTCTAAGCATGCACTATAAATTAATGTAAGAATTTAATGCAGTAAATGCTCACCAAACATATTGATGGCATTATTTCTTCCTTTCTTTTTTGAAATACAAATCATAGTATTCAAACTGCAATTATATCGAATCCCATATTCAATATAATTGATTTGATCGGCCAAAAAGAAAAAATTCGATCTAAACTATAAGTCTTACTCCTTCCGTTTTTATATAAATGTCATTTTGGATGAATATACACAGATTAATAAACTAATTAAATTACCTAATACACCCTTATGTGAATATATTAAATGAGTTAAATATAGATGTTTACATTAAATGAGAGTAAATTTGTGAAAAATGTGAATTTTCTGTCTCGAATTTGTAGAATGACATTTATTTTGAAACAAAATTAAAATGTTAGAATGACACTTATTCAGAAACGGAGAGAGTAGAATAATTCCTCGATCCATGTAATTTGGCCTTAAAATCATATCCCTTTCCAACACCACTAGGTGTGAGTCTGTCACACATGATCTGCCAAGTGTTTACCTCTCCTGTGTGGTTTGAAGGCTATTACGCAGGGACGGAGTTTACCCAATTCGCATTTCGGTAGCGACTGCGGGTTATCTCGACAAAAAAAATAAAATAAAAAAAAATCATATCCCTTTTAGATGAATGCATGATTCAATATTTATCTTTTATATATTTTTTATAATTTTTTTTTTTTTGATAGTTCTATTTTGATCATTTACCAATATATAAGGTTATGCATACGTATTCGTATATAACTAATGACGAGTTTTTTCAATAAATACAGTTCAAAAACCAATTAAACAAAGCAACAAAACAACCGAAAAAAAATGAAGCATAATTTTGACTGGATAATATCGACAGGTCAGAGATAAAAAATAAAATAAAAAAATTAATACTTATTTTGGGTGGGGTTGTGCTATCACGTGCATTGCACGTTATGGTTGTTCGGGTTCGGGCAACTTGGATAGAGTTCCTCCACTTTGGAGTAGAGTTGACTCGTCGGTGTCATCTATTAACCATCTTATCCATCATCCTTAGATCTCGAACTACTCTTTGAGTGTTTTGGAGTGAATAATATTAGAGTACACTTAATATTTAGAATGATTATATTTGCATATTTTCATTTAGAAATTTAATTTGAGTGTTTGATCATTGATGAAATGATTGTTAATTTAGAGTACAATGTAATAATATCACATTTTCCGTTATTCCTAATTTCGATATATTTCAACGGCACTCAATCTTAACTAAAATAACTAGAATTATAGTATATGTTAGCGAACCTTGAGCATTATTTCGCGGACAATATCGTATATTAGTATATATATATTACGAGTTTGCAGGTTGAATTTGAGTGTTGAGTTTGATGTTTGATCTTATCTAATGAGCCAACGATATTGATCTATTGATGTTGATCCATGTGAGAAAAATTATAGTGTTCCTTCAAATTTGATTATATCGAAAACGTGTTTTTTTATATATTTATTAATTTTATGTTATACACTATATAAGTAAAATCATAAGAGGATTACGTGTCTTTGGAAAGTCTTTAATTTTCTGAACAAAGCTAAGCAATGAAATGACGCGGAGAAATAAGTTTTTGATATGGATAGAAGAATACAATATTTGATTCTTTTCCAGAGGCGGCATAAAGGATGGAAGAAATCTCGTCTATCAAACGTTTTGCAAGTGAAAAAATTTGGAAACCCCCCTCATCAACCATGCTTGTACCATCTTGATGTTGATGTTGCCTTCAATTCAAGTTCTAGACTTTTTGGCACAGAAGCTGATGTGAGAGACTCTCGTGGAAAGCTAATTGCATGCGACTGGTGCTAGACCTTTAAAAAAAAATTCAATCGGCTTTGCCAGCGGAACTTATGGCTATTATGTATGAGATTGTCTTGTGCATTTAGTTACAAATCATCCATGCCCAATTTTTTTTTAAGATTCACTCCTTGCAGTTCATCTAATTGTGGATATGGCCATCCAGGGTGGACATGACAATATTTAACTGTGTGCAAGGAGATTTAATAGTTGATTTCTTGCATACATATCATTTGTTGTGGTAGGAGAATGACAATAATTCATATCTCGTGCGTGATATTTTATTGATAAATTTTATTTTATGACTCGTTTAATAATAATTATAACGAAAAAATTATTACGAAAATGACGCACAATTACATTGAACAAACATGGCGTTGTGAAGAAATATGAGGGCCCACTATTATTTCTTTGCTGATAAAAAAAAAACCGGCATTAGTTAAGTAGCGGTCATAGCATCTATGACAATTTTCTTTAAAATATGATTTTTTATAGGTAAAGTAAAATTTGGGATTTAATTATTTTGATTAGATTGGTGAAGGCGACGTGCTTATTCAATTAAATAAACATTATCGACCCATTTTAGGACAAGAAAGTCTAGTTCTTGACTTCAAATGTGTGCTCTTTAGTCAACAGAATTGCAACATATCAATATCTTCATGTGATGATGCTACAGAACTTTATCATACATTTACCAAAATGATACCCAACATTTGACACAGACCCTTTATGAAAAATATGTCAAAACAATAATAATTTATGTGTTTTCGTATTCCAGCATCGATCTATTCAGATTCGGACTAATTAATTTACATAATTTAATTAGAATTAGATTAGAATATATAAAAAACGCACGTGATATGGACGGAACGAAAATATCCAACAATTTTAGATATCATAAAAGCATTATCAAACAATAAAGGAAAAAACGTGTTTGGTCTATCCATCTACTTGTTTTTACCTATGCATTCTTAATTTATTTAATCTTTTTTCGTCTAACTTAAGCAAATTAAGAAACTTCACGTTTATTTTATCATTTTATGTCATATCTAAACTTGATATTTGATGCTAGAGATTGCACTTGATTATGAGGTTACATCAATTTATATAGTGGCATATCAATGTAATGTCGATTAATGTATAATATGATAAGCTCAATTAAATTAAACTATCCATTGAAATCATTAGCCCCTACAAGTGGAAAAAGGCCGGTAGCGTTAATTAGGGTCATGTTCCCAAAAGCATCCTAAAAATTATTGAACTTATCCTTCAAGTGTGTCTTTTTTATTTATTTATTTTAATATGTTCACTAAAGCACTCGATTACACTAATAATTAATAGGGATAAAGTCTTGAAAGCTAATTATTTTATACCAATAATTATAGTATACTAAAATAGCTAGCAAACTTTGGATTGTTGGGTTTAATTTCATTTATCTTGAACTAGTTTTTTTTTAATAATATTTGCAGCTTAAATGTAAATATTATAAAGGGAGGTAAATAATAAATAAATTAAATATATTGTCCATTTTCTAATAAAATATTTATAGCAAATTAGCAATAGAAAGCTACGTACTATTTTATAATAAAATAAACACTTCCAATATTTCTTAGGAAAAAAGTATGATAATTACTTTCTCACCAATCCGAATCAATTTACGATTAATTAATATCCCCTTCGTTTGGTTTTGATCGTGGTTTTAAGTTTTTTTTTTTATCTATAAGTAACAATTAATTTTATGGACTAATATACACATCTCTCATATATGACATAAAATCTTAGTCACATATATATTCCTAAAATAGGATTTGGAATATGGTTAAAATTAGAAGAGAGAGTGTAAAAATATATAAACAATAAATATTTTAACACAAAATAAAAAAAATTAAAACAACAATTATAACGAAACGGAGGAAGTATCAACCTACCACATCTTTATATAGTAAGTGAGTAAGTCTCACTTGAAGGCTCAATTATGAGCTATTCTCAATTAGTAGACCATTTTTCATATAGTGGCATGATATAATTAATGCTTACATTAAATACTATCTAATCTAATACAGAAAATGAAATAAATTGAAACCATTGAGGTGTTTGATATATATGACCTAATTTAATTGTATATTTAGCATCATCAACACATTTATCTAGCACCGTTACATAAGATGATGACGAAGATCACCATACACAATACATACACGTTATATACAAAAACATTTGTACTATCACAAATTTTTAAATAGTTTTAACTGGAAAAATACTGCATTTTCCCGTCCTATTTAACTAGGGATGTCTCCTACAATATTTCACCAAAAATGATTTTTAAAGAGTTAGGGAATAATGAAAAAAAAAAAAAAAGTTAAGCAGGGGTAGAAATGTCCACTAACATAAAGCACAGTCAAAGTGTCGAACTAAATCCTTACAAATGTACGGGGAAACAGTTTACAGTTAGATACAAAAATCCCCCATGATTCGCTGACCGAGACACGTCACAGCCCAATGGATTTCCTCCACGTCACCCATCCCACAGACGGCCAAGATCATTTCATTTATTCGCCATCTACGGCTGAGATCCCTCATTCTAGACCTTTCCACAAAGCGGGGTGATGCAACTAGCGTTGGGCAGAAACTAACCGCAGTTAACTGGTAACCCCGGTCATCGTAGGGTTAAAACGGAACATTCCGAGAAGAGGCTAACAAAAACAAAAATGAAAAAAAGATGAAATTAAAAAAGCAATTATTCTTATATATACAGATGCATATCCAAGTATAGAGGTAGAGAGAAGAAAGAATTTTAGAGAGAGAAGAAAGCCCAGAGCAAGCAAGGAAGACGGTATCACTCCGATCAAATCCTAGCCGTTAGCCTTGTCGTTGTCCGTTGTTCGGACCGTTGATTTGTTCGGATTTTCCCGACATTTTTCTCAACGGTCGTGTATCTGTGTAAGGAAAGCGGGGGATAGACAAGGAAGGGTGTCTTCAGATCTGGCCTTCTGGTGAGTTGATTGCCAAATCTTGCGTTTAGTTTTCGTGGTGGTTTTGTTTGTTAGGGTTATCAACAAATGCGATCGTATGAAATTCCATTTTCGTTTTTTTTCCTCCTTTACAAAAAAGTTGTTTATGTATCTTTTTGAGCAAGTTTTCTTACCTTAAATTTGATAGGATTAAGTTTCCCGTTGTTTATGCGTGGGAATCTTTGCGAGTGAATGTGATTGAGGATTGGGGTGTTGGATTGAGTCGTCGATTGATTTACTAGATCAAGATTAAGTGGAATACACATGTGTTTCATGTTTTAGCTGATTTATATGTTTCAAGATTATTTTGAGTAATGTTACTTGGAAATTAGTGTTTCCTTTTTCATGTCTGGGAATTAATTTGGGTGAGTATCGGTTGATTTTTGTTGTATCAGCTAGATTCTAAGATTAGATGGCGTGTTTTCAGAGTTTATACGGTTTAATTACTCAAACTTTGAGCTGATGCGTGTTCTACACTGTTGAATGTTGTCGTTTGACTTGATCTTTTCTTACTTTCAGATTGTTGGTGTGAGTTTCATTAGAATCATCACATGGCTCTCTCGATGTACTGATTGTGGTGATTCTCTCTCTCTCGTTCCGCTCGATCTTGTAGCATATTGGTGCTTTGATCCATTTGGGTTCAGTTGATTTTCGAGGTTAGAAATTTGGATCTTGGTTTTCAAATTGATGATCGTTAGTGGGACAGATTTAAATACGGTTCTGTCGCTCCGGCTTCGAAGTTTGGCGTTCAACTGAGAGTGAGGGGAAAGCTCTCTCCCTTTGCCATCTTGGTCGCCGGCTGTGAGAAGAATCTTCTTAGGGAGTTCTCTTCCTTTCATGTCTCGTAACTTCGATAGTCCTGTGCAGACACAGATGGCTGTGGCAGCTTTCAAGAGCCCGCTTGGGCGTGGGGAGTACCATGGGACTAATGGGTTGGAAGGGACATCCACATGTCGGAGACGTGTTTTTGTACAGACCGAGACAGGCTGTGTGCTGGGGATGGAGTTGAACAGGAGTGATAATGTGCATACTGTGAAGAGGAGGTTGCAGCTTGTAGTAAATTTCCCCATTGAGGAGAGCTCTTTGACATTTGGGGATATGGTTCTGAAGAATGACCTCAGTGCCATTCGAAATGATTCTCCTCTGCTGCTCACAAGGAATTTGATGCATAGGAGCTCGTCCACTCCGTGTTTGTCTCCAACTGGTAGGGATGTCCAACAGAAAGATCAAAGTGGACCTATTGAGATTTTGGGGCATTCAGATCGTTTTTCAAAGACAGAAGAACTTGTTAAGGAAACTATTAAGGCAATCAAGAATGGGGTTGACCCAATCCCTGCTCAAGGTGGGCTTGGAGGTGCTTATTATTTCAGGAATGTTCGAGGTGACAGTCTGGCAATTGTGAAACCTACGGACGAAGAACCATTTGCTCCTAACAATCCAAAGGGCTTTGTTGGTAAAGCCCTTGGGCAACCGGGCTTAAAACGGTCTGTGAGAGTCGGTGAAACAGGATTTCGAGAAGTTGCTGCATATCTACTCGACTATGATAATTTTGCTAATGTGCCTCCTACAGCACTGGTTAAGATTACTCACTCGATCTTCAACATTAATGATGGTGTGAATGCAAACAGGCCTCAAACCAAGAAGCTTGTGAGCAAGATTGCATCCTTCCAACAGTACATCCCACATAATTTTGATGCTAGCGACCATGGAACCTCAAGTTTCCCTGTTTCTGCTGTGCATCGGATTGGGATTTTAGACATTAGGATTTTTAATACAGATAGGCATGCAGGTAATCTTTTAGTTAGGAAGCTCGATGATATAGGCAGGTTTGGTCAAGTGGAACTGATCCCCATTGATCATGGCCTCTGCTTGCCTGAGAGTTTGGAAGATCCATATTTTGAGTGGATCCATTGGCCCCAGGCTTCCATTCCATTCTCAGATGACGAACTTGAGTATATAAGAAATCTAGACCCTGCTCGTGATTCAGAGATGCTGAAAAGTGAGCTCCCCATGATTCGAGAGGCTTGTCTGCGCGTCTTATATCTCTGCACAATTTTCCTCAAGGAAGCTGCTGCATATGGGATGTGCCTTGCTGAGATTGGGGAAATGATGACTAGGGAGTTCCGCAATGGTGAGGAGGAACCCAGTGAGCTTGAGGTTATATGCATGGAGGCTAGAAGGCTTATTTCTGAGGAAATTTTTTCCCCCAGGGGTGAAGCAGATGATGACTTTCAATTCGACATAGATTGTGATGATGGTGGCTATGACTACGAGTCCTTGTCTTCTGAAGAGTCTGAAACGCCATTCCATCTGGGATTTGGAGGTGTTAATGGCCATGCTCCTCTTTCTAGACTCGAGGAGTGTATTGAGGAGGAAGGAGAGGGAAGTGAAGGAGAGGAGGAGAAGGGGTTAATTAACCCTCCAAACTTGGTGAAGGGTCAAACTATGTCCAAACTGTCTATGTCCCTGAAATATACTAGCCTAGGCGAAAAGAAGCAACCTAAGTTCTCAAAGTTCGCAGGAACCACCAAATCAGACTGCAGCAATGCTGCTAATTCCTCTAGTCGGAGGAGTGCAAACGAGCAGCTTCCAGCAAGTGTGAGCTTCGTGAAGTTAGCGGACATGAACGACGAGCAATGGGCACTGTTTCTGGAGAAGTTCCAAGAACTGATGTATCCTGCATTTGCCAAGCGGAAGAGCATCACGCTCTGCCAGAGGCAGAGACAGAGGCTGGGGACTTCTTGCCAGTTTTGAGAGTACGAGGTATGGCTGCTGTACGTTTGCTTGCTGTAATAGATGAAAACAAATAGAGAGAAGGCTTGTTGAGCGCTTTGATATAGTGTAGATTTGGTTTGTGCTTTCTTCCTCAACTTGTAATGGGAGGGAGGCCGTGACATTGTGTAAATATTCTTTGGGAGGCAGTGTAATTTGGGTTCTATTTGAATGACATTGTTAGATAAATAAATTTGTAGACTTAATAAATCTTTGAAAAAGAAAATCCATCTCTGTACATATCGGCGGCTTTGCTTTAATATGATTGTTATTAGTGTTTGCTTTCTCGACTTTTGTCATCTTCACACACTTCATAATCACAATTACATCAGAAAGAGAGGGGGGAGAGTGCGACATCAAATATGTCGTTTGCTTTATGATTATCTATTTTATGAATTTCAAAATTTCTGGATTTGTTGTATTACTCCCACGTTAGAACTTTATAATCAGTGACGGACTAAGAAAAATTTAGATCTCGAACAATTGTATTTATACGTGTATAAAGTTGCATATTGAATTAAATGAATATTGCCAGTAGGTCCCATTAGAGCATCCGACGTCAATAAAGTTCCAAGATTTTACATAGATGCTAATTTGGTGGTAGATAGTTGTGAATGCTCAAGAAAAGTTTTTTTTTTAAATTTTGTTAAGTATACTTATTTAACCCCCCCCCCCCCCCCAATCTATTTCTTGTTTGACATGAAAATATTGATATTTACGATGGAATTGAAGCTTGCTAAAGGAAAGCGATAAAGATACAAAGTTTGGTGCAGGTCTCAATCCTCATGAGTCAATTTTCCGGCAAACAAGACATCCCCATTGATCAATGAAATTTTAATAATACAAATTTTGTTTTTTTGAATAAAATTAAATAAAAAAATAAAATGAATATAATATGACTGGATGATGATACATCATATAGTATTTTGCAGGCCAACATAAAGGGTCAAGTGTGACGGTGGCCCTTAATTTTTATTGTAGTTTAGTGCAAGCTGCGTTTATTTATTTTTATTTGATTTATTTTGTTTGAATGAATTGTGATTTAAGCTATAATGATATTGGACCAAAGTTGTGATATGGTTTGTGGGGCCTCTGGTTGTCTACTTGTTTGTTGCTTTTGCGTGCGTTTGTATTTTTGTTATTTCAATTCATCAATTATCTTTTTGGGTGGAAATACTGACATTCCTCGATGGGATATATGTTCTGATTTAGTGTGTGTTGAGGTGGAATTTTTTCATTAACTTCGCACACACTTGTTATGTATAGATATAGTGGGAGAGTTTCTTGATTGTGTATTTTTGTCGAGTATAATATAGATAAGATTTTTGTCTCCAATGGTAGATATGGATTGGATTTGAGTTGATAATTCGTTTTGATTTTAGTTACTTCTTAAATATATTGTTGTTTGAGGAAATTCTTAAATAAATTGTATTAATATATTATGTTACTTTGGAGTATTTTTTTTAAGGGTGGATATAGTTATTAAATTGGTATTTTGAAGTTTGAACAAAACGTAAAAGAGTTATCATACATGGGAACTAATATTATTTAAGGACAGAGATATAGTGATGGACAAAAATTCATAATAATTATTTTTTCCTTAAAAATATTAAGTATTTATAATTTACTTTTACAAAAAAGACTGATTTAATCAAGTTCTTGCAAAAAAATCAATATTTTTATGACTTTTTAGTGCCTTTTTATGACGTTAATCCATCATAAAAGATGTACATATTTGGGATAAATTCAATGCTACCCAAGTAGTACTAGGGCTCAGTAGTTTTTACAAATAAACACAATCTATTAATTTGATGTTTCACGTGTAATCGATGTGGATAATTAAAAAACACATGCTTTGATGTTTATTATTTGCAATATCATCAGTTCGAAAATAATGTCGGACACACATTTTTTTATGTCATATAAGATACACATAAAATATTATTTGAAAATAATTATACATAAAATATTAATTAAAAACACTGAATTAAAGCTCGTTCATTAATCATTATATATATACCCAATTTGTTAAAAATAAATTTGTGATACTAATCCAAAATAAATCTCACAATTACTCATAAATTGATCAAAAAATTCTGAACACAATCCTCTATTTTACTCTTTATAGCCTATAAAACATAAATGTAGTTATGATAAGATTCTTTTACCCCTTAACCCTAATACTTCAAAACATATCATATGCCCATCATTTTCAATTAGAGAAATTTCTTTACTATTTAGCAATGTGGCCCCTTCGAATTGTGATGGAATTTTCAATTTTTTCATCTATAGATTCTTCTATGGTTTCTCCTCATAACTGAAAAGATGAATAATTGAATTGAATTCATCTATTTCAGATATATGAGTGTAATGAACTCTTAGACAATGGTTACATAGTCCACTGTTTTTTAGAGAGAAATTGTAAACAATTTCATCAATTTGAAATAGTTGAGCACCACTAGATTATTGATGAATTCGTATGAGAAACAACTATGCTATTGGCTTGTGTTCTTATGATGAAACTTTGGACTAATTATTATATTATATTCTATTTTTATTTTTCTCTTCTGATGAACAATTGTGACGATTTTTGTTCTTCTGATTTGATACGAAAATATGGTACTGATTGAGATCATGACTCATATGTTCTTAATTTCTCTGTGTCGATAAACTATATATCCTTGTGTCAAAAAATAATTTGATCTTGATGAATTAAACCTCGCGCCTCTTCTTCAGCCAAGGCAATTATAATTCTTATTTGATTTTGATGAATTAAACATCAAGCATTTTCTTCAGTGGAGGCTATTCTAATTCTTTTATACTCCCTTGATTGTTATTTTTTTGTTATCTAGAATTAATAATTAACTTTATGGACTAGTATACCCACTCTTCATATATGACATAAAATCATATTCACTTATATTTTCCTAAAAGAAGGTTTGGAATAGGATTAAAATTGGGAGATAGAGTGTGAAAATATACAAAACAACAAATATTTGAGTTGGTATTCCATGCATCACGCCTGAAATTGTGCTATTTCAGACGGCGCGTAGGTTCACGCGCGTGTCCCATGCGTGGCGCGTGGGGCCCACGTGCCCGTCTTTTTTTTTTTTTTTTTTTCTGTCTGTTTTTTTTTCTCTTTTTTTTTCTAGTTTTTCTGGCAATTTTTTGTACTTGTTTTTGCCTTTTTTTTTAATCAATTTTATTTGTTTCCCAAAAATATATACCCAAAAAAATATTAGTGAACCCTACAATTAAAATAAATTGATTTAATTTGTTTGAAATGAGTATTAAATAGAATTAAGAAACCCTAAAAAATACAAAATAAACCCCTAAAAACACAAAAAAAAACCCTAAAAAACACAAAATAAACCCCTAAAAACACCCAAAAAAACCCTAAAAAACACAAAATAAATCCCTAAAAACACCCCCCAAAAAATCCTAATAAACACAAAATAAACCCCTAAAAACACCCCCCAAAAAAATAAAAAAAACCCCCTAAAAAACCATGAACCTTAAAAAAATCCCTAAAAAACATGAACCCTTTAAAAAATCATGAACACTAATAAAACTCTAAACTACTAAACTCTAAAGATTAATTCGAATGGAAAAAATCACAATTTGAACTAAATAAACAAGTATAAAATAACTAGCAGACTCCTTACATTTTCATGATACAGATGATGCTTTTCGAATTTTTGGTAATACTTTTTAGTGAGACTGTTGATACTCATTTAACCGTTTTTTTTTACTTTTTTGCGAGTTGACCGGATCAAAGCGCGGGTTTGATCCGACCCGCCTGAAATAGTATTATTTACATCCGTTGCAGGGAGGTGTTTGCCCAAACATTTTGACATTAAAAAAAATAAAACAACAATTATTATGAAACGAATGGAGTACATCCAATCATCCTCTGTCTATTTAAAAGAGATGTGGGCAATAGTGTGTAGGAATTATGATAGGGTTTATGTTTTGGGTTAAGGAGTGAAATATTTTATCATATTAATATTAATATTTAATAAAATTATGAGTAGTATAAAGAGTAAAATGGGGATTGTGTTTAAGATTTTCCTCAACTAATAAGCTAGATTTTGATGACCTTTTCACGTGGTCCTAATAGTTATAGGCCCAATTAGAATCTCACAAACCGGATCCAAGAAGCCCATTAATAGGAATCTTTTTAATCAACAGATCATTTTCACTTTTTCCCTAAATTAGACTTTGTTGTATATATTAATAAAAATGGGTGTTTTCGATGCTAGGACCGCAGTGCATACCACCGTGCATCGTGACACGTGGCATTTATTTTTTAATTAATTTTCTTTCTTGATCATGATTAAATGGTAATATTTTTTAGAGTTCGAACTTAAAAAGACGATTTAAAATTTTCAACAGTTGACTCTATTTTACAACATCTTTATCTCTATTATACAGTAAAGTCTTCACTTCATTTTGAATAGTTTACTCTAAATTATACTCTGAAAAGAAATATTCCATAATATTCCTTTTTATATATTTACTTTAATTAAGATTTTTCCAATAAAAATAACTATTAAAATTTCTAAAACTAAATAATAATAAAACATGAAAACGTTTCATAATAATATTGCAACGAACAAAAATTACATACTAATATTTCAAATAAAAATAAAAATTACAAACTATAATATTACAACATAGAAAAAAAAAATAATAATATTGCAGCAAAAAAAAAAAACACAAATTGCATACTATTTTTTTCTAAAACTCTGAATTAGAATATTTTTCCCATAAATGGTCGATTAATGCATTTTGAAGCGCCAAATGAGCATTGCCATTTTTTATTTGTCTAAAACTAGCAAAAAAATCTTGATATACAATTTTCATTATATTTGATGTCATTTTATTTTGATATACAATTTTTTATTTCAATATTTTTAAGAAAGAAATAAATTAAAGTATAAGATTAATATATATATATATATATATATATATGTAAATCGTATATATCAATTAGCAAAAAAAAAAAAGAAAAAGAAAAATCGTGAACAGTGATAGATATATGTAAATCGTATATATCAATTAACAAAAAAAAAAGAAAAATAAAAATCGTGAACAGTGATAGATATATGTAAATCGTATATATCAATTAACAACAAAATAAAAAAAAAAGAAATCATGAATAATGATAGAGGTTGTGAACAGTGGCACTTCAAATATAGAGCAAATGTGCTCTATCTCTATTTTAGAGCAAATGATAGAGCGCCTCTTGGAGTGCTCTTTTTGGTCCAAATGATCTATTTTACAGTTTAGAGAGAGCTCTTGGAGATGCTCTTAACTATTGGCTGACGCCCAATGTCGTCGGCGAATTTGATTTTGCTTCCCGCAATGGAAGGATAATTTTTTTATCGACATTTGCCCCATTATTGTTTTTGAAAGTATTCTTTTCCGACCCCTGATCGGCGAAAGTGACTTTATTCCATAGAAGGTTGATGGGTCGTCGGAGCGTCGTGCATATTTTTCACGATTTTTCACTATATTTGTCAAATATTTGTATATTTACTCAAGAATCCCGCTACAAGTGGAGAGGATCTTTTACGAAGTGTGAATGTATGTTTCTAGCCAATTTTAACTTACAAAATTCTTTTCTAGCCAAACATTATAGAATATTCTTTTCTAACTAAAATAAACTTTTATGACCATTTTGTCCTTGATTGGCTTTGAAGCTAATAGGGCACTTGTGAAGGTGTCCTATTTGCTTTGATTGATTTTGAATCTAATAGGGCATTTGTAAAGATGTCTTATTTGACTTTGTTTGTTATTTCTTTAATTTATTTTAAGTTTGCCACTTGTGTGTGAAAATGGTATTAGAGCCTAGGTAATTTTATTTGGGAATAATATTTGATTTATTTTTAAAAGTAATATCCTAACGGAGGAGACACCCAGAAAATATGGATCCGAACAATTGTTCGAGATGTTTTTATTTCAGAAGGTACCAAGAGCTGCAAGCGTCTCATGGTGGATTCCTTTAGAGTTTATGATGCCCCTGACTGGTGGCGGGCCACTGCTGGGTTTACTCGGTGTGGGGCTCCCCATCCCTCTGCCTCTTTTAGACACAGGGGCTGAAGTGCCCTCTTCAGCCTTCCTCTTCCGCGAAGAGGCCTCTCCAGCCAGCTTGGCTCCGGCTTTCATACCAACAGATTTCCCCACCCTTCGCTTGGGTGAGGAGTCCTCCGAGGGCTCTTCAGAGCCTGCTTGCATTTGGGAGGGCGCACTGGGCTCCTCCTGCTCCTTCTCTTCTTCAGTGTCCCCTTGCTGGGACACCTCTGGCTCGGTTGGCTCTGGAATGGGCTCTCCAACCTTTCTTTTTCCCTTTGCTTTCTCCAGTGCCCGCTTCTTGATGTCAGCGGGTGCCTCTTCCTCCTCTTCAAACAGGGGTACCTTCTCTGGTTGGGGCTCAACCTCAATGTCTTCAATCTCAGTTAGGTATTTGTCCAAATCGGTGTCTCTGTCTCCTTCATCTTCAGCTTCTTCTCTCCCTTCAACTTCCTCTCCTTCCTTTTCGTCTTCCAAGTCTTCAATCTCTACTGACGGCACAGGAGTTGGAGCCTTAACGGGCTTCTTGGCTTTCTTCTTTTCAGCTCCTTTCTTTGGCTTTGGCTCAGGCTCTTCAGTAGCCTCTTCTTCTTGCGTGCCCTTCGCAGTCGCCTCAGCATCTTGCTGCTCCGTTTGAGTTGGAGTAGCGGAGCTTTCTTCCATCGCCTCAAATTCAGGTGTAGGCTCCTGTTTCGGTGGGGTCTCCTTTGGAGGCTTACTCGAAGCAGCTGCTTCAGATGCAGCCTTTCCCTTAGGTTTCGCAGAGGGTTTCTTCACCACCTTCGTTGGAGAGGGCTCTTCAGAGACAGTGGGGGTCTCGAAGTCCAGGCGTGCCTTAGGTCCAGCCTTTGGTGCGATCTTCTTGCCTCTCGTCTTCGCCATTGCTGTAGTTTTGAAGGTTTTCTGAATTTAGGGTTGCAGAAGAAAATCGAGAGAGAAGGTTCTGATTTTGCAAAAAGCGAGTGAAAGTGATAGTGGAGATTTTGTGGGGTAAGACTTTTATATTAAGGGGATTACTATTCATGATTTGACTTGTGACTCTCCAAATTCCTTAGGAGTCTCCTGGATCAGTATGCCCGATGTTAATGGATAAGCCTTATTCCTGAAAAATCGGAACATATCTTATCTCTCCAGCGTGCCTCACTTCAGAATCCCTATTTCCAAGGGATTTATTTTATCTTCATCTTTCTCTCTCAATATCTAAACCTGCAAACATCATGCTTATCCAAAACAAGCGTAAAATTGCTCCCTAACCTAGTTTAATTAACTGGAAAATTTATTAAAAATAAATAAAAATGAATTAAGACAAGAAAACACCTGGGTTGCCTCCCAGTAGCGCCCTAGTTATTGTCGTGGACACGACATCACCCCAGATCAAGCGTAAGTGGGCTCCGCGAGCCAGATCACTGTGACATCTTCATCAGAATGCCCCAGGTAAGCTTTCACACGGTGGCCATTCACTTTGAAGCGCCCTCCAGTATCGGGGTTTATCAGCTCAATTGCCCCATTCGGGCATTCTGCATACACTTCAAATGGACCAACCCACTTGGTCATCAGTCCTCCTCCCATAATCTTAAACCTTGAGTGGTACAATATGACTTTCTGTCCTGAGCTAAATCTCTTCCTTCGAATCACTTTATCATGGAGCCTTTTCATCTTTTCCTTGTATAGCACCGAATTATCATAGGCCTCCATTCTCATTTCTTCCAGCTCTTGAATTTGAAATTTCCTGAAATGCCCAGCGGCGTCAGGATCCATATTCAGCTTCTGAAGTGCCCATCGTGCTTTGTGTTCTAACTCGACTGGCAGATGGCAACACTTCCCAAATAACATCCTGAATAGGGACATCCCAATTGGAGTCTTGAATGCAGTTCGGTATGCCCACAAGGCATCTTCCAAATGAGTACTCCAATCTTTTCGGTTCGGACCCACAACCTTTTCAAGAATGGCTTTAATTTCTCGATTTGAGACTTCAGCTTGGCCATTTCCTTGGGGATGGTAAGGTGTGGTGACCCTATGGTGAACCTTATACTTCTTCAACAATCTCTCCAGCATTTGGTTGCAAAAATGGGTCCCTTGATCACTGATGATGGACCTGGGCACACCAAACCGACTGAAAATGTGGGATTTTATAAATGCGGCTACTATTCTTGCATCATTGGTAGGAGTAGCCTTTGCTTCTACCAATTTTGACACATAATCAACTGCCAGGATAATGTATTGGTTCCCCCTCGAATTTGGAAAGGGTCCCATAAAATCCATTCCCCAAATGTCAAAAATCTCCACTGGCATGATTGGTGTCATGGGCATTTCATTTCTTCTTGTGATGTTCCTTACCCTCTGGCATTGGTCACACTTTCTGCAGACGTTGTGGGCATCCTTGAATATTGTGGGCCAAAAGAACCCACAATCCAAAATTCTTCTTGCTGTTCGGTTTGGTCCAAAATGCCTTCCACAAGCATAATTGTGACAATGCTTTAGAATTTCATCTATCTCCTCATCAGGAACACATCTTCTAATGATTTGATCAGCGCATCTCCTCCATAGAATAGGGCAATCCCACGCATAGAACCTGCTCTCATACCTTAGTTTATTTTTCTGGTACCTTGAGTATCCAATAGACATCTCCCCAGACTCAAGGTAGTTCACTATATCCGCATACCAGGGTGCTGGAATGCCCCTTGCTGAATACAAATGCTCATCAGGAAAATGATCAGCAATGGGCATTTCATCGCCTTTCTCATTCAGCACCCGGCTCAAATGATCAGCTACCAGGTTCTGTGCCCCACTCTTATCTTTAATCTCGACATCGAACTCTTGTAAGAGTAAGATCCACCTAATCAGTCTTGGCTTCGTCTCCTTCTTGGTCATCAAATGCCTCAGGGCACCATGATCCGTATAGACAATGCTCTTTGCTCCCAAGAGATAAGATCAAAACTTCTCAAATGCAAACACTACTGCCAATAGCTCTTTTTCAGTAGTGGTGTAATTACACTGTGCCCCATTCAGAGTCTTGGAGGCATAGTAAATTACATGGCTTTCCTTTCCTCTCTTCTGACCCAGTACAGCGCCCACAGCGTAGCCACTGGCGTCACACATAATCTCAAAGGGCATTCCCCAATCTGGTGGTTGAATGACTGGTGCCGTGACCAGTTGCTTCTTCAAAACATTGAATGCCTTCTTACACTTTTCATCAAATTCAAATGGAACATCTTGCTGCAACAAGTGAGTAATAGGCTGGGCAATTTTTACAAAATCCTTTATGAACCTCCTGTAGAATCCAGCATGCCCCAGAAAGCCTCTTACTTGCTTCACTGAGGTGGGATATGGCAATTTCTCAATTATATCCACCTTGGCCTTATCGACCTCAATGCCCCTTTCAGAAATCACATGTCCCAGTACAATGCCCTCTCTGACCATGAAATGACATTTTTCATAGTTCAGCACTAGGCATTTGTCCACACAACGCTGCAACACCTTCTCCAAATTGTCTAAACATTGATCAAAACAGCTCCCATACACTGTGAAGTCATCCATGAATACTTCAATGCAGTTCTCGAGCAAATCAGAGAATATGCTCATCATACATCGCTGAAATGTGCCAGGAGCATTGCAGAGGCCAAAGGGCATTCTGCGATAGGCAAACGTCCCGAATGGGCACGTGAATGTTGTTTTCTCCTGGTCCTCTTGACTTACTGCAATCTGCATGTATCCTGAATATCCATCCAGGAAACAAAAAAACTTGTTTCCTGCGAGTCTTTCCAACATCTGGTCAATGAACGGAAGTGGGAAATGATCCTTCCACGTGACCATGTTCAGCTTTCGGTAGTCAATGCAAACTCTCCAGCCAGTTTGCAGTCGTGTGGGCACAAGCTCTCCTTTCTCATTTTTCACAACTTGAATGCCCGACTTCTTGGGCACAACATGGATTGGACTGACCCACTTGCTATCTGAAATCGGGTATATAATGCCCTGGTCCAGAAGCTTAATTATCTCTTTTAGCACCACATCCTTCATCACTGGATTGAGCTTCCTTTGTGGATCACGAACAGGTTTTGCATCATCTTCCAACAAAATTTTGTGCATGCAAACCGCTGGGCTAATGCCCTTTATATCTGCCAATGTCCATCCGAGTGCCTCATTGTAAAGTCTCAACAATCTCAAAAGGCGGTCCTCATCAGCTTGATTCAACCCCGCACTTATGATTACAGGGAGAGTCTCATTATTCCCTAAATAGGCATATTTCAGATGCCTTGGTAATGCCTTCGACTCCAGCATGGGTGCTTTAATAATAGAAGGCATCAGCTTATCATCGTTTCTCCGAATGGGCACACCGTAGTCCACACATCCGTGTGGCATTTCTTCTAATGAATACATCATCATAATTCCACCCCTTATGTCCTCATCCTCGTCCAGGGCATCCTGGTGAAGCAGTCCATCCCACAATGCCCATTCCAGCGGTTCTCTGTTGCTCATCATGGATAAAGTAGAATGGCTCGAGTAATGAAATGTGTCCACAAAATTACAATTTTCTGTATCCGGGGGTACTTCATGGCTTCAAAGATGTTGAACGTCACCTTTTCCCCATCAAACTCACACGTCAGTGTGCCCTTGTCCACATCAATTTTGGTTCGAGCTGTCTTCATGAAAGGTCTTCCCAGCAACAAAACTGAAGATTTTGAAGTCGCTGTGCCCATGTCAAGCACATAAAAATCTACTGAGAAAATAAGCTCGTCCACCTTGACCAATACATCTTCAATGAGGCCTTCTGGATATACATTGGACCTGTCAGCTAGTTGAATGACCACACGGGTCTCCTTCAAAGGTCCAATCTTCAATTCTTTGAACACCGACAGGGGCATTACGTTGATTGACGCCTCCAAATCCAGCATGGCCTTTTCAACTTTTCTGTCTCCAATTATGCAAGGGATCATGAACATCCCTGGATCATCACACTTCTTGGGTAACTTCCTTTGTATCACAGCCGACACATTCTCCCCAACTAAGAACCTTGCATCGTCATTGAATCGCACCTTTCTGGTACCGAGTTCCTTTAGAAATCGGGCATACCGCGGCACTTGCTTGATTGCCTCGATCAGTGGAATGTTGTTTTCCACTTTGCTGAATACTTTTAGCATCTCCCTGGTTTCCTCTTCTTTTCTATTATGTGCCAATCTCCCTGGAAAGAGATGTTTTCGTCTTTCTGGAGTAGGCATCCTGACAGATTGCTTCAATTCCGGAATGGGCACAGCCTCAGTCTCCTCAGCTTCTTGTGCCTTATCTTTTGTGGGAATTTTTTCCACTTCTTCCTCCAAGGGCACATCGTCCTTCTCTTCTCTCGGCCTGACCATCTCTGGAAGCTCTTTTCCACTCCTCAATGCTACTGCATTCACTTGTTCTCTTGGATTCTCGACCTGGGAAGGCAGCTTCCCATTTTTTTCCTCCATCTTGTGCATGGCTTGAGCCAATTGATTGATTTGCTTGCTCATATGCGAGAGACCAGCTCGAGTTTCTTGCTTAAACTTCTCATTCTCCTCAGCCATAGCAAACACAAGATCTTCCAGCCTACTTGGCTTCCTTTTCTCCTCTGGTGGTGGCAATGGGCGTCCATGATGCCCATCCTCCGGTCTTCTCCATCTAAAATTTTCATGGTCTCTCTAGCCCGGATTATAAGTCTGGGAATGGGGATCATATCTTCTGGAATGCCCATTCTGGCCACCTATAGCATTCACTTCTTCCATTTCATCTTGTAGAGTAGGGCATTCATCCGTGAAGTGAGATATGCTTTTGCATACCCCACAAGGTCTGGCTTTCCTCGCCATGCTTGCACCGAACAAGATTTTCTCAATCTTGTCGCACAATCTATCAATCCTGCTATCCTGGTCCAGTGCCCTCTCCGTTTCACTTACAACCCGAATGCCCTCTCCACCGAAGTCTCGGTTGTCTTCAGCCATCTCCGTGAGGATTCTGAATGCTTCAGCAGGTTGTTTGTTCAAAATGGATCCTCCACATGAGGCATTCACGATCGTCCTCTCATGTGGTCTCAATCATCCGATGAAATACTGAATCAAATCGTGTTCAGTAATCTGGTGCTGTGGGCATTTCGCCAGCATCGCCTGGAATCTTCCCCAATAGTCATAGAAACTTTCGTTAGTTCCCATCTTCAGGCTCCCTATCCTTTTTCTCATTTCTTGCACTCTGGATGCTGGGAAATATTTCTCCAAAAACTTCTGTTGGAGTTGTCTCCATGTAGTCACAGCGCCAGTGGGTAATGTGTACAGCCAGTCCCGTGCCCCATCTTGAAGAGTAAAAGGGAACGAGACCAACCGCACATACTCTTCTCGTCCATGGTCGGATGGTTGAGTCTGGCAAACCATCTCAAAATCTTGCAAATGCCTTTGTGGATCCTCTCTAGTCATTCCGTGGAACTTCAACAAGATCTGGATAAAGTTTGCGTGTATATCCCAGTTCTGAGTCACAGCTGGGAGTGTAATGCCCATTGGGCGCAGATTCATGTTAGTCGGGAAGACCAACTGCCTTAAAGTCCTGTTATCATCCGCATTTCCATTCGCGGCATTTCCATTTGCGGCCATGTTGATGTTGTGGCCGTTCTCAAACTGTCCTTCCTCCTCGTGCCCTTGATCTTCTTGATCTTCTGGTGGTGGTGTGGGCTCACGAGGTCTGTTTGCTCCTTAGCGTGCCCTCTTCACTGTTGCTCTGTTTTTCCTCGAAGTCTTCTTTATCTCCGGATCGTACAATAGAGTCTCCTCTGAAGAGCCCCTGGACATCAACGTCCAGGCTCGCCAATTGTGGAAGATAAAATCACTAGAAACCAGCTCCCCGGCAACGGCGCCAATTTTGACGCGCTGTCGTTTCGTGCTCAAAAATATATTTATAAACTCCTGTGCCCACAGCGAGCGTAGCTAGCCAATGACTACAGGTCGATCCCACAGAGAGCTGTTGCGATTCTATCTTCAAGTAACCAATCACAAGGGGGTTTTGGTGCTGTCACTAAACTTAATTAAGTCTGCAAAAGAAACTAAAAAAAATATCAAATAACAAAAGGTTCTGGCATTTGAATTAGAACTTGGTTTAAACATAAAACAACTCGATCATGGGCACACCGATTTTCATACATGATAGGTCATTGGTGCGTCGTTTTACACCAAAAATAAATAACCCAACAACAGTCGGTATGCCCTTACTGCACGAGTACAACGATGAGCAAGATCGTCTCCCAAAGGACCGGCGAGAATTACCCTATACTCTCAATCTGTATAACCAAACTTCAAAAGGAGTTTTTTTGTAATTATAATAAAACAAACGAAATTAATAATTAAATATGAAGACACGAGCAATTAAATTGAACGGAATTAAAATATGAGAGGAACTATTCTGGAAACCAATTAACTCCACCCTAGCTTACCTAAACCGATCCTTGATGCAATGATTAATTCAATTAACACCTACAAATCAGTTATAGCTACCGAAGACGCTTACTGACGCAGCCTAATTCCTCCGTAATTTCTCGATAATTAGGAAGACGCTTCACCAATTATTTCCCTAATCGACTGACAACCGTAAGAGACGCTCTATAGGTTTAATGAGCCGACAGCCTTAAAATCTAGAGGAATCCGATTCATAATTTAACAGACTCTGACGCAGGACCTATTAAACTAAGATTGTTATTCTCCCTGGTTCTGAAGAGATGTTTCGCCACTAATTAAACTTAAACCACAATTACGGATGGCCGGTTTAATTGACTACTAATTAATTCCAATTCACCAAGTATTTGTAACTACCTAGCAATATCGAAACAATTAACTACTCGAATTCTAAAGAATAACAAATGCATGCATGTAATTGAATGATGAACACGATTAGATCTCACAGCTTATTTAAGCCAGGGTTTCGTTAGTTGTTTTTCAGAATAAGAAGAAATTAGCTAGAACTCATATTAAGGTTGAATTGCAAAAAATATTGAAATAAGAAATACCATGAAAATAAAACGAAGCAAATGAACTATTCTGCTCCAGGGAGAAAACGTCCGCTGTTCTCGTTCTTCCGTTCTAGATTGAAGTCTGAATATTCAAAATATGATAAGTCCTAATCTATATATCAAATTCCTAAAATAGGATAATATTAACAAGGAAATAACCATCCTAATCTATTCCAATAAGGAAGTTAACAAAAACAGGACTCTTGAGGCGGTGGGAACTCTTCTAGCTCGCGTCCAGGCCTTGGGCTTAAGTAATTTCCGTGTTCCAGCCCATAAATGCACGTTCAGGCCCAGTTCCTGCAGTACCCGCTCATATCATCCTTCCGTATGCCCATACGGCATGGCTTTACTTCCTTCAACTTCAACTTCTTTTGCACAACTCCTTTCTTCACCAAAAACACACCATTTTCTTTATCTTTTCATCAATGCCCTGCAAAAACCCTCAAGGTACAACTTCTTCCAAAATAGCATCATTATATAACAATTAACACAATCAAACCACATAAAATCGCCCCAAAATATCAAGTATAATTGGACCGATCAAATCCCCCCATACTTAGATAACGCTCGTCCTCGAGCATATATCCAAACATATAAAAGAGACACAAACTCCGACAAAAACAAATAAAGAACAAAAGGGGTACCAGCTGCCTTGATCCGAAAGGTGCTCGGAGTAGAAACCATGATTAACTTAACCACAAACCACAAACCTGTTCTATTCTAAGGAATACACCAAAACTTCTCATTTATTTCAAGAAAGTGCTCATTGATCCAGCCTCGCCATGGTTCACTCCAAATCTCTCAAAGAAGGGAATAAAGAAATTCACACAAATCGTGATTTGTCATTCTCAGCATAGCTTTGCCTATATGTCACTGGAATTATCAACAATTAAGTTCAAAACATAAATCAAAAGGGCTTTATCGAGGGTTGTAACGGGGCTCGGGATTAGAGGTAGGATTCTTTTGGATTTAGTAGCTCAAAAGGAGAATATGCAAGCATTCCAACACAAAAATCTCACACCCAGCTGCACACATTTACAATTCAAAAGCTGGAGTTCCTCAATTCATGTAAACACATGGATGTTTTTATTCACTTTCTTTCTTTCATCCCTCCTTGCTGTTCCATTTTTTTTTCTTTTTTCGAAGCTTTGCTTCTCTTTCTGCTTTTCTCTTTTTTTTTTTTAAAACGAAGAGGATAAAATCTGCCTTCCTCACTTTCCAGCTTCAATCCTCTGTATTATTGCAGCTTAGCAACTTAGGAATAACTTGCATATTTTCAGGGTCGAAAGCAGGCTAAAACAAGGCTTTGGCTTCATGTATAGTGGCTGTAATCAAGAATTATGAGGATTATTAGGCTCAACAGGCTCACTAAATGGCAATTGCAGGGTAGAGAGGTTTCTTTTAGGCCAAAGCTTGGTTAATTCCTAGGTGCCTTTATCATTTCCATGTTTGAAACTCAAAAGAGATAAAACAGAGGCAACAAGGCAAAGCAAGCATTGAATAAGCACAATCCGACACTCTCACAACAGAAATGGGAGCTTCATATAGATGTTCATGCTCACAGGCTCAAGACTCACGTTATAGGCTAAAATAAAACGATCAAAAGCACGATCCATCGTTCACAAATTCATCAAACATTGGTGTATCCTTATCATAGAACAACAACCAATCAAACCATTCAAACCAAATCATAGTCCCTTCTCCTCATACGAATCAGCTCAAGGCAACCAATACTAAACCAGACTAAAACATGTGAACACAACACAGAACGGAAGCAGAAAACACCAAACTGTAAAATTTTTGATTTTTTACGGATTTGTAGACATAAGACGCAACAACTATCACTCTCCCCCCATACTTAAAGACCACAGGGTCCTCACTGTGTGGAAGAAGAAGATGCAACAAAAGGAACAGAAAGCAACAAAGGGAAACAAAGCAAAACACAAGCAAGAAAAATGAACCAAACTACACATAACACAGGGGGAAGAGAAGGGCAAACTCTTCAATCCGAGAGATGACGCAAGACCTGCTCGAAAGCAGTGAGGCGATCATCAATGGCATCTAAATGCTATCCAAGTCGATCCTCCAAGCCTCGGGTGGCTGCAAGGATAAGGGCCTCAATCTCAGGCAGGAGAGAGGAAGTAGCAGCAGGGGTGGTGGAAGAAGAAGAAGAAGGACATGCACTTGGAAAACGACTCGGGCCTTGTACGCCCGGTCGGGTGAGTTTGTACTGCCTGTGGGCATCAACACAGATCAAACGCATGGCAGAAAAATCAGCGATAGTAAAGAGCGTGGCATGTAGAGGTTCAAGATCATCAAGAGGGATATGCAAATGTTGTGCAAGCAAAGTCACAAAATACCCTACTGGGGCTCGACACAGAAAATGGTTGGCACTATACTGCCACTGACGTACTAACTAAAATGCAAAATTCAACTTTGTGTGGGAAATCATGCAATCAAGAATGAAAAGCTCCTGCAAGGTGACCACATTCATCATATCAATACGGCCAAACAAGTTGGCGACTAAGAACCTATGACACAGACGGAGAGCATCATCACGGATGTTGGCATTACGAGAGGAACGGGCAACAAAATCAGATTCAATGCTTAACACACGCCAACGCTCAGAGGCAAGAGTGGAAAAGGACTCAGGCACATCACACAAAGCAGACTCATACAACTCATCATGAATAGACTCATCAGACTCGAATCCCAAAACCACATTCAAAGCATTTATAGACATGTGAAAATTGCGACCTTGTAAAGAAAACACTACAACATGCGTATCATCAAGAGTGCGCGAGGAATCAAACACATAGGAAGACAGGAATTCTAGATATAACTCTCTATGGACCGATGCAGAAACATCTAAAAGTGGGGACCAACCGATATGAGAAAAGTGTGATCTAATCTGGTCATTAACCCCTAGAATAGCAATGTCATCCCAATCAAAAACACGAGCACCGATCAAACCGCGTTTGGCGTTCCCTTCGGCACGAGAACGTACCTGATCCGGCTGCTGGAATGGCGGCCGTGGGAGAGGAGGTGGCGGTGCAGATGGGCTGGGAGCGGTAGACTTCGACCGAATACGTCGGTGACTTGATGGTGCGTTGGCTGCAGTAGAGGGCTCGGGAACGGGGGATGGTGGCGGAGAGGGCGTGCCCGGCGGAGAAGAATTGGCAGGAGTTGGAGTTCGTGCCTCTGAAGGGGTGGCGGAGGACGACCCAGAAGGATCGATGGCTGTTTCAGGAGCGGCGGCGACAGGGGTTGGAGAAGAAACAGTGGTGTTGGCGTCTCCGGCGGCGAGGTCGACGAACAGCGGCGGTCGAGTGCGGCGTCGCTTACTAACGAAAGGATTGGTGACACTCGCGCTCTCAGAATGGCGCCGGGATCGGCGCAGGAATGTAGGCGGTTGGTTCAACTCGGGAATAGGGGTAGGGGTGGAAGAGAGCGGCGAGGATGCCGGTGGAGGCGCAGGAATGGACGGTTGCACCGGAAAGTCCACCGTGGAATGTGGAGAGGTGACTGTGGGTGAAGGCGGCGGTGGAGATGGGTCAGCCGGCGGAGTGGAGCGAATATCGGAAGGGGCGATGGTCCGCTTTTTGGCACTTCGTTTCTTGCCCATGGTGGCTGGGAGTGGTGGCCGGCAGTGATCGGAGAGAGACCGGTGGGGAAGTTGACGAAAGCGCGGGAAGGTGAAGTGTCGGTGAAAATCTGAAAAACAACTGCACAAGGGGGTAAGAGAGATCTGTGAAAAATATTTGACTAAGGGGGGGTTAAATTGGGATGCAATTAGGGCACGAAGGAAAGTCCGCAAATCAAACTAAGCCTAATTGCAAGATGATCCTTGCAAAGCTGAAAAATGCGAAAAAGTGCCCCCTCCCATACTTAGAATGTTTCCCAACCGATCCCAGCTCCGTAATTTTTTTCTTTTTCTTTTTATTTATGTGTATATATTATATTAGATTAAAAAATAAAGAACGAAAATATGCAGAAAAAAACAAATAAAAGGAAAGGAAAAACAAAAAAAACATAAAATGAAAAGGAAAAAGAGATCGGGTTGCCTCCCGAATAGCGCCCTTATTTAACGTCGGAGGCTCGACGAAGTGAGCAGGATCAATTGGTGGGTACCGGGGCTGCCAAATCGACCCCATCAAAACTGGACCAGTCATACGTGGCACAATAAGGCTTGAGCAGCTGACCATTAACGTGCAACAGCTTCTAAGTAGCTAGGCTACGAATTTCCACAGCTCCATGGGGACTGACATGCACGACCTCAAATGGTCCGATCCAACGAGATTTCAATTTACCCGGCATGAGTCGGAGGCGGGCATTGAAAAGTAGTACCTTTTGGCCTACTTCAAAAGTCTTGCGCCGGATGTATTTATCATGGAGAAATTTAGTTATATCCTTGTACGCACTGGCACTGTCATAGGCTTCCAACCGAATTTCCTCCAGCTCTTGTAACTGATAACGCCTCTCATTACCGGCGAGGTGAGGGTCGAAATTACATTGCTTGACTGCCCAAAAAGCTCGATGCTCGATCTCAACTGGTAAATGACATTGCTTCCCAAAGATCAATCGATATGGTGACATCTCGATCGGTGTTTTGAATGACGTGCGGTATGCCCATACGGCGTCATCCAGGCGTAGACTCCAGTCCTTGCGGTGTGGGCATACGGTCTTCTCCAGAATATTCTTGATTTCACGATTCGAGACCTCGGCTTGCCCATTGGACTGGGGATGATAGGTAGTGGCAACACGGTGGTGAACACCATATTTCTTGAATAAAGCTTCCAATGTGCGATTGCAAAAATGTGTGCCTTGGTCGCTAATGATAGCCCGAGGGGTGCCAAAGCGCTGAAAAATTTGAGTTTTGAGAAACTTACTAACCACCTTGGAATCGTTGGTCGGTGTAGCCTTAACCTCGACCCACTTGGAGACGTAATCGACGGCTAGCAAAATGTAGGACTGACCAAACGAGCTCGGAAAGGGGCCCATGAAGTCCATACCCCAGACATCAAAAATTTCACACACCAGAATAGGTACTTGGGGCATCTCATTCTTGGAAGAAATGTTACCCAGGCGTTGGCAACGATCACAACCCTTGCAAAAGTGATAAGCGTCCCGGAAAATCATCTCCCAATAAAAACCACAATCAAGGACCTTTCGGGCTGTTCTCCTAGGTCCAAAATGTCCGCCGCAGGCATGGGCATGGCAGAAAGTAAGAATGGATTGGATCTCATCATCGGGGACACATCGACGAATCACTTGGTCGGCACATGTTTTCCACAAATACGGATCATCCCATATGAAGTATTTGGCCTGGCTTCGTAACTTATTCTTCTTTGCAGTTTCGGTACCCTTAGGGAAAATTCCAGAGGTTAGAAAATTCACCAAATCCGCATACCAAGGGGTTGTATCCACAGCAGCGAGTAAGAGCTCATCTGGGAAATCATCCGGTATGGGCATACCGTCGGGCTCTGTCAACAGCCGGCTCAAGTGATCAGCAACATTGTTTTCAGCTCCTTTTTTGTCTTTAATCTCCAAATCGAACTCTTGCAGTGGCAAAACCCAGCGAATGAGGCGCGGCTTTGATTCTTTCTTGGAGAGCAAGTATTTCAGAGCGGCATGGTCTGTGTATACCACCACTTTCGAGCCAACAAGATAGGATCTAAACTTCTCACATGCGAAAACTACGGCCAAGAGCTCTTTCTCTGTTGTCGTGTAATTACATTGGGCTGGATTAATGGTCTTGGAAGCATAATATATGACATGACTTTGTTTCCCACTCTTTTGTCCAAGTACTGCTCCAACCGCAAAATCACTGGCGTTGCACACGAGCTCAAAAGGGAGGCCCCATTGTGGTGGCTGAATGATGGGCGCAGAAGTGAGCTTGTCTTTCAAAATATCAAAGGCTTCCTTACACTTATCATCAAAATCGAAAGGAGCATCTTTTTGGAGCAGCTTGGTCATTGGTTGGGCGATCTTGGAGAAATCTTGAATAAAGCGCCGGTAAAATCCGGCGTGACCTAAGAAGGCATGGATCTCCTTCTCATTAGAAGGATAAGGTAGCTTCACAATCAAATCAACCTTCGCGCGATCAACTTCGATCCCTTTTGTAGAGATGACATGGCCAAGCACGATACCTTGTTGCACCATAAAATGGCACTTTTCAAAATTCAATACCAAGTCAGTCTCAACACATCTTTGGAGTACCTTATCCAAATGCGCCAAACATTGCTCAAATGAATCTCCATGCACGGTAAAATCATCCATAAAGATTTCGATGCAGCTCTCAATCAAGTCAGAGAAGATACTCATCATACACCGTTGGAAGGTGCCAGGGGCGTTACACAATCCAAATGACATCTTTCGGCAGGCAAACGTTCCAAACGGGCATGTGAAAGTCGTCTTCTCTTGGTCCTCTTGGGCGACAAAAATCTGAAAATAGCCCGAATATCCGTCGAGGAAGCAGAAGAATGACTTTCCTGCCAACCGTTCAAGCATCTCGTCAATGAATGGCAAGGAGAAATGGTCTTTGCGGGTTGCATCATTTAATTTTCGAAAATCTATGCACATACGCCAACCAGTTTGCAACCGCATTGGAATCAACTCATTATTCTCATTCTTCACAAGTTGGAAACCGGATTTCTTAGGGACCACGTGCACTGGACTGACCCATTCACTGTCGGAGATAGGGTAAATAATCCCTAGCTGGAGTAGCTTGAGGATTTCTTTGAGAACCACCTCTTTCATCACCGGGTTCAATTTTCTCTGTGGATCTCTAGACGGTTTGTTATCTGGCTCTAGAAAAATGCGATGCATGCAGATGTCTGGACTGATGCCTTTGATGTCGGCCAAGGTCCACCCGATAGCGCCTTTGTGTAGCTTCAAAATCGTTAAAAGTCGGCCTTCCTGGTCAGGGGAGAGATCTTTGCTAATGATGACAGGCAAAGTATCTTGCTCTCCTAGATAGGCATATTTCAGATGTTCAGGGAGGACTTTCAGTTCCAGAACGGGAGCTTTCACATGAGAGGGCAGAATCGGTGCAGTGTCCGTCGGTATGGGCATACGGCCTGCGAGATTTCGAACTGGAAATTCACTGGTGGCATAGAGTTGCTGAATAATCTCTCTGATTGTGGCCTCTTCATCTGAGGTGGTGGCTGTTTCAGTCACTCCACCAAAAAGAACCTGTTCTAAATGATCTTCCCTGAAATTATGCTCAACAAACTCGTCAACTAGTGTATCAACAATATCAACCATATAAAGAGCCTCAGGATCCTCAACATGCTTCATAGCTTCAAATATATTAAATGTAACAATGTCACCATCAAATTCAAAACTAAGCATGCCAGTATCAATATCAATCTTGGTTCTTGCGGTTTTCAGGAAGGGACATCCTAACAGAATCAATGATCTATGGGCAGAAAGAGAGTCATCCATATCAACAATGTAAAAATCCACAGGGAAAATCAATTCATTTACTTTGACCAAAACATCTTCGACTACACCCTGAGAATATGCATTAGACCTATCAGCTAACTGTATGATGACTCGAGTATCTTTCATAGGACCTAACTGCAAGTCTTTGTACATAGATAAAGGCATGACATTTATGGATGCGCCTAAATCTAGCATGACTTTCTCAACCTTTTTACTCCCGATGATGCAAGGGATAGTGAACATACCTGGATCCCTGCATTTCTGTGGCAATTTCCGTTGGATCACTGCGGAGACATTTTCACCAACTTGAATTCTGGCATTCTTCCCGTATCGGATCTTCTTGGCACATAATTCGTTCAAGAATTTCGCATATCTGGGCACTTTCTTGATGGCATCAATTAGAGGTAGATTGATTTCAACCTTCTTGAATAGCTCTAAGATTGCCTTCTCATCATTTTCTTTCTTGTTGCGAATCAACCTGGAAGGAAAAGGAGCTGCAACCATAGAATTAGAATTCTTAGAGTCAGCTTGTACCTCTACAGGGGTAGGCTCGGTAGCTGCAGAAGGCTGTTCTTCCTTTGAATTGGATTCATCTTCAGTCTGTGCAGTATGCCCATACGGCATGCTCTTCTCGGCTTTTTTCTCGACCTCAACCAATTCTTTCCCACTTCGGAGGGTCACGGCACTTACATTGCCCCTGGGATTTTGTTCAGCTTGTGAGGGCAGCTTTCCTGTATGCCCTTGCATCTTTTTCATCTGTGTGGCTAGTTGAGTGATCTGTGTGCCCATACTGCCAAGGGCAGCTTGTGTTTCTTGCTGGAATGCCTTCTGATTTTGGGCCAAACTGTTCACCAGAGCATTACTTTGTTCCAAACACTTCATAATCTCACTCATACTCGGTGATGGTTTGTCCGTATGGGCATACGGACCATCTTGTGGTGGTCGGGAAGGTAAATCTCCAGATGGTCGATGATCGCTCGGCTGTTTCCAACGGAAGTTCGGATGGTTCCTCCAACCTGGATTGTAAGTGTTGGAATAAGGGTCATTATTCCTCTTCCTTCGGAAAGCATCTCCTTGTGGGGCATCATAGTGGATTCCTCTGAGGGCATTCTGCTGTGCATCTCCCGAGCCATAACAAGCTTGCTCGGTGGAAGGGTCTTGCAATGTTGAGCACTCATCAGTAAAGTGTCCCCTCTCTGTGCATACACCACATTGGGAATGCTTTGTTTGGGCAACCGCTAAGCCTCTAACTAAAGAAGTTAGGGCATCAATCTTTTCATTCACTCCACAGTTCTCAGCTCGGTCAATCCCTTTTACTGGCCTGTAGCGATCATCGTCCTCATCTTCATATTGTTGCCCTCTAGATACCATATCGATAATAAGTTGTTTTGCCTCATCCAGAGTCTTGTTAATGAGAGATCCTCCACTTGCCGCATCCACAATTTTTCTGTCAAAAGAAGACATGTCTCGGTAAAAATAATTTGTGAACAACTGATAATCAGAGAATCCGTGATCCGGGCATTTGCGGCACAGCTGCTGGAATCGGGCCCAGTATTCGGCCAAAATTTCATGTTGTTTCTGCTTGATACTGCTAATGGCCATCCTCAGATTTGCAGCGCGTGATTCTGGGAAGAATTTGCGCAAGAACTGCTCTTCCAGTTCCTCCCATGAAGTGATCGAACTAGATGGTAAATCAAAGAGCCACTCCCGGGCTCGTCCTTGCAAAGTGTGCAAAAAAGTCAGTAGCCGCAGATTATTAGCAGAAAATCCTTGAGGACGCAACGTGGAGCAGGCTAGATCAAATTCCGCCAGATGTGTGTGCGCACTTTCTCCAGGTAGATCGCTGAACTTTGGCAGAACTTGTATGAACCCTGGCCGTATCTCTGCATTATTTGAAATGGTAGGTAGGACGATGCAGATAGGCCGGTTGTTGCAGTGACGCCCCAGCTCTTGAATTAGAGGAGCAGGTTCAGCTGGATTGGCGAGAACTGGATTCTCATTGTTGTTGTTTGCCATATTCTCTTTGAACAATTGGTGAAGATCAAAGGGTCTTAATTCTGGTGTGGAATTTTCCTTAGATCTCTTAGTATCTCTCCTCAACTTATGCAAAGTTCGTTCTGGCTCTGGATCGAACAACAACTTCTCTTTTCGCGAGGAACGGGTCATACACTGGAAAATAAAATAAAAAATAAGAAAAATAACAAACTGAAAATAAGAGAGTAATTACTGCTTTAGAACCGATCCCCGGCAACGGCGCCAAAATTTGGTGCGTCGTTTTACACCAAAAATAAATAACCCGACAACAGTCGGTATGCCCTTACTGCACGAGTACAGCGATGAGCGAGATCGTCTCCCAAAGGACCGGCGAGAATTACCCTATACTCTCAATCTGTATAACCAAACTTCAAAAGGAGTTTTTTTGTAATTATAATAAAACAAACGAAATTAATAATTAAATATGAAGACACGAGCAATTAAATTGAACGGAATTAAAATATGAGACGAACTATTCTGGAATCCAATTAACTCCACCCTAGCTTACCTAAACCGATCCTTGATGCAATGATTAATTCAATTAACACCTACAAATCAGTTATAGCTACCGAAGACACTTACTGACGCAGCCTAATTCCTCCGTAATTTCTCGATAATTAGGAAGACGCTTCACCAATTATTTCCCTAATCGACTGACAACCGTAAGAGACGCTCTATAGGTTTAATGAGCCGACAACCTTAAAATCTAGAGGAACCCTATTCATAATTTAACAGACTCTGACGCAGGACCTATTAAACTAAGATTGTTATTCTCCCTGGTTCTGAAGAACCGTTTCGCCACTAATTAAACTTAAACCACAATTACGGATGGCCGGTTTAATTGACTACTAATTAATTCCAATTCACCAAGTATTTGCAACTACCTAGCAATATCGAAACAATTAACTACTCGAATTCCAAAGAATAACAAATGCATGCATGTAATTGAATGATGAACACGATTAGATCTCACAGCTTATTTAAGCCAGGGTTTCGTTAGTTGTTTTCCAAAATAAGAAGAAATTAGCTAGAACTCATATTAAGATTGAATTGCAAAAAATATTGAAATAAGAAATACCATGAAAATAAAACGAAGCAAATGAACTATTCTGCTCCAGGGAGAAAACGTCCGTTGTTCTCGTTCTTCCGTTCTAGATTGAAGTCTGAATATTCAAAATATGATAAGTCCTAATCTATATATCAAATTCCTAAAATAGGATAATATTAACAAGGAAATAACCATCCTAATCTATTCCAATAAGGAAGTTAACAAAAACAGGACTCTTGAGGCGGTGGGAACTCTTCTAGCTCGCGTCCAGGCCTTGGGTTTAAGTAATTTCCGTGTTCCAGCCCATAAATGCACGTTCAGGCCCAGTTCCTGCAGTATCCGCTCATATCATCCTTCCGTATGCCCATACGGCATGGCTTTACTTCCTTCAACTTCAACTTCTTTTGCACAGCTCCTTTCTTCACCAAAAACACACCATTTTCTTTATCTTTTCATCAATGCCCTGCAAAAACCCTCAAGGTACAACTTCTTCCAAAATAGCATCATTATATAACAATTAACACAATCAAACCACATAAAATCGCCCCAAAATATCAAGTATAATTAGCCCGATCAGTCATCTAGTTATGGTGACCGGATTCCTCTCATGCGTCTCCTCATCCATCCTTTCATTTTAGGTTTAAAAGTGATTCCTCTTCGATTAAACCCCTAACCAGTTACTCACCTCCCGATTCCTCTAAGAGATGTAAGCAAACAAGCAGCAGTGTGCCCTAGACGGACCCATATCTGTTGTGTTCATTTGATTCCTCTTGTGCCCACAACACCCCATTAATTCCCTTATTACTATATGAACCGACACACATTCACGATTCGCTAATTCAATTAATATTGGTGTGCCCTCTTTACCTAACAAGTGATCAGCCACATTGGGCACTTCAGACACACACTCACGTGGAACAAGGCACAAGAGTTAACGGAAACTAATCATGCATTACTATGCCCATTTTAGCCTCACGAGTCCAGATTTATGCTTAAGCCAATTTCATCATTCAAACGCCAGAATTAAAGATCTAGCCAAGAAGGCTAGACATAATTAAACTTGCAGAATTTAAAGACATAAAAATAAACGAAAACTTACGGATTTAATTAAGTAAAAACTCGACTCCAACATTGATGAACATAAACATAACCTAAGTCCCGAAGGTTTAAGACCTTTCGGATTGTTTGGCTGCCTAAGCAGCGTACGGAAAATAAATTGTAGAAATGTAAAGTGTTTCCGAGTATCTAAAACTTGTTTTTCCAGAAATTAAACTTGTTTAAATAGTTACATTTCCGAGTAGAGTTTCCCCCACAGGCGGGGGTCTTCTGCTAAAAATCCGGAACGGCGTGCCCTCGCTGACTTGACTGGATAAGCTTCAGCTTCAACAAATCCCTATTTTTTAGAGATTGCTCTTATCTCATTAGATTGAGCTTTATCTCCTCGTCTGAGCTTATCCTTTTGTTGCAGCACCTTCCAGGAGTCCAGCTTAGCTCCAACTCTCCCGTGGATAATGTAGCTATCTTCCCACCAGCTGTTCTTCAACTGAATCCCAAATTTCACTGGAATGCCCATTCTGACCTGTGGTCGAGTCTGTGCGAGTACTGTGGGCACGACATCATCTGTCAGCTCCATCCGTATCTGATATGCCCACTTCACCGACCGAATGTGGGATGGATACTGAGGACGTCCCCTGTGCCTCTGATGAACATATGTGCGAGATAATCGTGAATATTTGGGCATAAAATGCCCCTTCCACCAGACTCGACTCTTGAAATGCCCTTTGACTGCAACCTGGTTCTTTTCGACTCAAAACACACTAAAAAGGACATTTATAGGATAAAATGCCCATAAAAATACGAAATAAATGGAGTTATCAGAAACCCATAAACTTTGGCAAAGTGAATTTCACACCAAAGGCCAAAGAAGAACCCAAGAAATCGCAGGACGAAAGGATTTACTAATTGTCAAGACAAATCAAAGAATGACGTCCCTCGAGAGGATATGATTGGAAGATCTACAAGAATTGGCAGAGTCATTTGCCAATATGAAGATGGTAGATGATGAGTGG
Organism: Perilla frutescens; assembly: GCA_026008535.1. Classification (NCBI taxonomy): domain Eukaryota; kingdom Viridiplantae; phylum Streptophyta; class Magnoliopsida; order Lamiales; family Lamiaceae; genus Perilla; species Perilla frutescens. The sequence goes on along the minus strand of BRKX01000018.1, from coordinate 7,403,962 downwards.
TATTTTGGCACAATATTTTGAGGTTTAAATGAAGTTTATTGAAGAGTTTTGCATGTGTTTTAACCTAAATTGCGCTCTTAACCTTCCTACTTGAGAGTTTTGTTTCTTATTTGAGTTTTGCAGAAAATTGTGGATGAATAAATGAATTTTTGAGTAATTCAATGCAATGGGAAGATAGAGGATTGAATTGGGAGCACGGTGCAAGTTGAATCACCTCAATCGGACAAGAGACGAGAGAGAACGAAGCAAAATCGTGAAAGGTATCAAAGCAGGGCTGTAGGCGCGACCCGAGCCAGCCCAGCACCGCGACCGCCGCTCCGTGTCCGCGGCTAATTTTTCACCACCTGCAATGCGACCCGAGCCAGCATCCTTTGCTCGGGTCGCGCCATCCTGGCACGACGCGAGCCGAAGGGGCGCGACCGGCTCCGTGTCGCGCCCCTGTGTCACGTTTTTGGATTTTTCATCTTTTTTCCCCCATTTTTGATTTTCTTTGAATTCTTTTATTCCTCTACTATATAAACTCATCCCAATTCAAAATTAGGTCATTCCATTCCACCCTTAGCCACTTTTAGAGAGAGAAATACTTGGAGAAGAAGAGAGAAGAAAGGGAATTGAAGATTGGGCAAGAACAACAAAGTTGAAGCAAGATTTGAAGGCCAAAACATCCATCCGGGTTCTTTTGTTCTTTAATATTGTTAAAATCATGTTCCTTCTTGTAGATATTTTGGTTACCCATGTAATTATGAGAAGCTAAATCTTTGATACTCTTGGGTGTTGGTTTTATTTGGATTATGAGATATAAATGATGTTTATTTTGGATGTTTAATGGTTCTTGATTATGCTTTGGATTCTTGTTATGTATGGGTGTTATGTATTGTTGATTGGTGAGAACTAATTGATAATTAATTAGCATGATTATGTATGTTGATTCAAAATTCGAGAGATGAGCTTCAACATAGGATCCTAGAATTCAAAGAGCAATTATCAATAAAATCGAGAGGTTTGAGATAGTTGTTGAGGCATAGATCCTTGGTGCTCTTGGTAAGCACACTTAGGTATTAATTGGAGACAATAATCCTATGCATGTGCCCCATATTCTATATGCTTCGAGAGGAGATATAAAATAAATTTGTGATCGCCTTGGTAATCTTGAATTGGAAATTAAGCATCCATTATAATTAGATTTTGTGTTAATTAATCCAATAAAACCAACCCCGAGAGTGTTCCTTTCCTTAATTGCCCAATTTATTTGTTAATTGCAATTATTTACTTTGCTTTATTATTTAGTTAGTTTTAAATCAAACAATTATCCATTTCGTCGTCTAGATAACAAATAGGAGCCGATGTCATAGTACGTGCTTATTTGAACTTTCTTTTTCCCTGTGGATTCGACCTCGTTTCACCCTGTACTACATTTACTTGTTCACTTGCAAGTTGATTCGAGTTTTAAAACTAAAATTTCACACATCAAGTTTTTGGCGCCGTTGCCGGGGAATTAGTGTTTTAAATTTGTGCTATTGTGATAAGGTTGTTATTGTTAATTTAGACATTTTTTGTTTATTTTTGTTTTTCACTTTTTGTTATTGGTGCTTTAAAGGTGGTGCATGATCACACGGTATATGAGAGCACTCCTTGAACGTGAGGTTATTATTTCTCGTGGATAAAGGGAGATTGAAAAAAAGAGAAATAGTCATGGGAGATGAAAATTAAGGTCTTGTTTGTCGTCTACAAAGACAATTTGAGGAGATGCAACAAAGATTGAATGAGCAACGAGATGTCCGGGTTCAAGTGGAGCAACCATCCATTAGAAACATGTTTCAACCCATTGTAAATGAAAGAGTGATGAATGGGCCAAGAATTGAAGCCGATAACTTTGAATTGAAGCCCGAATTAATCTCAATGATACAACAAAACCAATTTGGTAGAGGAGTCGAAGAAGATCCAAATGAGCACATTGATCAATTTCTACAAGTGTGTGGGACCGTGAAGCTCAATGGAGTCCCGGATGACGCAATACGCCTCCAACTTTTCCGATTTTCTCTTAAAGAAAAAGCACGAACATGGTATTAAAGTTTGAGAGTTGGATCTATTGAAACATGGGCTGATTTGATTTCAAAATTTCTATATAAATTTTTCCCTCCGAGTATGATGTTGAAGTTGAAAGGTAAGATCACACAATTTCGCCAATGGGATGATGAGAGTTTTAATGATGCATGGGAATGATTTCGTGAAATGTTGAGAAAGTGTCCTACTCATGGGTTTGGTATTGACCACCAAGTGTGCATATTTTACAATGGAACCAATCAAGACATGAAGAGACTATTGGATGCCGCATCGGGTGGCTCATTGTTACGAAAAGGGCCCGATGATGCCATGAAAGTTATTGAGGACATGGCCATGAATTCCTATCAATGGCCCGTGGAGAGACAACAAGTGCAACACTTGAAGAATGTGACTCCTACATCCGAAGTCGAACCTTTGTCAATCTTGGCGGCCCAAATGACAATTCTCAATAAAAAGATTGAAACCATCACCCATTCTTCATTGAGCTCAAAGAATGAACAAATCCAAGGTGTTGAAGCGATGAAATATGTCGAGCAATGGAGCAACAATGGCCGCCCAAACCAAAGTTTTCAAGGAGAAAATTACTACAATCAAGGAGTCCGAAAATTTTATTCAAATGTTCCTTATGGTAATCCTAATGGTGCTTACCAATCTCCACCTAACTTTACCATAACAAATGACATGGTTGATGATGAAAATAATCCCAAGATGGATGATCTTTTGACAACATTCATGGGTAAAATGGAGACATATATGGGAGAGTCCCAAGTTCGCTTTGAGAAGCTTGAAAGTAAGATAGACATGATTGGAGCACGGGTGGATACCATTGGAACAAGAATGGGCGTGATTGAGAAGAGGATGGATAAATTGGAGGTTGTAGTGGGAAAACGACCGCAACAAAGCCCGGAGCAATGCAAAGCTATATCCGTGATGAGTTTGAAAACTTTTGATGGGGTAAAAATGCCACGTGAGGAATTTTTGGAAGTTGAATGTGAAAATTCCCAAAGTAAAAAAGATGATGAAAAAGGAGAAACAAAGGAATTGGTTGAGGATGCTTCAAATAAGCCACCATCGGCACCCCTAGCTCCCATTCCTATTGCCATACCTTACCCTCAAAGATTGAAGAAGGATACCATGATGGAGCAATTTACCAAATTTTTGGAGATGTTTCGAAAAATTCACATCAATACCCCACTTGTGGAAGTCTTGGAAAGGATGCCAAATTATGCCAAGTTTTTCAAAGAAATGCTAGAAAATAAGAAGAAGTTAAAGGATCATGAGATTGTGAGCCTCGCGGCGGAATGTAGTGCAATTATTCAAAGGAAGTTGCCACCAAAGCTTAAGGATCCGGGGAGTTTCATCATTCCTTGTGGTTTTGGAGAGAAATTCTTTGAGAATGCCTTGTGTGACTTGGGAGCAACCATAAATATCATGCCCCTTTCTTTCTTCAAGAAACTCAACATTGGGAAGCTCAAGCCAACGAGTATTTGCTTACAAATGACGGATCACACTTTTACCTATCCAAAAGGAATCTTAGAAGATGTGCTAGTAAAGGTGGATAAATTCATCTTCCCAATTGATTTCTTGGTGCTTGATATGAAAGAGGACACAAATGTGCCTCTTATCTTGGGGAGGCCATTTTTTAGCACCGGGAGAGCATTGATAGATATGGAGAAATGTGAGCTTATCCTTCGAGTGCATGAGTCAAGAGCCATGTTCCCTATTTCCATGAGGAGAGAAGCTATAAAAGATGATGAGCTTAAGAGCATTGAAGAATCCAAGGTGGTTCAAGAGATAAAGCCACGAATTGAGAACATGAAAGCAAGGAAAGAAGAGGAGATGCCCAAGGAGTATTATAGAATCTTTGATCCGGATTTGACTTCTAAGCCTCAAAGAAAGAAAAAAAGAGTTCTAAGGTGGTGTCAAGTGCCACCAAAACCGCCTTGACGGTTGTAAGTCCGTCCAAAATAAACCTCTTCTTCTTTTTCAAACTTATTGGTACTTTGTTCCGAATAAGTTTGGGGGAGGGAGAAGTGTGGTTATTTTGGACTCCTTTTTGTTTGTTTGTTTTTTTTTTTATGTTGCATTTGCATGTATTTTGCATTAAAATTTTGATAAAATTTTAAATTTTTAGTTTGTTTGCACGTTTACTTGCTTTCAATTACCGGTGGTTTTTGATTTGGCTGTTGATCTTGTGGAGACTTGTGGTTGAAAATGATTGAATTGTGGATTGGGTTGTTATGTTGCTTATGATGAGATGGTTTTATTTGGAAAAATGACATGAAAGCATGTTATGATTTGTTGATATTTGCCTTGATAAATTATTAAATGTATTACCTTTTGATCTTGGTTGAGCCATGTGAGATTTTGAGCCAAAGATTGCTTTAATTTTACAATCTTTTCCTTGCTTGTGTGGTAATCATGCATACTTGAATTGTCTCTAGAACTTGCATTGTGTCTAACTCGAGATTGCAATAGTGTGCTTGATGACTCGAAAAGGATTTAAGGCCATCTTTTGTCTAGCCTACTCTACCCAAATTTTACCATTCAAACACTAAATCCCTCGTTAGCCACTTTGAGCCATGAGACCATATTTCATTATTTTACCTTGGGTTGGGAATAATTAGTAATGATGAATTAATGATTATGAGAAATTTGGAGTGCTTGAAATGAAAATTGCATTTTAGAGTATTTGAGATGAAAATGCCAAATAACCCTTCTTAGCTCTTATGAGAAAAAGAAAAGAGAGAGAAATGAACACCTTGAAAAAAAAATTGAAAAAAAAAAGAAAAAAAAATGATGTGTTCACGTTTTTTATTTTTGAAATGAAAGAGCAAGAAAGGGTAGTAATATTGTTTATCATGACAAAATTTCTAGACTTTGAGATTTTGTGAAATCTTGGGAGGTGGAAGAGTGCTTGTGTAGTTCTACTTGGTTAGTATGGAAATTTGGATTATTGAGGATTAATTCTTAATAAAGTCACTTAGCCAAACAATCCCCACCTTACCAAAAAGCCTTCATTACAACCTTGAAAAAGCCTTAATGATTCTTGTTTGAAAGCACACATAGGTGGTGGAGAGAATAGAAACATTGCAAGCCTATGGTAGACTTCTCGTATGACTTGATTTTGAGTGTATACACTTATAGCCTAAACACTTGAGTGATGAGTGATCTTATATCATAGAGAGGTTACAAGTTCTTTTGGCCATGCATTATATAATTTGTCAAGGCTTTTTGATCTTTGAATATCATGCTTGAATGTACAAAGTGTGTTTTAAATCTCTGAAGCAAATTCCATCCTTTTATCCGCATTTAATCATTTAAACCTTATTTCTCTTTTCTTCATTGTTTGGGGACAAACAATCTTTTAAGTTTGGGGGAGTTGATGAGTGGTATTTTGGCACAATATTTTGAGGTTTAAATGAAGTTTATTGAAGAGTTTTTCATGTGTTTTAACCTAAATTGCGCTCTTAACCTTCCTACTTGAGAGTTTTGTTTCTTATTTGAGTATTGCAGAAAATTGTGGATGAATAAATGAATTTTTGAGTAATTCAATGCCATGGGAAGATAGAGGATTGAATTGGGAGCACGGTGCAAGTTGAATCACCTCAATCGGACAAGAGACGAGAGAGAACGAAGCAAAATCGTGAAAGGTATCAAAGCAGGGCTGTAGGCGCGACCCGAGCCAGCCCAGCACCGCGACCGCCGCTCCGTGTCCGCGGCTGATTTTTCACCACCTGCAATGCGACCCGAGCCAGCATCCTTTGCTCGGGTCGCGCCATCCTGGCACGACGCGAGCCGAAGGGGCGCGACCGGCTCCGTGTCGCGCCCCTGTGTCACGTTTTTGGATTTTTCATCTTTTTTCCCCCATTTTTGATTTTCTTTGAATTCTTTTATTCCTCTACTATATAAACTCATCCCAATTCAAAATTAGGTCATTCCATTCCACCCTTAGCCACTTTTAGAGAGAGAAATACTTGGAGAAGAAGAGAGAAGAAAGGGAATTGAAGATTGGGCAAGAACAACAAAGTTGAAGCAAGATTTGAAGGCCAAAACATCCATCCGGGTTCTTTTGTTCTTTAATTTTGTTAAAATCATGTTCCTTCTTGTAGAAATTTTGGTTACCCATGTAATTATGAGAAGCTAAATCTTTGATACTCTTGGGTGTTGGTTTTATTTGGATTATGAGATATAAATGATGTTTATTTTGGATGTTTAATGGTTCTTGATTATGCTTTGGATTCTTGTTATGTATGGGTGTTATGTATTGTTGATTGGTGAGAACTAATTGATAATTAATTAGCATGATTATGTATGTTGATTCAAAATTCGAGAGATGAGCTTCAACATAGGATCCTAGAATTCAAAGAGCAATTATCAATAAAATCGAGAGGTTTGAGATAGTTGTTGAGGCATAGATCCTTGGTGCTCTTGGTAAGCACACTTAGGTATTAATTGGAGACAATAATCCTATGCATGTGCCCCATATTCTATATGCTTCGAGAGGAGATATAAAATAAATTTGTGATCGCCTTGGTAATCTTGAATTGGAAATTAAGCATCCATTATAATTAGATTTTGTGTTAATTAATCCAATAAAACCAACCCCGAGAGTGTTCCTTTCCTTAATTGCCCAATTTATTTGTTAATTGCAATTATTTACTTTGCTTTATTATTTAGTTAGTTTTAAATCAAACAATTATCCATTTCGTCGTCTAGATAACAAATAGGAGCCGATGTCATAGTACGTGCTTATTTGAACTTTCTTTTTCCCTGTGGATTCGACCTCGTTTCACCCTGTACTACATTTACTTGTTCACTTGCAAGTTGATTCGAGTTTTAAAACTAAAATTTCACACATCAGTAGATCTAAAGATGAATACAGGAGATGGGGCTTTAATCCCTCGTGGATACCATCAGGTACCTCTGGAACAACAAGTGCCACATGTGCCACCAGCCCAACAGCAACAGGAAGGAGGCCCAGCACAAGACGTTCTCATGAGAGCCCGCAAGGACTTTCATGTTGGAGATCAACACAGGAGATAGAGGCCCAATATGAACAATCTTACGGGAACTAGGGTGAGGAAACAGATCCCTAAGTTCTGAGAAACGTCTCTCGGGAGAATGAGCCTTGATCCCTAATGAGTGCATAAATTGCACTCATTTGCACTCATTTTGAGTGCATTTGCACTTGGTTATCATGTATATATATTGTAAATATTGTTAATATTGTTTAAATCTTATGTTTGGTGTAATGTGACCAATTTAGGGAGTTTTTGGGTTCAAACAATGCAAAATAAGTCAAGTTCGTGAATTGAATCGAAAAGGTAGCACAAAGACGAGCAAAGGACAAGAAAACCAAGACACAAGCTGAAGCCCGACCCAAAAGCCCTAGCACCTGGGGTCGCGTTTCAAATACACTGCAAAGCCCGACCCCAAAAAGCTATTCATGGGTCGCACTGTAGAGCACTTCAGAGAGGAGTTTTTCTTTGTTGAAAGCCCGACCCAAAAGCCCTAGCACCTGGGGTCGCGTTTCAAATACACTGCTAAGCCCGACCCCAAAGCCCTAGCACCTGGGGTCGCGTTTCAAATACACTGCAAAGCCCGACCCCAAAGCCCTAGCACCTGGGGTCGCGTTTCAGACTGACGGAATTGAAAGTTGACTTTTGGCATCCAATTATTGGTCCATTACTTTATATATCTATTGGGGATTTCAAAGGACGAATCTAACACTTCTCCCACTCGAAATACACTTGAAGAAACACTACATTTGGGGATTTTTGAAGATCAAGAAGAAGAAGGAAGATCCATCCATCCATTTGAGGATTCAAGCTAAGGGATTGAAGGAGATTGTTCAACATTGGGTTTTATCTTCTCCTTCCCTCTTTTACTCTTGTACTTAGAATGGATTTTGATTCTTTCTTTTGTATTCTTGATTTTGTTGTAAATATGGTTGGCTAGAGCCTTAGGGCTCTAGGATGTGGAGAAACAATATGAATCTTGTTCTTGACTAGGGTTTAATCTATGGGTGTGTTTTGTCAAGATTTCAATCTTTGCTAGTTCTTGTATGGTGTTGTTTGAAGTGGCATTCATTTAACATCAAATGTTTGAATCACATGCATCTAGTCAATCTTGTGATCATAAGCATGTATGGATTGAATCTATGTATTTGTACTCTTCGTTGAATGTCGAATATGTGGAAGGAAATGTGACCCCTTAGAGCCTTTGGTAGGTGAGACCTTGGAATGTGTTAGAGATAACCATCCTTGTCGCATTCGCAATTAAGGAGATATTCGAGAGATGCTCCTTCTATATTCGTGGTCTTCCTATCTATGAACTTAGCATAATTGTGTGTTTAACCCTTGTTGTTTGATCAAGAGGAATGTTGTGAATCCATATCCTAGAGTCTTGCCCTTATTTATCATCTTCAAATATCTCTCTCTTGTTGGTATTGTTTATTTCATTTGCTATTTAGATTGTTTATTGTTATTGTTTGGTATTGCATTATTTAGTTTATGTGTTGGTTTTGTGTTATGATAATCACCCCTCATCTATTCATAGTCTAGATATTTCATTAATCTATCATTGTGGTACTTGCATTTTCATATTTAATTCATTTTCCCTGTGGATCGATCTCGTATCATCATATCTACAATCATATGCTTATACACTTGTAGGCATGACACGAGTTTTATAAATATTGAAACCATTGTGGAGAGTAAAATATCCCACATCAATCCCATACATCCGTATAGACTCATGCTCAATATCGACGATATTGACTTCAAGGACATCGATATGATTATTGATGATTGGTCATCCTCGATAAGAATAGTAGCATGAATGTTGGATCTAGAAAAGGAGGGATTCATCAAGCTGCCAGAGATGAGTTTGTTGGGTGTAGCCAAAACATTATGGTCAAGAGTTGTACCAGCAGTCAAAGAAGAAACCTTGGAGCCAGCCGCATACACGGAGATCGTGGATAGAATGGCTTTCTGGTTTAACTCACCTTTTTGGGAGCAGACAATTTCGGAAGTGCAAATTCCAAAAAGAGGAAGAATTATTCTCAGGCTATTTTAAACCTGAGACTGAACAACATGGAGAAGGACTCAATTGACTAATTCTTCAAGTTATACCACATCTATCAATGGAATTCAGATGTGGATGAAAATGTCCATGTAGAGATTTTCTTCACAAAGTTCCCGAGTCCCTGAAAGAAAATGTTCATTAAAGAATATATTCTAGGAGATCCTGACAATATTGAGAGGAGGATGTCTTTTATCAAACAAAAGCTAGTTGAATGGTGCGAACAGGCCATTCTGCAAAAGAATTACAAGAGGTTAAAGAGAATGAATAAATATTCCCCTCTTGACTGCACAGCCAATGATCTGCCGACCATCATTGGAGGAGAATCTCAAAGGCTACGGAAGAACAAAAAACATAGAGTTCATCTTTATGCCAAAGAATGATTCTCAAGGAAAATGACCTGGAAACCTAGGAGCAGATGGACCAGGCAAAAGGCCAGATTTTACAAATCTGGACAAAGAAGGGGTACTTCCAGAGACAGAACACCACAGAGTTTATCAAGTCGAACTCCCGCGAGAAAAACTTTCAGAAGAGCCCATACAAGGGCAAATGAAAGTTTTAAGGATTGCAACTGTTGGACTTGCAGTGCAAGAGGACATATCTAGATAGATTGTCCGGAAAAGAGAGAAGTCAAAAGCTTCGAAGGTGCATCAGACATCGAGAAATCGGTTTACTACCAAGACATGGTAAAAGTCTACCAATTCAAAGATATACCCTCAGATGAGAGTATATACGAAGAAGAAGAAGTCTTTAGCGACGAAAGTGTTGATGGAAGATCAGACTCTGAATTAGACTGGAGCTGAGATTTTCTATCAAGAGCAAGTGGATGAAACTGGATATTCCAGTCAAACCACTATCTCACAAAGCATGATTGACAAAATCATGAACAAGAGCCTTAATATCCAAAGATATCAAGGCTTTTCAGCCGGACAGATTGATCAATTGCTCTGCAATTTTAGTCTGAAAAGCAGAAAGCACAATGTAATCTATAAGATTACCAGGAGAGAGATGCCGCTTCCTATAGAGCTTACAGAGAATCAAGTTGAGCTACAACTGATTCCATACAGTGAAGTTTAAGAAGAGCTGGGAAGGATGAGGCCAGAGGTAAAGGATACCATATCCTGGATCCACATCGGGGCTATCCAGATAGTGCTCAAATCCACACTACCCGCAGGTGTTGATACGACTATTGATATTGTAATATGCGATAAGCGTATCAGAAATCACCGAGATTCCTTGTTAGGAACTATATCGGGAAATCTCTGTGTCAAGCAAATTATAGGGCTAATCTATCAAAAAATATCCTATAATCTGAAAGATAGAGATTTCAGTCGAGCCCTGACATTGTACCAAGACTTCAAAAGACAGGATATCAGCTACGAGGGAAATCGACTGTTTTCTTTAACATATCAGGTGTCTTATGCGCTTTCCAATTAACACCACACAGATTTATTTCTGGGAAAGCAGTCCATTGAGATACCAGATGTATTCACAAAGGTAGCATAGACAATCCACCCAGATAGATTAGAAATGCTGTTACCAAGAGAGATAAATATTCGAGTAGGAGACAAACCATTGTTGAAATACAATGAGAGTCTCAAGTTGGAAGGCTAAAGATTGTCATTCCAAGGAGATAGGATTGTGACAGAGCCATGGACTCAGTCCTCAAGAGGAAGCTTCCAAGGAGATCTCAGGCGACCAAGACAAGTTAAAATAAAAATCAAATTCCCAGAAGGTTGGAGAGAGATCGACACAAGATTCGACAGTACAAGATGGAAAAATAATTTCCCTTGCGACGTCTTGTACTACTTACAGCAACCAGAAGTAGGCCACTATAAGGGAACTCTCGATATAGAGGCTATGACAATGGAGGTACGAGGAAAAGCCGGAAGAGAATTAGGGAGTCCTAATCTTAGGACTCGACTTCTTAGAGAAGTTCAAGCCGTGGGAGCTGAAGGAAGATGGGATGATGATCACCTTTAATGGAAAACAACTAATGATTGTATGACCAATTCATTCTCCATATACATCTCAGTAGAGATGTTATACGAGAAATATAAGGCTGAATACTTTGCAGCCTATATCGACTCAGGAGCAGGAATTTGTACTGCAAAAAGAGGAATATTCCCAGAAGAATTGGAAGAAGATTTAAATCCAATTGCTGGAAGAGATTTCTCGAAAAGAGTTTTGCTCCTATCTAAGGGAGTGAAGCAGTCAGAAATCTTGATTGGAGGAGCAGGAGATACACCATAGTATAAGGTGAAAACTCCATCGATCTATTTTCATGATACATTGGCGGACATCTTGTTAGGAAACAATTTCCTACAAATGTTCAAGAAGTATACGCATGATAACACCAATCGGAGACTGATCTTTACGATGGTCTGTGATCATAAGATCATTGTCCAGTGGCTGAAAGGGACAAATGCCACTACAATTTCGCAGCAAGCATGGTGATGAAAGACATCTTCGACACCCAAAAATGCAGGACAAAATAAAATTCGGAGAAGTAGTTCTGAGTTTTCGTAGGGAAAAGGATCTTGAAGAACAAGAGATCCAAATCCTCAAGGCTTCTTTAATATCACATCAAGATATTAAGGAAGAAACAAAGATATCCCTCGAAGATGTCAAGCGGAAGATAGCTAGAAACTATAATGAAAATCCGCTGGCTTGGTGGGGAAAGAACCAACTCAAAGCAACCTTGAAGGTTAAGCTGGAAAGGAGTTTGAGTTCGTTAGATACAAGCCTATCCTGATGAACATCAAAGATAAAAAAGATATGCGAGCAATCATAAAGGAACACCTTGATCTCAAGCTGATTGAACCAGGGAATTCGCCATACAGCAGCCCCGAATTCTTAGTAAGGAATCATGGTGAGATTAAAAAAGGTAAACCAAGGCTAGTCATTAATTACAAAGGGATTAATAACATTCTTGAGTTTGATGGATATTTTATCCCAAGTAGAGAACATCTTATTAACTGCATATGGAATGCTAGGATATTCTCTAAGTTTGATAGCAAGTCAGGTTTCTACCAGATTCGCATGGACGAGGAAAGCAAAAGGTTTACGGACTTTTCAACACCACAAGAGCATTATGTTTGGAATGCAATGCCGATTGGGTTAGCCAACGCAACCCAAATATTTCAGAGGAAGATGGATAATCTTTTTAAAGATTATTTCTCTTTTATGTTTGTTTATATTGATGACATTCTAATTGCATCAAAGAGTATAGATGACCATCTCAAACATTTGGAGATCTTTGCAGATGTTTGTCATAAAGAGGGCCTTGTGTTGTCAGAAAAGAAGGCAGTAATAGCCACCCGAAAGATGGAATTTCTGGGAATCGAGGTGGATGAATCAGGAGTTATTCTGCAAAATCATATTGTAGAAAAGGTGCAGAAGTTCCCTGATGTCCTTAAAGAAAAGAAGCAACTATAGAGTTTTCTGGGAGATGTCAATTTTGCATGAATCTTTATAAAAAATCTTGCAAAACACAGGAAGGTGTTCAGTAACCTTCTAAAGAAAGATACCCCATTTGTGTGGACAAACGAACATCAACAAGGAATTAGACAGCTAAAGGAGATATGCAGAAATCTTCCAAAACTGGATATACTACAAGATGAGGATGAATTGATCCTCTATACAGATGCAAGTGATCATTGGTGGGCAGCTGTGCTTACAAAAATCACACCCAATGGAAAGGAACCCTGTAGATATTGCAGTGGTCTCTTTTCAGATAGCGAGGCCATTCGATGATATATCAATGAAAAGGAGTTCTTTGCAGTTCGGAAGGCATTTAAAAAATGGCCTTTGTTCCTCTTAGCAAAGAAGTTCACTCTAAAAGTTGATAACACACAAGTTAAAGCTTTCTTGAAAAATAAAATTGAATCTAAACCTGAGAAAGCTAGACTAATAAGATGGCAAGCTGAATGTCAATATTATTTATTTGACATTATTGTGATAAAATCTCATGAAAATATTCTTGCAGATTTTCTAACGAGAGATGGAAGTGATCGAGGTCGATGCCATCATGACTACGCAGAGGCACTTCAATGAAAATATGGAGTTGCTTCAGCGTGAGTGGGACGAGCTAATTCTTCATGCTAAACAATCAGGGAGAATATAACGAGCTGACCAAAACAAGGCCGACGAGAGATTACGAGCGTGTATAAAGACCAAAGGACAACTCTGGTCAGCTATGCACGAGCCACTCCTCCGGGCCATTAATTCACCATTGATGAAAGGAGAGATTACAGTACCGGCCTGTAAAACGGAAGCAGGGGATTCAAATACACATAGCACGAGCTTTAAGCCGGTGCTTTCTACGGAAACTCAGGCCCAAGAGAAAATTGAGGGTCAGGAATTACACTCTGAATCATCAAGTCAACCCAGCACCTTTGGGGTAAAAGAGGGAGAGATTAACCTTAGGCCAATGACTGGTACCTCTAAGGTTAATAGTAACAAGTTAGAAGTTTCTTCTTGGCAGGTTTATCAGGCCAAATCGGGATAAGCTTTATACCAGACAAGGAATCAATCCATCCAGAACCAAGATTGATGTCTCTGAAAGGTATCCAAGAGTGTGGATGTTACCAGGAACTAATCCACACGAGGTCAAGCAATGGTATGATTTTGGGGCCTTAGCTTCGATTCAAACCATGTCACCGGCGTTCCCAGAAATCAAGTGTCTACCCAAGTGGATACAAGAAGCCCTGCAGGAATCTTGGGCTAACAATGATAGACTTAGCCGAGGAGATGTTCTGGAGCTATATTTTATCAGTGTAGCACCAGAACCAACAGAAAAAAGGAATCATGAGGCCTTCCACTACATCAGACTTCAAAGGCCAGATTCCAGAGCATGGGGCAATATTAAAGCCTGACCAGAGGATATCCCATTGATCGCCTCGATAACTGATGATCAAATCACCACCAGACGAGCATGGGGATTGTGGGTCTGTCTTACAGAGATGGACAAAGTCAAGTTCCCGTTCAAGTTTTTCCATAATTCAGCGAACGAGTCATTTCTGTTGAATACTATGACAGAAAAAACTACGAGATTTGCAGAGGATCTGTTCGAGAAGAAGAGGTCCTTGATATGGGAGAGCAAGCTTGCTATGAGCACAGAGACTCATTGTAAGTATTGCAACATGGCTCATTTCGGGCAGTGGGACAATCGAATATGCTCAGATTGCCAGAACCAAAAGGAGCCAGAGTTTGGCAAGGGGTTCCGTCCCAAGATGGAATGAAAGAGAGCTGGGGAAAATGAGCATCAGATGCCAAAAGCAAGGATGTCAAGAGCCTCACCAAAAAAGTAGATTTCCGACAAAAGAAAAGAAAGGCATGTGATTGCAAAAGCAATTATGTGACTCAAGAGAAGAGGCTAGCCACTAGAGCTAAAAAACAAAAGCTAAATGGTTCAAAGGAGAAGGCACATGGTGCCACTTATTATGGGGACCTCCACCCACAAGCACCTTCACGTGAAGATAAAGGAACCGGGACCGTCCACCTTTAATAAGGAGTGTCAGCAAAGGGGTCCATCCATGTGAAATGAGGTGAAGAATAATGGAGTGAAAGAGGGGAGTCCCCTCTATAAAACGAGGCAAGAAGGAAGCAAAGAGCATCGATCATTTTCTTAGCTTTCTTCCAATAAATTGTAATAGTGAAAATAGTTTTAAGTTCTGTATGAGAGTTGCGAGCCCAGCTACTACGAGTAGCTAAACGAGTTTGTCTCCTCCCAAAAGGAAATTTACTTATTATAATAAATGTTATTATTCCTAAATAAAATCAAAGCTTTTGCTCATCTCTTGTGTTTACCATATATATTTTTCTATAAATCAAAGGAGTACTCTACACCCTGTGTAGAAAACGAATGAGGGTTGTGTTGTGTGTTGCTGAAGGAGTTTGTGTCTGGAAACCATAAGTTGCGATCGTGTGGTTTGGTGAGGCCTGTAAAAATTCGCGGATTACCCGGCAACATTCCGGTCAAAAAGGTATGAATTTGGTTTATAGTTCAAAGTATTCGGTTTATGGAAGCATGATGGGCCTGATATGGTCGTAATGGACTATTTCCATTTGATTATGAAAGTGGCATATTAAGATGAATAGTACAGAAAATCATTTAAAATCATTTAAGGGCATACTAGTCATTTAGCCTTATGTTTGGTTAGAAAAGAAGGTTTTAGAATTCTTGGTTAGAAAAGAAGTTTGTATTCTAAAATTGGCTACTTTTGAATTTCACCCTTTTACGAATCCCTTTGCTTTGAAATTAAGCCAAATGTCATGTCTGTTAGATTTATTGCATCCCGGAGATGCCTCGGTAATGCAAAAATAAAAACCATATCTCTCCTCTCGCTCATGCACTGTACGGACATTAAATTTCACGGTTTGATTCAAATTCAACTACATCGAAGGGCAATAATTCAAAATCATTTATCTGTAATGATATGAAATAATAATTTTTGGTCGATATACTTTACCACTAAAATGAAAATATAATGTAATCGCCGATACAAATGGCCGTTATAACAATATGACATGCAAATCCAAAAAATCATATCAATTTTCCTCGATATGCAGAACGTTCAGGAAGTAGAGATGACTTTTCTGTCCAAGTCATGAATGCACTTTTTCGCCAAATGTAACTCTTTTTAACCAAGGTAATAAGTTAACCCAACTTCCGAACAATGTTATTGGCGTGCTTAATTTTTTATTTTCAAAATTAACTTTCCACATGTCGCGAATCGCACAGTGATATGCAGTGGAGCTGATTCTAGGGTCGAGTGAACCATAAAATGGCGGAAAGTTCTTTACTACTCAATAGGTAATACCCAATGTGGCACAATAGATCTATTGTGATATTCTCAAGTGTCACAATAGATCTATTAGGACACTTGAGAGTGTTGCAATCGATCTATTATGCTACATTGGGTATTACCCATTGGGTAACATAGAATTTTCCTAAAAGAGCCCAACCAAGAAATCAACTCAATAGTCTTAATCATTAATCATGCGTAACTCAGGTGATTTAATTGGTAGTAGGGATGTCAAACGGGCCAACGCATCAGTTTCGGGCCAACCCTATCGGGTTATCAGGCTTTTCGGTTCGGACCATTTCGGGCTGAAATTTTTTCGGGCTAGCCCGTCGAGCCGATATGTTTCTGACAAAATTAAAATTCTTTTCTAGTCTCATGAAAAATACTTAAGAGTTATTAATACAACTCCAAGGCTCAATTGAAGTTGCATATCATCGGAAAATATGAACCCAAAAATTGTGACTATATGCAAATCAAGCAAGAACGAATTCAAAAAGGTAAATTCTAAAATAAAATACAAGTCTTCGCACTTGTTACATAACGAAATTGAAAACAGCTGAACTGAAATCAATATTCTATTTATTCAATCTTTATCTTTGAACAAATAAATAAATAATTAGAAATTAGCAAATACAAAATTTTGAACCCCTTTGTAAAGGAGCATCAAAGTAACCCCTCAACCACAAATTTACAAAGTATACAAGCTCAATTCTAGCTTAAGGCAATGATTGAAATAGGCGGCTGTCATTTCTCAGTTCTCTCTAGCATCTGGGGTTGAATTGAGATTGAGATTGAAGTAAATCTTTTTTTTTTTAAAGAAACCCCAGCCCACAGGCCGATCGGGCTAGTCCGTTCGGGCCGCCAGCCCATTTGGGCTGGCCCGTTCGGTTAAATTCAATTCGGTCCTAAAGAAAATGATCATACCCACTTTTTTTCGCGCAGTTCGGGCCGGCCCATTAATTTCGGGCTAGATTGACATCCCTAACTGGTAGGGTGGATCATTTCATAAATTGAAAAATTATTACAAATGCCTTTTAGATCAACTATTCTAAGTATCGAGGTGCACTTAGGTAAAATGTTAAGAAAATAATTAAAAAAAAAAAGGAAGAAACGTTATTTAATTATCTTAAATGTTAATGCTAAATTGCTGATATTAAGTGTTCCGGTTGAACAGTATTTGAAACTTGAGAGAGGGTAAAAGGTGACCTCATAAATTTCAATATATGAAGAATCAATACTAGAAATAAAGTAATAATGAAGTCGACAACTTTTTTGAGGTAAAATATTTCATTAACTCAAAACAATGCTCACAAGTCACAAACTCACAATATATATAAACTAAAATAGCAATTAGACAATTAAATAACCAAAACATAAAATAAAACTAGCCGTCTGTACAGCTCAAAAACTCAGACAAAGACCTTCTTCAAGAAAACTGATGACAGTCCAATCGATCTACCCCACCACACCTCTTCCCAGCATGTAATTAAGAAATATTTATGTAAATTACACATATATAATATAATATATATCTTAAATATTAATATATTAAATTCAAAAATTTATTAAATATGATCAGAAATGTCTCCATGGCCTTTCTGCAAGATTGACACAATCTCCGTATCTGAAGCAATGAACGAGATGATCGACGGTCATCCCGGCTGCCTGCATAAACGAGTAGACAATAACGGGCCCCACAAACCGGAATCCACGGCTGAGCAAATCCTTGCTGATCACCTCTGCCTTTGGACTCCTCAATGGCACATTTCTTGAATGTTTTAGTTTATTGATCACTGGTTTGTAGCTCACGTACTCCCACATGTAGCAGCTGAACGATCCACATTCTCGTGCAACCTAACACAAATATTGAAATGCTCGTTTATTATTAGATGCTACACCTAATGATATATATATATATATATATGTATGTATATAAGGAATTATTTTATATATATATATATATATATATATATATATATATTCGTTTATTAATCTATGTTACATCTAGTACTGAGCTACGTACATATATAGTGGTAATGATGTATGAAACTTGCCTTAGTTATGCATTTGGCATTGTCAACTATGCATCTAACTCTCCTTTCTGCTAAAGCTAGATCTTTGTTGGAGATTATGTTGGTAATATCCTTCTCCCCCATTTTGCTCACTTTGTTCGGATCAAAACCGGCAAAAGCTACTCTGTTAATTTGATCATATATATGCATCCAAAAATCTTGATTAACAATGCATGCAATCAAGTTTATATATATATATATATATATATATATATATATTATATCATGAATTATGAGCAGACAGCATATATATATATCAGCTGATCGTACGTACCTGAGAAGTTCTCTCCTTTTGAGGATGTCAGTCCAGTTGAAATCCATGAGCAGTCCACACATTGCAAGCAGCTCAAACATCTTACTATTTTACGAATTAATTTATGCACCTCAATTAATCAAGTTCACCGTTTATAAATTTATGAGGTAATTAATTAACTACTTACTTGTCATCATAAACTGGAACTCCCCAGCACTCATCGTGAAATTGTACGTAAACTTTGTCTGATAACCATTTCCAATAACTAATTAGTTTTTTTAAAAAAAATATATATGATGCTATTACATATATCAAAATCCAAATTCAAGTTTTGGCTAGTAATAGTCGTAACAATGCACATTTTACAGATATGCATGTCAAAATATATACAATCACAACACACACACACACACACACACATATATATATATATGTATATATATCTTATTAATTCTTACCACTGTTTTTAGTAATCCAATTGCACCTCCTCGGCACTAACTCCTCCTCACAAGGAACGACGACATCGTTGGGAGAAGGTTGGGCGGCGGCGGGGGAAATGAAGAGCAGCGCTGACGACAAGGTTTTGTGATCGAACGGCGGAGAAGAAGGATCAGTTAAGGAAGAATCGATGGAGTTTTGCGACAATGATAACGACAAAGAAGATAAAGAGATAGGCGAGCAGCTTCTCTTCTGCAGGCTGATAGGGTATATTTTTTTGAGGTTTTTCGAGAAGAAATTACTGTTTTGCTTCTGCTGCTTTTCATCTCTTGAAATTTCTTTCCACGACTGTTTCTTTACGTAGTATTTGGACATGATATGCTAGCTTAATTAAGATAGAACTAATGTAATAATTAATTAATTAGCTAGGACAAATCGTCGGTATGATCGATCGAGAGTTGTATATTAATAGTGTGATCGATGTTTAATTAAAAAATAGAAATGGTTTGGTAGGAGAAATGTGAATTTCATGACACGTACGTATATTTTGTACTTGGGGTTTAAGCAAAATAAAAAGGCATGTTGGAATTGTAATATAGCTGTGGAACGTGACAGTTGAATTTCAAGAACTACTTATACTCAAAAAATAGGTGCATCAGATGGAAGATTCTCATTCGGTGTCACAACCATGCATGATGTTAATTGTGTGAAAATAAAATGCACCACTACCACACACACAAAAGTAATTAAAAGAAAAAAAAATATGGGAATTTGCACTAGTTATAAATTTATCTAAATACCCTTACTGATAAAAAAAAATCGTACATGTTCCATTCAAATTTGTGTTTTCGAACAATTTGGATATGTTCGAAATTCTGTTTTCTCTTATTTAAGCAAAAATTCATAGAGTCCGTTCGAAAATGAATTTTCGAACACTCAGAAAATAAAATTTCGAACACATCATGTTTGTTCGAAAATGAATTTTCGAACTAGGTTATATTTTAAAAATCTGTCTGTTTGAAAATTTGGTGAGTTCGAAATTTAATTTTCGAACCACTTTGCCATTTTTTTTCTTTTTAAGTAAATGATATTCAAGTAAGTTCGTTTCTTTTCTTCATTTGTGATGTGAAAAGAAAAAATGGTAATACAAATAGCAACTCCAAACGAATATATGTAATTTATGAAAAGTTTGAAAAAAATATACGTGTGTCATAATTAACTATAGAGACTAAAATGGCCACTTTGTCCTCGTAATATCAAATAGCACCTTAATAAGTAACTCTCAATAATTAACTTTGCTAAAAAAAAATTCTCAATAATTACCCATCCACGATCCAGATATATATTAATTTTGTATGGGGTCCACACGATTAATTGCCTGGGGTGATCCAGATAAAAAAACAAAGTTGATCAAAGTTGAAATTAAACAATATCAATCTCATGGATCTATGTTGTGATTGTTGGACTGTTATAAAGTAAAAGAAAATTATCAAATATGGACGAATTTTGGTGTACGATTGACGCCCTCAATTTGGGACTAGAGAATTCATGTGGATGAATAAAGTTAGAGACTTACTCCTACAAATATATACATAAGGTAATTTGTGGCTTTTGATATATTATTTACCCCATGTAATTTCCTGTTATACTTTCTGTGTTACACTCTGTGTTTCATTTTCAAATTGCAAGTTTTTCTTGTATTTTTTTCTTCAATTTTTTTTTTTGTGATTTAGTTTAATTTTATGATTGTTTTTAGGGTTCACCCCACCCAATTAGGGCTTATAATTATTTTTTAATATTTAATTTTCAATTAATAATTCATTATTATGGTTGATTTTTTTTCAAAATTATGTTTTATAATTTTTTTAAGTCAATTTTTTTATTGATAAATATTGACTATGATTATTTATGTTATAATTAATTTTTATTTTATAATAAATATTATTAAAATCATAAATTTAATAATGTAACACAGAGTGAAACACAAAAAAGTGTAATAGAAAATTTCAACCCATTATTTACACTCTCTTTAGTTCATCTCATGTTTTTGCAAGGCAAGCTCCCTAACTTCACCCTTCAATCCAAGACAAGATAATTTTGATCTAAAAATTCAAACAATCCAATCTTAAAATAAGATCAATATTATATATGTGTGTGTGTGTGTGTGTGTTCCTTTTCCATAAAGTGAAAAAAATAAATAGCAGTAAAGTATTCTTGTCCAATAATTAAATTAACACGATTAATACATTAGTAGGAATATGTATACGTATATGATAATATCAACAGTGTCTTATATAGTTGAACTGTTCATCTCAGTGAAATGCAATTGGTTCTTATTTAAATTATTTTGGTAAACTTAAGCCCCACTCATTTTGGGATGAAGGAATAATGAGGCAAACACTTCGCCTGAAATAGATAAAGAAATCTCATCTTTTTTCATAGCTGACTACAAACATTCCCTCAAATTATAAATTTAAAAAGGAATTTGTATTTTTGGGGATAAATATGAATCGATATGAGCGCAGTAGTTGGTTCCATAACATTTTTACAATGATTAATTTTTGAATATAACTATTTCCTCAATTTTATTTATTTTTGTTAAAAGGTATAATTATACAATTGAAATTAAAACATGTATAGTCGACAATTGAAAGATAAGTCTTACTTACTCGAACTTTAAGTAACTTTTTTATATTGTAAAATAATTTTGTTTTCCTTTCTAATTACCATGTCACACTAATATATAAGAATTTTTTATGGACAAATTTCATATTACTCCCCATGTTTTCCCGAAGAAAAAAAAACACGCGTTAAATAAATAGTCTAAAACCCCCATCTATTATGTATAATTCATCAAAAAAATCATTTTGGAGAGAGTGGAATACCATTTCTAAAAAAAAGTGTATGATTCTTATTTTTACAAGTTTTGTATTATTTTCTAAATATAATTAATTTTTAAAAAAATAGTAGTTTGACCAAATACTATAATTTTTATATAATATAAAGTATATTGATATGTAAAAAAAATACAAAACTTAGAAAATTATCAAAATAGCTGAAAAGTATTAGTATAAACAAATACTATAATTTTCAAATGATATAAAATATATTTATCTATAACAAAAATTGTAAAAAAAAAAAATCCTACCATCTTTCTGAGAAAGTGTAATTCACTTTCTCCAATAAGATTTTTTTTATGGATTATACATAACGGGGGGGGGGGGGGGGTTAGACTATTTATTAAACACATAGAGTTTTTCTATTTTTCAAAAAAATATAGGGGAATAATATGAAATTTACCCACTTTTTATTTAATACTTGAACAAGTCTTATCCCAACATAAATAGTACAGTATATTATACTTGTTTGAACTTATTATTCTCATATTTACTATTTTTATTTCTACATATGTATTCAATCCTTATATTTTATTTTATTTTTGCAATTTTATAGAGGTAGAATATGCCCAAGCAGCCCAAGCTACTGAATTTTTTTATTGGGTCGCCCTGGGCCTGAGTGGGCCAATACTAATGGGCTTTCCCCTATTTAGTCCTAGTCGAATGGAAGATTTAATGGTGTCCGTGGAAGCCAGATCACCTGTTGCATTTCCTATTACATTTTCTGTTTCAAACCTTCATTTTTTTTAAAAAAATATATATATTTTTAAAAATTTTAATTTATTATGATTTTATTTAATTAAAATTTTCCCTTCAGGGTTCATCCACCCCCAATTAGGGTATATTAATATTTAAAAAAAATAATAAAAAAAAATTCTAGTTATGCAACACCAAATGGATTAGGAATTGCAACAGAGGATCTGATCCGGTGTCCGTGAACCCCAAATTTCAAATTTTAAATAAAAAATATTTTTTTAAATGTTATTATAAATAGTTTTTTTTTGGTAACATATCTTACTCTTTAAGTATATTTTAATTATGTTAGTTCCTTTTTCCCCACCTCCTACTATATTAATGATAATGTTATGTTTTTTTACACAATCTTATTAAAAAAGCATCAATGGAGTTTACATAGGAGGAAGCAAATAAAAAATTAGGATTAATATAATTAATATCTACTAATGTAGTCATTAATGTCCTAAAAAATTATTTACAAAAATATTTTTTAATTAAAAGTAAGAATTGTGGGCACCATAGAATCTTCCTTAGTCTAATTAAATATATATAATTTTTGTTCATTTTAATTCATCTTAAAATTTTCTATCATTTTCGAGCTAATTTAAAATTTTACGAAAAATATTTTCTTAGGAAGATTTACTAAAAACATTTGATATGCATGGTTTCGATGATGGGATTAAATAGAAATCTGGATTTAAGTTGTGTAAAAATAAATATAGATATACTCATACTACATATGTAATATCTTTACAATTGCAATCTATTATTATGCTATAATAATAGTTAATTTTATTTAAAAGAATTACGATAGCGTACAAATAAATTATAGCACAATATGTTCAATTAAAAAATCGATATTTTTTTTATGAAAAAACCAAATAATTAAACCAATAAAGCAAAACCAGGTTTGTCCATAACCGAACCTATAATTGATCATTAACGTCACCAAATATATGTAAGATGGGCAAGTCCCTTGTACATAAGATGTACATGAGACGGTCAACGCGTTGACCCGGTCAATGCTTTGACCAAAAAATCCGTCAAAATTAGTACCATTTATAATACTGAAAAGTATCATTTGAAAGGCTAAAAAGTATCATTTGTATCAATAAAAAGTATTGGGCCGAATAAAAAAATAAAGAAAAAAACTGTTAAGATCAGTATCAATTGACACACTAAAAAGTATCATTCGAAATTAAAAAAAGTATTATCAATTTTCACAATTTTTTTGATCAACGCGTTGACCGTCTTATATACATCTTATGTATAGGAGTTTTTGCAATGTAAGATGATAATGAAAATCGAAATTCCCATTAAATTAATAAATATTAACGGCCAACGAATGTACCACATGTATATATATGACATATATAATTATTGATTAACAAATCGTTACGGTCTTCTTTTTTCTAATTATAAAATAAAAGAAGGCGTGAAAGACTGAAAAAGCTTAAGTAGTGGAAGAAGTTGTTACATCAAAAAACATTTTCCACGAAACTTATCGATAAATCAAAAGGGGGCCAATCCCTTGATGAACACGTCCAGAGTCAAATAACTGAAATAAGTAATGTACGTGGTCAAATAGAATTAGTAAGAAAAGAGAGAAATTCAAATTCTTGTAGACAAACCAACAAAAAAAAGGTGCATAAATATATACTCATTGTTTCAAAATATTTATTGTTTTAATTAGGAGTTTGATTTAGAATTAAGATTTTTTACTAATATATATACACCTCCCCCTCATATAACATCAAATCTAATATTAGAATTAAGAAATTTTTTTATAGGGTTTGAATAGGGTAAGAATTGGGAGAGATGCATAGTGTAAAAATATATAATTAAGAAATATTTTGACACAAAATAAAATTCGTAAAATAATAAACATTTTGAAACGGGCGAATATAATGTAATAATTATTGAAGAAATTTGCATTTGTATTACAAATTATTAATTAGATTATATTCTTGATTTCTAGGCAACTTTGACCATTTGATTAGTCAGATACAGATCCTCTCCTACTCCAACTTATTCACCAAGAAATCCCTGCTTATAAATAACCTTTACTTCCACATAAATATAGCATAAACAAACAACCGAAATTCAATTCCTAGAAAATTACAGTCATCGAATTTTGAGATTTTTCGACGAAGAATTAGGTAGAAATGAAGAAGCATAGTGCCGGAGTAAGTAAAGATTGGTTCTCTTCAATTTTGTCTTGCTTTTATGTCTCAAATAATGATGGAAATTATGTGAAGAAGTCTTCAAAAGCTGGAGCTTCAGATCATTCAACAGTTGCAGATATGGTGAATGCAGCAAAGCATTTCTCTGGGAAAGTACGATTAATTTGATCGTCGTCGTTGCTAAACTGTCATTTTTTTTTCTTTTTTCCCCTCAGTTTCTTGGTGCTGAACTAGAATTATGTAGGTCGAGATAGAATATTTAATGAAATTAAATATTTTTGTATTTTTTTTTTGTCTCTGTAGATTTACTATTTTATGTAAAAATTATATGATAGCTGAAAGTTGGTGCGCATATATAGCTGAATTGTGAATTTATCACACATTAAACTTTCTCTTATATATATATATATATATATATATGATTTGGATTTAATCATATGATGGAATATAATTATTCTCTCCCTCTATCTATATATACACACACAGATAGAAGAAGTAAATAAACAACCGTACGAGATTTCATATGTAATATATATACGAGTGATATGTATATAAGTTCGATCAATGTATAGCTACCATATTGTGAAAATAACTAGTATATATATCTCCCGCGAAACACGGATTAGATTCGTATACTTAATAGTATATTAAAATGTAATAAAAATTATTCCTCCCATTATTTTGAGGGTACATAATTTTTGAGAAAAAAACTAAAAAAAAAAAAACAGAAAATCGCAAAAATAAAAAAATCAAAATAAATAAAAAATAAAAAATAATGATGA
Source organism: Perilla frutescens (assembly GCA_026008535.1). NCBI lineage: Eukaryota > Viridiplantae > Streptophyta > Magnoliopsida > Lamiales > Lamiaceae > Perilla > Perilla frutescens. The sequence continues at coordinate 7,378,643 of BRKX01000018.1, read as the reverse complement.
TGGTGCGTGTACCCTACAATTATGAATGATTCATAAACATGATAGTTAAGCTAATTTCAAGAATTAACTTAATTAGGGCCATAACTTAATTTCAAGAAAAAATAATTTTTTTCTCTAATTTTAATTTCTTTTGGTTTAGTATAATTTTACATTATTATTTAGGGTTTATTCTATCCAATTAGGATTTATAATTATTTTTTAGTATTTCACTTTCATTTTTTTAGTTAATATAATTAATTTTTGGGGTTGATTATTCCAAACTTAAGGTATATAATTTTTTAAAATTTTAATTTAGCAATAAATAATAATTAGGATTAGTTATAATATAATAAATTTTATTTTCATGAAAAATATTATTAACACTATACAATTTTAATATTGACGCACGGTTAACACACACAACTTAGGACTAGATGATCTCAAACTCCAATTATCCCACATCCCAGCTAATTAACCCAAAAACAAATTTTTTTCTTGCGTGATACAATAAGCACATTCATTACATATAGTTAAAAGTGTACAAAAGAGATACAAAACAAAGAGTTCCTTAATTATTAAAATACTTATATATATATATAGTAACAGAAACTCAAAATGAGTAAAAAAAATAACAGCATAAGTTGTTAATTTCATTCTTGCTTAGTTATTTTTAGGTGGATGACGCCTAGGGCCTTTGTAATCTTCATTGAAGGCAACAAATCTAGCTCGATAATTTTCTCTGCGCATCAGCTTTCTCGAATTTCTTGTATATTTTGATCTTTCATTCTTTTCTTTCATCATCGTCTCCATGTTCATGGAATCGTAATCATTGGACACCATCTTTCGACCTATTATCCCGTTTCCAGTAGTCTGCAGCATCGCCTATGAATCGATGAAATTGTGTTAGAAACCAAACTACGACATATATAGGAGTTGGATCGACCATGAAACAGTACTCACGGATAGCGATTGCGGGTTTTCCCTCGTCCAAAATAAAATGCATTAATTAAGGGGCTTGTATATGTTAGGATAATCAAAACCTAAAATGATGAATATATACCTTTTTTTCTGGGACAACTAGGTTGTATTCTTCATCAGCTGCATAAGAGTCTCCACCTACAAATTTGAGAGTGAATAGTAATTACCATGCAAAAAAAAAAAAAACCTTATAATTAATTAAACTAATCAATAAAACCTTAATATATATAAAGATAATTAAAATCAAAGTATATGTAATTAAATAAAATTAGAGTTAATTAACAACAATGAACAACCTTGAACAAGTAAGTAGGCTGTTGAAAGAGTTCCAGCAACCAAAACAAAGATGAGAAGAAATCTTGCAGTTCTTACTGTGCGCAGCATTTTCTTGAATAGTTTCTGTATATCTGTCTGTTTTTGAAGCACCCAAAGAGAAAAAATTGATTCAAATAAATGTGGGATTTATAGAAGAGAATGAATTGAATTATGAGCACGCAACTCAAAGATATGGTCCAAAGAATTTAAAAAATTTGTGCATTCCCAAGTCAAAACGAAAGACTAGGGTTTCGATATATGCTAATATTGGGAATTAATTTAACTTAGATTTCACGTTTCACTAAAATAAAGGGGGACCAAATTTCACTGGCATGCAATTCTATGATAGGTTAATTTTATATTAATTTACATTTTTATGGTAATGTGTATATATATAATAGGGTTGTAAACGCGCGAGCCGAGTCGAGCCGAATACCTTCAAACTCGAGTTTGGCTCGTTTAAGATATACTTGACTCGAGCTCGAGTTCGGCTCGACTAAAAAAAATTGTGATCTTTCTTTTCCAGATTTTCTTTAAATATTTTTATTCTATTTTATTTATATTAATTACTTAATTATGTAATTGTAGTCATGCTTATTACTCATTTATTATTTTTCATTATTAATATAGGATATGCAAATTTTAATATATATTTACCTTAATTTGAATTAAAATTTCAAAATATTTTTTCTAATATAATTTATAAATCACAATTTACTCATATCTCCTTTTCTTTTTATTTTATCGATCCTTCATTTTTAATTTTTTATTTAAAAATTATATTCATTATTTAATTAGTAATTTATCTCACTATCCATGATAGCTTATTATTTTTCTTTCAAACTTCAACATATAAATATTTTACAATCATCTTAATTCAAATTCAAATTTCAAAGTGTTTTTTTTATGAAATTTATAATCATAATTCAAACATATCTCATTTTCTTACTATTTTATTGATTATTCATTTTTATTTTCATATAAATTGTAATCATATTAGTTGATTGATAATATAGTTCATTATTATCGTTAGTTTATTATTTTTTACTACACATTCACAAATGTTCCAATTAATAAGCAAATATTTACAATAATCTTAATTCGAATACAAAATTCAAAGTTTTTTATAATATGATTTATAAATCATAATTTATTTTTATTTTTATATCTCAATTTTCTTTTATGTTATTGGTATATAAATTAAATATTTCAATGAGGCACACTAAAGTATACATAATATTTGTATATTATATAATAATTGAGTAAAAATGATAATATATATATATATATTGTCGAATCAAATGAACTAAGTAATTATCAGACACTATTAATTGTTTGATATTGATTTTGATGAATAATTATGATTTAATTCAATGTAATGATATTTGTTTGATATCATAGGTTTAATCAAATTCATTTATGTTTGTTTCATTATCAAATCTCAATTCTTAATTATAACTATAAACTATAATTTTATTTACCTCATAATTTGATAGTTTTTTATTAGACTACTTCAAAATTCAAATATATTATTTTGTATTAATATTATAACTAAATAAATTCTAAATGTATATCTTAAAGTTGGATAATCAATTTTTGATTACATTATTTTTTTATCATATAAATCTATGTACATATTCTTATTTTTTGTTTAATAATTAAAATAAGCTTAACTTAATGTTTGTAAATATCATTGATTGATTCCCTTTTTTATGATAATATTAATTCTTAATTTTCGTATAGTTCATATAGTCTATTATTATTAGTTGAATATATTTATCTAATAAATTGATAATATGATATTATATATGCTTATATAAATATAATATCAGAATGTAATATATAAATATCTGCATATAATTAAGTTTTGGATAATTTTTATAAAAATATTATTTGATTCAATTAACATAATTGTTAATAATTTGGTCAAGTGACTATAATAGAAAATTGAAATACATTTTGCTAATGTATGAATCTTGTTGGGGGTGAAAATTTAATTTTTTTTAGCTTATTTGTCAAAACTCGATTACAAGCTCGATTAAAAGTTCGCGAACTACTTGATAAAAGCTCGTTTATAGTCGAACTCAAGCTACTCATGAGAAGCTCGTGAGTAGCTCGAGTTCGACTCGAGAAAATTATCGAGCTAAAAAAAAGCTCGAATTCGACTCGTTTATTAAACGATCGAGTTTTGATCGAACTTTTTTCGAATCGGTATTCGAGTAGCTCATGAACTTTACAGTCCTACATATGTGTGTGTGTCACACAAGCTTGTGGTACTACATAGAATCTCGAGATTATTTCAATTTGTAACCAAATTTGAAAATATCTTGCTATTCTTGCCCTGGACTGGACCACAACAAAAGTTATTACTGTGATTTCTTGAAAAGTGGTGAAAATAGTGCGAAGTTTGGAATACCAATGTGCTCAATTAATTAATTATGAGACTTAATTGGGATGGGATGTGCGCAGGTAAAGGTCGACTACATATTATTGGGCTTGCACATAAAAAGTTGGAATAAAAGATGAAACTGAAAACATATATATATATATATATATATATAGAATTTCATTCAGAAAATAAAAGTAATATATATTATAATATAAAATTTATTGGATTAAATTTTTAGCCTAAGTGGAAAATTTTACTAGCTATAGTACAATTTTATAACACTATATATGTACACTATATGACATTATTGATGATACGTGTACTAATGTAACTAGGTTGAGTCCTCCACACTAAGTTTTATCGGTACATGCGTGCAAGTATAATTTAAGAATGATATATAAATTGAGGTAAAATTTACCTAACGTGGTTAATGCCGCGGGTTTCTTTTCTCCCAATACAAACGTCCATATATGCAATTTAGTAACACGTATTCGTATCAAGGAAATTAAAGGCCAACACAGCGATCAATTAATTAATAATAATACAAGTGATAGAGATATTAGTGTCTATATATGGTTAAATGTATACATGTGATATATAATGAATTGAAATGTTAAAGGGAAAACGAGGGGGCTAATTCAGTGGGTGGAAGATGAAATAAAATAAAAATAGTAAAAATGGGATTGGAATGTGTATCAGTAACGTGGAGATGAAGATACAAGTGTTTAGCGCCTGTCTGCCGTCATCCACTCTACGAGACTACAAACTTAATTTTTGCTTAGTTTCCTGAGCCCCTACATGGCCTCAACTCATCTCTCTCTCTCTCTCTCTCTCTCTCTCTCTCTCTCTCTCTCTCTCTCATACCTACTAGACGTACACACACCTATTGCCTATATATGCATACATGCATGTTATATACATATAACAAAGTTTGTGATAGAGTGCGTGTGCTTCGGGCATTTCTAGAGTTTCTCAAATCAAGAAAAGTGGTGACTACTTTTAATTAGAACGGTAGAGTTCCGTACGTACAAAATTACAAATGCATATATATATGGTTGCTTAATTACTATTTCAACTAATTCTAATTAAGTTTGAGGCCTACAGTTGGGATAGACTCCGACCTATCTTCGTATTATAATATGATATTTTCTATTTTGGGTTTTTTGTTTTTATTTTTGGAGGGAAAAAATTCGTACGTGTTAGTTGAGATATTATCTATATATTGTACACTTTTAGAATGAAGATCTAGATCATTATCATGTTTAACTAATATGAGAGTTGAGTTAATAAAATAACCACTTTAATCATTACAAAATGCGTCTAATTAAGACGTGGTCTAGCCATTTTAGTGTATGGAGAACACCCATTGAAAAAATATAAGGGCATACTATATGTTGTAAGATGTAACACATCTTGTGTAATATATCGAACGATTCATTTTAAAATGTTTCTAAAAAAATGTTCAAATTAAATGCGTTTGTTTGCATAAAACTAAAAAGTGATTAAGATAAGCAGAAACCAAGCATTCTGTTGTTTTTGGTCGATTGAAAAACGCCGTTCCAATTATTGGACTTTTCAAATTCATTATTACGCAATAAAATTACAATAAATCTCAACAATAATTAATATTGAATTGAGCATAACTACTTATGGAATACATAACGACATTTATGTATCTAATTACAGTATTGTGATTTGTGAAGGATCGATATATCAACAAAAACTTTATGCCAAAGCTGTCAGAGATTCTGAACAATTATTCTTGATTTTATGCATGGATCACTTACTAATATATAGTAGTGTAGTGATTAGTGAAATAAATACACAGACCGACACATACATAAATTAACATTTATCTGATTTTTTTTTACAATTAAAATATTGTCTGGCGCAAATCAAATTATAAAAACCGACATTGGCATTGAAACAAGCGATTAAATAACATGGCCGACTGATCATTGCATTGAATCACTCACAAAGTAATCATGGAATTTAAATTAAACAAATAAAATATCTAATTTTGCAAGTATTCATGCCTCATAAATTCAGATGAGTGAAGTTAAAAAATAAAAGGTTTAAAATTTATTCATGCCTCACTTCTAATCAGTTCAAAAATAAAAAATGCAAATCCTCTCTAAAAAAGGTTTAAAATTTAAATAAAATATAAACAAATTAAAATTTGAAGTACACCTAATTATTAACTACGTATACGATTATCACATTGAATTCCATATTGCGACTTGTATCATCATCTTATAAGGTGTGTGATATCATTTATAATTTGCCAATATTATTATGGGAGCCCAGCTTATATCGTCAAAAGCAAATAACTAAATGGAAAAAGCAATAGGGTTTAAAAGCTATAAGTTTTATCGACAATATGTACTTTTTTTCACAATATTCATATAAGGGTCCCACAATATCTGAAAAAAACTGACACTATTCTGCTTGACATAAATTATCCCAGCTTTTAAAATAAAGTCCCACCAACCCCACATTGTCTCTCTCTCTCTCTCTCTCCTTTTCACTCTCAATTTGAAATTAGGGAAAACAGAACATAAAGCATACCCAACAGCAAAATAAAAAAAAGAGAGAGAAAAAACACAACCCGTCGTCATCGATTGTCGTCGAGCCTCGATTGGAATAATTTAATACTAATCGAGGAATTTTAATCCATGAATAATTAATTAAAAAATACTAACCGAGGAAATCCTGGAATAATTTAATACTAATCGAGGATTTTTAAAAATCATAATCGATTAATATTTTATTTAAAAAAAATAATCGATGAATAAAATATTCATTGATTAAAAAGTAAAAAAAACTAACCGATTATCAAAGTGATAATCGATTATCAAAGTGATAATCGATGAATATTTAATTAATCGATTATCAAAGTGATAATTGATGAAATATTTAATTAATTGATTAAAAAGTGAATATTTCACATGTGAGAATATTTAATTAATCGATTAAAGCGAATATTTAATTAATCGATTAATCAAAGTGATAATTAATGAAATATTCACATGTGATAATCAATTTAATTATACTATAGTGTATAGGTTGTGTGTAATTAAAAAGAATGGCTTCACAGCTGCAATTAAAAAAAAAACCTAGCCACAACCAATTATCTTCTCATCAAGTAGGCTTCCTTTTTTTTAAATATGTAAATATCTTCTTCGATTACAATCGTCGGTTAATTTGATGTTATTGTATTAATCGAGGAAATAAAAAAATAATCGAGGACCATTTTTTATATTAATCGATGAACTAAATTAAAATAACCGAGGCCTATTAAAACAATCGAGGAACTTGAAAAAATAATCGAGGAAATAAAAAAAATAATCGAGGATCATTTTTTATATTAATCGATGAACTAAATTAAAATAACCGAGGCCAATTAAAACAATCGAGGAACTTAAAAAAATAATCGATGCTAATAGGTTTCATGACTTACACACACACACACACACACACACACACACACACACACAATCGAGGCTAATAGTGTATAGATTGTATGTCCACGATTAATTTGATTATATGTCCACGATTAATTCATCAATTAATCGAGGCCTTGTTATGTTGCTACGATTATATGTCCACGATTAATTAATTTGATTTTATGTCCACAATTAATTCATTTGAGTATATGGCCACGATTATATTTATAGTGCATATGTTGTTTCGAGAATTTATAATCAAGAATCCATTTGATTATACTAAAGTATATAGATTGTATCGGGATTTTACTTGTGATAATCAATTTGATTTTACTATAGTGTTTAGGTTTTTTCGGAAATTCATAATCGATAATCAATTTGATTATACTACAATGTATGCGTTGTATCGGGATTCACTTGCGGGAATAACTTTGATTATACCATAGTATATAGGTTGTTTCGAGAATTCATAATCGATAATCAATTTGATTATACTATAGTGTTTAGGTTGTATAGTGATTTCACATGTGAGAATCAATTTGATTATACTATATAGTATATAGGTTGTATTAGGATTTCACATGTGAGAATCAATTTAATTATACTATACTGTATAGGTTGTTTCAAAATTTTATAATTGATAATCAAAGTGATCCTCACAAGTAAAATTCCGATACAACATATACACTATATTAAAATAAAATTGATTACACTATGGTGTGTAGATTTTATCGAGATTTCACTTAATAATCAATTTGATTATACTATATAGTGTATAGGTTGTATTAGAATTTCACATGTGAGAATCAATCTAATTATACTATACTGTATAGGTTGTTTCGAGATTTCATAATCGATAATCAAAGTGATCCTCACAAGTAAAATTCCGATACAACATATACACTATATTAAAATAAAATTGATTACATTATGGTGTGTAGATTTTATCGAGATTTCACTTGTGAGAATCAATTTGATTATACTATATAGTGTATAGGTTGTATTAGGATTTCACATGTGAGAATCAATTTAATTATACTATAGTGTATAGGTTGTTTCGAGATTTCATAATCGATAATCAAAGTGATCCTCACAAGTAAAATTCCGATACAACATATACACTATATTAAAATAAAATTGATTACACTATGGTGTGTAGATTTTATCGAGATTTCACTTGTGAGAATCAATTTGATTATACTATATAGTGTATAGGTTGTATTAGGATTTCACATGTGAGAATCAATTTAATTATATTATAGTGTATAGGTTGTGTGTAAATTTAATATAACATCGATTAAATTTAATATAGCATCGATTAAATTTAAAATAGCATCGATTATTTTAATCGATTATTTACAATCGATTATTTTAATCAATTGTAATATTTACAATCGATTGTTTATAATCGATTATTTTAATCAATTGTAATATTTACAATCGATTGTAAACAATCGATTATTTACAATTGATTATGTACAATTGATTATTTTTACAATCTTCCTTGATTAAATTAAACTTAATTATCAGCAATTAACTCTAAGATCCTCGATTAAGTTAACCTCAATTAATTTAGCAAATTATTGAAAACAACAAATAATAAAAGGTTCATAGATTAATAAAAAATTCATCGATTATTCTAAAATATTTATCGATTAATACTAACATCGATTAATAAAAAAATTCATCGATTATTCTAAAAGGTTCATCGATTACTAAACTCTTCATCGATTATTCTAAAAAATTCATCGATTATTCTAAAATATTCATCAATTAAATTATAAGTGAATTCAATTTATTCATCGATTATATTGTGGCTAACATCAATTAATCCTACAAGCATCGATTATTCTAACTACTTCCTCGATTAGTAAAAAAATGCATCGATTAAATTTAGAATAGCATAGATTAATTCTAAAAGCCTAAGAGCCTCCACTAATTCTAAAAAATAACTAGATTAATTATAATAGCCACGATTATAGTCAAAAACATGAAAATCATAAATATATTTGTAATACCCCGAAATATTTTAGAAGGTTTAATTCAACTTATGTTACCCTCTGGTAAGTTAGAAAATAAGCTGGTCCTTAAATGACTCAAATAAAGGAAAATCGCAGCCAAGAAAATCTGTTAAATCTAATTTGGTCAAAAATTACCTTAAAAATATGTTATGATATTTTTCTCGGATTGATAGAAAATATTTCAAGAATCGTGCCAACCTTTGAAATTTCAAATTTCGAGTTCAAATGAACTGTTGGCACAACTTTAAGTTGGAAAATAATAAATTTAATAGAAAAAGGCATATCCGTCATTATCCAATTTCTTTTTCAAAAGATTATCTTATTCGTAATTATCCTTTTCTTTTTCCATCATTATCCTCTTTCTTTTATTCGTTATTATCCTATTTATTTTTCCTCTATAAATAGGAGCTTAAGGTTTCATTTTTCATTCATTTTCAAAATCGAAACGCCGAGCAGCTTCTAGAGAATGTACAACTCTAGTTTCCTATTTCAATTCTGAAATAGTCATTTTAAAGGTGTCAACGCGTAGATCACGAATACATGATTGAAATGATGACATGAAGGATGATCACGATGGAAAATCATCGTGACCGCCGCCAATTCCTCGGAGAAGGTACTTTCTCCGATTCTGGTCATTCGGACCGATGAATTTAGAAATTTCAAATTCTAAATATGCTTATATTTCGATTATCTTTAATTCTACCGATTCCGATTTTTGATGTTGTGAGTTTTCAGTATTTTCCCTCATTTTCATTTTATGTAAATCTCAGATCTACTCTTCCTGGATAGTCGTATTAGAAATCTTCTTTTTATAAATAGTCTTTGATCATTTGCATCTTGTAGTTAACCGGAATAGATTTTTGATTTCTCGTCGTTTGAAATCCGGATCCGAATATTATATTATAAATCTGCTCAGCTCGAATTTATGTTCTAGCCATCCGATCTTTGATCTGATTACACCATTAAATTTCTTATTTTCTGCACTATCAAAAATTATACTTTTGAGCGAAAATCCAATGAGTGTCGAGCTCGATCGAGACCGATACATTTTCAGTTAAAATTTGTGAATATTGTTACGAAACTCCCGTTTCACCCATTTTGAGTCGTCAAATCGAAAATGTTTCTTCTCGAAAATTGCTCCAAATATTATTTCCTATAAGCCTGCCAAGTTTCGCGATCTCGTTGCGAGTTTTGAATAATTTCGATTATTTAAAGTAGACAGTTATTTTTATACCAGGAGCATGTATTATCGAAAAATTCTAAAATTCTCATTCTTTAGTCTTGGCATATATAGTATCATCCCTGAATATTTTCGTAATTTCCGAACGGTTAGAAAGTGTCGTGGCACAAATCTGATAAAAATCGATTAAAATGGCAAGTTTTGAAAAGAGACCCCTGTCAAATCGGCTGGTCCCAATAAATCAAGAATAATATTTTGGAATTTATTTCCTTCTTTGTCGGAATTATTCGATGTCTCTAGAGTCGCGCAATCTATTTCTAAAAAGAATAAAATTAAATAATAGCTCGGATTACAGTAGATTAATTTCTGAAAATATAGTAGTCGTTCTGAGCTGAAGATCGATCCTTGTAGGATTTGTGTGACTTACGAGGAAGGTGAAGGATTGAATCTCGAGATGGTTAGAGCATCTTAGCCTAGGGGAACCAGGGAAGGACTTCTGTATGTATAAGGTGGGCTATTATATCTTTCTAAATTGTATCTTTCGAGTTATTAAGCTCTGCTTTGCTAAAATTGCATATGTGACTATCTGTGTTAAATATTTACGTGCTACTGTATGTTGTCGGAGTCTCATAAACCAGCGCTGTGTCAATGTGAGTAGCTACAGTATGCATGCATTGTTTGTCCTGCCCTACTCCTTGTCGGTGAGACTAAAATGAAACACTTATTGGATATACTCTTTGGGTATACTATGGCCATACTCAACGTTATGCGCTGGTGATGTAGTTTGGGTTGCGGGCAGTGACGGGTTATACTCTTAAGCGCTTCACGATAAAATGTTTTGGTGAACTTAGGTTGCTTCCAACTTTTAAACCTCCTAAGCTTCACTACCTGCATGAACACAGATAGATTACTTTAACAAAATGATTTGCATAACTTGAATTGTAGAACTTGCCCACTGAGTGCATTAGTACTCAGCCCAAATCTTTTCAAATATTTTCAGGTCAGTAGGCTGGAGCGTGGAGGTGACGAGACTGGGATATGGGCTATTATGATTTACATATTTTTCCGTTGTCCTTTTTTGTTAGTATTCTATTAAGAATTGAGTTTTCTTACTTATGATATTCTTTTGCTAAATGCTAAGAACTCTGATCTTAATATTTTGTTGATATGATTCTGCTTCTTTGATTCTGAACATTTATTGACTTCCTAGTTAACATGTATCATATGCTTAGCTACATAATTATTCCAAGGGGAGGAAGCCCGTCTTTTGTTATGTCTATTTGATCATTCATTTTGGCCTATGGAAGGGCTTCATTTGTTCAGCATATTGGTGTCTGTTTCTTTTGTCGACCTATGAATGGGTCTATTGATTGTTGGTATCTGGTTATTTGTTTCCGTTTGGCCTATGAAAGGGCTTATTGAATTATTACAGCCGTTTATAACGGGGATTCGCTCTAGTTACAGAGGTTATGTTGTCTAATTTTCCGGAAGGCATAACCTATCTTTGGCATACTCGGTTGTTAAATTTTATTCCAAACATTAATCCTTTTTGGATTATCACCCCGTCGTTAATTAAATTACCCCATTTCTTTCCCGCTTCTTAATTCCCACCCTCGTGGCGTCCATTTCCACGGTCTTTCGGGACCGGGGCGCTACAATATTACAGATAAAAGGGTACGACATGCGTATCTCTCTCTGTCACCTATTTTCAAATTAAAAAATAATCTATACTTCTAAAAATTAATCGATGAATCTTATAAAATAATCGACGCTTCACAAAAATAATCGATGTTGTTTTAAAATTAGTCGATGCTGCTTAAAAATTAATCTATGCATTACCAAAGTTAATCGATGAACCTTACAACATAATCGATGAACCTTACACTAATCGATGAACCTTACAAAGTTAATCGATGAACCTTGCGTGACTTTTTAAAATATTCGATGCACTACTTTTTAAAAATTAATCTATGCATTAACAAAGTTAATCGATGCCTTACTTTTAACTAAATAATGGAGACACTTTTTACAATTAATCGAGACATTTTTTACATAATAATCGATGCCAAGAATTAATCGATGCGCACCCAATAATAATCGAGAAATTTAGAATTAGGGTTTCGTCTTAGGTTGTGCATTGTTTAAATAAATAACTGACAAAAGTATACTGTGGCAATGATTGAGTGTGGGGACCAACTATTTAATGGTACAAATTGCCTAACAAACTACCTATTTTTAAAAGTTGTTGTTTTTTCCCAAAAACTATTTACTTTTGTCGATTTTTACCTATTTTGACTATTATTATTATTATTATTATTATTATTATTATTATTATTATTATTATTATTATTATTCATTAATCTGACTTACCAAAATAAATCTTCGATGTATATATACACAAAGCCTGCTAGGCTAATTAAGATCAGTAAATGTTTAGTGATTTAATTAATTGTTGAATCAATTGTATAATTAAAAACTAATCAGCAAATAATATCTTATTATAAGTTAAAATAATTAATAAATAATATTTCTTTAAAAAGAAAATTTGTATTGAATTAACTAAGTTTATATAGACTGCAAATTCTACGAGAAATTAATGAAATGAAATTCATCGGACATGATATGGAATTAAATAATCATTATAAGTTGGACAAAAGCGTAATAAGGCCATACATACAGAATAAAATAGAAGAACGTGATTATTCCCGATCACCGAAAAAAAAAGGAACAACACAATTATTTCATTATTTGAAACAAAATAAACGTCAAATTTTACACCGATATTTAAAAATAGAAATCAGCGTATTAATATCCTACTTCGTCTTCATTAATTAACTAACTCACGAGTCATGAGATGTATATTCAATTATTCACATCACCAATCTATCTATATAATATATAAACACACGTTCTTTTATCACATTTTTTGCCGTAAATTTTGAAAATTTGTTTAATTTCTCTTCAATTATTTTAAATTCTTAATCGTTAATCTGTCTTTAGAAACATTCACGCACCGAAAAATAATAATCCAATTTGACAATGTTAGTGTAATTTCTGGCAAGGGAAGGGGTGAGCAAGGTAGCAGAAAAAAATAGCAGAGCTAACTTCTGCTCTTAGTTAGAGACTTAGAGGGTATGTACATATCTGAATTCAGGGGCGGAACTACATGGGGCTAGGGGCTGTAGCCCCCCCCCCCATCTAATTTTTTTTTTACTACTAGTTTTATTTTTTCCGATGATAGCCCCCGTAACAATTGTCGGAGAAAAAGGCGATAGGGCTGAGAGAAGGAAGAAGAAGGAGATGGAGATGGGGTGAGGCTGTGTGGAGTTGCAGTTGCAGTTGCAGCATTAAAGAAGAAGAAGATGAAGGATAGTGGGTTATGGGAGTCATTAGTTAATATATTAATAATAGATAGATAGATAGGTCTAGATGACTAGATGTCTGGTCTAGGGACCTATAAATCTATGATGAAAATAATATTTATTGTCAAATTAAAGTGTCAAACACTCAACCAAAATTTAATAAAAGTGTTTGTTTCAAAAACACACTTTAAAAAACGAAAGCACAATTTAATTGAATTAAAGAGCCAAGCTCTCAAACCTAAACCAATTACTTTAAAAAAAATTGAGAGAACGACTAGCTGACCGAGAGCCGAGAGGCGAGGAGAATGACAATAAAATCGGGCGAATTATAGATTTGGAAGCTGTTTTCTTTCTCTCGTTTTTCTTTTCAGTCGCAGTCTCGCAGATAACAAATAAATTTGAGGTAATTTTTTTAAAATTTACTTTTAAATACTAAATATTTTATTATTTTTGAAATTATGTTTCATGATTTTTGGTCTTTTTCTTTGGTATTATTTGAGGTTAGTCGTTTAATTTTCCACAATTACCAATTTGGGAAGTCTTGCTCGGGAAATGGTTAAAACTGGTAAACATACAGTTTCTCCATTGGTTTATTGTATAATTGAGTTGACATTAGTTTTACCTGTTGCTACTGTTTCTATTGAAAGAACTTTTTCTGCAATGAAAATTGTCAAGACTGATTTGCGTAATTGAATGGGAGGTGAGTGGATGAATGATAGTTTGGTTGTTTACATTGAGAAGGATTTTTCAAGAATTGGTAACGAGCAAATATTGCAGCACTTCCAATCGATGGACACACGCAGATATCAGTTGCCACCACTTTCTCAAACGACCACATCTATCACATCACCTAGTGTCAATTTTTAGATTAGTTTTAGTGTATGAAATATTTAAATATTTGTATTGATATTAAAATTGTGTTTTTTTATGTCATAATGCTTTGTAATTAAGTGCATAATTATTTGACCGTGTGAAAAAAATATATACAATAAGTATAATAGTCCCCTTAGAAAAAAAATTCTAGTTCCGCCACTGTATCTGATCATCAGCATTAGATGGGCGCACGAAGAACATCTACCTCTTGGCTTAGTGACTAATTTTTTTAGTAGGACATAAAAGACATCGATCATCATTCATTACTAGCTAACAAAGAGATTCATTCATTTTTAATTTGATAATATATATTACATAGAAGAAAGAAAGGCAACAAATTTCAATGTTTCATACATAGAAACACAAAGAAACTAAAACCAAATAATGCCTCTTGCGTCAGATCGAGTAAGCATCTCTTTTCCTGCTAGATTCATTTTCCATCATTGCAATCTTCACAATTTTATCGTAATTTGGGACCAACCGGAGCAACATGATGTTTCCAACTTACAAGTTGTTTTTGTAGGGTATTTCATCTCACTGGAAATTCACCACATGGTTCCCATTGCCTTGCATTCGGTAGTCGTACGTCCCTCAAGGGACAAGAGATATAGAATTGATGGCAGAAAGGCTTAGGGCAACCTGAGATCAATTACTCCTTCATCAGTGACCAAAAACACATTAGACCAAAAGGCAAAGAGAGCGGCTTATCCCTACACTGGCAACACCACATTTATCACAAACTCACGACTAACCCGCCGTTTAAACCCAGGATACTCGCACGCAGTGGCGGAACCAGTGAATATTGCTGGAAAATTACTATTGATGGTGGTTGATATTTTTGCTTAGCCCCCTTAATCTTTTAGTATTCAGGGCATGGTGGTGACCGGTGAGAATGAGATGGAGGGTGGAAAAATTATCAAAAGTCTGAGAACTTTGCTGCAACTTTATCTGCAGACCGTGAGGAGTGAGGGAGAAGAGAGACGAGTGAGAGGGGAGAGGATAGAGAGAGTGGAGAAGAAAGAGAAATTATTTGAAGTGGTGGGCCACATGCCATTTTTAAAGTTATGGATTCAATACTTATTTAGTAGATGTGATTAAGTGTATGATAATTGTGATTAAATGTAATTATTTATATTATTTTTTAAAATTTATATTTATGAATAATATAGTGATTTTTTAATTGTAAAAAATGATATTATTTAAATAAAATAATGAAAAGAAAAAGTTATGTTAACACAAAAACATCATGCAAATATATAAAAAAGGAAAATTAAATACAAAAAGGGTGGCAAACTATTCATTTTTTTTGCTATTTTTTTATTGCAGAAACAAATATAACACGGAGTCATCGTTTCATCACAATTCCTAAAGCAATGTAGCCCCCCTTAATGAAATTTTCTGATTCCGCCACTGCTCGCACGAAGAGATCTCAAGGGAGATTTAGACGAACGGGGACGGATGTGAGAGTTGAGCACAGAGCTCGCAAGCATAGAGCTTCTTCTAGGATTTGCAAGATGAAGAGAGAGACTAGAGAGTGCGAGGGATAAGTGAACAGTGAGGTTGTGTGCTTCATTTAAAGAAGCATAGGAGATCAAGGGGCGCATTGGGACACAATAATGGGTTGTCAAGATGGGCCGCTAAGTAAGTGGGGTTTTGGGCCAGGAACTGGGCCAATATCCCAATAGTTCCACTACAAAATTAAATCTTTCCATCCACGGGATATTTGAAACCTTATATTGTTATAATTTGTTACACCGACCATCCACCTTCTCTGATTGTCATTCTCCAATTCTATATTTTTTTCTCTCTAGTCCGGTGCCTTGCGCAAAAATCATCGGCATAAGCTGTTACAGTTTATCAAATTAAACAATTTCAAAATAATTTCATGTGTGTATATGTATAAAATAATTATGCAACGAAATAATAAATATATATATTTATCAATTATATATCCATCACCACAGTTGATGAGAGATTATGCTGCTTCACTCCCTTCACGAACCGCTATGTCTTTTCTCCATTACCTTGATCATATATTGAAGCATTTATAATCCCATTGGAATTTTCATACGATGATAAAAACAAGGAAAAAGAAAGAGATGATCTAGCTAGTGAGAAACACACACACACACCCCTATGTGTGTGTGTGTGTGTATATATAGGTTTTAGTTCAAATATTAACCCCTCCCCTGTAGATTCTAGGATCTAATCTATTATACCACTCATCTCATTTATTTGGATGACCAAGATTAATCATAGTTTGGTGGGGTTTAATATGCAATTAATTAAGATTTATATAAGTGATGGGTATAGAAGTAATTTAATTTATATAGAATATCAAATCCCACTTTTTTGGTATATTTATCTTAATACAAAATACTTGATTATTTAGTTTCTTAAAATCTATCTAAACGTATATAAAAAAAATAAAAAACCATCGAGTTCTTCGTTGAAGGAAAAAACGATGACTTCTCCATTGGAGCAACAATATCTGTTGAAGAAGATACAATAGACTTCAGTTTTTACAACTACAATCAAGATTTTTTATTATTTATGCTATGGAAGATTCACGTAAATATTTTTCTTTTTTTGGGAGGGGGGACATTTATTTCCTGTGAAAATAATATTTTTTAGGGATTTTATCCGAGATTTTTATAATCATGATTCCGCTCGTTAAATTTCACAATATATATTTGTGGGTTGGTGTGTCGTTGCTTGATAGATTTTGGGTCATTAATAGCTTATATATATGTTAGCAATAGCAATATAAGTTGTTAATATTAGCAATCACAAAGATTGCATATGGAGATTCTACATTTGATATAACACAGCTTTGTCAATTGCATCTCTTAGAGCCTTTTGTACTACATTGTTCAGAACCAGCATAACAAAACAACGGTAATATCTGGACAACCAGATTTATTCATATGTGCTAATATTTTTTTTAGAGATGAACATTGTCATTATATCCTGGAGGAGATGATGTCCGCAGTTATCGTAGGATAAATATATTGTGTTCTTTCTCTTTTTGTTTGTTGCACTTTCAGAGTTTGATTAAAAAAAAATGTATTGCCCTATGTTTGTCTAGGGGATGTAGCATGTGGCTTGGCTTTTAACATTAATTATACAATGTTTTTGAAACTAACCCTAGCTAAATCACGACAATAGTTTTTGTGTTGATAATGCAATTTGAATATATATTCCAAATTGGCTTATATAGTTTTTGCTCATAAGGTGTTGGATGAAACTCTTGTGCGAAAAATGTGTTCAGATTTTATATTTGTATTAATTACTTTTGTATAGAAAATCAAAATAAAAATAATAGACTGCCAACACTTTCCCATCAATCTATCTGGGTGATTTATACCATCTATATGGATTTTTGAGTGGATTTACACCAAAACAAACATTAAGGTTGCATCTGCTCATACATACTATCAAATTATATAAAAAAAAAAAAATTGGCAAAAAATATTTCGAATCTCACAGTATATATGCTAGCTTTTAACATTAATTAGACAATGTTTCTGAAACTAATCCTAGCGAAATCACGACAATAGTTTTCAACATTTATTCTAACCAATATCATAAAGTGACTTTATTATTCAATAATTTCGTTGATGTTACTATTCAGTAACCTGGTAGAATTTCTTTTGTCTCATTATATAGCGACCTCATGTGTTTGTCTAGGTTGAACATAGTGCATGCTTTTGTCACTAATTGATGGTCCAACTTCTTTCTAGACTTCGTAAAATGATGGATCGTCCAGCAATAAAGCTTGAGTCAGTTTATACTTCTATTGGAGCAAATATTATGTTTGTTGTGATTTAATTGGTTTTAATTGTGATATTGTGTGATAAGGAGATGTGTAAACGTTTGAAATTTTTTTGTGGGTTGGCATGTCATTTGGCCTTTGCTTTGTATTTTTTATTGTGATTCAATAGCGTGCTCCACACATCTATAACTGCAACATTTATGTATGTATCAGCAGCCAAGGTCTCTATTTCTTTACGTCTAAAATTGACACGCCCATCAGAATAGACAATTTCTTTCCTGAAAATAAAAATAAAAATTGAACCAACATGCCAATTTATTACACACTGCATTTTGTATATGTAATATTCATATATTTATTATGTTTCCGCTTCCTCATTATGCATAATCCAAAAATATAAGTCTCTTTCTGTACTGTTTAGCTTCACACTGGGCTTCACGGGTCTTACAAAATATGGGGAGACCAAGTTTGAAGTTTTCCTTAATAAATTATTTCCTCTTGTAACCCTTTTATCAATTTCCTGCAGAATTAAGTACGAATGAAAGATAATAGTATTCATATTTTACAATGTAAATAATCTATTTTGCTAAAATGCAAATTACACATACCTTTTCATTTTTTTTATCAAGATGACCATTATCTTCGACAATTTTTTCTTTCCCTTCCCTATTGAAGATAGGTGCGCCGGTGTTCTGTTAAAAATCCATAATATTGTTATATTATTACAATACTAATGTTTGCATAACATGTTTATAAATGCTAGCTTTGATATTTGATTTTGCTAAAATGGTTTTAGGTATTTACTATAAAGTGAACAGTAAACAAGATGAACGGTATATTATGGGGTTATAGCCCTTCATATCATCTTTCATATTTTCACCAATAGCCTGTAAATTTTCAAACATGAATGGTAGTTAAAAAGGAAAAAAGGTTTTCTTTTTAATTTCAGTAAATTTTGCCTTATTTGTGTGTTATAAATAATTAACATGACTAATGCATGTTATTTGCTAACAATATATGGATTATATGCCTATTTGGCTGCCATAATCATAATAAAAAATAAAATCATGCATAAGTAAATAAAATATATGCACTGAATTGAACCAATCTAACCTTAATTTGTCATTCTTCTGATGATTCAGTTTGATTTGCATTATCTTGCAAATTTTATACAATTAAAACAACCCACAAATTGGAAAAAAAATATTGATACCTATTTTACCAATTATTACCTCTGTAATAACTTGTTGTTCATCTGGTAATATTTTCACCCATCTCCATATCACGAGCAACATCCAATACATTATCCTAATCTTGCGTAAAACCTAAACTAAAGTTGGGCATACTATCGATAACCTTTTTTAGTTCATATCTCTTCAGAGATGCTTCCTCAATCTCTGCAATCACGGCTATGTGCTCCGGACAATCCCAAAAATCAATATCATATTATGATAATTTGATTTGCGATGCAGTTGATGGTTCTACCAAAACTGAGCCCGGTGCTTCATTTACCAAAAGTGTGGCTTCCACCAGTTTTCTCAACACAACATTACCCAACATGCTATGTGATAGACCTTTCATGATCGTCATTGAAGTTACATAAACTGTGCGGTCATATTCATTATCATGTACTTGAACATTGTTGTGAACATGTAAAGTCATAATGTATAAACTTGAGCAAATAAAGAACACGAGGTTGGTAACCCTGTTCGATCAACTAATCTACGTCAGGGGGACTTATCAAGTCCGTGAGAAACGTTTTACTACTTCGTTGAATGGTTACAAAGGTTATTACACGAAGACTCCCGTCATTCGACCCCTTTCCTACCCGATTCAACCTCTTTTACTAAACTGAATTATCAGATCCCCTCACAACCTAGAACCCCTCTAGTTCCCACAGGAAATCTATCCCGAGACTCCTCTAAGTATGTATGAAAGTGAGCTTCAAACACAGACTAGAAACATAATGATCTAACTGATCAAATCTAGTCTACCCGAATACTATATGTTTCAAATGTAAAGTCTTTTAACTCTCAGCCCTTTGGTGTATTCGTAAAAATTCGTGTCACCTAAACTAGTCTAATTCCCAGGCTATTTATAATCAACAGCTATAGCCTTAACAAGGTAATCAGAAGTCCTAATAAGACTATGATTTAACAAGGAAACAATTTCCTTAAATAAATCGGACTTTCCTAGTTTAGATATCTTCCTTGAATAGAACTTCTTCTTTCCTTCTTGATCTCCATCACGAACAAGACAGCTTTTATTCTGAAACATCCATCTTGAATCTGTAGCTTCAACTCCTTGAATCTAGCATGTCACGTCTCTTGTAAACTCTCTGGACACCCATGTACATGATCATGTTACTGAACATGATTAAGTACATGTCTTGATATTTAATCAGATTGGCAGCGGAATGTTCACAGGAATGTCCAGAACATGTTATTCGAACATGAATAACCAAAATATTTTGTATTCTTTTGAAATTGTCATAATATCTAAATAGATAATGACAATCTCGAATACCTCAGTGCAGATGGCACTAACAATCTCCCCCTTTGTCTTTATCTGGTTACAAATCAGCTCAATGTTTTAAAATAACACAATCCCTTGAACTGTAGGATCATGTACTTAAAAACATACTTGAATGTTTGGAAGAACATTATATGATTCAGTTGTGTTTCACTTTCTTATCAGCTTGTATCTGCTCTGCTATATTCATTTTTTTCTTTTTATAGTTTTATCTTTTAATAGCAGTTCCAATTTTTTTAGTAGATATGAATCATAAAGGGAAGAAAAATATGTTCCATAACAAAATAGCTAAAACAATCTATCAAAGCAAAAAATATCTTGCAAAACATGATGCAAGATAAGTAGAATAGAAAACAAAAAAAAACTTATATTGCATTACTCTCCCTATTTGCCACCGAGAAAGGTAAATGAGTAATATTCAGAAACTACTCGGATTTGTCAAGGTCTTGTGCATCATCATCTCCTTCAGATCCTCCTTCTTCAGAACCTGATTCAGCATCATCATACTCAGTCTCTTCTCCATCATCAACATCCTCCTCAGCCTCCTCTTCATCATCATCCTCAGCTTCAGCAGTCTCTTCTTTATGATCCTCCTTTGTAGTCTCCTTTCAGATAGCTTCTGCTTTCTTAGCTTGTTCTGCAGTCTGTGCTTTATCTAGCTTTTGTGCTGGAGTAGACTTCTTCTGAGCAGCAACTTTGGCAGTACTTGCAAACTTGTGCAAGTTATGAACATTCTCAAGAACATCTGCTGCTTGGGAGACAAACTCTTCTCCTGATGAAAGATCAACAATCATTGCTTGAATCTTCATCTTCTCAGAAGTATGCTCAGAAATCAAACGAGCATAAACCTCCAGACTTTTCTCTAAAAATCTCAGCACTGCACCCTTTGGAGAGAATTCTTCAACAGTATCATTCACTCCTTTCTTAGATGACATGCACTGCTTGAACTGGAGGTGAAGATGAGGATCTCCTATTTCAGGAGCAACCTTGATTACCAGAGGCTTGTGGAGAGGTATAATCTTGTCTTTTTTTGAAGACACATTCTTTTTCTGTTGTTTGATGATGATGTAGATCAATGATGGATAACATAGTGGACCTTTGACCACTGTAGATTCTGCACTGCTGATGATCTTGCTGAATACAAACTCACCATAGTTGAACTGCTTTCCAGTCCCAAGGTGATACAGAATTCTCCCCTGGGCTTGAGTCACTGCTGCCTTGTGCTTAGTTGGTAGCCAATTGTGAATCAGGATTCAGAACAGGGCGCCATATTTGTGAGTCAGCTTGGAGGTTGGAATAGTCTGGTCACAGGTGTTCTTGGAACCAGCTGCACCACAACAGTAGAAGTCTTCTTGGTGTCTTCTTATTGACTGGAGATCTTACAAATGGATCATATTAAGTAGATGCAAGTAATTTTTCCTATTGTGGAACAGGAGTCTTCTCAGCAGATTCAGAGGATGAACTCTAAATGTCTTCTTTTTCTGCAGGATCAACAACTAAAGGTCTGTGAATGACCTTCTTCTTTCCTTTGGCAAGAGCAGCATCTATGGCTTTCATCTTCAGGCTTAAGGGAATATCATCTTCCCTATCTTCATCATCACCTTCTGTAGCAGAAGATTGCACAGGCGATTTCAGCACAACACTAGCTGGAGTAGATATCTCAGCAGGGCTTTTCTCTGCAACATATGCCTCAACATGTTCAGGTACATCTGAAGACTTAACGTGATCGTTAGCAGCAAATCCATTCTCTTTCTGAAGGGCTTGGGCAGCAGGTGCTGTGACGATCTTCTTTGATGAAGTGGTTGTAGTCTTCTTGGATTTCTTGACTGCAGATCCCTTTGTTTTTGCCTTTTTTCTGTTGACATCGTATGACTTTGAGGCTTCCTTCAAAAGATCATCAATTAAAAGACTCTGGGTCTTTGATTTCTTTGCAGAAGAAGCAATTTCTTGCTCTTCTGTTTCCATATCTTCTTCCTCTTTGTCCCCATGGAACATTTCAATCAGTTTCTTTGTATCTTTACTCGAAGATTCATCACGAAGTGCCCTCTGAACAGGCTTCTTGTAGGTTGATTCTTCACGAACTTGTCTGTCGAACTCATCTTCCTCATAGAACTGATCTTGAGGTTTAAAATATGTAACATTTCCATACCTCATTCTGGGCTTTACGACTTTCTTGGGACGTACGAGCTTTCTTTTTGGAGCCATTTGAAAAATACATGGGTATTTGACAAGGTGAAATAGCAAGAAAATCAATGGCAAACACGGAAGAAACTCAAAAAACTCAGAGGGTTTATCGAGAGATAATGGTGTTTTAATTTTAGAAATTTTGAAAAGTGAACATTCTCTCTAAACGGATAAACACATATATATATATATATAAGAGTGTATTCCGTTCTCAAGCTTCCATTAGACTAAGAAATCGGAAAGAAATCCCGGAAAATCAGAGATGACGGTAGCACGTCAGAACTAGCCGTTGACAAAGATGTACTCAGAGTTTGAATCATGATCATGTACATCCGTAGGAATATTTATGGGAATGTTCAGTCCTTTTATACAGGAATGGTTCTTTCCTATTGAGTGTGAAAAAGTCACACTCATACCCCTCTTCTTGGTTTTACTGGACCAAGCACACCCCTAGGGCTGCTCTGAGTTTCTCAAAATGAGCTGAAGCCAATCCCTTGGTGAACAGATCAGCTAGTTGGTCTTCAAGTCTTCATGTGTTCAATCTTTAGCACTTCTTCTTCAACCAGATCTCTAATGAAGTGATGTCTGATGTCTATATGTTTGGTCCTCGAATGCTGCACTGGAGTTTTTGAGATGTTGATAGCACTTATGACAGTATATAATTAGAGTATCATGAATAACTTCATAGTCTTTCATCATCTGCATCATCCAGATGATCTGAGTAGAGCTGATCCCTGCTGCAATGTATTATGCTTCTGTTGTAGATAGTGATATGCAGTTCTGCTTCTTACTGAACCAAGAAACAACATTATTTTCTAAAAAGAAATAAGCACCTGAAGTGCTTTTTCTGTCATCTGGAGATCCAGCCCAATTAGCATCATAGTATGCAGTAATACTTGCGTTTGTATCTGAAGTATACCACAAACCATAGTCAGCAGTTCTATTGATGTACTTGATAATGTTCTTAATGGCCTTCGTGTGACTCTCCTTAAGACAGGCCTGATATTTGGCACACACTCCCACACTGTATGCTATATATGATTTGCTTGCAGTTAGGTATAGAAGACTATCAATCATGCTTCTGTAGAGAGTTTGATCAACTTCAGTCCTTGCATCATCTTTTCCAATCTTGGCTGTGGTGCTGATAGGAGTTCGTTTGTGTTTTGAATTTTCAAGCTCGAACTTTTTCACCAGATTTCTTGCATACTTAGATTGAGAGATGAATATCCCTTCTTCTGAATGCTTTATCTGGAGTCCTAAAAAGTATTTTAGATCTCCAACAAGGCTCATCTCAAATTTAGTTTCCATGTCCCTGATGAAGTCCTTAACCATTTTATCAGACACTGATCCAAACACTATATCATCCACATATACTTGAACTACAATTACTTGTGATTTTTCTTTCCTGATGAACAGTGTTCTTTCTTCTCCTCCTCTGTTGTAGCCCTTGCTTACTAGGTAGTAGCTAGTCTTTCATACCATGCCCGAGGAGCTTGCTTTACACCATATAATGCTTTTTTTAGTTTGAACACAAACTCTGGATGATGTGGATCTTCAAATCCTTTAGGCTGTGCAACAAACACATCATTCTTCAAGAATCCATTCAGAAAAGCATTATTGACATCCATCTGATATAGTTTGAACTTCATGATGTATGCCATGGCTAGAAGAAGTCTGACTGATTCAATCCTTGTGACTGGAGCAAAGTTTTCATCAAAATCAATGCCTTCAATCTGAGAATAACCTTGTACAACCAGTCTAGCTTTGTTTCTTGTAATATTTCCAGCTTCATCAGTCTTGTTCTTGAAAATCCACTTGGTTCCAACAATGTTGATTCCTTCAGGTTTCTGCACCAGATCCCAAACATTATTCTTTTTAAACTGAAGAAGTTCTTCCTACATGACTTCTATCCAGTAGTCATCTTTAAAAGCTTCTTGGATGTTTTTGGGTTCAATCTTGGAAGTGAAACAGACATAGGAAATTTCATCATACATCCTTTTTCTCAGAGTGCTCCTGGTCATCCTTCCTTCATGAATGTCTCATATTACTTTTGAAGTAGGATGATTCTTGATAATTTGCTTCAAAGGCTTTTTATGCCTTACTGTCTGTTCTTCAGCTTCTCTGTCTGTATCATCATGAACCTTAGGATGTTCGAACATATCCGTGTGAACATCATCTTCATGAGTATTGACATTATTGTCCTGATCATCAAATCTGATATTGACTGTCTCTACTACAGCCTTTGTGTCTTTGTTGTAAATCATGTATGATTTACTACTTCTGGAGTATCCAACAAACATCCCTTCAACTCCTCTTTTGTTCATCTTGCTGAGATACTCTCTATTATTGAGTATGTAACATGTGGTTCCAAACACATGAAAATACTTCACTGTTGGCTTCTTGTCATTCCAAATCTTATATGGAGTAGTGAGAGTACCTGGTATGAGATTAACTCTGTTGCTGATGTGGTATGTTGTGTTGATTGCATCTGCCCAGAACATTGCAGCAACTCCTTTAGCAGCAATCATGGTCCTAGCCATCTCCTGGAGGGTTCTGTTTTTCCTTTCCACAACTTCATTCTGCTGCAGAGTTTTGGGGGCTGAGTACTCATGACTGATACTATTCTCACTACAGAATATATCAAAGTACTGGTTCTCAAATTCCTTATCATGATCACTTCTAATTCTGATAATCTGATCATCCTTCTTAATTGTTATTTTGCAGGCTAATCTCTTAAATGCTGTGAAAGCTTCACTCTTGTCTCTGAGAAAATCAACCCAAGTAAACCTTGAGTAATCATCAATGCAGATAAGGACATACTTCTTTCCTCCGTAGCTTTCCACAGCCATAGGTCCCATTAGATTCATATGGATGAGATCTAGAATTCTCTGGAAAGTTCTGTCTTGCACTTCTTTATGTTGAGATTTGGACTGTTTTCCAATCTAACATGGACCACAGACTTTGTCTCTGTCAATTCTGATTTGAGGTAACCCTCTAACAATCTCTTTATTGATGATCTTCTAGAGATTTCTGAAGTTGATGTGTCCAAGCTTCTGATTTCAGATCTCTGACTCTTCAATAGATGTTCTTTGACATGTTAAAGAATATTTTGCAGGAACATGTAGCTAATAACAGTTGTCAGCTGATCTCTTCCCTTCCATGAATAAGTCATTGTTCTTATTCAAAACTTTGCAGCTTTCCTTGGTAAAGACTACAGTCATGTCATCATCACATAGTTGACTGATACTAATCAAATTAGCTTTGAGTCCATCAACTAGCATAGCTTTCTTGAGTTTGGGCATTCCTTCAAAGGTCAACTCTCATTTTCCCATAACTTTACCTCTCTTTCCATCTCCAAAGGTAACAAAATCTGATGAGCAAGCTTTCAGATTCTACATCACAGAGCAGTCTCCTGTCATGTGTCTTGAACAGCCACTATCAAAGTACCAGCTTTCTTTATCTTTAACTCTCAATGAAGTATGGGCAAATAGACTGGTCTGCTTGACAACCCATTGCTTTTTCTTTATAGGCTTCTTCCTTTGTTGAGTAGTTGTTTTCTTTTGAGTGTTGCTGGGATGCAGAGCCACAAATCTTCTCCTCATTCTTTTCGAATCAAAGAGATACTTCTTACAGTGTGGTTGAATATGACATTTTTCTTCACAATAGTGGCAGATAATTCTTTTCCTATTGCCATTATTGGTAGTCATCTTTTTGTTAATGTTCTTCTGGATGGTCTGAACATTATGTTGTACATGCACTGTCTGGCTAGTACTAGCTTTGACAAACACTGTCTTGGATTCTCCACCATTATATCCAAGACCTGGATGACTTTTTCCCGAATGTCCTGGATTAGTAAGAATCTTGTCAAGATTCTCAATTCCATTGTTCAACATGTTGACATTTCTTTTGATGGACTTTAGCTCTATAGTCAGTTCTTCAATCTCTTTCTTCTGTTGTTGGATAATGGCCTTCTGTTCTCCATCAGACTTGATCAACTTCTCCTTTTCTTTGAGAATATTTTTGTTGTGAGATTGCAGAGTTTTGTTGATCTCAGCTACTTCAAGCCATTTTTCATACATCTCCTTGTATGTCTGAATAAACTCCTCATTACTGACATCATCCTTGTCTGAGTCTTCATCATTATCTTCAAGTTTGAAAGGATCCTGGAACTCTGAGACTTTTGCTGTAAAGGCATAGGTCTCTTCTTCTTATTCACCGCTGCTTTTAGAATCATTATTACTCAGAAAGGCATTGTAGTTCTTTTTATTCTTCTTCAGAGTGTTGGCACATTCAGCTTGCATATGTCCAAAACCATCATACTCTCTGCACTGAATTCCTCTCTTTGTATTTGATGGTTGAAACTCTTTCTGCTTACTGTTGGAGTTTCTATCTTGCTGAGAAGTTCCAGGTTGTTGTCTCCTGTTGTTTTTAGAAGATTGTATGTTTACTCTCTTAAGCATTTGACTGAAGTTCTTGGTGATAAGAGCCATATTATTCATTGTTTCTGAATCAAGTACAAGTTTCTGTTTCTATACATGTTCAGGAACATCCTTAGAAACTTCAGCTTTCAGAGCAATACCTTTCTTCCTTAAGCTGTTGTCATCATCTTCTAGATTCATCTCGAATGTTCTCAATGATCCCATCAGTTCATCAAATCTCATACTCTTGATGTCTTTTGCTTCCTCTATGGCAATAACTTTATAGGCAAACTTCTTTGGAAGAGATCTGAGAACCTTCTTTACAAGCTTTTTATTGCTGATAGGTTTTTCTAGGGCAAAACTTTCGTTTGATATGCTCCTTAATCTGGCATTAAACGCACCAATGGTTTCAGATTCTTCCATTCTGAGACTTTCAAACTTTGAAGTGAGACTTTGAAGTCTCGATAGCCTCACAGAACTAGTCCCTTCAAAGGTAGTTTCCAGAATATCCCATGTAGCTTTAGCAGTCTCATAGGTTGAGATTAGGCTGAATGTTTCAAGATCTACTGCAGAGAATATTGCATTGAGAGTCTTAGAGTTGACATTGTATCAGTTCTTCTTTGGCACAGTCCATTCTCCTTCTTCAATCTCCACATGCCTTCCTTCTTTGGCAACAGTTGGCTTTTTCCATCCTTCAGTGACACTCTTCCATTCGAGTTCATCAAGTGATCTCAGAAAGGCCCCCATCCTTACTTTCTAGTAGGGATAGTTGTTGCCTTCTAGCAGTGGTGGTCTGACCGTGGATCCTCCTTCTTTGATTGTACTCATAGCTGGATGTAACCAAAACCTTCATGCAGATATGTAGCTTTTAGGATTTTTTTCGCACTAACACCAAATGCGACCCGCTCTGGTACTAATTGAAGTTACATAAACTGTGCGGTCATGTTTATCATCATGTACTTGAACATTATTGTGAACATATAAGGTCAAAATGTATAAACTTGAGCAAAAAAAGAACACGATGTTGGTAACCCTGTTCGATCAACTGATCTACGTCAGGGAGACTTATCAAGTCTGTGAAAAATAGTTTACTACTCTGTTGAATGGTTACAAAGGTTATTACACGAAGACTCCCGTCACTCGACCCCTTTCCTACCCAACTCAATCTCTTTCACTAAACTGAATTATGAGATCCCCTCACAACCTAGAATCCCTCTAGTTCCCACAGGAAATCTCTCCCGAGACTCCTCTAAGTGTGTATGAAAGTGAGTTTCAAACACAGACTAGAAACATAATGATCTAACCGATCAAAACTAGTCTACCTGAATATTATATGCTTCGAATGTGAAGTCTTTTAACTCTCAGCCCTTTAGTGTATTCGTAAAAATTTGTATCACCTAAACTAGTTTGATTTCCAGGCTATTTATAATCAACAGCTATAGTCTTAACAAGGTAATCAAAAGTCCTAATAAGACTAGGATTTAACAAGGAAATAATTTTCTTAAATAAATCGGACTTTTCTAGTTTAGATATCTTCCTTGAATAGAACTCATTTTTTCTTTCTTGATCTCCATCACGAACAAGGCATATTCTATTTTGAAAAGTCCATCTTGAATCTGCAGTTTCAACTCCTTGAATCTAGCATGGCACGTCTCTTGTAAACTCTCTGGACACCCATGTACATGATCATGTTACTGTACATGATTAAGTAAATGTCTTGATCTTTAATCAGATTGGCAGCGGAATGTTCACAGGAATGTCCAGAACATGTTATTCGAACATAAATAACCAAAACATTTTGTGTTCTTTTGAAATTGCCATAATATATAAACAGATAATGACAATCTCGAACACCTCAGTGCAGATGGCACTAACAATCATGACATCGTTCAAGGTGTTATGGATTACTTTTCCTTTCAGGACAAATATGTTAGCAATTGCATACACATCATTCTCTTCTCCATTTGTTTCTTCAATTATTTCAACATCAACTTTGTTGATTTCAACCCCTTCTCCATCAGCATCAAATCCTTCGTTCATGTTCCCAACTTCTTAAAGGTTATGCCTCAATTCCAGCTCATTGTTATGCTCAGCTTCATATTTGTGTTCGGATGCTTCAGTAAGTAATAAGCATGGGGGATTAACTGGACCGGAAATATTTATCAATACGAACGGGCCATCCAAAACCTCCTCGTTTAATCTCCATATTCTGTCTTTTCACCAGCATCTTTTTTTTTCCACTCAATGATAGCCGGGCTACTCTTTTGCACTATCCTGTACCCTAACATAACCCGATCGATGTATTGAAGCTGCAAATTTATACAACATATGGAATTTCATGACTGCATGATAATACTATTTGTATTTCATGTTAAACTGTTTAAACGCTTATTTCCATATAATTAAATGTGCACTAATGAGTTCATATACTCCTAGCATCTATTAAGTAGACATATCACCTTACAACCCAAAGCATATATGCCATTATTTTTTAGCTAAAACTACATACTTGATGCTAAAATACAACAACTAATTGTTGAACACAGTCACAAATAGCACGTTAATTTTTATTTATTGTTTTGATACTACCATTTACTGCACATGCTAATATGTAATACATCATATGTTAATTACCATCTATTATAACAATTGCTCATGCCTTATACGTAAAATGCTAAAATATAACAACTCATTTGCTCAAATCTTGAAAAACTCACAAGTTACACACTAATATATTTTTTCCCTAATACTATTGCATGCCGATACATAGATAAATCTAATATCTCAAAATACTTTATATTTACTGTGATGAATAACGTCGGTCTGGTGTAGTGTTTGAGCTTATTATTCTTCCACGCCATTGTGTGGTCAATCAAGCATTTGATAACATATCCATAGCAATTTAAATTTACCACATTGTTAATATTCTCAAAGAAATCCAGAATCTGTGGAGAGACGTAACTATTCCTAAGACTCTCAATTAAGCAACAAGTTAGAAGTACCATAAATTGTCTCTTGAACCACAATCCTCCATTACCTTCTTTTTTTTATGTCAGCACTAATGTCTCTTGGACGTTTTCTATCAGATGCTTTATCACCAAATCTCAATCTCCAATCAGCTACAAACACATGTTCTGTATTTTTAACACGTCTTTCAATCGTTGTTTGGCCACGAGGAAAGCCAAACATCAGCCTAACATCTTCTTCTCCGACATGGACTCTTCTTCCATCTTCGAGCACAATTTCACAACAATATTGTTATGTTCTTGAATGCTGAATAATGATGGAGAGAATATTTGTTTGGTTTTTGAATGATGAAAGCATACTACCAAAAAAATTGGTATTAAAAATGATCCATATATTTATAAGCTTGTAATCATTTGTATCATTTATATTAAAAAAAAAATATCATCATCGACAAACTTTGATTCATGGCGGCGGAGTGCTAACTTTACATTAAATGCTCTACAGTAGTCCTCATGAGGTGTTGAATAGGATCCACATTTTATGTTTGTATATCACTTATATTAAAAAGATTGGACATTGTAAAGTTTTGATTGATGGCGGCTGAGTGCTGGAGCAAAAGCTTTACATTAAATGCTCTAGAGTAGTAGTCCCGTACTACTTACAGATTTCCTTCAAAAATAAAATAAAGATAGATTTTCTGCAACAAATGCAATGATGTTTCAAACTTGCCTTTTGAACAATCAGAATATCTTTTACATTTTATATTGATTTGAATTTATATATTCATGCTATAAATTAAATAATATTATTATATATTTTATATTATATTATACTATATAAATTAATATTTTTTATATTTAAAGTTAAAAAAAATATTTTTACATTTAATTACGTTATTATATTTGAACAATGTATAAAAATGAAAATCTATCGTATAAACTGAGCAATTAAAGTAATATATTGAAGCAATTAAAATCTATATGATATTATATATATAGGGTATGGCTAGGGTGTTAAAAAGTATTGGTGTGTTAATTGTGAATTGATCTGGTCCATAAATATAAATAATCTGGACGGCCAATAATTATTGGCAAAATTTGTGCAAACAAAATCATATAATTTGATACATAATTAAAAGGGCAAATATGGGTTTTTAAGTGGGGTGTTGTATGTGATTGGAAAAGCCGCCACATTTATTTTTGGTAACAATTTAGACTAAACAGCTACCCAACTAGCCATTATGATATAAATTTTATAAATAATTGAATATCAATTATAAGCATTTCCCATATTTTTTGCGATTTTTTTTATTAAGCAAGATTGAACTAAACCCTACAAAAATCCCAAATCGCTCAATCTGTATTGTAACATGCATCATACTCGACGAATCAACATTGAAGTTTTGGGAATCAAATTGCATACTCAATGGTCAAAACCCGACATTCGAATGTTGGTGAAAATAAATCAGGTATGAATAAGTGATTACAAATTTTCTGTAAATCTTCATTTTGCGAGGTAAAAATGTGTAGAATTAGGTAGGGATGAGCAAAATGTACCGAGAACCGAACCGAACCGAACCGAATTAATTCGGTTTTTTCGGTTCGGTTCTTTTCAAAATTCGGTTCGGTTCGGGTTTTTTTTAGTAAAAATTCGGTTTTCGATTTCGGTTCGTTCCAGAGAGAAAATAACCGAATCGAACCGAAAAACCGAATTTATATATATTAGCAATAAAAATACTCAACTTTGTTGGACTTTATAGTTTATTCGATTTTGTTTTGTTGGAATTTATACCTTTTTGGACTTTATTTAATTGTTTATTGGTGTTTTTAAAACTTGAATCTTCATAATTAAATAATTCATACTTGTACATATTTAATTATATCGAATGAAGAGAATTTAAAGCAACAAAAAAAAATTAAAAAATTAAAGAAAAATTTCGGTTCAAAACCGAACCGAACCGAAATATTTTGGTTCGGTTCGGTTCGGTTCTATTTTTAAAAATTTCGGTTTTTTTCAGTTTTAACATTTTCGGGACCGAATCGAACCGAAAAACCGAATGCTCACCCCTAGAATTAGGGTGTTTGAATTTTTTTTTCTAAGCCCATATGCTATTGTTTGGGAACCCATATGTACTGTGTTCAAAATTTCATCAATGTAAATTGGAGATGCTATTTTTTTTAACGAAAATGTTTTTTTACAAATTATCTTGGAATTCGTTTTTTTAATGGTGGAGATGCTATTTTTTATATGTTAGGATGCTAGTTTTTTGTAATACCACTTGTTTTGAATTGGTGTTGCGTATTTTTTTTTGTTTGGGAACCCCTATGTATCGTGTGTTCAAAATTACATCAATGTAAATGGGAGATGCTATTTTTTTTAACGAAAATGTTGTTTTATTTCTTATCTTGGAATTCGTTTTTTTAATGGTGGAGATGCTATTTTTTTATATGTTAGGATGCTATTTTTTTGTAATCACACATGTTTTGAATTGGTGCTGCGTATTTTTATTTTTTCATGTATGAAAGCATGTGGAATGACAAGGTTGTATTTTGTTAGGAAAAATAAATCAAATGGTTGTTTTTTTCCCCAAATGCAATGAGTTCATTTTTGTAATGTTCTTATGTTTAATTGGGTGTTGTGGTGTCTCTCAGTAGTAGGATAATTAGAGGGTCTAAATTGTTTTATATATTTTTTATTTTTTTTGGTTTTTTGGTTGTTAGAAAATGTGTACTATATAATTGGATGCTATTTTTTATATTTATAATGATTAAATTCAAAATTATGTTGCTATTTTTCATATTTTGAACAAGGTTCATCCAATGGAGAGAGATGTTGTAAAGTTGATTTTTTTTTTTGGAAATGCTATTTTTTGTTATTTCGAAAGATGAAATTGAGAATTTTGATGCTATTTTTCCTAATTTGACCAAGGTTCATCCAATGGGAAAAGATTATGTGAAGCTGATAAATTTTGTCGAAAATGCTATTTTTTATTGTTTATAATGCTTAAATTGAGACTTATGATGCTAGTTTTCATAATTTGAACAAAGTTCATCCAAATGAGAAAAGAAATTGTATAATTGATTTTTTGTTGTTTGAAATTGTTTGTTTGCTTGTGTTTTTTTTCTTTGTAAGAACATGTGTTCTATGTAATTGGATGGTATTTTTTAGATGTATGATGCTTAAATTGATAATGGTTATCTTATTGTTTCAGATTTTGAACAAGGTTCGTCAATGGGAAAAGATGTGTCGAAGTTTTTCTTTTGTTGTTGATTTTTTTTTATTATGCTAAAATTGAGAATTAGGATGCTGATTTTTCTATTTTGGATGCTATTTTTTATATTTATAATGCTTAAATTGAGAATTATGATGCTATTTTTTATATTTTGAACAAGGTTCATCAAATGGGAAAAGATGTTGTGAAGTTTTTTTGTTGTTCGAACTGATATTTTTTGCTTTTTGTAATGATAAAATTGAGTAGTATGATGCTATTTTTTGCTTATGTTTTAGTAGACAGCTCCCTATCACAATTCCTAGCATCGTGACTGGATTTTCGTCCACATTTACTGCACATTCTGAGAGGTTTACTCTTTTTTTCAACATTTTTTTCATGTCGCGGCTTCAACCGGCTTCCACTACCTTTGGTTTTAACTGGAGTCGGAGGCTACACAGAAACAATATCAGGAATGGAGATGCCATAATACTGATCAAATAATTTTTTCTTCATAGAGAACGGTAAAGACACTCCTTCAGCTGATGTTAAACTCTCTTTGAACTCCATAATATTTTGTAATATAGCTGCCATATTTTCTTTGTTGCCATCAACCAATCCCACACAACTATAAAACTCAGATATCAAGTGATTCATGCTCAATTTGTTTTGCTCCATGGCAACAAGTTGCTCCTCAACACCTCCATCAAAAACAAACATTGGTTTCAACATTGCAAACTTTGTCCAACGACTGACAACATATATCTCTGGAATTGTTGTGAACTTGAGATCCTTCATTATGAGAAACATATGGGAACACAATAAACCAACCATGACAAACTTTTTGCAGCTGCATGTGAGTGAGCTATCTAATTTATTCAATACAACCGTGAACATCCCTGTGTTGCAATCATCAACAAAATACTCGCGAGTGGATTCATGGTCAGTAATTTTTTCCACCCTACAAACAAAACACGTAGACACGATGTCTTCTTGCACCTTCAGAAACATCGTTGTAGTGTAAATTGTAGCAGCATGCTTCTCAATAGAAAGTGGAGTTTTCAAATGAGGTGCACATGATTCATCAGTACTATTCAACTGTTCATTTGCATGTCTTTGTGAATCCAAAGCACTCTCAAAATGCATGAAAAACTCGACAAGATTAGAAGTAGGGCTTAAGTACCTGCAGTAGAAGTTGTTTACACTCTCAGACGCTGATGTAGTACGAAATAAACCACCCATCGAGAAGTCTCTAAAGTAGGCGGGAATCCAATATTCACGAATGGCATACATGGATTTAAACCAATCATTGTCTGTAAGACCAAACTCATTAATAATTCCTCCCCATCGTTCCTCAAACTCCAATGGTTCAATTAGATCAGACCAAACTATCGCATTAAACTTTTTGGTGAACACTTCATTCTTTCTTAAAATAATAGGCACCTTGTCAGGGATTTTTAACATTATATGCCACATGCATAAGCGATGGCGCGTACCTGTAGAAAGATGATGTGAAAAATATTTGATCATATTGATAGTTGCTCAAACATTTCATAAAATTGATAGAAAATATAAATATTAGTAATAAATAAATTAAGAAAAATTACATTTGTGAAAAATGCCCTGAATATAATGTAAAATAATAATTCAATGGAAAGTCTCATAATTTTAAAATTTTGAAAAATCTTGTATTGTATGCTTGTATTGTAGAGAACAAATCCTTGAAAAAATAAATATTTTTAATTTATCACTATTGTGATGTATTCAATCACTTACATGATACATGTATATAAAAGAATGGATTTAAATATGAGTATTAAGTTTTGTATCAACATATGAGTGATGTAAAACAAAAAAAAATCAAAATTTTATGTAAAGGGAAATATAAAATGATTAAAAAGTGATTTTTTTTTAATAAGATGGGGTTTTTTTTTTAGACGCTAAATTGTGTAGTTGGTGATGCTATTAATTAAATCCGGAATATATATATTCATGAGATACGAAATACAATTTAAATATACATACCTATTAGAACCCGTTCAACAGTAATTTTTATTGCCGTATCCTGATCAGTTATTATCATTCTAGGTGCTTGACCCATACAATCTTTGAATCTTGAAAGCAACCAAGAATACGATTCTATATCCTCATTACACAACAAACCAGCACCAAAAGTTACACATTTCCCGTGATTGTCCTTGCTGGTGAATGGCGCAAAAATCATATTGTACCTGATTCATATTTGTAAAATGAAAAAATTAAAAATTTAGATACAAATAAAAACTTTAATTAAACGATTAAAAAGTATGGCGTCTATTTTAATTTATTAAACTTATGCATGAAATTTTAATGACATCATCATAATAAAAATATAAACAACATACATAAAAGCACGAACAAAGAGCATAATTTATTTTTGAACAATATCATTGTGAATAGTTTAAAACGCATCATGATTAATCATTAATAGCATCTTATATAGTATTCTATATTAAAAATAATCAGACGTATTGTAGGTAAAGCATATGTCGTGGTGGTTTTAAAAGTTTATAATATTTAGCGAAATCAAAAGAGTATAATATTTTACATCAATGGCACGCACCTGTTGGTTGAGTAGGTTGCATCAAAAGAAACTACATCGCCAAACATCGTGTAATTTTTCCTTGCAATCGGATCAGCCCAAAAAATGCGTGTCAATTGATCATTTTGATCAACTGCATATTCAAATGTGAAAGCGGAGCATGACTCCCGCTTCAAAAATAATTTATTCAGAATCATTTGTGCATCAACACCAATGATATACGCCTTTAAGTCACGTGAATAATTCTTGTACTCAACACTTGTACAACCAATATCCGAGTAATCACCTACAGATTCCTTAAAAAGTCGGTAGGACTTCATCGGTCCTATATTTGTCCTAGCACAGTCTAATATAAACTTTTGATGGATATAATCCAAATTTCTGTTAACCTTAAGATATTTCTTGTGAGCATCAGAAGCTAAACTATGAGTATGACGCTCTATGAAAGCATTAACAATATACCCATGATGAGCGTTCAATCTAAAAAAAAGACGAGCCTTACACCCAAATCTCCTAGAAACTCTACGTCGTTTTTTGACTTCACCATTTAAACCATCAACGACCTCACTACCCGATGATGAGTTCTTTTCTCCTTCTCTATTGCAATAGACATATCTAGAAATAATCATCCCATCACGTGACTTTGTACTGGGACCAAGGCGTATATCAAAACCACATGAGCCTGCATACAACTTGTAAAATTGAATTCCTTCATCAAGTGTTTTAAAAGTTTGACCTTTTATTGGCTTCAAAGCATTATCACAGTTTGGAACATAGTACTCAGACATCCCAGGTGATACAACAGTTTGAGTTACCCTAGAAGCAACGACATCTGCGAACAAAACACAGATAAAAAAGATGATAGTAGATTTATTTCACACTCTTAATACTGTATACAAATAATTAATTACAAAAATAACATTAAACATTATGGAATGAAAGAGAAAATTGAGCGCACAAAGAACATCGTTTGTTTGGTCCGCTTAGCATTTTGAAAACAGTAAAAATAGCATTGAAATTTAGATAAATAGCATGATGAGATAGATTTTGAAATATTCCTACTGAAGAAAAAAGATGAAATATAATAATATAAAAATAAACTTTGAATCATATGAAAGAAAATAGAAAAAATAAATTATCGACATCGATCCTAAACATTTAAACATTAAACGAAAACAAAGTATAATATTTTACAATTAACCTTGATTTTCCTTATCTACATTTGAAATTGGTGTGTCCGCTTAGCATTATGAAAAGAGTAAAAATAGCATTGAAATTCAGATAAATAGCATGATGAGATAGATTTTGAAATATTCCTGCTGAAGAAAAAAGATGAAATATAATAATAGAAAAATAAACTTTGAATCATATGAAAGAAAATAGAAAAAATAAATTATCGACATCGATCCTAAACATTTAAACATGAAACGAAAACAAAGTATAATATTTTACAATTAACCTTGATTTTCCTTATCTGCGTTTGGAATTGGTGTGTTCGCCATTGAAGTGTGGTTATACAAGGTTGAAGATGATGAGATATATATGATGGGAAGTTAGAAATGTAATTGATATTAGAATCAAAAAAATTAATACATTAATGAAACATGTATAATGCAATTATGAAGAGACGTGATTTGATAGCTATTCTTATAACTAAAATTACAATATTGCCCTTCTTACCAAAAATAAGCATGTATCCATCATCAAAAAAATTAAATCTTAACCGTCCAGAAAATAATATTTAATGGATGAGATCAATTCACATTTAACACACTAGGATATTATTCACAATTGAATCCCCCTCTATATATATATATATTATTTTTATATTATATTATATTTTAGTAATATATTGAGCAATTAAAGTAATTTATATAATTGAATTAATGATTTAATTATTTAGTTCTGTTTATTTCTGTTTTTTATAGAAAAGTAAATTAATGCTACATTTATTCTTTTTTTTATACATTTAATTATGTTATTATATTTGAACAATGGATAAAAAATTATATAAGCATTTGTGGGTACCTAATTATTTCTTTCAACCAAAATTTTTGATGTGTCTATTGTGTCCGCGTGTTATATATATATATATATATATATATATATATATATATATATATATATAATTTTTCTGTGTGTGTTTTATATATTTAGTGATATGCTAAATATCATATATAATTAATTATTTGTTAGTATTGAAGGTACATTTTATTCTTAAATTTTAGATAAGCTTAACCTGGATAAACACATTGATATTGAACAGATGAATTGTGTGTAATCCTAAATACATTGATAGTATTACATAACTTGCAGAAAAGCATCAGTTTTATGCCTTTGTTTTTTTAAAAACTATTTATCAATACTTGAATTAGATGGTTCCATGTTAAAAATCATTCTTAATAAATATCTTTATATGTCTATACTTGCAAATTATCTGATTGTTAAAATTTAAATTTAACAATTTTTTATTATTAAGAGATATATTTATATATGAAAGATGAATATTATCAACAAATAAATAAAGACACAAATTGAAATACTTCTTAATAGCATATAACATTAGATCAATGATACTTCAAGACTGAACTACATAGATCAGGTCCTAATAATAAGTACACATGTCCTCCTGTGTGAGGTAATATATGCTCCAAAACTGAACACTACATAAATAAAGTTCAGTAATTAGTACACATGCCCTTATGTGTGATACAAAAAGTTCAAAATAGGAGCTCTCACACACACAACATATATATATATGTGCATCATATTAATATAAAAAAAAACCCAAAGGGCCCAAAAGTCTAGATTAAATATCCAATCTACTCTTTCTCTTTCTTGATAAAGACCTTAGTCTTCTTTGATGCATCTGTAGATGAAAATGAATCTGCTAGACATCTTTTGACTAATCCAATTTCCTTAGAGCTGCTGCAAGGTGTTTCACCTACCAAATTCTGAGTAATATTTCACCAAAATTAGCAACACAACATAATATCAATGCTAGTTCATGTGACAAAAGATAAATTGTAATATTGTGTTCAGAATGTGTATAACCTTGTCCTCATCCCTTGAGCTAGAAGGGGGCTCAATGGGTGTATCCTGTCCAAGTTGTCCAAAAAGAGTCTACACAAAACACTATATATTAGTAGAGTTTAAGCAGATGACTTTAAAATATTGTAATTTATCATGAAATTCAATTCAACCTTCTCATCATTCACATTTGATGTCTCAAGATTAGAGATACAATTTGATTCCTGACTATCCAAAAGATGGCCAGAATAAGTGTTTACAATGATAAGGTCAGTTATAATCTTGGCAACAGTATAGGCCCCATTGGCACCCATACACTCTTCTCTCCTTACATTGACCTTAAACATCATCTTTTTTATTTACCAAAGGCTCCTCAATTTCTGAAACAATATCAACGTCTTCCTTTCCCTGGACAACATCAGATTAAGTAATCATAATAATGAATACATTAAACATCAAAAATAGAATCCAAATGTGATCTTTAAAGCAAACAGACATAATTACCACAACATTTTTAGTGTTCAACTCTCCAGCACTTCTTCCAATCAACTGCAAACACTCCCTATCCCATAACAGAAACAGTGCACTTCCGGTTTCATCAACTACATGGACCTTCAATTTATATCTAAGATTGCCAGACACATCGTATTTGTTGCATTTCCCACAGAAAAAATGATTTTCAATTTTCTAAAGCTTCTTAGGGCACTTCTTACATGAAATGTAGTACCAGCCATCATCACCATCAACTGCAACTATAGTCCCACATAACCAAAAACTTCCATTCTACATATGAGAAACCAATTAGATTATTTACCAATAAAATAAAAATAATATACTGTACTGCATTCTAATGACTAACCTCAGTACCATCAAAGAGTTGTG
The DNA here is from genome assembly GCA_026008535.1 of Perilla frutescens. Taxonomy (NCBI): domain Eukaryota; kingdom Viridiplantae; phylum Streptophyta; class Magnoliopsida; order Lamiales; family Lamiaceae; genus Perilla; species Perilla frutescens. Next base: position 7,338,523 of record BRKX01000018.1, on the reverse strand, counting down.
CTATGGTTTTGAGAACATTCTGCCCTGCACACACAGCTCATTACTGATGGTAGAGGATGATCCATTTGAAATACTACTAATAACAATAGTATCCAATAAGCTGCAGTCAGCTCCAAGTCTACCAAAATAGATTTAATGATATTATTAGATAAATCAAAAAAACTATTAACATTTGATGACAAACTGCAGTCTGCAAAATAGAATTACCTCTTCTTGAAAGATCTGATTTCTGGAACCTCAGAATCCATCACTACTTTGGTAACATAGTATGTATTGACAACTTTAATCTCCCCTATTGTACAAACATCATATGAGTAAGCAAACATAAATTCATTAACATTAAAAATTAGATTAGTTATTGCAACAACTAACCTCTATACATGTTTGGTTTTGCCATTTGCAATATCATTATCTTTGGTGCCCCACAAGTTTTTCCACAATATTTCAAGAATTGGTCCACATACTCTTCCCACAGTGTACATGGCAGCCTGTTCCCCCTAAATAAATTTACAAATATGTTTATTTTTCATTTAATCCACTATTATAATAAGAATAAACAACATACTTCTAGTCATATTTCTTACTCAATGTCTTCCAACATCAACTTAATGAGCTTTGATTGCTTTCCATTTGAAGACACACGGTTTTCTGGTTGTCCCATCTCCTTCACTACTCCCACAACATCTACAAAATGAAAAATTTATGTTAGAAATATATATTATCCTGTAGTACTGATAAAAGAAAATTTAATAATACAAAATATATAGTAACATTACCAAACAGCCCTGCATCATAGATGTTTTCCATAGATTTAATCACTTTAAAGGATTTGAATGTGTACATGCATCTTGGAAATGCATCGTCAAACAACTTAAACACCCGAGTCCTCTTCAGAAATATGATCCTATACTTGTTTTCAGTTGTCTTGTATTTATTGGCAATTTGAGTGACGATAAATTTTTTAATTCCATACAAGCATCATTCTTCCAACAGAGGCTTGAAAGTTGGGATTGAAGTATTTTGAATGGTTCCATGAATGCGATCGCCCTGTTAAAAAAATGTAACATTAACGATATAAATAGTAGATGGGAGATGCAATATTTACATACAATGCAGTTTATTTTTACTTTGTCATGCATATCATACCTCAGAATCATGAAAAACACACTCATATGTCTTTGTTTCTCTTATATTTCCAGGCACTGGAACTGCAAAAGCACGCACCAATCGAACCTTCAATGCCGACGTCACACTTGCTGGATTTAAATCTCTAATGAGGCAAGCCACTGGTGCCATTGTTGCTTTGATTCAGATTGGATTTTGTAAAAACAAAGTAACACACTTGACAGCAGCAGCTGATAGAAAGCTGATAGAGAATAGGTGAGAATTGTTATGCAACAATTGTGGGTATGAACACACAATATATAGAGTACAAAATGGCTCCAACTACAGATTTATTGAGCGGCATTTTTTGAGTTTGAATTAGAGCTACGATTGTACAGGGTAATAGGTAGCTTCAACCTAAAAAAATTCAAATTGTGTTGTGTTTTTAGTTTCAATTTTGGGCGCCCAAGTTCTATAAGCATATCCTGTCAAATATTTGTGTGGAAGTGTGCATATCCACAATTCTGTAAGCATATCCTATTAAATATACAGGCTATACACGCATAGATGTACTATAGTTATGTGGAAGTGTGCTAGAAAAGTAAGCAAAATTTTGGCAGCTTTCTGACTTTGTTTTAAAGTTGTAACGTGGACTGTCTATAAATTAAAAATAGCATAAAGTATTAAAAATTGACCCCTATTGAAGCTAGCAAAGTTATTGATGCATGGGACATGCACATTTGGGCGGGAATATGAGGTAATGAACAATAGCAAAAGATTGTGTTTTAATATATTAGATAGATTCCTCAATTAATTTTCAAGAAAGCCACGATTAAATTATAAATGAAGGCCTCAATTAAATTTTAATAATCGAGACCTCGATCAAATGTATTTTTTTTCAACGATTAAATGAAATGGAGGCCTCGATGAGGTTTAATTAATCGTGGCTTTTATTGAATGCATTTATTACTTGTGTAAGTGAGGTAGTTACTGATCTTTGTTAAATAAAAAAAAGGGGAAGGTAGTAACTCATTGACCGAATTCAATGTATCGTTTTATTGTTGTGTACAGTGGTAGGTGAAGTTTTTGAATAAATAGAAAAGAACATTGGAGCATATTCACAATACACTAAAATTTACAGAAATCATTTTTCTTTTTTTGAGCACCGGGGAGAATTAAGCGTGGAGCAAGGGTGCGAGAGCTTTATTCATCAAGAATAAAGTAGTGCAGAAAGCAGTGATTTTCTATCATTTGAAAAGTACGTTTTCTACAGTCCATTTTCGTGTAATTGTTTTGCAAATATTTATTTTTTTCATTATATTAAGCTAAATATTATGTTAAATGTGGCTTAATATGTTAATCGTGGCATTTGAGAATAACTGATGATAATTTAAACTTAATCGAGGATATTTTAAACATAATCGAGGATAATTTAATAAAGGCGTAATTTCAAAGTAAAATTAATTGAGGCATGGTTTAGAAATAATCGAGGCTATTAGAATTGATCAAGATATTTCTAGATTAATCGATGCTCCTTTGAAAATAATCGAGACTTGTTTTAGAAATAGTCGTAGATATTGGAAATATTAATCGTGACTTCTTTAACTTAATTGAGGCCTTATTTTAAATTCAATAGAGGCATAATTTAAATGTACAATTAATCGAGGCATGGTTTAGGAATAATCGAGGCTATTAGTTAATCGAGGCTTATTCTAAATTTATCGAGGGTACTATGAAAAATAATCGATGCTCTTTTAAAAATATACGAGGCTTGTTTTAACTTAATCGAGGCATAGTTTAGGAATATTAATCGTGGCTCCAAAACTATTGATCATGGCTCCAAAACTTAATCAAGGAATTACTTTAAATCAATCGATGCTAATTTTTAAAATAATCGAGGATATTAAACTTGGCATCTTTAAATCAATCAATGCTAATTTTTTAACCGAGGCCTTATTCTAATTAACATAGGCATTTTTAAACATAATCGTGGGCTTATTCTAAATTAATCGAGGCCCTTTTCAATTAATCGATGCTATTTTAAATTTAATCGAGGCATTGAATTATTATAATTAATCTATGCTAATTTTAAATTTAATCGATACTATTATGATTAATCGATGCTATATTAAATTTAATCGATGGTTATAAATTGCAGATGGTGAGACATCGTATTATTTTACGACACAACACATACACTGTAGTATACTCAAATTAATTATCGATTATGAATTCTTGAAACAATATATACACTATAGTATAATCAAATTGATTCTTAATTATGATTTCTCGAAACAACCAATACACTATAGTGTAATCAAATTGATTCTCACATGTGGAATCACTATACAACCTAAATACTATAGTATAATCAAATTGATTATCGATTATGAATTCTCGAAACAACTTATATACTATGGTATAATTAAAGTGATTCCCGCAAATGAAATCTCGATACAACACATACACTGTAGTATACTCAAATTGATTATCTATTATGAATTCTCGAAACAACATATACACTATAGTATAATCAAATTGATTCTTGATTATGATTTCTCGAAACAACCTATACATTATAGTGTAATCAAATTGATTCTCACATATGGAATCACTATACAACCTAAACACTATAGTATAATCAAATTGATTATCGATTATGAATTCTCGAAACAACTTATATACTATGGTATAATCAAAGTGATTCCCGCAAATGAAATCTCGATACAACACATATACTGTAGTATACTTAAATTTTTGGAAATTCATAATCGATAATCAATTTGATTATACTATATTGTATATGTTGCATCAGGATTTTAATTGCAATGATCACTTTGATTATCGATTATGAATTCTCGAAACAACCTATACACTATTCAAAATTAATCGTGGATAATCCATAATTAATCGAGGATTTTGAAAAATCAATCGAGGCCTTGAGAAACAATCGAGGCTCTTCAAAAAATAATCGAGGCTTCAAACAATAATCGAGACTCTTGAAAATTTAATCAAGGCTCTTGTTTTATTAATCTAAGCTTTTGAAAAAATCAATCGATGCCTTGAGAAACAATCGAGGCTCTTCAAAATATAATCGAGGCTTCAAATAATAATCGAGGCTCTTGAAAATTTAATCGATGTTCTTACTTTATTAATCGAGGCTTTTGAAAATTAATCGAGGCTCTTCTCCATTAAGCCTCGATTAATTTAAAGAAGGTCACGATTATTTCTAAATAAGCCTCGATTAATATAAAATATATCATGATTAATTCTAAATTAACCTTGATTAATGGTCGATTGATTAATTTAAACAAAGTCATGATTATTTCTAAACAAGCATCGATTAATATAAAATTAGCCTCGATTAATTCTAATTTATCCTCCATTAAGCCTCAATTCATTTAAACAAAGTCATGATTAATTTTACAAAGACCCACAATTATTTCCAAACAAGCCTCGATTAATATACAATTAGCCCCGATTAATACAAAGAGCCATAATTATTTCTAAACATAGCCTCGATTAATTTAAACATACAATCGATTAATTTATAACACAAAACCAACCATAGCAAAATCCTCGATTAATATCTAAACAAACCCTCCAATAATTCAAACATACACTCGATTAACTAGCATCAATTAATGATATTAAGTAGCCACAATTATCTTTAAAATTAATCAAAAGCGGGAAAAAAATTTCAAACATACTCGAAAAGACGAAGACAGCGAGGTCAAGGCGAAGCAAAGCTTTGAACAATTTTTTTTTTCTACAATGAATCGGCCACAGTGAGTGGAAGGGGGAGGCGAGAGTGAAAGGGGAAAGAAGAAGCACTGATGGTTGGGGTAAAATTAAATTCAAATCATATTATAATTAATATTCCAATTTTGGCAGTTACAAACCACTTTTTGAAGAATTGAAGTACACGATCTGATTTGGTCGGCCCATTGATAGGGGTTAGAATTAAAATAAGTACACACTGCCTACAAAACTACTACCTTTTAAATCTTTTTTTTCCCCTTATTTATTTGCTTCTGTCGAAATAAACATTTCACCCAATTGATAATATGTACTATATACTTTGATAACATGGTTTAAACAACACAAAGATGTTGAATTTCAAACATTTAAGAACAAAATCAAACTAATATGGTAACCTTTTTTTTGCTAATTTGTTCTGGTATAATTGATAACCCAAATATAAATATTTACAATAACGTTTTGTCTGATTCGATCTGCTAAATGATAATAAGCTAAATATTAATAAAATGTTGTTGTTAAGTTATACAATAGTTTCTAATTAATATCAAATAAATAATATATGTTAATATGCTAACAATAGATTTCTATTGTGGCATGCATATCATATACAAATATGGTTTCAACCGGGTATGTTCCAACACCAAAATCTAAGCAATATGATTGATTACAAACACTTGTGCTAGTTTATTTTTTGCTAATATTAATAAACATATTTGCTACTAGAACTTCGAATATGTCCCACAATTAGTTATTATGATGTACTATTATCTTAGCAATACGTTTCTATTTTGAAATACAGTAAATTAAATTATTATACTAATACTTTGCTCGAAAAAGAATTAGACTTTATAGGTCTACATTATATCGTGAATGATAAATAGTTGTACTCTTTTTTCTTTGGTAAATTTTTTCTCAACAGATTTTCTTAGTTAAGATTTTTAATAAGGCAACCAATGTAACACATGAGATAATGTATATCATGTACTTTTCCTTGACTATTTTTCTACTAGATTTTTCAGTAAAGTTTTTAATGATGCATGAACATAATGACATAGTGTCCAACTAGGAACGTTGTAAATACATTATTTAGTGGACATTAATATTTGACTCTTGGTATTATAAACCTCTATTATTCTATGTAATTCTCTATATATATTTTTGTAACGATAAAATTCAAGAAACATAAGACAATGTCCATTCTATACATCTTGCCTTCTTATGATGTTTTAATTCGGGTGTGGAAATGGTATTTTATAACATATTTAACTATGCTTGAGTGATTTAATTTTTGGTCGTTCCACTATTTTATTATAAGGAATGACTGGTTTTAAATAGATATTATAGATCATATGATGTCCCGGCCCACGGGATGAGACCCGGTAACTATACGACGACACACATCCATAGAGACAAAATGTAATATTATCCTATCACAGATGATTGATTTCATCCATTAAAATAGGTTTTCTTATCCATTTTTTAATTACTATTTTGTGGGATTAACGAGTTAAAATGTCTACTTGCATAGCCCATCCCAAGCCCAAATCCTACCCGATTTAGAAAATCTGATCCACTAACCACATGTGGGCTTATTCATATTCTCCATGCCACCCATAAAGGTAGCATGCCCAAATTTGTTTTTTTATTTTTTAAAATGTTTTTGCAATTACATTTTTTGGGATATAAATGGCGACATTAGTAGATGTTAATTATGTTGGTCATGATTTTTTTCCCGCCTCCTATTAAGCAAACAACATAGGTGTGTATCTTTACGATATCGTATGAAAAAATTTCACACCATTATCGTTTACATAGTAGGAGACGAAATAAAAAAATCGGAACACACATAATTAACATCTATTTAAGAAATAAGATATATTTTTTTTAAAAAAAAACACAAAATTTGGGCGTGCTACCCGCATTGAATTTTCCATTGATACTAAATTTAGCTTTGACTTTACCCGAAACCACTGTATTTGGGCTAAAATGCTAATAAATATGGGCCAACACATAAATTAGGTAGAGCATGCCAGTAACTAAATGTGCTGAAATGCTAATGAATATGGGCCCAAAACCTAATAGGTCATGTTCCGAACCCCAATTCTCTCTCTTTTATTCATAAACCTAAGAGATTCGTATATATTGAGTCTAAAATATGTAAAAGTATACAATCTGGAGTAAATAGAAAAAATAGTTAAGTACTTTACAATCATGAATTTTAATACTCCACCCTTACTTTTTGGGAGATAAATATAATAATGATATATTTTCAGTGACCTAAACATTATATATTAAGATGTCATCTCATGTCATGTAGTACCCGTTGCTAAATGTCGATCCACTAGCATATAATACAATTGACTTGTTTTTTAATTGTCATATTTTGAAGTCTATGTTGTAGTAATTACAATTTTTTTTTTAAGATATTCAATCCAAAGCCATTTTGGAGTAAATATAACGAGTACATAGGTTTTGATGGGTCTCTAATAGACTGTGATCCATGAAAAAAATTACTCTCTTTGTTTCGTTTTATTTATTGTTTTAGGGTTTTTATCTATAATTAATAATTAATTTTATGGATAAATATATTCATCCCTCATATATATCATAAACTCTTATTCAACTATATTTTCTTAAAATATGGTTTGTGATAGGGTTAAATTAGAGAGAGAGCGTGTGAAAATATACAAAATAATAAATATTTTGATATAAAATAAAAAAGTTAAAATAACAAATAAAACACAATGGAGGAAGTAGAATGCAATATAAAATTTTGTACTTAGATCCCCTATTTATTACCTAAAAAAAAAAAGAAGAAAACAAGTGGCTTTTATCGGCTAATATTTGAATTAGCAATCTGATTAAACAAACGTATGAAATGAATGGGATTAGTATATTTGAGAAGAATAACATATATCTATAATTAAAAAATAAAAAAGAAAAAGAAAAGGATAATTGCAATGGGTGAAATGGCAGAATGAATCCACACCTCACAATTGTCTCATCAAATACTTCCAAAGTAAACCCCTAACCCCTAATTTTGCCTTTGGAATTTCCAATTCTAGAACCCTCCAATTCTTTCCCATAAAGCTTAAACCCACACTGCACTCCAGCTATCTACTTCCCCCTCCCACCTAACCACGAAGAAAACGGATTGAATTTCAGACGAGAACACTAAGATTTTATCTGGGTTTTGTCTAGAATTTGAGAAAGATGGCCCCTGTGTTGAGCAGAAGTCTGGCCTCTGCAGCGATGGCCGTCAGCCCAAACACGTCGTGTTTTTCTATCAAGAGTGGTGGGAAGAGCAGTCGGGGTTTGTTGAGAAGCGCTTTTTTACCTAGGAGTGGATTGAAGAACGCTTTTTTGAGGAGTGGGCTAGAGTGGAAGGTGGAGAGGCGGCCGAGCGGAGTGGTGGTGAGATGTGACGCCTCCGCCGTCGCTGAGAAGGAGGCTCCGGAGAGCGCTGGAGAAACATATGAATATCAAGCCGAGGTGAAAATCTATTCTTTTTTGTGCATTTTGTGGGGGAGTTGGGAAAAGAAATGAAGATTAGAACAAGTTGGAATTGTTATGAACATTAGTTTTAATATTATTTGATTGGATTGTTTTGGGTTTTATAACGTATGTAATTACGCCGGTCTATTTATTAAGAATTGAAAGTTTACGTGGTGATGTTGGGTGTTTGTATTGCTTTCAGGTTAGTCGATTGATGGACTTGATAGTTCACAGTTTATACAGCAACAAGGAAGTTTTTCTTCGTGAGCTTGTAAGGTAAGGACGTGCTGTAGTTTCGTATTCGGTATTTCACATTGTGTTCGAGACTCCATTATGAAGATGTGAATGTGTATGTGCATGAAATTTCTTACTGCACGAGTGACATTGAAAATCTTTTGTTGAAAGAAGTTGATGGGTACGAACAGTAAATCTGTTCATTGTTGGGCTGGGTTTTAACTAATCTGTTTTCTGCAGTAATGCAAGTGATGCTCTTGATAAATTGAGGTTTTTGAGTGTGACTGAGCCTGCATTACTTGGAGATGCTGGTGAGCTGGCGATCCGAATCAAACCCGATCCGGATAATGGAACTATTACCATAACGTATGTATTTATTTGATATCTGTTGTAGTTATTGGAATGGAAGATTACATAGTGTCGTTTCTTCCTTGCAGGGACACTGGTATTGGAATGACGAAAGAGGAGCTTATAGACTGTCTTGGAACCATTGCGCAGAGTGGCACTTCTAGATTCCTAAAGGCGTTGAAGGTTAATTTGTAGTCATATTGTATGAAACTCAGCTCGCTACTGTAATTATTCACCTGGAACATAAAATTGTATTTTCACCTCGTGTAGGAGAACAAGGACATTGGGGCTGACAATAGCTTGATTGGCCAATTTGGTGTCGGGTTCTATTCTGCTTTTCTGGTTTCAGAAAGGGTACTTTTGGTTTCTACATCCTCTAATTCATGTTATTGATAATTTATCAAATGTTTGGGATAACCTTTTTCTTTTCTTTTGTCATAGGTGGTCGTGTCAACAAAGAGCCCCAGGTCTGACAAGCAGTATGTTTGGGAATCTGTGGCTGATAGCAGCTCCTATTCAATTAGGGAGGAGACTGATCCCAACAAGTTACTCACTCGAGGCACCCAGATTACACTTTATCTGAGGGTATGTCCTTTTCTTTCGTGCACTCAGATTTTTCCTTGAGTAATATATCTCATTAAGTTTGATGCAAGGCTTATTCATTTTCTGCTTGTGGCAATACTAATTTTCGATGCAATTTGTTCTTTAGGATTTGTTATTCAAGTACAATCAACTTAGTAACTTTTGCTTGCAGGAAGACGATAAGTATGAATACTCGGAGCCTACAAAGATCCAGAGTTTGGTCAAGAATTATTCGCAATTTGTATCATTCCCCATCTATACATGGCAAGAGAAATCAAGGACCATTGAGGTTTGACTTTTATATCATGAGTATTATTATGCTCTGACCATGCTTTGTTGCTGATGACACTGGCATGTGGTATGATTACAACCAAATCATACTTTTGCCTTTGGGGGGGGGGGGGAACACCCTTCCATCTGCTACTCTTACCTTTCACAAGTCATTATAATGCGATGCTGGCTTCAGATATTATTGTGCTAGTGTATGTATATATGATATAACCATGCCAGGGCCAATCCAAGAACGCTGGGGCCCGAGGCAAATCTTAGAGGAGGCCCAAGTTACAAAGAAAAAATAAAAATAGAAAAAATATTTGTATTTCTTTTTTTCTTCATTGCGAAATTACTTATTAACCTTTATATCTGAAATATAGAATGGTTGAAGTCAGGAGAGAGATTAATAAAAAACAGTAGAGTTATTAATGACTTAGAATAAGGGTGTAGATTTATATGTAATCAAAAGATTAGTATGTGTATGTAAACTAATTAAAGAAAATAACAGATTCATCTTTTTCTAAGTTTTAATCATCCACTAAATCAAACATTTTTAGTGTCTGTAGTCATCTTAAATCTCATCAGTCCTACACCAAGAAAAAAAAATCTCATTTTTATAATAATTTATCCCGAGTGTGTGTGGACCCCAAGTGTTACCTTTCTTCTTTTGTATAATTTTTATGTGGGACTAGCTTTACTTACTGCTGAATGTTTTCAAAATTTGGCAGGTAGAAGAAGAGGAAGAACCGAAGGAGGGAGAAGAAGTACCAGAGGTAATTTCATTTTAGAATCAGTTGATGATAATTTTGTGTTTCCCCTTTCAAAGTAGTAGAAGATGTTATATATTTTTACTTTGTGGTGCCTTTTCCCAGGGAGAGAAGAAGAAGGTAAAGAAGACCAAAACTGAAAAATATTGGGACTGGGAATTGACAAATGAAACAAAACCTATATGGGTAAGCCTCGCCTGCCATTCATCTAATTTTTATTTTTTTGATTCACATCTGTCGCCCTTTATGTATTCCTTTTTTTGAATTCAATATGCAGATGCGCAGTCCAAAAGAAGTTGAAAAAGATCAGTATCAAGAATTTTACAAGAAGACATTCAATGAGTTTCTTGATCCACTTACCTATACCCATTTCACCACAGAGGTATGAATGCTTATGTTCAATGGGCTGGGAAAACTTTGATTGTCTCCCTATAATTTTGATCTCATACTTCTGCAGGGTGAGGTGGAGTTCAGAAGTGTACTCTATATTCCTGGAATGGCACCTCTTAACAATGAAGATGTTGTCAATCCCAAGACTAAGAATATCCGTTTATATGTGAAACGTGTATTTATTTCAGATGATTTTGATGGTGAATTGGTAAGAACTTACACCATGCCTTGCGACTTGTTTTTTTTCCCTGCTTCCCTTATGAGCACTAAGTGCTTCCTCTTGACTTTCAGATATACTTTCTTGACCCCTGCTTAATGATTTGGTGTGCTTTTTACCACCTAATTTGAATAACCTTGTGCCATAACTTAATTCTTTCATTGTTGTTTTAGTGAGCATATTATGTAGTTTTATATCTAGACCTTTTTTTTTGTGAACGAAGCATGTCAACTTTTTTTCCTAAATACATATTGGTGTCTCATAAGCTGTAGCTGTGATTGTAGCATGGTTTATCTTTTGTTTTTAACATAAGAATTAATCAGGAATATGAATATGCTGCCAATATTGCTCATTTCACGCTCCTTAGAAGCAGTTTTATGCTTGTTCTGTTTTCTATGTATAATAAGTGGATGTCATCCATGTGGAACTCCTGAATGTTTTTTTTTTGGGGTTCCTCCATTCTTTTGTTATTTATACTTTCTTTATATAGGATAGCGCTGTTAAAGATTTCCCCTCAGTTTGGATATCCTTTTGATGTGGTTCTAGCTTTCTAAGTTGCAGAAATATTTTCTTCAATTATTAGCCACTTGATGATTTAATCCTCTATGTTTTTGCCTTTTCGGCAACCGGATTTCCTCTGTATTCTGGATTGAACTGGTAATGCTTGTTTTTAACATAAAAACCAATTCAATGACCTGTAGTTCCCAAGATACTTGAGCTTTGTGAAGGGTGTGGTGGACTCAGATGACCTTCCGCTTAATGTTTCCAGGGAGATCCTTCAGGAGAGTCGAATTGTAAGGAAGTCCTTTCTTATTGCCAAATTCAAATCAATAATATATGTTTCTAGTCTTTTTTAAATAACTGAATTTATTATATTTTCTTGATCCAGGTAAGGATAATGAGGAAAAGACTGGTTAGGAAGACATTCGACATGATTCAAGATCTTTCTGAAAGTGAGAGCAAAGAGGTCAGTTGTAAATGAATAAATAAATCAATGTGTGTTTTCTCATTTTTCATGCGACTTGTACCTAATGCTGGTGGTACAATTTAGGATTACAAAAAATTCTGGGAGAATTTTGGGAAGTTTTTGAAGCTGGGTTGCATCGAGGACACTGGAAATCACAAGCGAATAACACCATTGTTGAGATTTTTGTCTTCCAAGAGGGATGAAGAGCTAATAAGTTTAGATGAGTACATAGAGAACATGGGTGAGAATCAGAAAGCTATCTATTACTTGGCCACAGACAGCTTAAAAAGTGCTAAATCTGCTCCTTTCGTGGAAAAATTGATACAGAAAGGCATTGAGGTATGTACGCATACCAGAATCGATTAATCTTACTTTCTCTTGTCAAGAATGATGACTAAACTAATCCATTCGCTTGATCAGTCGAGCATACTCCTTTTTTCGGTCTAGGCTTCAGATCCATTATGATTGATCTTAAAAAAATATGGCATCAATTATAAACATGGAGTCTGCATGTCCCGTTTGGAGTGGAATTCATTGTCATTTAATGTGCCATGCATGCTAATCACTTAATCTGCAGGTTCTATACTTAATTGAGCCAATTGATGAAGTTGCAATCCAGAATTTACAAACATACAAAGAGAAAAAATTTGTTGACATCAGCAAGGAGGATCTAGAGCTTGGTCAGTATCTCTAAGTGCTTCATTTTCTTCAAAAAAATCCGTCCTGCTTTAGGAGAATAGTCTTTTGTGGGTTCCATTTGTGCAGTTGAAAAGGAAAGTCCTGGTTTTTTCGGGTAAGATGTATTGATGATTTAAGCCTAATTCTGTATCTGAATGACAGATGACGGAGATGAGGTGAAGGAAAGGGAAAATCAACAAGAGTTTAATCTCCTCTGTGATTGGATAAAACAACAACTTGGCGACCAGGTGGCTAAAGTGCAAGTCTCGAAACGCTTAGCTTCATCACCATGTGTGCTTGTTTCTGGCAAATTTGGATGGTCAGCCAACATGGAAAGGTGCCATTTGTAGTATGCATACATATTGATTTGACAATGCTCATGTTATCATACTGATAGTTATCCACCATTATTTGGTATGATTACCTCAAATAGATTGATGAAAGCACAAACTCTTGGGGACACAGCAAGCCTTGAATTCATGAGGGGTAGAAGAATACTCGAGATCAATCCAGACCATCCAATCGTCAAGGATCTAAACGTATGATAAACGCGTATTCCAAATTCGAGATCTAATTGCTGTGTGTACATCCGTTTTAGTCACACTATTTGCTTTTGCAGGCTGCCTGCAAGAATGCACCCGACAGTACCGACGCCAAGAGGGCCGTTGAACTGCTATATGATACGGCCTTAATCTCCAGTGGATTCACTGTAAGTTTTAGAAAGTTCTGCAGCAAACATTTTTCTTGTGCTTGTAGCAGCAGCTCTCTTATTGTTTTTTTCTTGCCTGCTGCGAATAACAGCCTGATAGCCCTGCTGAGCTCGGCAACAAGATATATGAGATGATGGCGATGGCCCTCGGGGGTAGATGGGGTAGATCGGAGGATGATGGAGGCAATGTTGAATCAGACGCCACCTCAGAGGCCGATGATGCAACCGATGTCATTGAACCGCAAGTCGTCGAGCCTTCAGAAGTGAGGACTGAGAGTGAGAGTGATCCTTGGGAGTGAGTGATTATTTGGTGGGTTTTTTTTTTGCCATAATTCAAAGGAAAAATGGTAATGTTCTGATTATGCGTGACAGAGTAGATGCAGACTAACTTTTTATTGTTGAGTTTTACAAAGTCAAATTATATGTACTTTCTATATGCGGGTAGTTTTTTTTTACTTGGTTTCAATTTATTGGCGAAAAATGTCCGTTTAACCAGACTATGATGACTTAAAAGTCCATTTAAAAATTTTAATTTATCGTTCAAAAAGATAAATAGATTGAGTTTATCACTCTTGAGCCGTAAGTAGGGCATTTTTTTTTTCCGGATCACCCTCCAGAGTTACTTTTTGTGTGTGATAATTTTTTTTTTTTTTCAATTCTTAAATAAAAAAATTAATTAAATTAAATCATAATAATTTGAAAATTAAAGAATTAAAAAAATTAAAAAATAAAGATTTGGCACGAAATCTATATTATATCTAAAAGTAAGATAGTCTAGGGTAAAATATTCATCTAATTTTCCTGCCTAAATCACCCTAACTATCAAATAAGGAAAATTTGTGATAGTTAATTTGCGTAATTAATCATATTAATACCATGCATTAATTAATAAGAAACCGTCATCCATCTATATATTAATTATTAAATATAGTATTATCATTAATAAACTATATATATGGTATAAACAAAAACTAACATAAATATAGGCACCCAATATTTAATTGATCACCTAAATATTTATAACAAAAAAAAAGTCAAATCAACCCTATATAAACCCAATATATAATCTCTCAAATATATTACAAATTAATAATTACGCGGTCATTGATACTGTATATTTACCATAAATATAAATCTTGATACTTATATAAAATATGAGGATAAAAATAGTACAATATTTTTGCTCTTAATAATTAGATATTAATATATTTGAAATCAATAATTACATCTTGACAAAATATATAATAATTACCAACTAATCCTATATGTTATATGCATATTCCGTCACATAAATTAATTTATAAGTTACCATAATTAGGTACTCTTATACCATGATTTAATATATCTTAATATTAATATATATAAGCAAATAAGTATACTTTATATTATATAGTAATTAACTAGCAGTTTTCCAACTAAATATCATTTCCATAAACGGAATTTTTTATTACCTAATTACAATATTTATATTGATTAAATAATTAGATAATTAATAATTAATTAATTGGCTATGCATTATCCTAATTAAAAATATAAATGGTCCAATATTTTATAATAATATTTGATATATAACCACATTATCCTAATTTAAAATATAAATAGCTCGATATTTTTAAATAATATTTCATATGTACTTAATGTTGAGAATTTAAATACGTGAAAGACATTATTTTACATCAGCTAATTTTTTGAAGATATTAATTATTATTTTATTTTCTTCGTTATGAATTTTTCTTCAAAGATATATTGGGTGAAAATGAATTTGTGATCACCATTCTCATTCTTGATTCGTTTCGTGTTATTAACCAATCACCCAAAAAGTTTGATATAATTAATTAATGCAAATTACCTATTTCTATGATTAACCATATATCAATACCTAGCCATATTATAGAAACCTTAAATTTTTAAAAGGGAAATATCTATGTAATAATATATCTAATGTTTTTGTAAGCACCAAATCTTTAGTGGAGGATAATGTGTGTAATTATACATAAAAACAGCTTCAAAAATTATATATATAGAAACCATATTTAATTTTTAATTAAACAATTAACCAAAACATTTCATATAAATTAATTCAAATTGCGTGATTATAGAATTTACCATATGTGAATACACATTCCAAATATATCACCTCATGTTCATCTATAAATATAGTTGTATCATATCAACTCTTGCATTCAACATACCTCATTCATTCCAAAGTTGTTAGTATTTTAGAATTAGTCATGTGGTCGTGTTGTTGAATCTCAGTTTGAAGAAGAAAACACAGAAATTTGATGATCCAGTTTGTTTCATATTCACCAAATGTTTGTCTGCATCCATACATTTTAAAAAGACAAGATGCTCTTCAGTAGCTTCTACGCTACTAGGATTTTGATTTTATATATTCATAGTCAATTGTTGTAGCTAGAGCTGATTATTTGGTTGTAAACTCATTATTATAAATTGAATCTCATAAGTTGTGAGATTAATTGTTTCGTTCATTTCTCATTTCTAATTGGTCAAATTTGATTCTTTTATTTTGATATCAATGCTATGATCCTTCGTAATACATCAATATATATTCTCATATATGATCCTTTGCAATAGATCGATATTCTCAGTTTTTTATTTATTTATTTAATTATTTTTGTGCTCCTCTTTTATTACATACGTACCCTTCCATGACTCAGGCTCATGATCCAATCATTATATCATAAAGCAAAAACTATATCATAGTTTATGGGATCAATGCATTGATTTAAATTCCAAAGCCGCGATCAATGTGATTTAATTTGCTCTTAATTATTATTAGTTGTTCCAAGTTTATCATGATGAAAATTTTTCATAAAGATAAAAAAAAATATTGTGCTTTTATATATCAACTTTCAATTTATGCAGTAAGTGCATTTTTCTCAATAGAAAAGTAATCTCTTAATTTTTTTTATATAATTCTCTTTTATATTTATAATTAAATAGGATTCTAAAATATCGATTTTTTTTATTGAAAACCATTTATAGGTTTAGACCTTTTATTTGTAAGTTACGTACGGTATATATTGTATATACAAGATTATTTATTTCATTTTTTAATTATTTTGTAGAATATTAATTAATATACCATGTTTATTCATAATACTAAGTTAATTAAAAAAATTCACGCCAATAATTAATTAGCAAGTGCATTGTTTGATATATGTATATGTCGTATATGTATTTATTTTATGTTAATTATGATTAACGAGAGATTATTGGTTTGAATATATAATCATTCATATGACATTTAAACCAATCAATCCACATTTTAATGCACATACCATATAAAGATATGGTATGCAAATACATTTTACTTAACTATGAGATGCATATTAATTAGTCAAATTTACTTATATAATATAATAGAAGTAGTTATAGAAATTAGATATACTTTAAAAGAAAACCTCAATTTTCCCGCCTAAATGCACATTCTCCGTAAATGAAAAAATATATTAATTGATCAATCAATCAATATTTATATTACACCGACCCCCACCACCATCTTCCACCAGCCACCACCATATTCTTCCCCAACTAAAAACAACCACAGTCTACTTCCCCTCACCAAAAAAACTAGATGTACAAGAACATGGTACTCCAGAGCTTGCAAATGGATTGAAATTGAGGGTGGAGAAGAAAGGGTCGGTAGTTGATGACAGCGAGTCATTGAAAATTTATAGTTAAATGGGATGTCGTTGACGGGAATCTGCAATTAAAAAAGGAGGGGAGGTTAGGGAAGATGATGCATAATTTTTTTATTTTTCAATTTTTAATTAACATTTATTATATTATTTATTTAGTAGTGTATAATGAAATTTTTGTAGTGTGTGAAAGTAAGAAAACTGGTATTTTTGTAATTTAAAAAATAATTATTTTTGAATTATTTTAATTATTGGTGGGTAAATAAGATTTGGTTGTGTATTTTGAACACCTCGTATTTTATAATAATCCAAAATTTATGCTTAATTATGTTATACACATGATTGAAAACAGGTCGGAAAGTGAAGATGAAATTAACATAGCAATATTAGTTGCAAATGGCCAAAAAATTATTGAGGAAGAATGAATCGATGGGAGCTGAAAAGATAGAGGACAAATTGAATAGTGATAAACTATAAAAAAATAAAGATACTTTTTAGGCTAAAGTTTTCATATTTGAATATAATCATTATTTTAATATTTTAAAATTTTGTTAGGTACATCGAAATTTATTGTAATGTTTTCCCCACATGTTTCTATTCAAATAAATATATTTTTATGCTAAATGCATGTTTGACACATTGAACAAATCAAGCATTTCATTAGTGAATTTAGTGTAATTAATTCTATGTTTGTATAGAAAATTCATAAAATAATTAATTTTTTTTATTCATTTTTATGTTATCATATAACAATGATCCATTTTAGATAAATAATTTCACTTATTGATATTGTTTCATGAAGTAGTTTATGCATCTCAAATCCTAATTGAGTTTCAATTATATACGAGATCTATATTCTAATTTTTAGAACTTTGACTGTTGGGCAATCAAATTATGCTAAATCATGTCGAAATGAATAATTTTCTTAATTAGCAAATTTATATTATAATGATCTTCAAATTTGCGAGAACCCATATTTGAGTATTTATATGCTACGTACCTTATTTTATCCAATAAATTATTTATACCAAACATTTCAAATTCTTTAATGTTTTCTTTAATTATTAGATATCATATGTATATTTTACATTTCATACATAAAAAAATGACCAATGTTTGCTTTCACACTACGTATAAACTAACATTTTACAATAATACGAATTAATACATTCATACACATATGTAAGGAGATATAAAATGATATGATGTTAAAAATGGAGTTTGAGATATTTTCTACACATAAAACAGATGATGGCAAAACATTAATCAAATCCCCAGGAAGTGTTGCTCAAGCCGTGACAACTCTCCATCGATGATGTCTTATTCACTTCACACACTCTAGAGGGATGATGAAGATGTATATATTACAAGAATTTTCTTAAATGTGTTTAACATATGTTTTTTTCTTCTTCTTAATTGTTCTCATTGCGCTTACAATCATAAATAATTCAAATTATATTTGTAATGAATTTCGGGCGGACAAATTATATATGTTATTTGTTTTATTGGGCACAAGGAATGAAAATTTATTAATAAATATGTGTTGTCTACCGATAAATAACGCATAAATTAACTTGACCATAACATTATATATTCTGTATACAATTTATGATTGTTTTTATTAATTATTTAATGATAATTTAATTATTTTATTTATAAAAAATATTTATTATAAATTATTCATATATTTCTTGCTGATGTCGTGCATCGCACGGGTTGTAATACTAGTGCTATAGGAATAACATATGATGATAGGGAATTTGGTGTGATTTAAATCCTCTACTACATTATTCACGTCTCATTTTCAAGATGGAAACTCAAGTAAAATGCACAATAAGTAGCACTAGAAGTTTCTATTTTTTAATAGCGAGATACGAAATGAGACACGAGTTGTGGATTGATAATTCATGAAAATTGTGCTAAACAATCGAAATAACTTGGTACAGATAAACCAATAATCAAATTTCAGAAAATTAATATTCATTTTTTCATGACCTGTAGGGAGTAGTACATTAGAGATGACTATTTTATTTTTATATCAAGAATTAACCTGTAATTACTATCGAGATGTTCACTGGGTAAATTTTGTCCCTATATAATATTAGAGATGACTATTATCCTCATTTCTAGAGGGTGGGGAAGGATTTTGGCAAAAACATAATTTATTGATGCAGACTTTAACTTTACAATCATTTCGCATAACGGCAAGATTGCAATCGGAGTTGTTGCATCTAGTTCCGATTGGTGAAAATACGAAATCGTCGCCCGATTGGGACGCCATGTCACACAGTAATGACGAGCCTGCCAATTTGAATATTATCAAGTAGGGTTTGAAATAATGATGCTATATTCTATCTACAATATAGTAGTAATAATAAATCAAGTTACAAAATAAGAAAATTTGAACAAATAAAAATAGTAGATTGATCAAAAATATCATGAACGCAGAAATTGGAGTTAAAAATTGTGATATAACAATTGAGTACTTATAGACATCAAATATCATCTCTAGACAAACATTTTGAATTTCAAATTTTAAATTGCATTGGAATGTACACAAAAATATGGTAATAAATTAAAATTTGCACAAAAATTGTTAATCAATAATTTATGGTAATCAATTACAATACATGACACAATCGATTACACCAAACTAATTTTGGTAATGAATACTTTAATTTATGTATCAAGCAAATGAAGAATATATAATCCTATTAGCTAGTATGGAAACTATTACATAAATTATTATATTCAAACATAAAATTCTCAATTATAAATTGATTTTCGTATTTATTGTATTTTTTAAGAAATATATACCTATTTAGACACAAACTATGGAAAAATATTATATTATATTATATTATATATTTATTGATATATAGATATAACTTATTAAATTAAATTTATATATCTATAATATACAATCATATTATATTAATGATTAAAGATATGATAAAAAAATTAAATCAATATATATATATATATATATAATCAACTTACTATTTTGAGATAGTGTATTTAGACGGAAAAACTTGAATTACTATTTAAGGCATACTTATTTGTTTTTGTACTCCTATATATTAAGATTAAAATTAAGATCTCAATACAAAACAATTGTCAAAATGTAGTTTCCTAAAATTGATTTATATATTATGATTTTGATTTACATGGTTCAAAAATATTTATAATGAAAATGATTTATTTATCTTCGGTAACGATGTCATTATATATTTTCTAAACTAAGAAAGGTAAATTTGCTAATTAAATATACATTAATTATAGATAGTTAATTTTTAAAGATCCCGTCGATGTTATGAATGGTTATATAGATAGATAGCTAATTTAGCGGCAGCATTCTTCACGCATAGTTTATATGATAAGAATATATACATAACATTCTAATTAAATCGCATATAATTAGGTTTGTTATATATTTCTGGAATTATATTAAATAATTGAATATATATATATATAAGTCATTTACTTTTCGAAAATAGTATATATAATTAAATTACAACATATTAATTTACTTTATATATATATATATATATATATATAGGGAAAGGATCAAATGAGAACACTTTCCCCAGGTGGGAACTAGGAACCAATCCTAACCCTTATTTGACTCAATCTGTGGACGACTCACATTAAATCAGATTTAAGTGGATGGGCGGTGGCATTCCTGTAATTTTCAGCAACTTTGTGGGAGGAGGGGTAATATAGTAATTCAATAATTCTTTCCTTTTGCTCTGAGACTAAAATGATCGAAGTAGGAGGCTAAAATTGATGTGACATTTTCCACTAAGGTTCACTGTTCCCAATTAGGGTTTATTACATTCCAATTATGGCTCATCTGATCCCAACTAGTAATTATGAGATTCCCATTAGGGTTCACTGTCTCCAAATAGGGTGTATTGCATTTCATTCCAATGAAATCATCGTTCCATTTTTATTTATCAACACATGCTAAAATGAGAAATGCATGAGGTTAAAATGAGCGAAGTAGGAGGCTAAAATTGAATCTGGACAATTTCTGAGTTCAATTCCGATTTTGCCCCTAATGAGACGCGTGAATTGAAGATTTTCATTTTAATTATAAAATTGCCACCGAAAATCAGGATTAATCTGGATCGTTCAGATTTTGGAATGGAGGGATGAGATTGGTTCCTAGTTCCCACCTAGTGACTGGTTCTCACCAGATCCCATCCCTATATATATATATATATATATATATATAAAGATTAAGATTATAATATCTTAAGTTTATATATGTGTGTATATCCGTATTATAATATCATATAATAGTTAATATATCTTAATAATGCATAAACTATTGTATTATATTAAATTAAAGATTAAAGATACGATATATGATATACAGTATAATATAAATAAATTAAATTAATATATATTTAATCAACTTAATTACTATTTTGAGGCGGTGTTTTAGACAGGAAAACGACAATTACTATTTTTAGTATACTTTATTGTTTTTATATATATTAAGATTAAGATAAGATAAGATTAACGCACATAAAAATTGAATTGAAAAAAAAAAAAGATGAAAAGCACGTAAGGTTGATAGTGGAATAATTAAGGTAGGTATTAGTAATTAATAACAATTGGTAAAATCGGTCTAATTGGTCCTTCTCTCCCAACCTTAGAATACCAATATCAGCAACCACTCCAATTACCCAACCATTTTAATATTTAATTAATTTTCATCTCTTACACATCATCAATATTTATCCAACCAAATCACATCTATTTTACTTGTACTAAAAATAATATAAAAATTATAATTATAAACAAGAAAATGACAATAGTCCAAAAAGAAAAAATAAGGAATAAATAAAACTAAATAGTCAACTCTAAAAATATTATAAACTAATTAAATGACATTTCATAAAATAAAAAAAATCGCACTCATTAAATGGTATTTCCTAAAATTACATGAAATAAAAATTTATTATTTAGATATATAGAAAGCTAGAGAAAAAAATAGATAATTTTAAAATGTGTTAAAATATAGCAAAATTGATGTCTATTTATAAAGAATAAAAAATATGAATTTTGGTATATTTTTTATTTATTTTTATTATATTTTATATAAAAAATATATATCAATTTTATATATATTTCAAAATAAAATTAATTAATCAATAGGATGGAGACAAGTATCTCCATCCTATTAGCCAAAATAATGGTTGAGATGAGAGCACATGTGGTTGAAATTGGGGCTGGTCGATCGAGTGGAGGTGCTTTTCAGATTTTTTTTTCCCACATAAAGGCGACCACAGTGGGTGTGTTCGCTGTTATTCTTAGTCTTAGAATTGTGATTTGATCTCAATTTTCAAGATGGAAACTCAAGTAAAATGAGTAGCACTCAGTGTTCTATTTTAATAGTGAGATACAAAACGAGACACGAGTTATTGATTGCATAATTCATGAGAATTGTCTTGAATAATTGGAATAACTTGCTATAGAGTATAGACAAATCAATAATCAAATTTTAGAAAATTAATATTCATCTATTCATGACCAGTAGTACATTAGAGATGGCTATTATCCATTTTATTGGAAGTGCAAATCAATTATGGATCAGAGTGATTTCCTCATGCGTAGAGGTTGAGGGAGGATTTTGGCAAGAACAGAAGCCATTGTTACAGATTTTAACTCGATAATCATTTCGCAGAATTGCAAGATTGCAATCGGTATTGTTGTTGCATCTAGTTCCGATTAGCAAAAACACGAAAACACCGTCCCGGTCGGACGCCGTGTCCCACAATCATGACAAACCTGCAATTTGAATATTATCGATTAGGGACAATTGAGATAAATAGTCATTTATGATAGTGAATTGATCACACGTCAAGTAAAGTTTGTTGACTAACTGCATGATAAATTATTATTTTTTTGGAAAATTTTAAAAATTATTTCTTTAAAAAAATGCAAATTGTTTTGAAGTATTAGTAAATTTTAAAATGCAAATTGTTTTGAAGTATTAGTAAATATTAATAAACACCTGTGATTG
Organism: Perilla frutescens; assembly: GCA_026008535.1. Taxonomy (NCBI): domain Eukaryota; kingdom Viridiplantae; phylum Streptophyta; class Magnoliopsida; order Lamiales; family Lamiaceae; genus Perilla; species Perilla frutescens. The sequence goes on along the minus strand of BRKX01000018.1, from coordinate 7,315,301 downwards.
ATTCCTGCTTATGCTAGCTTGCCAATGCATTCTCGCCTGATAGGAAAACATCAAATTCAATTAATTCAAAAAAAATAAATTAATTAACATTCAATCTAATGATTATCAGTGAGGCATGCTTTATGGTTTTGCATGATTGTCTCATAGCTCACCCTTTGCTTGCCTCAATAGCCGTTCTACCTTACAGAATCAAACTTTTTTTCTGTATATTCAGTCTCATCGATCATCAATCAGTGCCTCACAACCAGCACTAACTGCTATATATATATAGGGTATGGTTTAAATAGAAACTTATATTGGTGTGAGAAATAGGGATTAATTTCAACCCTTAGATTTTGATGAATCGATTGATGAGATTCAATATTTATTGTGACATCCTGATCCCGAAATGAGAAGAGTTCGCCACTAAATAATTTTAAATAGTATTTCCTATTATTAAAGAAATAAATAAATAGATAAACAATTCACAATATTTCTTTTCAAAAGAAACGAGCTGCATTTTAACTTCAAAATAACTCCACCAACACATAAACAATAACGCAAATGCTCATTTTAACCTGTTAAATTAAATTAGCATTTCAAATTTCAAAACGATTATCAAAGATATCAAGCTGCTAAAAGAAAGGTTTTAAAGGTCTCAATCGGATATATTTTTAAAATAACACAATCTCTAAACATCTTAATTTAAATTCCCAAGAAATTCAACATGTTTTAAAAATTAAAACTAATTACATTTCCAACTTATAAAAGAGTTGAGATGAATTTTAAGCGCACATGAGCACGACCATTTAGAAACTTAGAAACTTTTCTCATAAATTCCTTTAAATAACCTTTACTAAATTGATAAACTGATTAACAAATAGTCCAGCTCCAGTCAACAGTCAACTGTCATCGTCCATCAACCAACCTCAAACTCCATTACTTGAAATCATTTGAAAATACCGGGGTTTGAACGTCATAAAACACTCAGTGGGTATAATATTTTTAAAATAATAGAAATGCACATAATCCACATAAATTAGTCGTCTAACACATAGCATAGTGAATTGCATGCACTTGAGACATATGCCACATGGGCCTGCGTAGGGTGTGACCACATAACTGTAGGGTGGTGTTAACCACAGTTGTAGGGTGGAATTAACCACAACTGTAGGTGCGATTCATATCTTAGCCCTTTCAACCTTGAATACTAATCGTAAACTATAGGATGATCACATACAATAGGGTGGTGTGAAACCACAATTGAACTGTAAGCAAGTGACATTGCAATTCACATTTGCATCATAGCACATAGATTCACAAAATGAATAACACAATCATTTATATACTTTAAACTTGGATTTTTAATTTACATAAATAGTAACATTTCATAGGACATACAAATGAGACATATAAAAACATTTAAAAATAAATATGAAACATTTATAAACTTGAGTTTAAAAATTAATTCACATAAATAACGACATCAATTACGTAAATAATTCAAGATGAGTTTAGTTATAACCCACCTTAATGGTCTTGATACTCAACAGGCGTTGAGTTTTATAGAAGACCTCTGAACCGTGTTTGTTGCTCTTTGGCCTACAAATTAATGAGTTTCCAACCCTAAGACCTTGTCATGACTAATAAATAATAGCTAAAAATCATAAATACAATAATAGGCTTATTTAAAAGTGTCGATACTAATCGGGATTGAATTAACTAAAGTAAACGTAAACTGAATAGTTGTAGTATTAATTTTTATATATAATTATCGAGCTTTTCCAGGAACAATTGAATGGTTTCTAGCCCTCAAACAATGATTATTCAAGACTTAAAACAATTTAGATAAGATAATTTTTGAAGATTGATGGGAAATAAAATCATATACTTGCTACTTGTATTTAAGTCCATATATCTATCAAATACTCCCATGAACTGTCTTTTCAACCTCTCAATTAAATCTACATGCATTGTCAAAAGCTCACTCACAACCCATCAAATGCTCAAAACATCTCATTTTCTAGGTTTATTTTCCCAAACTTAACACAATTGTACATTACTCTAGCATCATTAATTTTTTAAAGATATTATATCAAAACTTGGATAAGTTCATGAGCTCACTTGCTCAAATATTCGGTCATCACATAGACACCCCTCTAATACACCCAGTCAACTCCTACACTCTTTCATCTCTTTCAAACCATCATTAAATTATATACATAGACATATTTTCTACTTAAAACAGTTCCAGAATCATAGTCAACATAAATAAGAAGATAACCAGATATAAAACGGGGTTTAAACGTGATTTTTCGACAATTTTCGACATAAAAATAATAGGCCAAAACAACGTTGAAGCTAGAATCTGAAACCATATATGAAAAACTTATAAAGAGAGATTTATAACCATTTATAACATGAGAAATTTAGACTCCAGGAAGACTACGAACGAACTGTCAATGCAGCAGCAATAGCAGTAACAATTCACATTGATTTCTCGCAGCTATTTCGCATGAACTTTCGGTGTAAAAATGGTAGACCAAATGAGTTTTTATTTACAATTGGAGGCTAGATATATGTAGCCTGTAAGAAGAGCTTCAAAACGGTATAAAGTAGGGGAGAATCCAACGGTCGGATCGGCCGGAAATTGCAACGCAAGTCGGCTGCAGCACATGGCGACGGGATAGCAGGTCTCAACTGTTCCTTGCTTTCGTTTCCAACTTTCTGGACACATATTCGAATGAATTCTTGTGTAGCTACGATCTAATGAACGAGAGAGAGAGATAATGGTATAATTTTTGTAATTTTTAGCTATGGTTAGGTGATAGAAAATAGGTGATTGACCGATGGCTGTCAACGATGGAGGAGAAGAAGAGAAGAGGAAGCTTCATTTTTTTTTTACCCATCTCATAGATGTATTCTAATTCTAATAGATACACATATACACAATACTAGCTATTACTGCCGGCCATGCAATATGATTAGGTGGCAAAAAGATGGAATAGTCTTTGAAACTCATACCTATTTTCTAAAATATACAGAGTCTCTTCGATCCTTTGGTGATTTTTTGATTTTATATATATATACCTAGGCTAAGTGTAATTAATTACAAGTTTGTATATATAATTACGTGTAAGCATCTCCAGCTAGTAACTTAATGAAATATAAATTGAAAAGCCCAAAATTAAAACAAAATATTGAGTTCAAAAATTTTCATGGAATAAATTCTTTGGAGGTTTAATCGAGCTCCGATCTAAGTAAATTTGGGTCCACAACAATCATCATGACGTGTTCTTGGAAATATAAAATTTCATGTAGAAGCTTGGATGAAATCGAACCATTCAATCTCTCGTGACGTCTCAATATTTATCTCGTTATTCTTGACCCGAAAAAATAATTCATTGTATAATTAAACTTATAAAAAAATTTGTATAATAAATTTTCGGGGTGTTACATTTATCCCCATGTATTTTTGGTAGTTTTGACTATTCTAAAGGGATTAGGGCAATGGAGTAATTTTAACAAAATCTGAATATTTGCATTGATATGCATATCTTAACGTTTGTTTTAATCGATTTTTAATTAAGGAATTAACCACTAATCAACTACTCACACAATTATTGCGCCGGTTTTATTTGGAGAAACCAATCTCTACACACCTTTTACAGTATACAATAGTCTTTTTTTTTTAAAAAAGTAACATACAATCAATGAAGAAAGTTAAAGATTGACGTTTCTGTACCAATGTACCGATGTTGAAGCCGATTGTTAAAGAAAGTTGTTCACTTTCTATATATTATCCGGGGCATCGATAGTGGAAGAATCAGGTTTTTTCGTTGTTCTTTCAGATTGTGTTTACAATTATTTATTCATATGACATTGCAGTGAAATTAGTATGATTGTTCTTATTTTTCGTAAAATTTGTCATTTTTTTGTTTGGGCATATGGAATTTATTTGTCCCATACGCATTAATTCAATTTTAATAAATCTTAATATTCATACAATACCATCAATCGCGATGGACTTCTATGTGTAATATGCAAACACTGAGAAGTTTGTAATTAAACATTTTAGTGGATGTCAGTGGCCATTTTAATTGCGTGTTAATGTTGTTTGAGATCTGCAAAGCACTTAGGGGCATTTTAAAAAGCATTGCAAAATAGGTTTATCTAGCACTGCATAATGTAGTTGGATGCGGATGTATCATTAATTAGTGAATGCGTTGTTGAATTGTCACCTGGTGGCATAATCAAATTATACATTCCCCAGTGCGACCCTTCAACAAAACCATTTGTCAATCAAAAATTTCCAACTCTTAATGAAGGAATTAAGTTACGACATGGTACATCAAGAAATTCATATGATAGAGAGTGTTTCATGTGAAAATATATATTGCAACATGGAATGTGTGAAGCATGCAACATATGTTGACATATCCGGTACATAAAAGAAAAGACGTATCGTGTCGAATCGTGTTGATTGCAAGGGTCGGTTGGTTTTAAAGTTTTCTGGTTTGGAGGGTTATGTTGTTACAAAATTTATTTAGAGTCATTCTCGTACATTAGTATCTGAAGCATACAAGTATTTCATGAAGATGAATTTTAAGTTGGGTGTTGGTCATAAGAAATTATGTCTGTAGGGTCATCATGAATGGAAGATTTAGGTTTTTATGTTGTTCACCTCATTTATGTGTTTATGTTTATAGTTTAAATGATTTATTGTTAGTTTTGTAGAATTTGACCAGCATATATTTGGATGTATGAATAATTTTGCAGTAATTTAATTTAATAAGCATTACTATTCGCAACCCAACTTTCGTTTTCAGTATAGTTAGATGATGCGGGTCCCAGTTTTTCGGTCTTCTTGTGGATTTCTTGTTTTGGTTTGGAGTTGCAGCCGGCTTGTGGTTGTGCTTCAGCATTATGTTTTTCCCTTATGTTTTTCGGAGATAGCAGTCGGTTTGTGGCTACATCTTCAGTTCCTGTTTTGTTCGTTTCTTCTTCTAGTATTAGTTAGGGATGTGTTCACTTTTGGGACACATCTCGCTGCTGACTTTGTACGAGATGATTTGTGATATATATACAGGCTGGGCATGGTGCCGAATGCCCCACCCCTTCTAGGGTTGTTCTTTTAAAAAAAAAAAGCATTACTATTCGCAAAATACCGAGAATGATGAAATGTTTATGGTTGTAATATGCAAGCAGTGGAAACTTTGTAATTAAGCATTGCAATATATGTAGTCGCCAAAAATTTGTATGTGAAGGTTGTGTATCGCATATTTGCATCAGAAACATTTACTGGTTCAATAAGAAAGTCTTATGATTTAGAGTGCTGATATATCCAGTGCTGATATATATATTGTAACAGAGAAGATGTGAAGCATGAAACAAGTGATGACATATCCAGTACATCAAAGAAAAGACGTACTATGTTCAATCGTGTTGATTACAAGGCTCAAGTGGCTTTCAAGTTGTTTGTTATTCAAATTAGTTATGTTTTCGACTATTAATATATATTTCCCCATTTGTTAATGTATTATATATAAAGATAAATATTATGTTTTACATGCATTACTAATTATGTTTCTTAGCACTAACAATATTAAAACGAATCATTACAAACTAATAAAACAAACATTCTTATTAATATTTTTCTAATAATGATATGTAGCACCAACATCCATATTATTTAGCATCAAACACAATCTATTAGAAGAATAGTTTGCTCTGTAAATATTTTTTATAACTTTATACAACACTATAAGTATTGTAAATAAGTATTAAATAACTTCTCAAATTTTTGAATATTAAAGTAGAATTAACTGCGTTACTATGCACTAACAATATTACAATGAAGCATTTTACAATGAAATAAACTAACATTTTTAGTAATATTTTCTGAAATTGATTCTACCACCAAAATCCAAGTTATCTAGCATCTAATACAATATGTCCTTTATATTAACATGATCTTCAAATATTGTAATAACGTTATGTAGCACCTTCAGTATTGTAAAGAAGCATTAAACAACTTTTCAATTTTTTTTTATATTACTATGTATTTTCAGGCTACCAAAACTTTACCAGAATCATCTCGCATTGTTATATAAAGCACCAATAATTATATTACAAAGCACCAAATGAAATATTCACATAATAACATCATTAACAATGTTGTTCACATAAGGTTTTATATTAAGACCATAAATATTAGATAGCAGCAATAAACAACTGTTGGAAAATAGGATTTAATAAAGTGAGTTTTGACTCATTTTATCCGATTTTTCATGACCGAGATATTTAATTTTGGAGGAATTAAATACCGTATGATTGTTCTATGTTGTGAGTAGATAATCGTAGTATTTTTATTTGCTCAAATCCGATTTTCGGTGAGTGAGAAATAAATGGTTGAAGTTGGTCACATGATTGGGCATTTATGGTGTGTGGGATAATGTGTTTAAGACACATTAAATAACCACACATTGATTTCTTAATCAAGTTAAGAAGTGTATTTAAGTGTATTAACACTTAAGTGAAGTAATTAAGTGCACAAGGATGTGGACCATGAACCCACACGTGCACACACGCGCGCACCCGCCCGTGCTCATGCCCGAGCCCGAGCCCGTGCCCGTCTCGTCCTCGGACTTGGATATTGGCAATTGGACTTTGGGCGTACGTGGGCTTCCGGGGCTTAGCCGTACCAGTTTTACGGTACAGAAACGGTCGTGGAGCGGATCGGCAGATCGGCTATCCGGGTCTATAACGGTTGTGTAGCAGATTGGTTGACCGGGCCGTGGGTGCACTTGGTGCATGGCGCATGTCCAGCTTTGAAGGGTGCAACTCCCATGAGTTAAGAGCCTTCAAATGAGTAACTGTCATCTGGAGCTGGTGGACTTAGTGGGCTGGACTGTAACCGAAAGTAACTCCTATCGGGAGTCAAAGTCTGCAGCTGCTTTGGACACGTGTTGGGATCCGAGCCGACATGGGACACCTGTCGGGATCTGCAGAAGGTAACTCCTGGAGGGCTTAATGGCAGAGCTGTAACTCCATGGGGTTACAACACCTGGTTTGAATGCAACACCTGGTTTGAATGCCCTCAAACCCTAGATGTCCCATGCAGTGGAGATGTGCCTATAAATAAGACATCATGCATGGATCAACATGCTACATTCTGCATAAACGAACATCATCATATTGTTGCATACGAGTTCTTTCGAGTCAAAGTTTCTCAGTTCTCGACGTTATCTAGTTCGCCGGAGCCTTACCGGACTTGTGGTGCTACTGCCGGAAGGACGAAGCCGTTTCATCTTTAAGAGATAAATCGCCAGACCGTAAGCACTAGCCGGGGTGTAATTTGTCTTGTGGAGAGAGGTCCCCTTGATTCGGCTTGCCGGAATCTGCAATCGGGTTCTCGTCTATTTCATTGTTCATTTCAATTATTTATTGTAATCTTTCACTTATTTCTGTTCTTCTTGCAATTCAGTTGTAACCAATCCAGTCAAAGTGTAAACAACATATAACAACAACTTGTTAACATCCTTGTCATTTTACTCATTACTGAAACATTGAATCAAAATACATATAATCATACAAAGCATCAACATGTTGAATAACAAAAATTAAGAATTACTAGAGTGATACATATGCGTGTGTACACTTATATCTTTATCATTCTTGAATTTCGACCTCAAATCCTCTGATTGCATATCCATTTGTTTCTTCTTTATCAGTAAGAGTATTTCATCCTCAAAATCAAATGCCTCCTCCATCATTATTGACTGATTCGTTAAATCTGTTAAACAAAAGCATTATATCAAACCATCGAAGTTTAATAATAAAAAATTTTGATATTATACAGTAAAGTACCCGATTTTTCTCGGCTCTATAGCACTAATAAAATTCAGTTACATTAAAAGAACCCCAATAAGGCAAAATCCTTTGTTCATGTGATCTCAAACTTCAATAAATAGTAACATGATTCCATCGACATCCAAAATTGAAACACCATGTCATTTAATATTATTCTTCAAAATCGAGAAGAAAGATTGGGAAAAAAATTGGTCCAACACAAATAATCAATCCGTCTATATAACTTGATAATAAACACCCGGAAAATCATATGAAATAATTTTAACGATTTACAAATTCAACCCATACAATTACCTTTTTTGCTCTTGAGATATTTTTCTTAATCTTCAATTCACCGATGTCGCTTAGTAGACAACCTCCTTTCGTAGAAATCCTTCCACAGTAGCACCAACGGGATTCATTCAATTCTCGATGGTCTCTATTTGATTTTCATTTAATCGACAAGCTTCGTTCGATTTTTGGATGGTGCTTCTAAATCTTCACGGCGTGATGTCTAACTCGTCGAAATTCAGCATGATGCTCGTCTTCTTCTATATCATCAGTCGTCGTGATTAGTTTAGGAGATTCTCACCTGTTTTTAGATTTCGATTAATGATATGGAATTGCAATGAATTTGAAATATGGATATATGCAATGTATTTCCATGAAGATACGAATTTGCATCCAAATTTAGTAGATTATTCCATATAAATCATTTATTAAAATTACATGTTTACCCCGATTCGAATTAATTATACATTATAATAGATTTATCTAGATTTCCAACATTTAATCTCAACCATTAATCTTCTATGTATGTAGGGTTCAGATTTGCCCTTATTTCTCACATAGAGAGTAGTCCATATTATAACCAATCCATATATATATATATATATATATATATATGAGGAGAAGATGCTTCCGAAAACTCCATCAAGTACAAGGCAAACACACTGGCCATTATGAGAAAATTTGAGCTATTGAAAATTGGAACAGAAATCAATCCAAAAGTGAAGATTGCGAATACGATTCATTAAACGGCGTACCTCAAAACATAATCAGGAGAAGCCAATACAAAACAAATAGTTTGTTTCTACCAAAATTGAAGCTCATTGAATGTATGGAAGGATGCATAGAAGCTCAGATTCTCATACTTGAAAATCAACATCATAATAACATCATCATTTTTCTCATTTTCCTACCTAAAAGCACATGATTGAATAAGTTAGGGGTGAGAATATTATAGAAACAAAATAATTTGAATATATATTAATGTCCACATGAGTAAAGCAAAATTATTTTTTTAAAAGGGAAAACATATTGCATACACATCATGTGAGGTTTGAAGATATTAAACCATATATTATGTGCTCATACCACTTTATATATTGGCCTCTCCATGTGTCCAAAACATACAACTTTAGAGATCACCATTCATTTGGGGAAAAAAAGTAGAATTATATATGCCATAGAGAAGTTCTTTTACCTCCCTGCTCATATTTAGGATACAAAGATTTTAAGTTTTCACCCCCAACAATTAGATAATCCAAGAGCCCAAATTGGATAGAACAATGTCCATCAGTCCATATATTGTATTCAACTCTTTGCACAAAGAGATCAAGTACCCAAAGTGCACAAAACAAATCTCTTACACAGTGCTCATCTTGAAAAATAAAAGAAAGGTTGAGGGGCAATACCATAAACAACACTACACAGATAAAAATCGCCAAGCATTTTAATTTTTATCAATAAAAAATATGAGAAAAATGATGTATCTCTACCATAGTGCCCCAAGTCATTAGTTTTTCATTACCAAGAAACTCAAAGATATTATTATGCTATGACTCCAAATACAAATAAATAGCGCCTCTTTTTATTGTAGAAAAAACAAATGTCAAAATGAAAGATATACAGTAGAATATAAGAAGAATTGTATAGACCTTTCCTCTTGCCACCATACTGATCGTTAAAACGGGCTGACAACTTGTCGCACCATCTTCCTCTCTATCTTCATCCCAAATGTCATCCACTTGATCTCTGTAGGGCTTTTCATCTGCCAAAATCATTCGATACGGAAAATAAAAAAAAGTTCGACATTCTAAACACAATTAGGGTGTACTTTTTTGAGAAAATGTGGAAAAATATTTGCGGAACATTGCACCTTCATTGTCGGATATCACATTTTGCCGACCCTTGTCTTGAAATTGCAAAAATCGCTTCAGAAATTAGGAGAAATAGACGGGAAGAGACGTCTCCATTTGGCTGTCGCGCCAGCTGCAATGTCATCGGTTCCCTTCGTAGCATCATCAATTCAAAATCTTCTATTTCAATTCGGTGTGCTCAAAATTTAAGCATGGGTAGAGAGAGGAGTTAGAGACTTTTTTAAGAAATTGATTGATGGTGGATAGAGGAGAGTTTTTTCAACACAATTTTTAATTGGATGCTTCTATTAAGCCAATTCAAGAATTTTGTGAAAAATGTTAAAGAGAAACTGAGTTTTGCGTGAGAGGTAGCGAGAGAAGATAAAAAAATGAATTGAGAAAATCATGAATTTTGAGCGGTTTTAGAGAGTTATAATTGACGATTTAAGTGGGTTAATGGCCTACTGCCAATACGGACGACATGAACTTCTAATAGATGCTGGAAGATTTGACTTAAGCAAATGCCCACGAGATAGAATCTAATTGCTAAATTGCCATAAAATTGGAGACAAAATTAAATTTATTCTGTTTTTATATATAGTATAGATTAGCTTACCAATTTAAGATGCAAGTGACAATTTCACTCGATTGTCTCGACAGTTATAGGTGGTTTTAAAATCTATGAGATCAAAATAAAATTCACCAAGGTAATTGTAGCGGGATTGGTTCAATTTTGAGAAATTATTGAAACAAGCTTGTTTGTTAAAGAGTAGTGCTATTTTTTCATACATGTGGCCAGCCATAATACTTAATTAAAGTAAGGTTTTAATATTTGGTAAGTAACCAATTAAGATTTTAATAATTGATTAATGTTTGTTTACTCTTATAACCTTAATTCATTTTATAAAGAAGTTGATTTATTATTTTAAAATTGGAAGTTTTCTTATTTTTTATTTTTTTTAAATACTAAATCATATAATAAACAAGTTTATAAAAATAAAATATATTGTTGAATTTATTTTTGTTTCTTATATTTTATTTTATTTTAAAATTTTAAATCACATAATAATAAACTTTATTAACAAAACATATTATTGAATTTTTTTATCTAATATTCTTAATTATTTTGAAATTTTGAACCACATAACAATCAAATTTATTGATGCAATATATTATTGAATATATTTTGCTTTACTAATACTTTTATTTTATTTTAATATTTTGAATTAGATAATAATCAGATTTATTAATTAAATATTCTGTTGAATTTATTTTCATTTTGTTATATTTTTTATTTTAAAATTAAAAATTGAATAACATAATAATCAAATTTATTAATACAATATATTAAATAATTTATTATATAAAATAATTTTGAATTTAGTAAGATGTGTGTAAAATATATTTTTGAAATGAAAAAAAAATAAAAAAAAATTGAATTTGTTAAAAGGAGTATAAAATTTTGAATTTAGTAATGGGAGTATAAAAATTTTAATCATTTTTTTAAGAAGAAGAACCGATTAGTTTCTTATATTCTTAACCATATGTATTTTTTCTCTCCCTTTTTCATATTTAATTTAATATTTTAAAATTTTCTTATAATTAAATTAAGTTTAATTAATTGAGAATCAATCCAACCTATTAAGGCAATTATATATATGATACATTATATTTGTAATTATCGAAAATTACAAAAATAAATTTTGTTGATTATCACATAATTTTCAAATGAAATTCTTGTTTATTTTGGTACATATTAGTTTAATTTTTATTTTTTTCATTTTTATTAGAATTTATTTTCCATTAACATATTTGTAGAGATTTTTATGAATATTTCAAAATTTTCAAACACAACAAGGCAACATCTTTCTAGAATTGACTATAAGGGTGCAGGTGTAAATATACATCAATCAATAATTAAAATCTTAATTAACAACTTACCAAAAATTGAAATTTTACCTTTATTAAATATTATGGCCGGCCACACTATGGCCAATTAACATTACCCTTTGTTAAATATAGTTGTTGATTTGTGGATATTTACATTATTCGCAGGATCTATGTTTTAATGGTATGTATATTTGTGCAATTATGTGTATATGTATAATTATTATATTTAATTTTGGAGATAATTATGAGCCACAATAATTTAGGACTTTAAAGTCCCATAATAACACACATGTTTCCGAATTATATATTTTTTCTGCAAACTTATTTGATTTAAATCAAACATTAATTTCCTCATCACTATATCTTGCTGGATTTACACCAACAAACACCGGGTTTATTTTTCGATACCCCTATGCAAGATTTTACTGGACAATCATTTCGCATCACTGCAACATTGCAATCCGAGTCGCTGTAGCAACGAGTTCCAATTTGTAAAATACCGAAATCACCCTCTGATCGCGACGCTGCGTCGCACAATAATGACGAACCTGCAAATTTAAAAATTATCAAATTTTTTTCCATGGATGAATATTTGAAATAAAAAGAGGCAGTATATGTTACAAATAAAATTAGCCGATTAAAGTTTTAATCGGCTAATTTTAACGAATATAATTTATTTGCCAAATCGTATTTAATTATGTAAGGATGCGCGAGACTAACTCAAGACCATCAACATGATGACTGCCTTGAATGAAATCATGCTTATATTGAAAATTGAATTCTGAAAATAATGATTTGTTATTTTATTTTTCAGCGCTACGCTGTGACTTCTCTATATATAGGGGTGTCACAATGTTTTTGAAGGAAAAGTGATTTTAATTTTATATGCAAACTTTATCTATTTTAAAGGAAATCTAATTTAATTAGTAAAGTAGATAACGAATAACTGGAAAAAATATTTATATATTGAATGATCAATTAAATTATTTATACTGTATATTGAATGACCAATTTAATGACAACCACAAAGTCTCTTGTCAGACTTTGGAAACCCAAATGCATAAAATCAGATCATCAGGTGGGCTAATCACGCGAGTTAATGCGCGGATCAACCCTGACTTGACCCGCCCCATTCAAAAAAAAAAACTTTGCCAGAAACAGTATCATTCTTAAAACTAAAAAGTATCAATCCGAAGTACAAAAATATCACCCGTAACTATAAAAAAGTATTGGGTCTGGAACTTGTCGTATACGAGTTTCTTTAATTCAAATTATGATTTATTTCATCTCAATTAGGGGTTTGGAGTGTATGAGTTTTTTTAGGGTTTAGTGTTTTTTTAGATTTTTTTTTTGGAGAGGGAGGGAGGGTATTAGGAGTTTATTTTGTGTTTTTTAGGGTTTTTTTTTGGAGGAGGGGTTAGAGGGTTTATTTTTTATTTTTTTTGGGTTTATTAATTCCATTTTATAATATAAATTCATATTGATTTCAAATATATTAAATCAATACATTTTAATTTTAGGAATCACTAATTTTATTTTAGGGTATAATTTTTTGTTGAAAAACAAAAAAAAAATAGAAAATTAGAAAAAATTGAAAAACTAACCATAAAATACTGTGTGCACAATGTGTGATAAGAGACCTTCCCAATGACAACAGATCCTCGACTTATCAAAAGTTGAACAAAAACATGTACATATTAATTGCGTCGTCATTTCTCAAAACAAGATATACTAAGAGCATCCCGTGTACCTAAATTTTGGTATATAATCCGATCACGTTATCGTCACGTCAAAAGTTATATATCTATTTTTTTAAATATCAATTTCTTTCAAATCATTCACTATAACATATGATACATATAACTTTTTGGGTCTCATCATATTATATCACCAATTTAATAAAATATATATATATATATATATATTACTTTTATATAATTTAACTAATTTTTATTTAATTATTATTTTTAGATATAAAAATATCAAAGCTATCATTAAAACTTAAAAAAAAAATTAAAAATGAATCGCGTTCTTACCAAACCATTAATAAAACTATAATTTTATTGATACTAGAAAGATTAGTACAACTTTGGAAAATAAAACACAAATGATACATAAAATGAAAAACTCCCTCCGTCCCACTTTGATAGGCTTGTTTTCCTTTTTGGTATGTCCCGATACATAGGCATGTTTCTATATATATTTAGCTAATTTACTAATATATACCTCTATTTAATATGTTTACATTAGGCATTAATTAAATATCAAAGAATTAAATAGGGGTATATTAGGAAACTTCTTGATTGATTGTCTTTCCCAATACTTTTCCTAATCCCACGAAAAACTTCAATCAACCTATCAAAATGGGACGGATGAAGTATTAAGATACATAAAAGCTTATTAGATGAACTAATCAAGTTGGCTCAAAACTTGTGATGTTGTTTCTTATCTTGAAGGTCTGCTTCTATACTCACTCGGTAACAAAATTAATTATCATAATTGGTCTATGAAATCGAAAATTAATTATCATGCTTGGTCTATGAAATCGAAATTTTATTGCAAGGTAAAATTCAATAATTTTGAAAAAAGAGAGAAAGTGAAAGGAGGAGAGAGAAGTGGAAAATAGGTAGAAAGAGGAGAAAAATGGGTGGAGATACATAAAGAGGATAAATAAAAGAGAAATAGTGGAGAGAAGAGGGAGAGAGAGAAGAAAATTAGTGTGGGCCCCACATCTTACATTTTTCTACACAAATACTTAGTACATGCAACTGTTTCTTTGATTTGTATCTTATTTTTCCTTCACTATAATGTACTTTAATTTTTAGTACATATCATCTAATTTGTACCCAAATATTTATCCTATAGTGATTAGTGGATGCTCTAATAGAATAAATTTACGCCTGAAATAAGCAATTTACAGTCATGTTTAATGTATTTGTGTTTGGATAAAATCATATATTAGAAGGGTTTAGACTAATCGATCGTATTATATAGATAGTATTAGGAGTTAATTACGATTAAATATATAAATTTTGACACAATTTGTAATTTAGACACGAATTTTGAAATGTTGCAATTAAAACACAATCTTACATTTTTTTTTCCCCAAAATAGACACTCCCAAAATTTTCAACGAATGAACAACATATTTATACCTTGAATATTATTCAGATTTCGTTGAAGTTACAGATTCAACAAATTGCATAGATATATAGCATAATCATAATTTAAATGTCATTAATACAATAAAGATCAGTATGAAATAGTGTTTGATTTCATATTATTGCAAATTGTGTCTATTTTGCAAAAATTTACAAGTTTGTATTTTAATTACAACATTTCAAAGTTCGTGTTTAAATTGCAAATTATGTCAATTTATCTATTTAATTTAAATAGGCGGTGTGTATTCATGACCCAAAATGATTTTTTAACACACTCTCCCCCAGATTTTTAGACGGAATCAATCATATTATTTAGATAATATTAGATAAACGGTTCATATCCTTGACCCAAAATAATTTTAATACTCTTTCCCAATTAGATTTTCTATTCCATATCTTGTCTTGTGTTCTACTATCAACATTTGTGAATGAATTTTTTTTTTAATTTTAGTTATAAAATAATCAACAATAATAATTAATTAATAATTAAAAATTAAAAATTAAATATTAAAAAATATTAAATATAATTATAATTAGATGAAATCAATCAAACTTAACAATTACTATAACATTAAATTAAAGCACACAAAATTGAGATTGTTTTTTTTTTTTGGAAAACACATAAGCTTGATTGTGGAATAATTAATGTGATTATTAATTAATTGATAACAATCGATAAAATCGGTCTAGGTTTTTGGAAGGGTTTAAGGCGGCGACAGCCTCTGGTTGGTTTCACCTCTCTTCCCGTTCCACTCTCCTCGCTCTAAGATGCCCATTTTTCGCTATTTTGCTCTTCAATCCCTAGTTTGCTAAATTGATTTTATCTGTGCAAGATAGTTGGTTTTTCTCTCTCTACCTCCCCCCCCAAAGTTCCCAAACCTTAGAATTATGATTTGATCTCAATTTGTGGGTGTCTTTTGCTCGTCAACCAGTTAATACATCCATCGCATTATGTGGAGAAATTTATCTAAACAGTCGTGTTTGAGAAGGTTCAAGATTCTATCAGAATCCCATCCATCAATCAACGCATTTGGCGGTGTGAGACCCTCTCAAAATTCTGTCTTCGGTGAGGAGACAACACATTTTCAGCTCCAAAGCCGTGTAAATACTGGCAGCTCTGAATTGGGTTTCTTTCAAGATCTAGTCTTTGGACGAAAGTGCGATGTGGGGTCTCTTAAATTTTCATTTTCCAGTGACCCTCTTAGATTTTCTGGGAATACAAGAGGTTATGCTACTGCTGCTGAGGCTTTAGTGTCCACGTCCGAAGAAGAGGTTGATGAAATTCAAGAATTAGTGGACGAGCTTAATAAAGAAATTGATGCGAAAAGCTCAGATACTCAAGGGCGGAAGCAGCAGGTAAAAATGGTGGGAGGAATGGGGTTAGGGAAATACAATATTCTTAGAAGGAGGCAGATCAAGGTGGAAACCGAGGCGTGGGAGGAGGCGGCTAGAGAGTACCAAGAGCTTTTAGTTGACATGTGTGAGCAAAAATTGGCTCCTAATTTGCCTTACATCAAGTCATTGTTCTTGGGGTGGTTTGAGCCTTTGAGAGATGCCATTGCTGCTGAGCAGGATTTGTGCCAGGAAGGGAAAAACCGCGCGGCCTATGCGCCTTATTTTGACCAGTTGCCTGCAGATATGATGGCCGTTATTACAATGCATAAGTTGATGGCACTGTTGATGACTGGAGGATGCAATGGCACTGCCAGAGTTATACAAGCTGCATGTCATATTGGTGAAGCCATCGAACACGAGGTTGGCTTGAAGAAAACAATTTACAATAATCATATTGAATATTTTTATTTTTTATTTTGGGTGGCATTTTTGGGTTATCTTGGTTATTGTCGTTTGCCTGGTCTTCTTTTCTCGCTACAGATTATTTTCTAGCTTGTTGGCAGGTTTCAAGCATCAATAATATTAAGGCATTAGAGATAGGATGTACATTTGTCAAACCACATGGCTGTGATTCTCATAGATGACCTTGTTTATTTGAAGAACCAATACAGATTATATCATATGACCTTTAGGTATGCGCTTTTAGGTTTTTCACTGACTAGGTTGCAGATTATGAGCTCTAGGGATGGCCAAGCTCTTTCCATGTCTTTTGATTTGGGTGTCTATAATTCCTTTAGCCTACTTCCTGAGTAGTTCTACACTTTTTGTAACTGATGTACCTTTGTTCTGTAAAATTCTTTAAAATAAAACAATTCTTTGTGCCAGAGTTTTGCATAGATTTTCTTTTGAAATCCTAAAATATGCTTTCTGGTGGTGACATTCTTCCTTTGTTACTAAGGCCAAAATGATGGTTCTGCTGGATATGATATATTTTCTATGATTGTATTTAGTAGCTTCTCAATTTTTTAAGGGGTGTGTGAAATTTTGGAAACTAAGGGTTTAAGGGATGCCTAGTATCACCCTTTCACGGGAATCTATAATTTCCCTCTCTCAGCAAGTAGAAGAATAATGATTAGTGTTTTTATGGTTGACCAGGTCAGGATTCATAAGTTTTTAGAGAATTGCAAGAGGAAAAATTCATTAAATAGAAGTTGTGATGAAGGACCTGATCCTGGGGCTAAGGAGCAAGAGAGACTAAGGAAAAAGGTCCAGCTTTTGATGAAGAAACAAAAAGTGCAGCAAGTCAGGAGAATAGTGAGCCGACAAGATGGTTTGAAGTCCTGGGGACAGGACACTCAAGTGAAGGTAGTTGGCATAATACGCACCCCCCCCCCCCATATATCTGTCTGTGTGTGTGTGTACACATACAGAGCTGTCTGAGGCATGCTGCATCTGTTTCAGTCTGGCAGTCTGCCATTCGTTATTCTGATTTCAGACTTCTCCCTTGGAAGTAAACAAATGAGTTGCTCACTCTATGAAGAATCACACACTACTGCATACAATGTGTCTATGTGTTTTTGTCTTCCCATGGTGATTTCAGACACCTTTCTCTTTCTTAGGAGTAAGACTGAAGATGCGTTCATTATACATTTTGTAGGTCGGCTGCCGTTTGATTCAGATATTAATGGAAACTGCCTACATACAACCCCCAGTTGATCAGATGGAGGATGCCCCACCTGATATTCGACCTGCATTTGTGCACACACTGAAAGCTGTAGAAACAGTGTGAGTGTAACTGTATGGTTTCTATTTAAGTTATCAACTCCCTGGCTACCTTGTTTTACAAATATATTCACTACTTGGATGTTTTTTACGATGAAATTGTTGTAGGAAAGGGACCAGGAGATATGGGGTGATTGAGTGTGATCCTCTAGTTCGAAAAGGGCTGGAAAAAACTGTAAGCACATCTTTTTGTAGGCTTCTCTCAGTTTGACTTCTGGTAACCAACTAACCATAATATATTGATAAAACTCTGCTCCGGCATTCAAGTAGTTGAAATTCTTACAGATGCTAAAAGTGATTTTTCTCTCTTTGGAGTAACACTGGACTCAAAATGATATATTTCTTTTTATGCCAATGCAGGCTAGGCACATGGTGATTCCATATATGCCAATGCTGGTTCCACCACTAAATTGGACAGGGTATGTTGCTCTTGGTTTCTCTCAGAAAAAGTTCTATGTTCAGAAGTTTTACAAGTCATGTACTTGTTGGAGCAACTTCTGAATGACTTTCCAATGAGAGTGCTCATGGATGTGTATTTCGGTAATGGTGCATATCATAGAAAGCAAATGCTCGCCCTAAACTTTGATTAATTTTCTAAATTGTTGGTAGGTATGAGCGAGGTGCTTATCTATTTCTCCCATCATATATTATGCGTACACATGGAGCAAAACAACAACGGGAGGCTGTTAAAAGAGCTCCAAAGCAACAGATAGAACCTATTTTTCAGGTGTGCAGCTTTATACCTTCATCCTGCATTATTTTCTTGTAATTTGGATTTGGTGTATCATTGTATTATGTTTTCCCTGTTGTAGACTTGAAAAACAGTATATCTACTATTACCAAGCTTCTAATTTTATTGCATGTTATCCAGGCACTTAATACTCTTGGCAATACTAAATGGAAAGTGAATAAAAGAATACTGAGTGTTATAGACAGAATCTGGGCTAATGGAGGTCAACTTGCGGACTTGGTTGACCGCGAAGATGTAAGTAACATTTGCATAAGAACAACATACTGCATTTTTCCTTTTCTCTTTGAGATCTTGATGTTCATTTGTTTGCAGAGGTTTCTATTATCTTTTCATTTTATAAATCATAAAGCCGAACCTCTTACTTGCAGATGACAGAATTATATTTTTTATCGCTTAAGTTCTGTAATTTCCCTCAATTTGATGCTCGTTCAGGTACCTTTGCCAGAGGAACCTGATACAGAAGATGAATCAGAAATTAAGAAATGGAGGTGGAAAGTCAAAGCTATAAAAAAAGAGAACAGTGAAAGGCATTCTCAGCGGTGTGATACAGAGCTCAAACTTGCTGTAAGAAGCTCATTGATTTAATTTGATTGGCATCTTCTGCAGTACTACATATTAATTAATAAGTTTTATGAAAGAATAGGTGGCCAGAAAAATAAAGGATGAAGAAGGATTTTACTACCCTCACAATTTAGATTTCCGAGGGCGTGCATATCCCATGCATCCGTATCTGAATCATCTTGGTTCTGATCTCTGCCGAGGAATACTAGAATTTGCAGAAGGTCGCCCGCTTGGCAAGTCCGGCTTACACTGGTTGAAAGTACATTTAGCAAATTTATATGGTGGCGGCGTTGACAAATTGTCTTATGAGGGTCGGGTATCATTTACTGAAAACCATTTGGAGGATATATTTGACTCTGCAGATCGGCCTCTTGAAGGGAAGCGATGGTGGTTAGGTGCAGAGGATCCTTTCCAATGCTTGGCAGCCTGCATGAACCTATCTGAGGCATTAAGAAGTCCTTATCCAGAGACTGCAATCTCACATATGCCTGTCCACCAGGTAATAGATTGTCAAGTCACACTTTTGATAGCAGACTGCAAGTTACTCTATGGCTATTTGTCCTTTGTGATAAATTGTACTAAGGATGTGTAGCGGCACATCAACGGTCTACTTTAAGCAATTTATTAATCATCAAAGTTGACCATTTTCCCTCTGTTCTTAAGTTTCTTAAGCATGTATGGCTAATCTGGATTGCCTGGTATATGTCAAATTATACTGAATAGTTTTAGGTCTTACTTTCTTAAACAATCTTTTGATCATCAAAATATTTATTTTGAGTTTTTTTAACTTTGGTCACTGCCCTTAAATTTTAATCCTTTGTGTTCCAGTGCTTACTTTATATTATAAGTTTATTTTCTTTAAGGATTAGTTTGCCACATTCCATTTGAGCAAAGTGTTGATTTGCATTGTTTAAGCTGAATCTTTTTCCCCTCCCTTTCCGTTTTCATTTTTCAAGGATGGCTCGTGTAATGGCTTGCAACATTATGCTGCCCTCGGAAGGGATAAGGTAATGAATTACATCACTTATTCAATCCCTGTTCTTGTGCATCATTAGAGTTAGCCAGAAACAAGGACTTGCATCTATTGACTGAAATTGTGTCTTGACTCTTGAGTTCTTGTGCTCAATCCTCGATGGTAGGTATAATCCATGCAGATCTAAGCACCAGCATATGACGCCCTTCCCTACTCATGTAATACGATGTTCCTAAGCCCCAGAATTGGCTGTCTTTCAACTAATTAATAATTGATTGTTATTACATTGATTTGAAGTGATATTTAATTGCTCATAGGTCGATTCATATTTTTCGAGTTTTAATGCTTCTGTTAATGTATAAACATGTGTTTTTAGCATTATGACTACATAATATATTGATTCATTTAATCATATTTCTTGGTATATACCTAGTAGGTTTGAAAGGATAAAAAATTGATAAATTTGGAAGTAACACATTATTCGCTTCCTTTTTGACATGCTATTTATTTAGCTTGGAGCAGCAGCGGTCAATCTTGTTGCAGGAGATAAGCCAGCTGATGTTTATTCAGGAATTGCTGCAAGGTAAGCTTGAAAACCATGATTCCCTGTTTCATGCTGTAAATTAGTTACCTGACCTCGTGCCCCTATGCCACGGGGGAAAATGTCTAATTACTTTGAGAATACAGTGTTAATCATTAACACATTCGAGAACTAGGGGCGGTGTAACTCTGTTATGGCAGCGTCGGATTGAAGCTTCCCTAGTTGAATCAAGGGAGTAACATGCTATTATGTAATTCTGAGTTATTTTCTTAAGAGGATTTTTTTGGAGCAAAGTACTGTAAATCCACAAATAATGCAGGGGGTGTTACTTTGGACATTCTAGTCAAACTATGAAATGCTCAAATTTCACTGGATTGTCTCTGATGCAGAGTTCTTGAGAAAATGAAGATAGATGCTGCTGGAGACCCTGAAACTGATCCCAATGTCAAGCGTGCTAGGCTGTTAATCGACCAGGTTTCTCTATTTCCCTTCACCATTTATTGTACATATAAAATTATAATTATTTTATTTCAAAAAAGAAAAGAGTATATTAGAAGTTATAGCTGTTGTTTGTTCTACGCAGCGACTAGTTTTGTCTAGTATTTATGTTCTAACTGCAATTTCTATTGTTTTATATGACTTCACTTTGCTAGATATCATTTTGACACTTGGCTTGTGTCAGTATGCTCATTGAATCTACTCTAATTTGTCACAGGTGGATAGAAAATTAGTTAAGCAAACAGTCATGACATCAGTATATGGTGTCACATATATAGGTGCACGTGATCAAATCAAGAGGAGGTTAAAGGAGCGCCATGCTATTGATGATGATGCTGAGTTGTTTGCCTGTGCTTGCTATGCTGCAAAAGTTAGTGCTTTCTGCTTTATCTTTCAGAAAGTGTGATTTTAAAATGTGTTACCTGCTCCTCAAATGTCTTAGATGCTTTCGTCCAGTGTTAAATTATGGAATACGTCATGTCCTGCATTTATTCAAGTCATAACTTAGCATCATTTGAGCTGATTTCCTTTTGCACCATCAACCAGACAACCTTGACTGCCTTAGGAGAAATGTTCGAGGCGGCAAGAAGCATAATGGGCTGGCTGGGAGACTGTGCAAAGGTTTGTCCATTAATTTCTCTTCTTTCATTTTTTTTCTTTGCGCATCCTTTTTAATAAATATAAGTTTTTTATGTTTGGAACTAGCAAAGGATTTTGCTGCAATAAGGGTGAGCCAAATCCATATAGACTAACAAAGAAATAATACTGATTCCAGCCTTTTACCTGCTCCTATGTAGAAATTCCTACTCAATGATGAACTAATTCCTATCAAATAGATGAGTTGCATTATTTTTGTTTTGTACACCTACATGATGGTTGAATATGCATAATGCACCCACTCATTGCATCCTATGTTTTGACAATAGACTATTGCTTTGTTTGGATGGTAGATGGTTTAACCGTAGGTGAAGTTTGGCATTCATTGTCTCTCTTAGTAACCTCTGTGAAAACCTAGTTTGATAGCTGACATTTGACAATTGTATGGGATAGGTTGGAAGTACCTAGAATTCAGGTAGTTCCATTTGTTTGTTTGATCTGACGACAGAGAGCCTAGGTTTGCCTTCGGCTTTTCATTTCGTCTTATACATTCTTCTTCAGCAGCCCGCCCATTCTCTCTATTTATTAAGTTTATAATTATATGCCTTGTGTTATTCATATATGCAGATGATAGCAACAGAAAACCATCCAGTTCGTTGGACTACACCACTTGGGCTTCCTGTTGTCCAGCCTTACCGGAAATTAGGAAAGCACATGGTATTTTAGCATATCTCTCGGGCCTCTTCTTTCATCATCAACATCAATTAATTCAATCCAATATGGGTTTAATCATTTTATTGAAAAATTGGTTATTGGTTTGAATGCAGATTAAAACTTCTCTCCAGGTTTTAACGCTCCAACGCGAAACTGATAAGGTACAGTAAGCATGCGAGCGTCATAATTTGCATTCTCATCTTGGTGTAACATAAGCCATTAAAATATTTCAGGGCAAAATGAATCAAAATGAAAGGATAATAATTTTGTGCATGAGATTATTCTTTTATGTTATGTTTTCCATGATCATATTCTTAGGTGATGGCCAAGAGGCAGAGAACTGCTTTTCCTCCAAATTTTGTGCATTCTCTCGATGGCTCACATATGATGATGACTGCCATCGCTTGCTCTGAGGCAGGCTTAAGTTTTGCAGGTTTGTAAGAACCGACTTTGATTTTCTGGTGATGTTTATTTTATTGTACCATTACATATTAACCTCGTGATTGACCTCAGGAGTGCACGATTCATATTGGACTCATGCATGCGATGTGGAGCAAATGAACAAAATTCTAAGAGAAAAGTTCGTTGAGCTCTACGAGGCACCTATTTTGGAGGATGTAAGTTCGTTTCACTGATGTATTGTTTCATTTTGTGCTTGTCCCAAATTCCTAAACTGGAATTGGATTTAGGTGGTTATTAAACACTACTTCACACTGTCTCATCTATAACTATTTGAAACCTGAGTTTGGTCACTAATCGATTCTTCTTCTCAACAGTTGTTGGAGGGTTTCGAGAAGTCCTTCCCAGACCTGAGATTCCCTTCATTGCCAGAGCGAGGAGACTTCGATCTGAAGGAAGTTCTTGACTCTACCTATTTCTTCAACTAGACAAAAACATAATAGCTTATTATTCTTTGAGGAACTCTCCTATCATCTCCTTGCCATGCCATATCCCGATTCTCTTGGATCTTTGCTGCTGCTAGTACCGTCTCTCTTACTTGGAAGACCCTCCGGAAGCAGACTCTGCTAATCCTACACGGGTCTGACCGTGTTTCTGGATACTGAGACGAGAGCTTATATCATAATGAGATGAATATCGGCTGCTATACTGTAGGATATTCTAATAAGGCATGACGGCACAAGTTCCTTCTGTAGCTATGAACGGTTGCACTCCGGGGAGCATTGTTGTAGTTTTTGAATGGTTACGACATTGAGGAAGCAAGGCCTGCTCTGTACATGGCAAAACTAGGAGTGAAGTTGAGCAGAATTAATGTACATATGTTTCAGTTTTGACAGAAGCAGTGGAGAAATGAGTTTTACTAGAGCTTTAGATCACATGGGAATGGCTAATCTCTATACTTATATTCTGAATTATTAATCTGTAGAATGGATCCTTAATGTATGATTTTTATAGGTAGAATTTGCAGAAATGCAGTATCTAAGCAATTTTACGTTCATCAAGGTTTTGTAATTGATTATTGTTATACTGGGGTTTCCCTCAAATAAGTGTGTAAATGGGAACATTTTATTGAAATTTTTAGATTATTTATGCTGGAAACGTGACAAATATATATATATATATATATATATAAATTAATCGAATAAATTCCTACTAAAATGTATTTACTATTGGGACAGGATTAAGATAAATTGTCTGTCGTGTAAGAATTAGTTAGGGTTGATGGAATGATGGGTACTGCAAAATAGAAAACCAATTAATATGGACCAACAAATAACAACATCAGCTTTAGTGATAAATTAATCTCTGCTGACTTAGTGAATCCATCCAATTTAACAACTCAAAATCATGGCAGTTTGGTACAAAAAAAAGTCAAGGCAGAAATATCTACTCCTGAGATTTCTTACCATCAAGAAATAGTGAACTGCTCATTCTGCAACAAAACAAAAACAGCCTTTGTAAGTCAAGTGAGAAGTAAGCTCAAATGGCAGATGAGTTTACACAATGCTCTGTTATGTTGCAGTTACTATTTCTCGATTGAATTCATCTACTTATCCCTTGAGACGGGACTAAAAAAACGATGCACCACAACATTAACGTGAATACGGAGAGATGAGGGTAATATTTGATGGGATATAACATAATAGAGTTGGGGCAAAAAAATCTTGATTAATTCTATTGTGACTATAAAACTTATACAGCTGACTCTGAGAGCTGACTGAGTCCATCTCCTGACACACTTATGTTTCATAAAATAATCAAGATTTTAGTATGATACAAGAATATTTAGCATGCTGCATTATTCTATCATAAATGAAAATTTCAATACGATAACGATACATATTGAAACCATTTCAGGAGACTAGTTCAATGATCCAACTCTTAATATTTCATTCTTCCAAGTGAAATGAGGCACCACTTCTCATTTCTTTGAGAGTTGAATTTCTCTCACTGCTAACAAACATGTCTGGCAGTAGCTCCGACTGGTCTCAGGTACTCTCTCTCTCTCTCTCTCTCACACACACACACACACACACACACACACACAACAGTTTCTTGCACTAGTTTTATCATACTTCAAAACAAAACAAAAATAATAAGGATATATAAGAAACCTATACCAATCATCAGATAAATTTAGATGATCATGTTTTTGTGTCTGATAAATTTGATTTTTTCCATGAAAAATGAAATCTTGATTGTCACCAGTTCAAGGAAGAAAGGAGTCCCCTGGGAAGCCTTGCTGATTCCTTGTTGGCAAGTATTTCAGAGATCATAAAATCAGTGATATACATACAGCTAGAGGAGGAGATTTTCACTGAAATCGGTTGCTACTTCTACCGGGCGTCTGCCGTTGTCATGGAGCTTCACATAAACTGGAACACACCAACAAATACAGTTGAGATCATACAATCCTTGTGCAAAAGTGTGGAGCTGGTTAAAAGCTTCACTGCAAAACTAGAGAAAAATTCACACACAATAAATTTTCATGAGTTCACAAGCATAGTGAGGCAACTTGAAGAAGTTGTGAGAGGCATAGGTGAAAACCTTGGCCTAATACCACTTTCAACATATGGAAACCATGAATATGCAGAATGGGCAGCCAAGGCTCTCTCGAAGGACATGAAAGATGTCTCGTTTGCTGTCAGCCCATCTCGTGGCTCAGAGTCCAAAGAGCAGCCTCAGAGGCTCCCCACAAGGGAAGAAGTGGAAACAGATCTCTATTCTCTTGATGCTGATGCTTCTGCCATGAATCTTCATTTATCGGATACATCACAGTCGTATGCGAGTGCTAACCAAGAAAGATCGATGAGCCTAGATAAAAACGGCTCCAAGAATTTGAGTGATGCTGGCTCCTCATTGATGGCATTTCCACAGCTGGCTCAGTATATGGAGCCATTATACGACACATTTTTCTGCCCCTTGACGAAGAAGGTCATGGAAGATCCTGTAACAATAGAAAGTGGCGTGACCTACGAGAGAGAAGGAATAACTAAATGGTTTGACAGATTTGCTGATGCAGCTGAAATAGTCTGTCCGAAATCAGGACAATCTGTAAAGAGCAGGGCTATCAGCAGCAATGTAGCACTCAAAGCAACAATTGATGAGTGGAAAGAGAGAAATGAAGCTGCAAGAATCAAGGTAGCTCGAGCAGCACTCTCTTTGGCTAGCACAGACAACATGGTGCTCGAAGCAATTGATGATCTACGAAGCATTTGCAAGAGTAAGCCGTACAACAAGGTGCAGATTCGCAGCATTGGAATGCTTCCATTGCTTGCAAAATTTCTCGAATACAGAAGCAGAAGCATAAGATTTGTAACACTGGAGCTATTGAGACAACTAGCAGAGGATGATGAAGAGGGGAAGGTGATTCACTTTGACAAATTACCTCAAAAGCTTTCATTTTGATTCATATTTGCACAAAATTCTCATTCTACAATATTAAACTTGTGCCTTTCTTGTACAGGATGCAATTATCAAGACAGTTGATATCTCAACAATAATAAAGATGCTGTCTAGTAATCACACACCTGTGAGACATGCATCTGCATCGCTGCTGCTTGAGCTATCGAAATGCCAATCTTGCTGTTATAAAATCGGGACAGTAGCTGGAGGTATTCTGATGCTGATCAGAGCCAAATACAGACAATCAACGGATGAATCTGCATCGGAAACAGCTGATCAGATCTTGAAGAACTTGGAGATTCTTCCGGATAACATCAAGCTCATGGCAGAAAATGGATATTGGGAGCCATTGCTAGCTCATCTAGTTGAAGGTAATTTCTTGCTACAAAAAAAAAAGGTAAATAGCTCTCTCTTAATACAAGTAACAAGAAAATAATGAAGTTAAATGAAACAGGCAGTGAGGAGATGAAAATGGAGATGTCGAGCTATCTTGGAGAAATCGTTCTTGGACCTGATAGCATGGCCTATGTAGCAGAGAGGGCTTCTCCAACTCTAATCCAAATGGTGCAGAGTGGAAACTCACTGACCAGAAATGCAGCATTCAAGGCCTTGAAACAGATCTCGTGTTACCATCCGAATGCAAGGATACTCGTTGAAGCTGGTATAATGCAAATCATGGTTGAGGAGATGCTCACAAGAACCATCAATAATGAACCAATGAACTCAAAATCTGAGGCAGCTGCAATACTAGCCAACATAATCGAGTCTGGTCTGGAGCTCGAGAATTTCCCAGTTAGCACACAAGGGCATACAATGGCATCAGACTACATAGTATACAACATCATCTACAGAATCAAGAGCACAAGCCCTGATGACTTGAACATCAACTTCATCCGAATCCTGCAATGCTTGATCAAGTTCCCGAAAGCATCAGCTACCATTGTGTCGATTGTCAAGGAGACCGAAGCCAGCTATAATTTGATCGAACTGATCAATACCACAAATGAAGAACTTGAGATTGCCTCGATCAAGCTACTCATCGCGCTGTCATCTTTCATGGGACACACATTATCAGACAGACTCTGCAAAACTCAAGGACAACCTGGGAGTTTAATCAAGAATCCAACTGAAATTACTAGGATCACAGAGAAGCATGCAATTTCAGCCAATTTCTTGTCAAAGCTTCCTCATCAAAACCTGGCACTCAACCTCGCTTTGGTTAACAGCAACACAGTTCCTACGGTCATAAAAAGCATCAGTCAGATACAGATGAGTGGTACAAGATCAAGCAGGCATGCAACTTCTTATTTCGAGGGCCTCGTGGGAGTTCTTGTCAGATTGACAACAACATTGTACGACCATCAAATCTTGACCACAGCAAGAACACACAACTTCGTCGAAGTTCTAACAGAACTCTTAACCAGATCATTCACTGATGAGGTCCAGAAACTATCTGCAGTAGGGCTGGAGAATCTGTCAAGACAATCAATCGCTCTATCAAGACCTCCAAACAGGAAGAGAAGCAAGATCCTAAAACTCTTTTTTTTCAGAAAATGCATATCAATCAAGCTGTCCAAAGAAGAACAGTTCTCACTCTGCCCCATCCATGGAGGCATCTGCTCTTCTCAGGAAACGTTCTGCCTCCTCGATGCAGAGGCCGTGGAGAGGCTGCTGGCTTGCTTGGACCACGAGAACGTGGAGGTGATCGAGGCAGCTCTCTCAGCACTATCATCATTGCTGGATGACAAAGTGAATGTGGACAACAGTGTAAGCTTGTTGTCTGAAAAACATGCTATCCCTTACGTGCTGAATGTGGTGAAGGAGCATAAAGAAGAAGCTGTATGGCAGAAAGCATTTTGGGTGATAGACAAATTCTTGATGAAAGGTGGAGATGTTTCTCTTTCAAATATATCACAGGATAGACTATTTCCTGCTACATTAGTGAGTGCATTTCATCATGGAGATGATCACACTCGGCAAATGGCAGAAAATATTTTGAGGCGATTGAACAAAATGCCTGATGTATCGAATACCATGAGCTTCGGTATGTAATATCTAGTCATTGCAAGAAATATCATAGAACTTCCTTAAACATATGGTTCTGAACTTCCTAGTTCCTACTGATGCTCTTGTAACTAACTAGTCCGAATTCGCCGCCTCTGATAAGATTTCAGTTCTCCCCTAGAGCTTTGTAGAAAGGTAAATCGCGGGATAAACCTCATGTGACCCTCTTGTTAGTACATATTAATTTGCATGAATTTTTTTCTACATTTTGTTGGTTTACCGATGATGATGATGGCAGTGTATTTAGATATCAGAAGTTACCGGTAATTAAAAGGAAGAAATAAAGCTTAATTATGGGTTCTTGACATTAATAAACATGTAAATTAGAGTTGGTTTGGCCGGCAAAGCCGAAAGAATCTCCATTCAAATATGAAAAATTTGATAAATAATTCAGTCACACATTTGAAAGCTTCCCCATTAAAAAAAGAAGACAGACAAGTGAGGCTCATACCTGCCTAGAATTGATCCGTTCAAATATAAGAATCAATAGAAAATCTAAATAAAATATTAGTCTTACTCTTACATCATGTATAGCGATTTCACACCAACAACTCCAAAATAAAACTAAATAAAATTTATTTTCAGTAAGTATCTCACCACATACGACATCGAAAAAATACCTACTTAAAGGAAACAAGGCAAAGTAAAATAGCAGTCCAAGTTGAAAACCCAAACAAGAGGAGTGGGACAAATGTCGGACATATAATTTAATTGTCGACGTTATCGAATCATATACATTTGCTTACAAAACACTAAATCACATGGTGAGGCCAGCAGTGTCCTTTCTTCTATAACGCGATAAACAGACTTCGTAAAATACAACTCAGAAGCTTATAAAGAGGTGACTCGGATATCTGTATTAACTGTAATACGACGATGGCTTCTTTCTCAATAGAAGATTTTGTTGGGAATGGATCTCTGAAAGAATTGTTACCAAGGCTGCTAGATGAAGGCTGGGACGATGTACCTACTTTGAAGGTGATGAATTCAGACGACATGGATGATATCGGCCTCACTCGACAACATAAGGTTGCTTTTCCTATCAAAATCTTGTTTATGTATGATATCGGCCTCAATCATGGTATCTTATCACTTTTCCTCTGTCCTTCTCAAGGATGCTCTTGAAATTAGGTCGTACCTGCATGACAGAGTGCTGATGCAGTATGGGGATCAGCTAGAGGCCTCAGGGATAGGTTTGCCTGAGCTTCTTGGCTTGAGTAATGAAGATCTTTCTTCTCAGTTTGGAATGAAACGAGGCCATATTGCTCGTTTCATGAACAGAAGCACTGCATGTGCACCAGATCCATTACCAGAATCGTATACCCTTCCAGCAAGGAGGCGGAACAGCTTGCCTTCCAGAAATAATAGCATACAGAAGAGTCAGCTCACGTCTGCCATCTCCAATAAACTTAGCATGGCGAGATCTTCTAAAAGAAGTAGTTCTGGCTCTGATTTTACCTTGGAACAGTCCATGGCGAGCTTTAAAATCAAGGATGGATATGTCTTCAAGGGAATTGTAGCATCAATGCCAGCAGAGTCGAGGGCATGTGGCTGCGTGGAACCTCCCCCAGTAGTTGAGACAGTAGCTGCCTACTCCACAATAGAGAGCATCTCTGTCCAGAAACTAACTCCAGAATACAAGATTGGAATGGAGCGTTTGATCAAGTCAAAGACACCCCCAATGAAGGCTTCGGAGTTATGGCGAGAGAAACCAGCTATTCTTGTCTGCATCCGTCGGCCTGGGTATGAATTTATTTGCACATTGCTCTAGTGCCACTGCCACCTTTTTGTATTAGTTATATTCATCTAGATATGTGCTTCATGCTTGGGAAACATTATGAACCAAGGAAACTAATTCCAGTCAAGGAAATCATAAGAGAAAAATTATGAACCAAGGAAACTCTTCTTTTTGTGACCTTGTCACCAGAGAAAAATGCATGGAAGATAGAAATTTGAGTAGTGACTTAGCAACATTGAGTAGATGCTAGCAAATAAATGATATCATTTTTCATAGGAATGAAGATTCTATGAGAAAGATTGGGCTTTCACCAATACTTTTGCTATCAGGTGCATCATGTGCCGAGCTGAAGCACATCAACTCTACTCCAAGAAACCCATATTTGATGCTCTTGGAATTCAACTATTTGCAGTTCTCCATGAGCACATAGAATCAGAGGTACAATTTTTTCACTTAAGATTAATGTGAATGAGAAATGGCTTAAGGACGTTCAATGAAACAAGCTTAATGGGTTTCAGGTAAAAGGTTTCTGGCCGCGATATTGGGGCGGCGCTGTGCTCTATGACAGGGGCCAGGAGTTCTTCAAGGCCCTTGGTGGAGGGAAGCTGCTCAAAGACAAGTTCATATCTGGTTTCCTACTCAATCCTAGAGCAATTGCAAACTACAGACGAGCGAAGGCTTCTGGAGTCGAAAATAATTTTAAGGGTGAAGGTGAGATCAAGGGTGGACTCTACATAGTTGGTAAAGGGAAAAGTGGGATTGCATACCAGTTCATTGAGAGAAACTTCGGTGACTGGGCACCACCTGCTGAAGTCATAGACATCTGCACTTGTATTCAGGTAGTTGCCTTCAAATCTTTCTAATCCATTAACATAGATCCTGGTCCTGCCCAAACATTCATCATCATGAGCTGCATTTCATATTTGCAGAACCAACAAAACAGACAGTTAGACACTACCAAATCATTGAAAGAAGCAGCAGAAGAATGAAGTCAACCAACTAGATTACAAGTTGCTTCAGCTTCCATATCTGTCCTAAGATTTAACACAATTATCTTGTAATTTTCTTGTAGTGTGATTTTTCCTTTGACATGAATTGGATTTCTTTTATTATTTTGTACCATTGAATCAAAGAAACATTTTGATACAGAAGTTCCAACACTGCATCAGTTCACTCAATAAGCCAGTCACTCAGGACATCCCTGCGCATTATTTCAACCATCAGTGGATAAAAAACTAAACTATAATGCCAACTAATGACTCAGTCTATACTTGATCTTGACTCAGTTCAGATCCAGTCCTGAACTCTGCAAGTGTGATCATGAAAATCATAAATCAGAACTACAGAAAGAACAACAATTGCTGATAATGACAAAAAGGAATTTATTTCCTTTTCTTTTAGTTGAGGGAGAATGAAGTTAGTTTTTCACATTTAATGTTCTATTCAATGTTGTTTTTTCCTATTTATGATTAATGAATGGGTTCTATCTTGCAAATCTTATAAGTAGATATGTAGGTTTACATGGGTGCTGCAATATTGAACATTAAAGATTTGAAGCATAACAGGTATGTGAGAACATAAACAATATAACTATCAATACATAGCCCTATCAAATTCGACCTCTAGAAAAAAATCATAAAAATTACTTCCCAACTAATTACAAAATGCATTTAATATCCTAGAGAAATAAATACCAGAATCAATGCATTATTCTCCCAAAGGAGATGAATTTTGAACTTCTGACAACATGTAATTTTGTAGTCTACTTTCCAGAATCTATATGATATCTCACCTTCAGTCATCCTCCTAATAAGTTGGAGGGTCTGACAGCTCTTAAGACCCAACAAGATCCACTACCAAAAGTCTCCACAAGAACATTCTCCATTTTTAAATAAATGGAACCGTACAGCATCTCTAACAAGAATTTCTCGCTGGGTGATCTTTGAAATGATTTTAGTTGCATTATGGCAATCATCACAAACACGAAGGTTTTTTACCACTTTTATAGGTAATTCAGGAGGAACAAAAATCAAACCAAACGCAATTGCAAGCCTTTCACTGTGATGGTTCAACATCTTTAGTTTCTCCGACTCTCGAACATCATGCAGAACAGATTTCATGTCAGGCACATATCCCTCCTCTCTCATTTTATAGTAGAGTTTTTCTAACTCTTGATATATCTGATCAGAGAAAGGGCTTGACTTGTCATCAGCAGTGAAAATGTGCACTCTGTTCTTATACTTGATCCAACTACATCCTGGCTCTTTCCTGACTCCCTTTTCTCTCATTCCTTTTCTTAATCGAGCCACCTCATCCCATTTGCCTTTAGCAGCATATATGCTTGCAAGCAACACATGGCCAGCAGAGTTTTGTGGATCCAATTCAAGAAGAGATTCTGCAGCCCATTTTCCTAATTCCATATTACTGCGATTCCTACATGAGCTCAGCAGTGTAGACCAACCAATTGTATCAGGACGGCAAGGCATTTGATGTATGAAGTTTTTTGCTTCTTCTAACTGCCCAGCTCGACTAAACAGATCGATCATGCAAGTGTAGTGATCAAGAACAGGCATAATTCCATATTTGTCTACCATTAGCGCAAAATAGTGGCGGCCTTTCTCCACAAATCCAGCCCTGCTGCATGCAGAAAGAACCCCAACAAAAGTAACTCCATCTGGCTGGAGACCATGAGCCAACATTGTCTCAAATAAATAGATGGTTTCATTAGCTTTCCCAAACTGGGCATAGCATGAAACCAATGCAGTCCAAGACACTTGATCCTTCAATTTAATCTCATTGAACAACTGATGCGACTCTTTGATGTTGCCACATTTACCATACAGGGTTACAAGTGCGTTGGAGACTGTAATAAAGGCAATCAACCCCGACGCTAGTGCTTGACCATGAAACTGAGCTCCCTCTTCCAAACTGGCCAAATTGGCACAAGAGCTTATCACACTACCTAAACTGAAATAATCTGGCTGTACACCATTTCTTTGCATCTCACTAAATATCTGAACTGCTTCCTCACTGTACCCGTTCTGACCATAACCTACTAACATGGCGGTCCACGACACAATATTCCTGTAAGGCATCTTCCTAAAAACTCTCTCTGCATTCTTGATGTCTCTACACTTTGAGTACATATCAAGAAGTGCACTGGATACAAAAACATTATCCATATGATCAGTTCTAGTCAAATATGCATGAATCTGCTTCCCTTCTTTCAATGCTGAAAGACCTCCACAAGCAGTCAAGACACTTCCAAAAGTAAACTGATCCATATTCAATCCATTCAATCTCATTTCTCGCAAGAGATCCAGCGCCTCTCTATCCATCCCATTCTGTATTAGCCCAGTAATCATGGTAGTCCAAGAAATTGAGTCCTTCTCAGTCATACATCCAAACAAACTGTATGATTCTTCCACCATCCCACACCCCAAAAACCCCATAAGCATCGTGTTGTAAACAACCAAATTCCTCTCTGGCAACTCATCAAATACGCGCTTCGCCTCACTTATCAATCCACATTTTGCATACATATCCACTAAAGGACTCCCCACAAAAACATACGACTCGAATCCGAGTTTCACTACTTGCCCATGAATCAGCCCTCCCATACGCACCCAACCCTTGTTTGACAGCATTATTATGACCGTGGAGAGTGTAATCCTGTTCAAACTCTCCAAACCCTGCCTCAACATCGATTTATAAGCCTCTAAAGCTTTCTCAATCAATCCACATTTTATATAACCCGAAATCACCAAGTTCCACGACACCCCATCTTTACGTCGGATCAAATTAAACATTTTTTCCATATTCGCAACGTCCCCTTGCTTCGAGTAGACGGAGAGAATAGTGTTCCATGAGAATTGGTTTGGTCTGCGCATTTGATCGAACACGTAGCGAGCATAGGTAGCGTTGTTTAGCTTGTAATACCCATTAATGAGATTATTCATCAAGAACGGCTCTGGGTCTGCCAGATTCCTGATAATGTGCGCGTGAAGCTGTTTGGATTTTCGTAGATTGTGGGTTTCGCAGCATTGCTTCAGTCGCGAAACGTAGTAATCGGAAACGTTTGAGGCGGCGTTTTCCAATATATGTCTTGGCAGGAGGGGTGCGGTTCCCTTCATAACCAGTGGCGGAACCGGCCACAGCCCCCGCAGCCGCAGCTGTTGCCGGAAGTAATAAGAAGGGGGGGCTGTGTGCTCCGCTGCCGAGTTGCTGAACGCTGCTGCTCTGCTTTGCCGGCTGCAGCAGAATTGCAGAAATAATATTTTATTTTATTTTTTTCAGCTCAAGTACTGTTTTATTTTTTATTATTTATCTTTCTCTGATTTATTTTTTTCATTCTTTCTTTTTCTTTTTCTCTTCAACTTCTTGTATTAATGATATTTTAACCCAAAATTATTGCGTGCAGATTAATTGTTTGCTTCAATTAATTAATTTCATTCGTGTACATAAAATTATTTTATTCGTGCATATCTATATATATATATATAATAACACAATATATATAATAACACACTTCTGCAGCATCATTTTTCTGCTAAGGGTGTTTTAGTCAATTTTGCATTCAATAATTTAATAGTAAGTTATAAATAATTTAACGGCATCAAATAATATTTCTACAATTAACGTTTATATCATAAAGAAAATTAAATCTTTCTATAATTAACATAATAATTAGTCATATCATAATTTCAATCAATATATATATTATATTCTATAATTAAATCTTACAATTATGTTAAGGTATAATACCTTCAGTTCTTCACGTTATATATATATGGAATACTATTCCATCAAAATTAACCTTCAAAGTACTTCACTTATATAATATTGGAGTTAGAGTTTTTTTAAGGACAATAACTTAGGCCGATTTGGAAAAGAGGACAAATTTATTGCGGGCCGAAATTTAAGGAATTTAACATTTAAGTATTGCGTCCGTAGGTCAATTTTCAGCCCGAACAGGCTACAGACGCACTTAAATATTAATGTCCTTAAATTTCGGCCCGTAATAAATTTATCCTTTTTTCCAAATCGGCCTAAATTGTTGTCCTTAAAAAAAGGCAGTTTATTGTTTCTCCTTAAAGATCTCTGTTTATATAGGGGATTGTGATATTTTATTAATTAGGCCGATTTTGAAAAGAGGACAAATTTATTACGGGCCAAAATTTAAGGGCATTAACATTTAAGTTTTGCGTCCGTAGCCCGTTCGGACTGAAAATTGACCTACGGACGTAACACTTAAATGTTAATGTCCTTAAATTTCGGCTCGCAATAAATTTGTCCTCTTTTCCAAATCGGCCTAAGTTGTGGTCCTTAAAAAAACTCCAACTCTATAATATTGTAGCCATAAGTTATATATGCAATTCATGTATGCGTATATAACATATATAATTCACAATCATATTATATATTTTATATTGGCTAATTAAATTTTCTGTTACTTTACAATATAGATATCAAAGCATTTTATTATATTTTATTTAAGGTAAATTCATTTTCATCAATCTAGCAAACAATTTATCATAATTGCATCTGGCAACTCAGCTAATCATATTGTTCCAAAAAATAAATATCAAAATATTGTACTTATAAATACAATATGTTTGTGAGAACTCAATAAAAATCTTCGAATGGTGTGTAAGGTTTGCAATTATTTATCTATTCTATTCTTATTTTGAATAAACGTCAAAGATTGTGTTAATTTGTCTCTTTTTTTGTTTTTGTTTTTCCTTTTATTATTCTGTAGTGGAGATAATTAATTAATTTATCGCTTCATTTTGTAGCTTTGCACGAGATATATTGATATGAATTGTATGTGAATTTAGGAGCTCAATTCAATCAAAGTTTGTTATTTATTTCTACACGATAATAATATAGTTCTTCAACATGTTCTTCAAGCGCTACAGACTCCAATGATGGACGTTTTTTTTAGAAATGTTTAGGGAGTATAATGGGAAGCAACTGATTTTTAGGATCGTAGAAAAAAATTGGACAAATGATAAATTGTATATTATCTCATGTTTTTAATATAATTTTGCTATGTGTGAGTTTTTAGTATGATGGTGGTTTCTATTTTACAAAATTATAAATATTGTATTCGTGCATCACACTAGAGTAAAGTGAGTGTTAATAATTAAAAAGAGAAATTTTAGTATTTTTAATATGTACATTGGGTGAATTTTAAATATTTAATATTTATCAAATTTTAGAAATTTATGAGTTTATTCAATCCATCCTGTTGTGGTACAGACCTAGCTGGGGGATTCACTACTTGGTTCCCTACCCCTGCGGTCTATCACACTGGCTACTCAAGTAGCAAGAACACAAAATTACAGATTACTCAGCTATTACAAATCAATAGGTAACTAAGAACTCTAGGGCTTCGTCTTCTCAGCCTCAGACAGTAAGATCAAAGGGATCTTCAGAGATCTTCACCGGCTTATCCTTCGTCACCAACAGATCTGCACAAGGAAGTAGGTAAGTTAGTGAAAGAGGAGTAACAGCCAAGTGAAGAGACAAGAAAAGACAGAGAAATTGATGGTGGGAAAAGTGTGCTCGGGGCACAGAGTGGCTCAGATTTTCCCACTGGAGACGGCGGTGGCAACTCCGGCGACCGGGAAATGCCCAGACCAGGGAAGGGGAAGAGGAAGCGGTGGCTAGGGTTTGAACGGGGGCGAAATTTCTCAAGCTCTCTCTCTCTCTCTCTCTCTCTCTCTCTCTCTCTCAGCACAAGCTTCTCCCAAACACTCGTCAGCCAAACATGAATCACAACACCAGATTCCGGCTAGAGAAACCGTGGGAACAAGCTGAGAAGATCCAGAAAGAGAGAGAGAGAGAATACTAGGGTTTTCTGTGAGATGAGCGATGATGAAGGAGGCGGATCCATTGAAGGTTATAGAGGCTTATAGAGCATCGAGAACCAGCAACATCATTGAAGCGCAATTAATAGGTAAGTGGACCGCCGAATAGGATTAAGGGTTTAGGGCTTGGGCCGCATAAATAAATAATAGGAACTGGGCCAGAAATAACAATTGGGCCAACACCAACACATCCAATAGCTGATATATATAATAGTAATGGTGGTGTTAGTATTGATTTATAATTTATATATATATATATATATATATATATATACACACACATTAAAAGTTAGTTCTATATAGTCATTTTAGGACAATATTTTTATTGGAAAAGAACAATTCTTTAAATTTTGATAAGAATGGTTGTTTGTATTGTAAAAAAATGATAGAAAGCAAATTTTGTATAAGGAAAATTTTTATGCATAGAATAAACCTTAATAAAATTAACTATTAATTAATAAAAATATTTAAAAATTATATTTTGTGCATTAAAAATAATCATATTTTTGTGTTTGATACTATTTTAAAAATACACACAAATATACTTATAATTTAGCCATGTATGCAGAAATGAAATTATAATTCAATGAATATTCTTTTGTTATTATTTAATAAAATTCATAAATTTTAAAATTGTTTTCTATTCATATTATTTAAATTTAAATAAGTACATTGGTTCCGTGCATCGCACGGGAAAATGCTAGTTAATTTAATAATAAAATTTGTTTCCTGCTAATTAAGACATTTACTATTCTCACCCCCAAAAAAAGAGTTAGATTATCATGTAGAATTTCAACAAAAATAATAACGGCATTTCACTAAAGAAAACAAGAAGGGAAAAAAAATCATGACTTCCGTGCAGTAGGTCTCACGTGGCTTATTTGCAGCGGGCACGTGGGGCTCACGTGCCTGTCTTTTTTTTCCTTTTTTTCTGACAATTTTTGTCTTTTTTTTTCTCATTTTCCTAGTAGTGTTTTTTACGTTTTTTTGTCTTCTTTTTTTTTCAATTTTTTTTATTCTCCAAAAATATATACTCTAAAAAATATTAGTGAACCCTAAAATAGACCTGTCAAAATGAGTTAGGCCTGGCGGACCAGCCTGTCACTGGTCCTTTTCTAGGTGGGTAGGACTTTAAATTTGAGGTCCGTTTATCTGGCGGGCTTTGATGGGTAAGCTTGCGGCGGGGCGGGCTTAGCTGCCTATATATATAATTTATTTTTATTTTTATTTTTATTTTCAATATAATAAAAAATGAAATTATCATTTATCTATTTTAGAATTAATAATAATGACAAAAAAAAAACCTAGTTCCTAACTTAGGGAAGTAACCCACTAACCCATAAGCCCCAAATCCCTAACTAACGTCTCCTCCACTCTCTCCAAGGCGACAGCAAGGTGGGAGCAAGGCGGCATCTGTAGTGATTGAGTGTGTTCATGCGTTATTTCACGAATTCTTGGAGGAAATCGTGGATGAACAAGAGCTCGTCTCGTACGATTTCAAGGGTCGGGCGAGAATGTTCCAGAAATGGGCTATGGCCGCCGCCGCCACAGTTTATTGGGGGTTTTGGGTGATTCGGTGGAAGAATACCGGTGGGGTTACTTTCTTCTGAGCATTTTTTTTTTCTGCTCTTTAATTTGAGTGTGTTCATGTATTTATTCTCTTGTATTGGGAAAATATGTGTCCTTCTTTTCTCCATTTTTGCTATATTTTTCATCCTTGGTTTCCATTAAGATAAATTGATTTAATTTATTTGAAATAGGATTAAATAGAATTAATAAATTTTAAAAAATACAAAATAAATTCTTAAAAGCATCCCAAAAAACTCTAAAAAGTACAAAATATACTCTAAAAAAATCCTCTAAAAATCATTAACTCTAAAAAAATCCCTGAAAAACATGGTCTCTTTAAAAAACCATGAACCAAAAAAAGCCATAAACTACTAAAGTCTAAACATTAATTCAAATGGAAAAAATCACAATTTGAATTAAATAAACTAGTATAAAATAATTAGTGGATCATTTACTTTTTAATGATTTACTTTTTAATGATACAGGTGATACTTTTCGAATTTTTAATGATATTTGAGTGAGACTGATGATATTGATTTTACCGTTTTTTTTCTACTTTTTTACGAGTTGACCCGGATCAAAACGTGAGTTTAACTTGACACGTCTCATATAGTAATATTTACAACAAGTGTATGAAAGTGTTTGTCAATAGAATTACTAGGTGCGGTGTGCAGTATGGTAGTATTCAATTTGGATTAAAAAAAAATAAAAAAAATTGTACAACACTTGCGATTTTGAGGCACTCATTCAACTACACCAAATCTTTCTCAGCAGAAGTAGAGATTAACAGGCTCATCGAGGAATTAAACGCGAATACAATGGAGCAAAGAAACATATTTCTATACTCGATTATTGTCTACATCATCTTCATCATAATTCAAGAATGTACAATCGCCATCACCCGTCGTGCTTCTCAAGCTACCAACTCTCAAGCAGAATCGTTAGCACGAACTGCATTTTGATGCTTGAATACGCGGCGCATGATCTGCACTGAACACACCCCTCTTTAGTCCATTGCAATACTTCTCGCCCAGAGACTTCCACTCCAGACTCCAGTATTCAATTGCCAGACAGGGCTAAGCTTTCTGGATAAGGAATATGTGAATTCTAATCTGCATCGGGCCCGAGCAGAGAGGAATACATTGATTTGCCTTTGTTATCCTCCACGAGATGGCTCTTCCGGTGAGGATAAAGATACAGTAGAAGATTCTAGAATATATAGATGAATCAGGGTTCGGCTTTCATGTGTCCCGGTGGTAGAGAATCTGTGCAGAGAGACGAGAAGGTCGTCAAGAACTAGGACCAGCAAACAAGAGTTAGTGATTGTATCTTAATATTTACCGCTTAATTCCTGGCTACTGGGAGGTGCAGTCGAGTTGAAGCCCATGTGGACGACATTGTGAAGTTCGTCCTCCCATACATTGGATACCTGAATATATATAATTCAAGATATTCATAAGTTTAGCAAGAAAGAGATGCATGAAAAACCAAATAGATTTGATGAAAAACTTACTTGAGACGAAGCTTCTTTGAATCCTCCACAGATAGAGGGTGATTGGAGATTAATTGGTCTTCGAAGAGCTTCAGCAGCATTACTTTGAAGACATGACTGGATTAGACTGGGTTGTGGCGGATGAATCGGAGGAAAAGGCATAGTCATATCGGGTATCAATCCGAGGGATGATGGCATACCAGCTCTAGGTTGTAGAATCTGTAATCAATTTATTTACTTGTATATCAGACAAACAAGAAACTATGTGAATGGTTAATAATCAAAAGGAGATGTGTAGTAGTATTACATCTTTAGCTAGAAACCCTTCAATATTGAACTCCAA
Organism: Perilla frutescens; assembly: GCA_026008535.1. Taxonomy (NCBI): domain Eukaryota; kingdom Viridiplantae; phylum Streptophyta; class Magnoliopsida; order Lamiales; family Lamiaceae; genus Perilla; species Perilla frutescens. The sequence goes on along the minus strand of BRKX01000018.1, from coordinate 7,274,585 downwards.
ACGAGGGTTCACAGTCGCAAGCTTCATTGATAGGAACTGAAACCGAGAAGAGATGCAATATCGTGAAGTCGTGAACAATCCTAACTTAAAATGGAACTACAACAAAGCATCAAGTATTATAAGCTAAATAATCTAAAAACTGGACAAAGAACATTGCAGATTCAATATAATTTCACACGATTGTTCAACTAAGACAGCAAATTCAGAGAACTTATCAATACCTCAACCTGCCGCTGTAGTGATTGCACATAATTGATGATTTCGTCGAGCATTACAGCTTTTCCAGTGACCTAATGTGAAAATAATATCAGGGATGACCTATATTTAATTCTTGCTAATTATGACCCTTAATCAACAATGCATACCTTGCTGCAACCAGGCACAAGATCCTGAAGAAACTTCATCCTTTCACTAATCTTCTCCCTCCTTACCTGCATTATCAATGGTTTATCTAGATTCAGTTCAAGAAAATAATTTTACTTACTTCCCAGTAATTATAATATTAAAGATTATTCAACATTGTTCTAAAATTTATTTTAAGGTATTATGCAGACAATTTATCATGAGATAGTTACCCTCTCTGCAAGACTGTGGCTGTTCGTTGCCTGACCCCTTCGTGCTCTAACATGTATGTATTCTTCCTTAGGTGCATCCGAGCCTTGCGATCCCTGCTTCACATTCTTGCCACCGGGCTTACTGTTTGACGTTGTGTTTTGATCAACCTTTTGTTTCATTTCTGCAGTGTCCTTCGTTGTCTCAGTTGATCGCGGTGGGGTTTCATTATTTTCATCATTTTGATTATCCTGGCATGGCAAGACAATTAGATCAAATCACAAAAGACAAGCTGCATCTTTGCAGTGTGGAAAATCAAAACAACAGCAAAAACAATGTCCAAACCTGCCCCCCTCTCTTCCTCTTCTTAGAGCCAAGCCCTTTACCCGAAGACTCCCCTGTGGCGCAACCCGCCTCTTCTTGAGGACCACGGCCACTAAACTCGGCCTCATCAGACTCGTTACCCGACACACCAACTCCCTGCTGCTTCACTTCATCATGGAAACTCTCACTCCTCTTGTCATTCTTGAAAGGGCTCCCTTCAGCCCCCTGCTTCCCCAGCAATAAAGAAGACTCTTTCGATAACTCGGCCACATTCATTTCATGTCTCTGCTGCGATTTCGATCCATTTCCTCCCAAAACATCATGATGCCCTTGAACCATCCCCAAACTCCGGGAGTAAGGATTCAGAGGGTCAGGAACACTAAACGGATTCACCATTTCACCAAAACTACCCCCACTGAAGCACGAAAACCTGGCTGCTCGTTCAATGAAACCCGAATCAGCCGGAAAGTGAGGCAGCATCCCTGAAACAGGTGGTAGAAACACACCCCCTCTCAGCAGTGCATTCGGATTCCAACCCAAATCAGCCCTTTCATGACCAAGGTTACTCGAAGTGCTAGCATCATTCTGCACATTCACATCACAATACCCTAAATTATGTCCATGGTCCCAAACCGGAGCAGCGCAAAATGAATCCACCATAGAGGCCGAGGAACAAGCAGAGGACTCCACCATTGAATTGCAGATTGAGATCATCCCCATCGATGTATTCGTTAGATTATTTCCATTAACTTGCCAATCTGAAGACATATTATGTCCATGATAGTTTGCAGAATCGTCGTTGGCATTAGAAGAAGGCTCAACACTAGCATCCTTTCCAACAATATCCATCCTTTTCTTTACCAGAGAGCAAGACAAAAAAACAAACCAAGCAGAGGACTAATTACAACTCTGTACACTCCCTTCAATGAATCAAAACAACCTGATAACAAGCAAATTCAGACAATCAACCACTCAAAACTAGAAGGCCCACCTAAATTTTCAATGCTGTGGATCAACACCTCCAAGAATTGACAAAATTTATCAAGAAAACATTCAAGAAGCTGCTGTACAGCTCGATAAAAGGGCCCAGCTTCGGGAACAAGTAAATGAAGCAGCAAGTGAAAAGCACTAGACTCTAACACAGTCAAAGTACTCTCCCAAAAACAGCTGAGCAGATTACAGATAATAACTCACTTCAAGTTTAATGACTCGTGAATTGAAGAGAAACATCATACTGAGCCAAAAACATGTAACGGAATGCCACCACTACGCTACTGATACTGCTGTTTCCAAAGCTATTTCTCTGAAATTAAAGCACCAAAACCCCCCATTATTAATGCGGAGAGGGAAAAAGCATAGCCCAGTTCAATAAAGAGCTCAAGAAGGTTCTCAGAAACTCAGTCAATAAAAGCAGAAACAATTAATTCAGCATCATAAATACCGGTAGCACACTCATTTACTCATTCAAAAACAAACCCTATGGGAAAAAAAGGATTCCAGTAAGTACTCTGAAGAAGCAGAACTAAAAGGGGACAAAAGCAAAAAAAAAAAGATACCATTTTGAGATTGTGGGCTGCCTTTAAGAGCTTCGGTACTGTTTTTGAGCAGCCCTTCAAGAAAAATAAAAAAGTCCCTTTTTTTCTTCAAAATTTGAATTCGAGGCCTTATTATTGTTCAAAGCTGAAACTGCTATGTACTGTACACAGTGACCTGAGCATTCAAGAAAACAATAAAGAGGAGAGAGAAAGAGGGAAAACAAGATCAGGGAGCAGAGTGGGAGAGAGAGAGAGAGAGAGAGAGAGAGTAAATGAGAGGGAGAAGCAAAATAAATGGGTGATTTGAAGAAAATGAAAAGGATAACTTAATTAGAAAGATGCTGCATTTATACCCACGCCTCGCATAAAAAACAGAGCAATCGATGCTTCAAAAAAGAAAAAAGAAAAAAGAAAAAAGAAAAGAAAGAGCTCTTGATCATTAACCAGTAACCACCGCCACTGCTACTCGTTAAATTTTTATTTAAATATTATAGTGATGATAGTGATGATTTTAATTATTATATATCATATATACACACATATAATATAATACTTGTATATTAACATGTATGCATTAATTTTACAATTGATATGTACTTTATGGTTGATTTACAGAATTTGGAGGATTTTTTTTTTTTATCTTTTTATAGAATTGTAGAATAGTCAAAATTAGTATTTATTTTAGAATTGTGGAAGATATATTCAAGTTGGAGAATTATTTTCAAGTTCTCTAAAAAGCTAACTTCTAGTATTTAATATTTTTAATATAGCATAATACTTGTGTCTCTCAATATATAAAAAATATAGAGTGATTGCTTTTTTTTGGGGGGGGGGGGGGGGAACTTCCTTGTAATGTTTTAAATTAGCCTTCAGAAAAAAAAGGAAAGAAAACTCGATGTGATTTTTGAAATTTAAAAATGAATCTGCGAGTTGACTTCTTTCTTAAATAGGTTACTTGTTTAATATTCAAAATGTAAAATTGGCTCTACAACACATATTAACAAACATAACTCGATAAAAACTTATTTAGATTATTTTCTGGGACATAATTTTCATAGTGCAAAATCAAACATTTCATTTTACTGTCACAAAAATATCCTACCTAACAATCTTTCATTTACTCAAAATAGAAAAGAAAATCTCCCAATTCTGACCAAAAGTTTAGGTATAGAATAGTACAATAATTTAATGGTGAATGCATGAGTATGTGACACTTATGCAAGGTATAAATATTTTTCTTCACCTCCAAACAATATTTTATATACATGTGTGTGTGTGTGTGTTCTTCCTCTTTACCGTGTGAATATTAATATATATTATTTTCTTTTAACTTTCACCAATATAATGTTATCCAAACTTTACTTATAAGTCTCATGATTTGTACCTTAAGGCATGTACATTGGTTTTACAGCTTTTATGTATTTAACTTTACTTTTGTTTGTACACTTTGTATGTACTTATGTTTTTAAAATTAATAAAGATAGGACTGGATTGAGCTAGCAACTGACAATGCCAACTCTTAATATTAGATTATACTATATCTTTTTATAATAAATTTGGACAATGACCTTCATTACACCTAGGAATGTGAGTTTATTATCTTTTTTTTCTTTCTTTCTTATTTTAGGGTTTGTTTGGTCAAGAGCCCTACATAGCTACTAGGCTTGGTTTCACACACTTCATGATCAACTTGGATTGCTTCTAGAGCTGGTCTACCTCTCTAGGTTATCTCATTTTTTTGATAACTTAACTACCTTATTTATATAAATATACATATATATAGACACATATATACATACATATGTGTGTGTGTTGTGTGTGTGGTACCATCCCACCTTTGCCCTATTATCTGGGGGAAAATACAATGCTGTTACCATGTAGTTTGAAAAACAGAAATAATTTCCTAAATAGTGTGCAGTGACTTTTATTAACCTTTGAGATCGATATGATAAAATTTAGTCTTATATGCATGTATATGTGAACACAATCAAATATCTGACTTATACATTATTAATCCATCGGATAATTACGATCAAATATATAAATTTTGACGCAATTTATAAGTAAGACACAAATTTTGAATCCATGCAATTAAAATATAATTTTGCAAAATAGGCACCCCAAATTTTCCAATAAACGAAAATATGAATTAATGAACATGCGCGTTAATGTCGGGCAAGTGCATGGCGCAAGTCGTCAAATTTAATTAATTTTATTTTAAGAGATATATAATTTTGGATGGGGGATCAAAAATCAAGAAAGCAAAAAGCAAAGAAATAATAATAATAATAATAAAAGACGGGCGCGCCACGTAGGGTGTAGAAGGTCTAATAGGAGACTAGCTCGATGTAAATAGCATCATAAAAGTTATATTAGAAAACGATGAACAATGTTGTGTATTTAAAAAATTGCAAATACATATTGTATATAATATAACTCATACAATCTCTATCGTAGTGGAAAAAAAAAATATCCCACAAAGAAAAATGGGGAAAGAAGAAAAAACAAAACACAAATTCAATGAGTACTTATAAAAGCCCCAAATCTATAAATTAAATGGTATAAATAGAGACTACTTACATTTTTACAAGAGAAAAATATAATAAAAGAGCTAAGCTCTTCCTAGATTTGCAAATTTCAGAAGGAAATATTCGAATCGTACATGCAATTTCTAAAGAATATAGGTTGTACTTGTTACTTGCTAGGGAGGAAAGGGAAGTAGAGAGAGAAATTCAAAGTTTGGGAGATAGAAAAGGATAATTACGACCAAATATATAAATTTTGACATAGTTTGAAATTTATGCACAACTTTTGAAATGTTGCGACTAAAATATAATCTTATATATTTTTATAAAATAGACACAATTTGCAACAATATGAAAATTAAATACGATATTTCATATTTTCATATGATCTTTGTTGTATTAATGAAATTCAAACTATGAATTTTCAAATATATACCCTAAAAATTTCCTAAAAAAACCTTAAAATTAAAGTTAATTAATATAATTTTTTTGATCTGACGATTCATGCACTACACGTAGTAAATTTTTTTGAATTAAATATAAATCCTAATTGATATTTATAAACCCATTAAAAACCCTAAAAAACATAATAAAATTCTAAAAAAACATTAAACCCTAAAATACCATAAACCCCTAAGCTCTAAACATTTTTGGGGATATAATAAATCATAATTTGAATTAAATGAACTCATATAAGACAAGTAGCAGACATGTTGCTTTTTATGGTTATGGCTGATACTTATTAGTATAACAAGTGATACTAATTTATGACAGGTCGGGTTGACCCACGCCCCCACCCGCGCGACTGTCTGATTTTGTCTATTTTAAATTTTCAAAGTTTGACAATAGACTTTATCATTTATATTTTATAAATAATCTATATACTATAAGTTAATCCCACACGCATTCGAGACATCTCATTTTTACAAAGAAGTCACCACCGTTTGACTGCGTACGAAGGACGATATTTACTCTACATATACAGTTACATTAAATTTAAAAAACAATGAAGAGTTGAAGAAAAAAGAAATATAGACTTACAAATTACAATAATGATTAAAGGAAGAGAAAAATTGGGCGCAAGAATCATGGGACCAATGTGTTAGAGATTCCTCTATCAGATTTATGGTGCTTCTGCATCATTGTACAGGCTAAGCTTCCAATCAAGGTACAAATTTAAGTCTATTTTTTCGAAGAGTTATAATGGTACTACTATATAACTAAATGTTCAGGCCCATTAAAATCTAATCACCTCCACAACCAAAATTAATTGAGACAATTATCATATAATTAATTAATATATTTTCTATTTTATAGATATATAATTCTGAATGTAATGGGTTCCGCCTAATTAAAAGATGTCCATACGAGATTTTGATAGAAACCAATAAGTCGATATTAATAATTTTTCCTGTTCGGTTGCTAAACTTTCTAAGTTGAGCTAAATTAAAAAAAGTGGTATTTAATTTTACAAAAAGTAACTTTAATTTGAAGTCGTGTTGATATTATGATTATATTTGAAGTTCATTTAATCTTTACATCGACTGAAACTGAGCGACTCAGCTAACATTGAATTTGTTAGAAATTTTCATTTTCACTTGCTCAAAGAGGAAATTTAAAAAAAAAAAAGCTGTTTGAAAGATTAAAAAAAAAACCCTACGAAATTGTCATCTATTTCGGTAATTTCACATTGGTTATTGCATTCCCTATTGTACGCTCGATTTTTATTTTTATTTTTCAATTTTTTTTCTTTGATTTCAATTTGTTATAGTTTGGTTTAATTTTACATTTGTTATTTAGGGTCCATCCTAGTTTCCACCCAATTATGGTTTAATATATTTAATTTTTTACATAATAAATTAATAACTAAAAATTAAAAATTAAATACAAAAAAATTATAATGCATTTTAATTGAGAAGGATGAATCCTAAATAATCAGTGTAAAAATGAAACTAAAGTATAAAAAATTAAAATTAAAGAAAAAAACAGGCTTATTTAATAAAATAATGCCAGTCAAATTAAAACCTTTCAATATATAGAATTATATATATAAAAAAAGATTGGAACAATGAAAATTGAAAAATAAATAAATTAGGCGAGTTTATATTCTGAAATGAATATTGTAAATAAGATTAAATTTAAAAGTGTTGGCAGGTCTGTTGATGGACTGTCCCTTTCTTCTTTTCTCTCATGTCATTATTAGTTGGCATTGGGACTTGCATTTAAATCTTTATTTTTCAAAGATCTAAATCGTAGAATCATGGAATCTGCTCTCTGCTTTGCTTCACAAATTCCTAATACTAAATGCTTAATCCAAGGCCTTTTATTTTATTTACTAATAAAATAAGGCCTTGCGAGGACTCAAAAATGATTTCTATTGATTGGCTTGCTTTTACTAGGAATTTTCAGAAACCAAAACCCATAATGCAATTATTTAAAATACGGCTCCCTATGTACTCTTTTTCAAATATATATATCTATATCGAGAGGTAGATTAATTAACAATTAACTTTATAGTATGTGAATATTAATAAATTGAGTCCAACAAGATATATTATTATTAAATGAATGTATTAAAATTCTTGTTGAACGTTATGAATTCGTAGTGCTTGAATTTGTCTGATTATTATTAAATTTCTCGCTGATAAAAAAAAATTGAGCTTTATATTTTATTACATGTAAATATGTATATAAATTTTATTATTTAATTCAGTCAAAAGTAAATTTTATTATTTCATTCAGTCAAGATGACGCTACATAAGTAACACTAGATTTTATAATGGATGTGATTTTCTTTTTTTTTTTTTAACTTCTGAAAAAAGAAATTATTAGCTACATGTTATAGATGTATGTATACAGACGCAAGAAACCATGGACAAAAAATCTACAAGAAGATAATACAAAGAAGAAGACGAAGAAATAAAAACAACCCACCACTCCTTTCTTTTATTATAATTTTTTTAATAAAGAAAAGTTGATTAGATTCCTTAGAGGGCCTTCTTTTTTAAATGTATAAATATATTTATCCAATTAGAATATAAAGAAGCCAAGAACGTCACGAATTGGTCGTTGCCACGTGGAATTTTGTGCCCTTGTTTATAGGGCCCTATTGATTAATGTCGTACATGTAAAAACAATAAAGATTTACCCTATGTCCTAAAAATAATGCAAGTGCGAGAGTTGTTTCATGGTTGGCATTGGCTCTTCTTTTCAAAAACACTTAAAATTATAATTAATAAACAACCAAAAATAACAAATCCCTTAAAGCAACATGGAATTGGAGTTGGTGATTCGAGAGATCTCAAGAGCTTTACATTTCTTTATCATATAATCAAAGCCTGTTTCTTTGATCATTGCTCTCTCTCTCTCTCTCTCTCTCTCTCTCTCTCTCTCTCTCTCAATTAGAGGAAGCACGTTTGGAAGTTTGAATTATGTAGAGTCCATTGTTGTACTTAATTTGCAAACAAAGATTTAGAAATATGTGCAAATATATAATTAGACCAAATGACTATTATCATCACTTATTGCATGCCAATTATATACTAAGAATATTTCGTGACCAACTTTTGGTCAAACCGACTAGTGAAGTAGTTCAGATTCATAACAGCTCATTGGACATTAAATCAGTTTTTACATTGCAATTTATTTCCAATAACTATATTATTTTATTCTATGATAAATACATGTACATAAATCAATACACGTGTGTGTATATATATTATACGTTCATAATGAATAATCAACATTATGAAAGATCCAAATAACACTTCCATGAGCATATTATGTAATGTGAAATCAAGAATAACTCGATATACAAACACGCGGACTAACTTTTTTTTTCCCTTCTCCGATCACATACATTAATAATTTAAATTTAGATGAAATTTAGCCTATAATCAAGTGTTCCAACATACCGAACTTAATATGGACATAACTCAATAAATTTGGTTGAAATGAAGAATTTGAGGAGTCACAAACATAGAATGACATTGCATGTTCTAATGTTATACCATGATATCTACTCTACATAAGTAGCATGGTCCATATTGAAAAATATTGCTGGGACAGAGCATCTAAATCACTAGTTATTTCAACATTTGTTGGCTGGACTTTATGCTTGTGCCCCTAGAAATTCATGCACATACAAAATCAATAATTAAATGCTTAGTTTGTAATGCAAAAAAGTACATCGTTACATATATTATATGGTAAGGTGGGAGGGAATCACAATCTAAGGACATGACAATTCAACCTATTATTTTTCTGAATTTCATGCAAAATATGATTGCTCAACATGTTGATAACATATATAGTTAAATAATATTATTGCTCTTCTCTCAAAAACACCCCCACCCCCCTTTCACAAATCAAATTATAATATTTTTGTTCTGCATAGAGTGACACGGTGATGAAATATATGGACATTCAAGAAAAATGATAAATTCAAATATCTCAAGTGAGTTACATGTACTATATATGATTTAGTTAATTTAAGTGTTGTTAGTTTGACTCCAATTGAAATATTTGATACAATCCCTAGCCAACATGAGTTATTAGGAATCTTCGACGCGTGCACTTTGATTATTATACTTGAGTTATCTATAGTTTAGGAATGTGATTATAGAAAACAAAGATACGAAAAAAGGTAGGTTTTTAAATAAAAGAAATTAAACTTTTTAAATGGGGACCAATTAACAAATATTGATTGAGATACACATATATAGAGTAGTGCCTAACATTTATAAAATTATGGACCCTTAAAGGTCATTACATGACTTTAATTTGATATTTCTTAATGATAAGGACGGAGCTTGCTACATATGTTTGGTAGGGACATCAATCTGTTCAATTTCATTTCTTTAAATAATTTTTGCTTCTAGGTATAAAATTAATAATTGAAATTTTCGATGATCTAATCTCATCTACAATATGAGCTTTACGGGAGTAAAAAGGTCAATTTCCCTATTCTTTTTCTTCTCAATTATATAAGTATAAGTAGGGCTATCAACGAACAAGCCGTTCTCGACTCGTAAAAAATCCGTTCATTTTCTTAATGAGCAGAGCTTGAGCTTCGAATTAAGTTAGATAAAATTATCGAGTCGTACTCGAACAGAGTAGTATTCGTCTCGGCCAGCTCACGAACTTGTTCGAACTCGATCTTAACCAAACATGTTCATGAATATTATAAATATTTTGAATGGGTAAATTAAATAAGTTTTTTCTTCTTCGCTCGAGTTTGAACATGTAAATTGAACGAGTTTTTTTTTTTTTTTCGAGCATTCATGCTCGAGCTTGATTAGTAATTTTCGAACATTTCACCAGATAAATTCAAGCATGATAAATATTTATCGAGTCGATATCAAACAATAGGAAAAAAGCTCGAATATCAGGGTGTTCAGCTCGATTCATTTACAACCCTGAGTAAAAGTGGCATAAATTAGTGATATTCACTCTCTCTCTCTCTATCTACTCTTTTTTTTTCCTATACTCCAATTCATTTATTTCTATTTCGAATATAAGATGAATCTTATATCTAGAAAATAAAAGATCGTCTCCCGTACAACATCTCAAAGTTGGTTTTGCCATGTTGCTTTGGGAAGTATAGGGTTTGCTACATGATGTGGTGTCCAAATTAGAGCAAACTTTGTCACATTTGTTCCTTCATTAAGTTAGATATGGAATTGTATGTTAGGTCAATGCGGGTTGATTCTTAATAGCATCAAAGTGCAATAAATAGATTATGGATCTGAAAATGAAAGGGACAGCTAATAATTTTTGCTTACTTTATTTGAAAGGAAAAATAGTGCTGTCACTTTCACAAAGTCTATTAATCATAAAGATTGTGACAGATGAGTACAATCATTTTCACAAAATTACTATCCACTGATACAGGATTAAAGTTACGTGATTTTCAATTATTTCATAATATTGCTTAACCCTACAAAAAAGATTATGCCTAACTATCCCAAATCTGTGGGATTGATAGTGGCAAAGGTTAGTTGCATGTCTAATCATTCTTTCAAATTGGGTTTTCTAATTAGGAATCAAGAAACCATGCCCCATTCACCATTTATAATAAAAATCAAATTAAATATTCAGAATATTATGCTTATATAACATAATTTAATTTTTAGGTTGTTAGAAATATTAAACTCTCTTTGCACTACATACCATATCTTGTAGGAAGTTGGTAATGGGCCGGATAATCCGGCCTTATTAATTTGGAAAGAGCCCACTAAAAGCCCAATAGTCTTGTTACATTATGGAATGGATTGAATCGAATCAGATTATGAGTCGGGCTATTTGATATGGCCCAAGCCAAGCCCATGTAGTATAGTCCAATCAGATCCAGCCCGAAAAAAAGAACATATAAAAAAAGTACTCTGAATAGTTTTTAAAAAAGGGGAAACTAGGCATGATTGTTTTTATTTTTGGATTAACTAGTGCAAATAACACCACTTTTACCCTAATTTATAATTCTCAAACCACTCTAAAACCTAAAATGTTGCAATTATAACGTTCGTATTTTTTCGATGAAATTTGTCCCATATATACCACTAATGAAACGTAGTAAATTAACCATTGAAAAAAAAATATGAATGTTATAATTGCAAAATGTTAAAAGGTGACAATGTAAATACAATGCTTTAAAAAAATCGTGTGCAAATTGTAAAATTAAGAAAAAAATTATATTATTTACTATATAACCCATACTTGATAGTTCATACGTATATATTTCTTTCAACCGGAATTATCACCCAATTTCCATAACATAAGTGTCTCAATCGTTTTTTAAATTTATTAACATCAAAATTCATAAATTCAACAAAAAATTATCTTCCCCAAAAAAGATGATAGTAATTGGTAACGTCCTATTTAAAGTCATTGGAAAAAGGAATATCATTAAACTCACCCAACCCCGCCAAGAAGAGCGTGATGTGGGCCCCCACCGCTATAGCACCTTTAATTTTGGTATTTTGTTGTTATATTTATATTGTTTTGTCTTAATCATTGGCTTCTCACTGATCCAAATCCCATTAAAACTTGCGCAAAATGATATATTAAATAAACTATTATGGTACAACAATTTAGGTGGCCTTAATCCTCGAAGGGAATCTTTAATTACTTTTAATACGTAATTAACACATAATCATTACATTTATTACATAAATTCGTGAGCTCCGGTAATGTAGAAGAACTCAAACAAGGAAAGGGAAAATTCATTTAAGTTTGAGACTATATATCTATTTGACTATTTCATACCTTCTGCAAATATTATTATTTTATTTTAGCTAAACCTCAACGAAATTCACCGTTGTCGGAAATTCTCCTTTGCTTTGCAAAAACGGAAAGCTAAGCTACCCGTCCACTGCCCGCCTCCACCAACAAGTCCGTGAAGTTGACTTCTGAGGTCCACACGCACCCACGGCGCATTTTTGCAACCACCACAAATCCAGCCAAGATTCACAACACTCCGATAGCTACCTCCGGAGTTGCCCGTACGTTAAACCAACGGTTGTCGAATTTTGGCAAACATTAAATGCGACCCATGATTTCTTCGTTAAGCCGTTACGAGGAATTGGAGAAGACCCGCTAAGTATTTTCCGCAAAGGTATCGACTTTTTAATTAATGTTTGTTTTAATATAAGCCAATAATTCTGTGAAAGAAAAAAAAAACTAGATAATGAGCTGGGCTAAGGTGTTGACTTTGATTGATAATGCTTCTAGTTGCTGAGTTTTGTGTTTTGGAGGAAGAGTTTTTAGAAGTTGGAGAAGTTTTCTTCGATTGGTGTTGATTTTCTTGCAGTTCTTGGTTTTGTTTAGTGGATTTTGCTGTTTAATAATTGTTGAAATTATTGGATTATTGCAATTAGCAGCCTAAGATAGTTGGAAGAAGTGCAAGTTTGCATGTCCATGAATCTGTTGGAAACAATGATATTTTGGTGCTAGTAGAAGTTGAGACATGGGTATTGGTAAAATTGTCTGATTTTGGGATATTTCTGTATCCAAGAATTTGGGAGCTAAGATTCATGGTAAAGTTAGGATTTTTTCTGTTGGTTCTCTAGTTCAAGATTGTGGTTTTTTTACCCCTTTCTATGAAACTAATTTCATGTTTGTGTTGGCGATTGTACATCAATGAACTAGGGCTTGTGTTTTGCCTTTTTGGTTCCATGAATTTTAATTTTTGTCGTGTTGCATTGCTTGTTGTTTTAGAAGCTAATTTTGGAATGGCTGAGAATAAGAAGGCATCATTGTTTTTTGAGAAGTTCCTTCTGTTTTCAGTGATATAGTTGAATCTGCAAAAGAGGCTGTAACGTTGGAATATCAAATATCAAATTTTAGATTTAAGAAATAGACCAACTAGTACTATGTCATAATCATATTGTTGATGGTTTCTTTCCTATTTGACGAACATAAAGAACAGAACTACAATCTGATTTTTGCGTTTCATATATACATTCTATAGGCATAGATGCTCGAGAGACACCGTTAGGTTAACTTCCATATGTAGTTGACATGACAATGTACGTCTGGCCTTTTCTTCGAAGTGAAACTGGAACAAAAAAGTGCAACCTTGTCCTGAATATTCGAAGGGGGAAAACATGATTTCCAGTACAGTGCTTACAAAAATCTTTCTTCTAGATGCTATGAACCTTCTGTGTGTTCTCTTTTTCAGTTATTAGTTGCTTTCTTCGTTGAGGAGGTGACTGTTGAGAACTTTCTGAATGGTTACATTACATGAATTCTGGTAACCTTTTCTTTCACAGTTTTTGCAGCCTCCGATAAAAACAGCTGAAGAATGAGTAATAATGACATGATTATTATTACTTCTGATGTTGTTGATCCAGACATGCAGAACTTCTTGCATGAAGGTCTCCCATACAACTCTGAGGAAGACGGAGAGTTGCAGAATGCCCTGAAAGTGTCGTCTGAAGTGGATACGACCATAGCATACTCTTCCGAGAAGTTAGCAAACCTGGAGAATCTTTTACTGCATGTTCTAGCCGCGGAAGATGATATTGAAGCTATCAATTTCGAAAATGATAACATCTCTGCAGAATTTATTGAAAAGGCTTTCACATTTGATCTACTTTATGCCATACTGAATATTGAGCTGAGAGGGCTGGACAATGTTATGGCTGATCTTCAAGATCTTACTGTTGATGCCCTTAATAAGATGTCTTCTTGCCAACATTCATCAGAATTGCTTACTGGGCTGGCAGGAAAATTGCACGATTCTGAGAATGTACTGAAACAGTCACAAGAGCGTATTCTGGCGATCAAGATACAATTAGCTAAGTTGCAGATGACATCATTCATTTTCAAGAATAATGAATGTAAGTCTCACCAAATTTTCACTTTAATATGTATATCTATTTTGTATGTGGTGTTTATCATTGTTAAGTAAAAATATTTGTTGTTAGCAGCTAAACTTGACTGGGATTTGGGTGTAAAAGAAGAACTTCATTTAGCTACCACAGAATGGAAGCCTCAAATGCGGATTGTTGAACAAAGGCGCGTTCTCCGAATGTTGGAGATTTCTCTTGGAAGAGAGCTGGAACTTGAAAAGAAGTTGATGGAGGCCAGACAAAATGAAGAAGATTTAAAGTCGAAGATACGCTTAAGAGAGCAAGTTGCAGTCGGCATGGAAGAGGCAGCAGAGGCAGCTTGGGGTAGCTTCTTAGAGGCAGATAATAGAGCTGAAATACTGATGGGGATTTCAAAAGGATTGTTGGGAAAATTTCAAAATGTTGATTGGAATTTTTCTAATGCAAGCAAGAGGGAAGAAGAACTTAAATCGAACCTGATAGACTGCATTAAGCAGTTAAACGAAAAAGGGGCTTTAGTTCAGAAGCTTAATTGCCGTGTTACGCAGCTTACAGAAGACAATGCCGAAGTTACGGCTTTAAGAGAAAGAGTTCAAACGCTCGAAGAAAAGCTAATCCAAACTGAATCCCGACTTGCAGAGGCAAATGCAACCAGTGAAAGGAGTCATCAAGAACTAAGAATAAGGGAAGATGAAATTGAATCATTAAGGGAGAATGTATATGCGTCAGAAAGTAGAGCAGGAATTGCAGAGGATAAGGTTTCACAATTAACAGACTCAAATCTGGAATTGACAGAAGAGGTTGACTTTCTCAAAGGTAGCAATGATAGCAACTCGAAAAAGGTGAGTTTACTCGAGAAGCAGTTGAGGGAGTTGGATATCCAACTGCAACATTCTAGGGCATCCTCAGAAGCAAGTCAAGAACAGCAGAACATGCTGTATTCTGCTATTTGGGACATGGAAACATTGATCGATGAGCTGAAACAAAAGGTCGCGGAAGGTGAAAGTAAGAAGGAGATTGCTGAGGAGCAAAATATCATACTGTCAGAGACAAATTCAGACCTGAACAAAGAACTAGATATTCTAAAATCGAAATTGGAATTCGTGGAGACATCTTTGGACAAAGCTACTCTTCAGAAACGATCAAGTGCGAAAGACATCAGTATCAAAAGTAGTCTTATCATGGATATGGTTATGCAGCTAGCAATAGAGAGGGAACGTATACAGAAACAGGTGCTGTGCTCTGCTTATCGCTACTCTTTAATTTTTGTTATGCTATTTTCTGCTAGTCCATATGAACGAAATAAAAACTGATTCACTTTATTCAGTGCAGATATCCTCTTTGACAATGGAAAACAAATTCTTGAGGGGAAAATTGCAGAATCAACAGAAGGGTGCACCTGTAATTCTGCAAGACGACAAAAGTTACGACGATACAGAATCCCTGTCGTCTGCGCTTGATTCAGCTGATACGAAGTCTGCAGAAAATTCTCCAGTGAAAAAGGCTACTGAGATCACCTCAGTAAATTTTGAGGCAAGTCCCTCTTTTTTGACTCCTTAATTCTCCCAAGTAATTTGCAAATCATTAAACCATGTCATGCAACCATTTTCCTTTATAGCTTGGCCTTCATTTAATCAAATCATTACCTCATATTTTTCAATAATGCACCTCCGAATTCATGCATTGCTTCTTAAAAATTGTTCTTTTTCATTAAGATGTTTCCATTACAACCTACCCTCAATGTGTCAAATCAGGTGGAGAAAGCACCCATGAGTTCTTCCCTGGATGAGAATGTAACAGGGTTGTCCAGTTCTAGAAACGAAAGCACAAGTTCAATTCTCAACCTGGAGGCTAAGAGCTTGGTAGAGACACATAAATCTCGAAAAATGTATGTAGTCATGGCAACTGTAGTTCTGTTGCTGCCGATTCTAGCAGCACACTTGTTCCACCAAAAACTCGGCTCCCTTCAAATGCGTTGATTGTTGATTCGTTGCACTGTAAGACCACACGAATGCTCGCTCCTCGCCCCTTCATCTAGTCAGTGAGTACAGATTTCTTGCTCATATTGTTTGTAAACTATGCCGAATTCAGGTGCAGCCATGCAGGCGTTAGTGTGCTGTTTGCTTTCTTTTCATGTAGATTATGGATTCCAGAAGTGAGTGTGAATATGCATAAGTGTTCCTAGGCTCAATCTAATGCAATTCTTTCATTATATTTCATTTTTTAGGTAGGATCAAACATATATATATTTTTTCATTATTGTATAACATATATATGTATTTGTGCGACATGTGCAAGTTTGTTGCAAGAATTTTTTTGTTTCAAGTTAGCTAATGAAGCCTTTTGTTTTACCACTATTTATTGCTGTGTGCTGTGTTTTTTTTGTTGTTGCCTTTTTTAGGTGCTTTAATTTGCTTTATTGAGGTAGTAGTGAAATTCCTTTCTTTCTTCACAAGATCACAAAATCATCGTTTTACAATAGATGGGAGTAATAAATGGGATGGAATGTAAAATAAATAATCAAGAAAATAACTTTTATCATACAGACTTTTGAAGATTTTAATTAGGCCAATTTAAAAAGATTAATGATGGGTAATTCTTTTCGTAAAAAACGATGAGTAATTAATTCTAAATATATTCTCCATTTTTCAATTCATAACCCCTAAAATTTATTAAA
Organism: Perilla frutescens; assembly: GCA_026008535.1. Lineage (NCBI taxonomy): Eukaryota > Viridiplantae > Streptophyta > Magnoliopsida > Lamiales > Lamiaceae > Perilla > Perilla frutescens. The sequence goes on along the minus strand of BRKX01000018.1, from coordinate 7,257,643 downwards.
GTGAAAATATTATTTTATTAGACTTTTTTTGTGTTAGTATTACTTTATATTCCACTTTATTCATGAGACGTGAATTGAAATTTCATTTTATTAATATACCATCATTTAATATTTATTAAAAAATTAACTATTCTTTTATTTTGAATCATTATAAATGAGGGTATAGTAAGAAAAATGTATGTAATTTTATTTTTAAATTACATTAAATATATTTTCTTAATTTGTGTGAAAATTAAAAGGAAACTACAATTATTGTATGTAGTACTTAAATTTAAAACCACACATTTAAAGCAAGACAAATAAATAAATGGATCGGGGGCGTGTCGCAAAAATTGTCTTGTAAATCTAGAAAGAAACTTGGAAATGTAAAAAAATAGTTAAATATGCAAAAAAAAAAAAAACCAAAAAAAAAAAAAAAAACTCTAGTACCTTCCATCCCTATTTTTTTATGAATTGTGCGTCATTTTCTCTTTTCTAATTGTAAGATTTTAAAAGATTAATCAATAAATCCTACAATTATAAATATATTATTATGAAAATTAAATATTTTTTACATTTGTTTGAGAAATAAAATTTCACCAATTTAATGAATTTATAAATATAATTACGTGGAACCGATACAATATGCATGACAAATTTGAGGTATATGAATATATGATACGTATATTTAACTAAAGATTTTGTATTTATACAAATGCACGCGTTTATTAATTATGCATATATTATGTAATATATCATGTATATATGTATTATGTATCATGTATATAGTACATATTGTATATTATTTATACATTATGTTATATAGTATATATATTGTATATTATATATATGCATTATATTAATATTTTTCTTGTATAGTTATGTAATATATATGTCTTATATATATTATATAGATTATATAAATTAGGTGACATAAATAAACTTCGTTGGAGGCATCAATTCATATAATGTACGCCTTTATGTTTCAAACTATATTTCTATATACGTTTTAGATTATATTGGAGAGACCTCATAAATCATAATGGCATTTCAATTTCTATATAATTTATTAAGGCTCATTAAAATACCATTAACCGTTGACGTTTATGCACATCTTCGAAACAGTTTCATCAATAGGGGATTCTCTTGTCTGAATTTAACGTTGTTTTATGATATATTATATATATATATATATATATAGGAATATGTATCTAGGTCGATTCACTTGATTAATTAACTACAAAATATTTGCCAAATATATTTGTCTCACAACTCTAAGTAACACCCGTTCAACAGAGACTAATATGGCTTCTCCAAAATCGATCGTTTTAGTCATGACTGTCTTGCTTGCTGCTCTAGGTCTCTCTCTCTCTCTCTCTCTATGTGAGATAATTAATAAAATGTTTGTTTGTTTGTCATGATTGGCAGTGTTAGCAAAATCTAGTGCGACACTAATATTGTGCGAGACAGACCAGGATTGTGTTGGTAAGTTGGAATGCATTCAAGTTGTAGGTGCGGCATTAAAATGTGATGAAGGCACCTGCAATTGTAAACTCAACACTTCATTTGATGGCGTTGCTAATTCTGCTCAAGACATTATTATTAATTAAGACCTAATTAAGGGATTAATTACTATTTCTTAATTAATTGCTGCTGCGGCATGAAGGATAAGAAGTAAGCATAGACAGTTAATTGAGATATATACACTTTTTGTTTTTTAATTTCCGGAAATTAGTTATGGTGTTGTTTTTATTTGGTGTTTGGATATTTGATGTCAAATTAATAGCAATTGCCAACTAGCTAGTATCGTATTATTCATATATTTATCAATAAATTAAATTGGGTTGATTTTATTTTTATTTTTTTGGCCATGTGTGTTTAACAAATTTCTCAATCTAAGAAACTATCTTTTCTTTCATTATGTTTCATTATCTTTAGGGGTGGGACTGTAAGGTACTTTTTCATCATACTTTTACCTTACCTTACTTATATGGTATGGAGAAAGTTCACACCGTTGCTTTACCTTAACATTCGGTATACCTTCTTACGGTATGCCTTAATTTCAGTATGAACAATCTTTATTTCAGTATACCTTATCGACATCGGTCTACCGTATTATACCATCTTACAGTATATCTCATATATTTACTAAAAATATGAAATTACTAAAAATATGAAACACTCTTAATAACGATCAAAATTCAACAAAATAAAATAAATCTTTTCATATCACGATAATTAAACTCCAATAAAATAAAATAGATCTACTAATTCAAATCTAACACTCCAATGCAACAATTTAATTAATCAATGTTACGTGTATTTGTATTTTGAATTTTTATTGGCTCTTTTGACAACATCCAAACGGTGTAGACTTCTATATAAAATGGAGATGTTTCAGATATGAAATTTATCGCTCTCATTTTTGCTTATCATACCTCATTTTCTTAGTGTTATTTATCTTTTTCTACGTTGTTCATAGGCCATTACACATAAGTGAGACTTATCTTGTGTGCACTCTGATAGCGATTGCAGATTGCAATCGTCATAAAAAAATTTATAGTTTTAATTTTTATTTTTTTTTTATAAAAAAACCAAATATATGTTGATATGATTTTAAAATTTTATGTAAATTTAAATATCTTAAATTAATATTCACTCCATTTCTGAATAAGTGTTATTCAGCATTTTAATTTTGTTTCAAAAAATGTCATTCTACAAATTCGAAATAGATCTGATTTTTGTATTCTGGTCCAAAACCCCGTCTTCAGATCTGATTTTTTTTTATTGTGTTTAATTAACTAGATTGGTAATTGTTTGTGATTAATTAATTAGAATTATATGCCCTTAATTAATTGTTGACGCACATTATGATATGATATGATTTAAGGTGTATGGTCCTTGGAACGCTACTTGAACGAGGAGTGCCCGCCATGTGATACAGGCAGTGGCAGAACCAGATTTTCTCACATTTGCCATTATTTAATGCATTCAAACGTCTATGTATATTTAACTCATTTAATATATTCACACAAGGGTGTATTAGGTTATTTATTTATTTATTTATTTGTGTGTATTTGCCCAAAATGACATTTAAATGAAAACGGATGAAGTATATTTTATCATTTAACGCATAACTTTCAATGTTCTTTTTTTTTCCCTCGTAGATACAATTTGTTATTTTCATATTTATATGATTTATTTGTAAAATATTAAGTAAAAAAAATGAATGCAAAACATAATAGTTAAATTATTATGTTTATACAATTTTCAAACGTTATTTGTTTAGCAAACATTTTCAACATATTCATTAAAAATGTTTGACATGTAATCATCACAAAATTTCCGTCTATCATTAATCATGTAAATTTACAATAATTTATAAATGGTTAAGTTGCACATTTCGATAAGTAATTATGCGAGTTATGATACATATGTAATATATAAATGAAGTGGTCATACAACCATTTATAACTTCTATGATAAATATTTTTAAATACACTATAATGATGCACCTCTCTTATTTAATTTTAAAATAAAATTATAAATATTATTCAAATATTTTTTTATTTTTAAATAATTTGATAAATTATTAACAGTATATTAGCATGCTCGTCATCCATATCTTAATTGAAATATGAATGGACATGTTACTAAAAATTTAACTAACCTTTTTATAATTAATTATTTGATATTAATTAATTATATCCTTTTATAATTAGTCTAAGTAATGTAATTTTTGTGTGTTGATAGTTGTGTAATCAAAGCAATTAGTATACATTAATCTAAATTAAATTAAGCAACGTATTCTAAATTCATATACATTAGCTTTTTTTATTTTCAGAAGTAGTAGTATTCACTATTTTCATGGATTTATAGTATTTGTGTATATTGATTTTTCACTTGCAATATATTAGTAAAAATAATTTATATTAGGAGTATATTATTGTGTTGAAGTGTTTTGGAAATATAATATATAAATTATGGTTAGTTTGCTATAATGATTCCCAAACAATAAATTAGTTAATATATAAATATTTATTTATTAACATTATTATTTCTAAATTTAGAAATTTCGTTTTGGCGGGAAAATAAGTATTTTCTAATTGCGGCCACGGTGTTGTTATTATATATTATATAGATGCTACTATATTAATCTTAATAACATATATTTGGTCAAATATAATTTATTGTATTTGATTTCTTGATTTTGATAATATTAGTTGAAAATATAAAATTGAATGAAAATATAAGATATTTATTTATCACACATATGATATAACTTCAAATTGTTCATTTTTTAGGTGTAGATTATATATAAATTGATAAAATGTCATAAATTCAATACATATTACAACGTTAATTTAGATATTGTAAGAATTATTTACTAAGTATTATATAATTATCATTACTATGCATTAATTATAACATAAGATTAATTATGAGCATTAGATATTGTAAATTTACTAGATATTTATATATGTATATCATACTTACTAAGTATTATATATCAATCATCTATAATTCACACATATATACATACATACATCACAAATATTAACTAACTTAAATGTAATAATATTATAGTTGCTAAATAATATATTATTGTTTGTGTTCTTATTTCTTATTTTTATTTATGAGATTACAAACTATAATTGTATTGTAAATCTAAAATTTTAAGAAACATTAAGAATATTATTCATCACATATTTTTATAGTGTATTTTTAAATTGTATAAAATATTATAAATTTACTAAATATTGTAAATTTTAAATCATTTACTTAGAAATCGGAAGAATTATTTATGAAGTATTGAATAAGAACATATTTATCATTACTATGCATTAAGTATGACATAAGATTAATTATCAGTGTTAAATTGTAAATTTATTAGATATTTATATATGTATATCATATTTACTAAATATTATATATCAATCATCTATAACACACACACGCACACACACACACACACACACACACACACACACACATATATATAATATCACAATTATTAAATAACTTAAATGTAAAGGTATTATATTATTGTTTGTGTTATTATTTCTTATTTTTATTTATTAGATTACAAACTATAATTGTATTGTAAATCTAAAATTGTAAGAAGCATTAGAATATTATTTATCACATCTTTTATAATGTATTTGTAAATTGTATAAAATATTATAAACTTACTAAATATTACAAATTTTAAATGGTTAACTTAGAAATTATAAAAATTATTTACTGGGTATTAAATAAGAATATATTTATTATACCTTTGTATTAAATATAACATATGGTTATATGTATTAGATATCGTAAATTTAATAAATAATGCAATAAATAATAATTTAGATAAGATATCATAAAGTTCATATATATATATAGAGATGGGATCATGCATGATAACAAATAATAATTTAGATAAGATATTATAAAGTTCATAATATAATATTATTATTTGTGTTCTTATTTCTCATTTCTATTTATTTGATTATAATTAAATTATAATTATAATTTGAATCTAAGGTTGAGAAAAAAAAATTATATTAATTATTTCATGTAATTTAATTATTCATTGTTTAATTGTAATTCATGTATAAATTAGGTATGGTAAATTTTCTATATCAATATATATATATATATATATATATATATATATATATATATCGGTAGATACCAGCATAACCGTATATACCGTTCGTTCAACATATACCACACCAACGGTATACACCGATATACCGTTATATCGGTATATATCGATGCAATGGTATATGCCGAACTAACGGTATATACTGAAAAATTTCAGTATACCGTCGGTATTGATATATGCCGGTATACCTCGATTTTAAAATTTCATACCGTTACCTTACCGAAAAATCTCGATACGATATCATATCTTACCGAAAATAATAGTATACCTTAAAATTCAATATTCCAGTATTTTCTTTGGTATGGTAAGTACGATATGACGGTATTTTTCACCAACCCTAATTATGACTGGTGATGAAGTTCGAAAAAATAAACTTACGGATTAATTATTTCCATTTTACCTTCGGTAGTAAGTAATGAAGAAACTACTCTAGTACTATGTACTTAACAGTTGTCTATGAGAGAGAATAAGTCATGTTTTTTATTTTATAATTGTGTCATATTTTTTTTATAATAATTATTCGCATTAACAAATATTAATAATATTGAAAAAGGAAAATCTAATAATTGATTTCAAAATGTGAAAATATTACATTAATTTGGGCAAATAGAGTGCATTATATCCCCATGCATAAGCTAAAAATCTTACAAATTAAATCTCAATAAATACTTATAATTTGGTGGTATAATTAAATTACATTCATGTCATCACACTTGGATATGAGAAAAATCTCACGATCGATCCGAGTAATTTTTTGTATGTATAATAATTAATTATTTAAGGAGAAAATCAAACTTCATTTGCTGTGATCTTATTATATACAAAAGGCGTGTAGGATTCCGACCAGTTTATGTATATGATCATAATTAATTAATTGATTGCAGAAGTTTTTGTTTTTAATTAATTTTCTACAGCTAGACTTAAATATGATGCCATCAGTGAAATATTAATTTATTTTCAACATTTTCCTTTTGATTTCATCACCTTTTTTCACCACTAAAAAAAAAATATTAGCTAGGAATCAATTAAGGAGACATATATATATATATATATATATATATATATAGGCCAAGTATATACACATGCATGATATTTCCTGTTGCACACTCTGTGTTGCACTTTTAAATTATGAGTTTTTTCTTGCATTTTTTCTTCAATTTTATTTTTTTTGATTTAGTTTAATTACAAGATTATTTCTTAGGGTTCACCCCACCCACTTAGGCATATAATTATTTTTTAGTATTTAATTTTCAATTTTCAATTAACAATTTATTATTATGATTAATTATTTCAAACTTTGATCATTTTTATAATTTTTTTAGTTCAATTTTAATTTGTTGATAAATGTTGACTATGATTATTTATGTTATAATTAATTTTTATTTTATAATAAATATTATTATTAAAATTATAAATTTTATAGTGCAACGCGAAGAAGTATAACAGGAAATTGAACCGAAATATATTCTTATGCCCTAACTTTGATCTTTTTTTTTTTCTGAAATTGTCATGAACTTAAAAAAAATACATACATATGTCCAGAACTTTGATCTTTTTTCGAAAAATGTCATGAATTTCAAAAAATATAAAAAATTATCCTGAACCTTCCACTTTTTTGTAAATTAAAATGTATTGGGATTTACTTTTCGGCATTGAATTAATGACGAGGCATACCAGAGTCTAGTGTGTCAAAGTGACATGTTTTTTTGAAGGATAGACAATTTTTTTCTTGAAATTGATTGGTTATGTTCGGATTGAGATTTTGGGAGGAATGAGTAGATATCATTTATTTTTCTTTTTCTCTTGGAATTGAGAATTTTGAAAGGAATTGAATGAAAATTAAAGAAATAATTTTTCTCTTCAATTTGGATTGGTAACGAGAGATTTAGGGGAATGAGAAGTCAGGCTTTTGGAGAGAATCGGAAAATAATGTTGTCATTATTTAGTTTATTTTTTTAAAAAATAAAAATTACACGTCACTATGACATGCTTGACTTTGGTATGCCTCGTCATTAATCCGGCGGCGTAAATTGAATCTCATGACATTTTTACACAAAAATAATTAGAGCAAAATAATAAAATTGGTTCGGTAATCAAGGTTTTGATGATTCTTGTCTTGGATGTACAAATTTGCAAAAAATAAACAAATTGTGCGGAAATTTTATTTGCAAATTGTTACATAAAAAAAAAAAACTGTTACATATGGATGTACATGTTGACGAGTAAATGGAGATTGGTAATGGGCAAAATATGATTTTTTTAAAAAAGTTGCACCCATAATAATAAAATCTTAATGAATTTTATTTGTTCAAAAGTAGTTGTCCCCTAGGAAGTTGGTCTCATTAATTCATTTCAATCCATTACTAGATACTCTTATAAATTTTTGAGCAGTAGATAATCTTATAATTAATATACAATTATCGTAACTGTTTCTAGGGAAAAAAAATCTTATCATATATTTAAATATATTTTATACTACATTTTTCGAGTAAAAAACCTCTAATCCCAACCTGTGTGTGCTAACATTAAAATTGTATATTGAATAATGTTTTTTACAAAAATAAAATTTATTATATCATAACTAATCATAATTAATATTTATTGCTAAAAATTAAATACCCTAAATTTGGAATAATCAACCCCAAAAATCAATTATATTAACTAATTAAAATATAAAAATTAAATATTAAAAAAATATTTATAAACCCTAACTGTGGTGGAATAAATCCTAAATAATAATGTAAAATTATACTAAACCTAAAGAAATTAAAATTGAAGAAAAAAATGTAAGAAAAAGTAATAAATTTGAGGTTTGACACACGGTTGATAGTTGACAAACATAAGTTAGGACTAGATAATTTGAAGTGATATTTTTCACATTATACAGTATTACAGTATCCGATTAAATGCGCTCATTTTTCCCCCTTTAGTCTTCAGACAATAAGTAAGTCATGTAATTACTGAATTTCTCTTCAAATTAATATTAAGTCTCCTCATAATTTATAAACAACTCAAAAATTCTGAGTCTAGTAGCTAGAACAAAATTTATTCAAGCTAAATCAATTAATAACGCTGGAAGATCCGAATTAATTAATACGTTTAGATAATATTGGAGAGACCTCATAAATCATAATGGTATTTCAATTTCTATATAATTTATTAAGACTCATTAAAATTAAATACCATATCCATCAACGTTTATGCACATCTTCGAAGCAGTTTCATCAGCAGGGTATCTTCTCTTATTTAATTTTAACGTTATTTTATGATATATCATTCATATATATAGGTAGCTAGGTCGATTGATTTAATCAATTAACTAAAAAATATTTGTCAACATATATTTTTTTTCCCACAACTCTAATTAAAATCCGCTAACAGACTTAGCTAATGGCTTCTCCAAAATCGATCGTTTTAGTCACATTCTTGCTTGCAGCTCTAGGCCTCTCTCTCTCTCTCTCTCTCAGCTAAATATATATTGACTGTTTGTATATATGTTATGATTGGCATTTGGCAATGTTAGGAAGATGCGGTGAGGCAGCAACATTGTGCAAGACAGTGGAAGATTGTGCTGGTAAATTCTACTGCGTTGAAGATTTTGGTGTGATATTGAGATGTGATGAAGGCACCTGCACTTGTGTTCCATCTGTTGCTGCTGTTCCTCACGCTCAACACATTATTATTAATTAATTAAGGAATTACTTACTATTTCTTGACGAATTGACGATGAAGAATAAGCAAGCATAGACGAAACTTAATTTAGATATATTTTCTTTTATAATTTCATGGCGTTGTTTTTAATTTAGTTTGTTGTTTGGATTTATATTTCATGTCAATTGCAACTGGCATCATATCATGTATTTATCAATGGTGTCTGAGTTTGCATCTGTGTGATTGTTTGTTTCTCTCTTACTCTTTTCATCAATGAAATTAATAATAATTTCATTTCATGACCATTTACACTTTTCCTTTTGAATAGGAATCAATTAAGGAGCTATGAGCCTATCACACATATATAATTAGAGCAAAATTAGGAAATTCGTTTGGTGTTAATCAAGGTTTTTGACGATACAAATTAATTATTTGCAAAAAACAAAATTTAATTTGCTCTCATATAGTTTTTATTAGTATTCATATTAATAAAATTTCATCTTTTCTTTAATTTGTTTTAAAAATCTAGTTAACTGTTGATCCTGTAGATAGCAAAAATTTAAAATATTATATATAATATTTTTATTATTTTTTATATATTTATTTAGTTTTGGAATCTTATGAAATCCAAAATTAGATAAAGTATTTAAATAATAAAGATATTATTATATGATAAACATCAAGAGTCTTTCGCAACAAATAAATATCTTTCAAAAGATATATATCAATTTCCAACAGCTAATGAGATAGTGTCACATGAGCTCTAGATCTCTTTCCCTACAACTATAAATAGGGGCCAGTTGAAAATCACACCAGAAGTCATTTGAAGAGTTCAAGAATTTGAGAACTTCCATAAGTGAAATTCTCTCAAATATTCAAGGCGTTCTTCACCAAATTCATCCTGAAGGCGGCATTTGATCCATAAGTAAGGCAGTCAAAGGCATTCTTTATCAAATTCATTCCAAAATTGGCATTTAATCCGAAAACAAGGCATCGGCACTCCGAGTTAACGTTATCAAGACTAAAGATCAAGTCAAAGAAGATCGAGGATACAAATCTTCCCCGAAAAACTTCCAAGGCCAAGTTCAAACAACAAGTCCGAGAAAATCAAAGAGACAAATTTACTCTGAAGATTTTAAAGACCATTTGAAGATCAAGTTTTGAAGAGAAGAATCAGAGAAAAAATAGAGATTGGATCCGTATAAATACTTTTGATCCGAAATCATCTGAATTGTACACTGTTTTGTGTTTTACCAAATTAAATATAAAATTTTGTGTTACAGATCCCTAGTAAGTTGTTCACATTATACATTTCAATCCATCATTTTTTATTACAATAGTTGGGGTAACCCGTCATCGCTACTCAAAGAGTGTGTATTGTGTAAAATTTTATTCATGTACTAGTTTACAAACAACACAGAAAATGATCAATTGATAAATCATACTTGAAAAATTAAGTGTCACAAGCTCGACCACACCTAGTTATGTTGGTGAGAAATATTATTTTTGTTTTCTCTTTCTTTATTTTCATGGTACATATAACAATTAATGATCGCATATTGTTTTCGTTTAAACAAAATATTTTTAGATATATAGGTATATTGTACGTACATATATGCGTGTGTGACTTAATTATATATCATACGCATGTACCCATGAACAGTGACGGAACCAGAAATTTTCTTTAAGGGGGGCTATATTACTTTGTTATGAATGATGGCTCCTTCATGTTATATTTATTTGCGCGATCGAAGAAAAATAGTGAGAGAAACCGATGGTTCCCACCCTTTTATGCATTTAGTTTTCATTTTTTATAAGCATATATAAGATTTTTTTTTTGTTAACACAACTTATTTCTTTTTATTTTTTTCTTTAGTGAAATAATATCATTTTTACATTTAAAAAATCACTATATTATACATAAATATAAATTTAAAAAGAATAAGACTCCCTCCATTTCGTTTTGATTGTTGTTTTAGTTTTTTTTTTTTGTCAAAATATTTGTTATTTTATAAATTTTCACATTCTCTCCTCCAATTTTAACCCTATCTCAAATTCTAAAAAATATGGAGAGTGAAAATATTATTTTATTTTTAGAAAAATATAAGTGATGAGTATATTAATCCATAAAATTAATTATTAATTCTAAATAAAAAAACTAAAATAACAATCGAAACGAAATGGAGGGAGTAAAATAGATTAGATTCAATCACAACTTATAACATCTACTTAATAAATATAGAATTCTAATTTTTTAATGCCAATTAAAATCCGTGATATCTCTATTTGAAATTCTAAGTTTCAAACACCCAAATTTAATTTAATAATCTATAAATATAATTATATGTATTTTACAAAATCAAAATAATAAAACTTCAGATTATAAATATATGTTTAACAAAATCAAAATAATAAAATTAAAGCTGATATCAAAAGGACAAAATAAGGATAAATCATAAATAAATAAAAACTAGTATTTAGACTAAAAAAATATAAAATAGAATAAAAATGATATGATCCGATTGAGTGATTGTTGTCCATTTTTTGTTTAAAGGGAAATGCTTTTATACTCTCTCTCATCCATCATTATTTTTTTATTATAAACTATAATTTATTAAAATAGTTTAAATGTTAAAGATTCCATCTGGCCCACCTTTCCCTTCTTTTCTCTCCTCCTCCCCCTCTCTCCTCTCTCTTCTCCTCTCAAAATTTCAATTGTCATCATCTTTCATTATTTTTTCTTCCCTTATCTCATCACTTCCGAAGATCACATTAATCCTCCAGATATGCCACCAAGACCGAAAGATTGAGGGGACTAAGGCAGAAAGATCAACTACTCTCCATAGCCATTTTTCGGCGATATTCCGGTCAGGGGGGCTGGAGCTCCCCCCAGCCCCCCTTAGATCCGCCCCTGCCCATGATTTATGTTCCGATTCAAGTGATTATAATATATAATTATATGACTTATAGAATATATACTAGACAATTTTATAATCATATATATATACAACTATCGTATGTAATTGCTTCTAGTAAAAAACATCTAACTTATATTAAAATATCGATCTTTTATATTAGTATATATATATATATATATATATTTCAGAGTATACACTATATATATAGTATCCAATTAAATGCTCAAAATTTCCCCTTTAATTAGTCAGACATGCAACAGCTATAAGTCAATCAATTTCCTCTTCATATTAATGTAACAACTAAGTCTCCACATAATTTATAAACAGCTCAATAATTTGGATCCCAGTTAAGCCAAAATTTATTCAATTAGTACTTCATGAAAACAACAATTAATTAGTATTAATTGACGACATCATTTTGGGGGGGGGGGGGCGTGTTTGCACTTTGCAGAGGCAAAGGCCCCCAACACAAACTTTCTTACCGCCGCTGCAATTACGACAATCTCCCTCGTCGAAACACTTGGGAGGAAAGGGCTTGCAATAGCAGCGCCCCTCGAAACATAATGTCAATGAATGACTTGATAAAGGGCATTTTAGACCATTGCGTCTGCAGTCATCGTTAACCTTGCATCTGTGACCAGAAGTAATTTCTGCCGACACTGTAAAAACATAAACAATAAATTAATATTTAAATTTTAGACTCAATCGAGTAACTCGACCTAATTGAGACGTTGACATAATTCGAACTCACGAACTATATGTTTACGTACGTTAATGTTGAAATACAGTATTAATATGATGTTGAATGGAAGAGATCAGAGACTGACCAATAGCAACGAGCAATAAGGAAGCCAAAATGATCAACTTATTGGAAACCATTGTTGAGAAATTAATATATAAATTGGTTCCGACTATTATATATATAGCTTTACAGGTGAGGCAAAAGCAAATATAGTAGAATTATTACTGTTTCTGATGTACTTTTGGTAATTGAGTTTGATATTATTAAGTTTCCATATATAGATGGAGGAAAATTAACAATTCATTAACCAGTCTTGTAATGAATTATATATACATGACTGATTCAAATTTCAAGTTGCATTTTTTATTTGTGGGGTGTTGCTATTGAGTAGAGATCCTCTAGTTCCACTTGTGTGTGCCAACCGTGTGCCACCATTAAAATTATATATTATTAATAATGTTTTTTATAAAAATAAAATTTGTTTTATCATAACTAATCATAATTAATATTTATTGTAAAAAAATAAAATTTTAAAAAATTATATACCCTAAGTTTGGAATAATCAACCCCAAAAATCAATTATATTAATTAAAAAATGAAAATTAAATATTAAAAAATAATTATAAACCCTAATTGGGGGGAATAAACCCTAAATAATAATGTAAAATTATACTAAATCAAATGAAATTAAAATTGAAGAAAAAATAAAAGAAAAATTAATAATTTTGAGGTGTGGCACACGGTTGGCACACATAAGTTGGGACTAGAGGATCTCAAGTGGTTGCTATTTGCACCACTATTTTTTCAATATATACCACTTTTATTTATACACCACCACTATAATTATTTTTTCTATATTCTTTCTTCATACACCAAACATTTTCTCATTTTTACCCTTGAAAATAATTAATTTAATTTAAACCATTTTTTCAAATGACGACCCGTCGAGCCATCGGCACTCCACTGCCTTTCTCTCTTCTTCATAAATTTTCTATGTGCATTGCCTTCTCTCCTTCTTCTTCAACAACCCTTTGTTTTCTCAATCTGTTTCAAGAACCTTACATTCCCAAAATTAATTTGAAATCTAAAAGCTTATGCAATGAACTGAATAATTAAAAAAATACACTAATGTTTAAAAAAATATTCTTTGACATTGTCTTTGATTTTCAAAAATAAATATTGAACATGATGTAGTAGTTTGAAAAGATTTTAAAGACAAAATACATTCGAAAGATAATTTTCGAATTTTATGAAGTAGTTCACAAAATTATTTTTGAATAGTTTGATGAAGATTGAAAAATGATTTTCCAACTCTTGTAAGTTTGAATCCCAAAACGTCGATGTATTTGTGGAGTCTAGTAGCTTTCAAGCTTCAAATCCAGGGCTTGATAGTAGGTTATGTGTCCCAAGGATGAAAATATCGCTATCGCAACATATATCGCAAACTTCAATTTTACGGATATATCGACGGATATATCGATATCGCATATCGATATCGCAGAAAATTGAAAAAAATGACGGAAATCATATTAAAATCTTGGAAATTTAGCATGAAATTTTAGGAACTATTATGACATATTATTATGCACATATTCCACTAAATTTTTTGATAGAATTGTATTTTGAAAGCAAATATATGAATAATATATTATATAAATACCGTCTGAGACATACATTTGAGAAAATAATAATACATAATACAACATAAAATGACTAAATAAACATTATAAAGTACAATTAATACCAAAATGAGGATCTATGAGGTTCAAATATAGTAGATGGAATGTTATCTTGTTCTAAATAATATTGGTACCAACTTATCACGTTTCAAGTAATTATGGATATAATTATGCACATGCGCTTGATATGTTTCTTGATTTCTTCCAACAGCTTCACCATGAATTGAATAATGTCCACTGACCCAATTATTTTGTTGATACACATTTTGAGTAGTCCAATCAATTTGTGAACTCCCATATGTGTAAAAAGCATATGAATCTTGGAATATATCACTATGATCAGTGCCACCCATATTCATAGAATCAAGATTTGACAAATAATTTATATTCAATCTTAGATTTCAATTTCATGTGATATATGGGGAGACAAACTTTAGTGATTTATCCATCATGTCCTCTAACTGAAAAAATGAAAAAATAAAGTCGGTGCACGTTCATCTCACTTTTCTTTCTAAGACATCCGTTGATTTCCTGGTCTTCTTTCTCTTATATTTTTTTGCAAAGTGAATGTCTTTATAAAGCAAAGAATATTGCAACTCAAATAATTACATTGAAAACCTAAAAAAGATCACAAAAATATATAGTATTAAATGAAAATCAAAATATATTATAAAAATATTAAAAAAATCGCGATATATTGCGATATCTTGCGATATTTTGCGATTTCTCGTCGATACTCGGGAAAAAAGATATTCCCCCCAATATCCGTATCGCAATGTCAATATCCGCGATATATCCGTGATATTTCGCGATATTTTCATCCTTGATGTGTCCATGGAAGGGAGAGGTATTCAAGTTCCATAAATGGAGGTGGGAGAGAGAGAAAATGGGGGTGGGGAGGAAGGAAGTCCGGTTAATAGAGCAGATTTTTGTTTTTCCTTTTTTTTTAAAAAAAAAAATTCTTTTGAATTTTTCAATTGATTTTTAAATAATTAATGCTTAATTAAAAATGATATTTAAGTAAATTAATAATTATTTATTATTTATTTATATTTAATTGTGGTGTATAATGAAAATTTGATGGTGTATTTAGAATCACCATTATTTGTGTTTCACTCCATTTTCCATAATCATATTTATGATTTTAATTAATAATATTTGTTATAAAATAAAAATTATTTATAACATAAATAACTATAATTAGCATTTATCAACCAAAAAAATGAATTAAAATAATAATAATTATGAAATTATAATCAACTATAACAATGAATTATTGATTGAAAATTAAATACTGCAAAATATTTATAAACTCTAATTGGTTGGGATGAAACCTAATAATCAATTATTACATTAAAGTAGAACACACAAAAATTTAAATTGAAGAAAAAATTCAAGAAGAATTTGTAATTTGAAAGTGTAACATGGGTTGAACACAGATAATATTGCAGCATGAAATCTCATAAATCACAATAAGATTATAGATATTAATTTATTATTGGTAAAATTATAACGTATGATTTACAGTTAATCATTGTTAATTAATCATCATATATTTATAAACACAATTGATATATAGATTTTTTTAATTACATTACGTTTATAAACAAAATTGATAAATCTAGTAAATGTTTTTAGGATACAAAGTGATTTTTTATAACATTTTGTGAATGTATGTTATGAAAGGAATTGTTAGCAATGCATGCATGTATATACGTTAATTAGTGGTGATAATCTATTGAAATCATATTAGTAAATTATGAATGATAATTTTTTGGATCCCATGCTGTCATCTATATATGAGAGAGCCGGGTGTTTGGAAATTATCAAGTCACTCAAAACTCGTGGCGTTGAAGCAGTAGCTAATTAGTAATTTCTAATTCCTAAAATATTTCTAAAAATGGCTCCTCAAAAGCTGATTTTCTTAGTCACCCTTCTGGTTATTGTTTTAGGTTCTCTCTCTCTCTCTCTCTCTCTCTCTCTCTCTCTCTCTCATTAACAACAAAATATTATGTTTTGATTATATCTCCACCGAGCGTTTATAAATTATTATTCGATCGTTTGAATATATTATTTCCTCAAAAATTGATTAAAAAAAAAAGAAAACAGAAATAAATAACAATAAAAATATCGATTGATCAAGATTTTAATTTATTATAATTCTCAACAAATTAAAATTAATGTAATAGGAGCCAAGAATCTTATAATTTTCTTAATTAGAATACTGCAAAAACCTGTGACATGAACATTATTAATAGGTACAGTCACGACTCACGTCCACACACGCAAACGCAACACATGAATTTCAAATTTTCAATGATATCTTTTACGTACTTACGTTCGTATTCCTGAAATTATATACATATATACTACATTTAACAACTTGTAATAATTAAGTTAGAACGAATGTAACTATTATTAATTATTATGGTGATTAATTGTTATTCGATCCCAATTAATTGAATTTTATTAAATTATAATACTGAATTATGCTATATTATATATATACATATATTAAGTTTGATGATTAATGTATAAATATGAATTTATATATAGGTGGAAGTAGCGCATCGAAAACATGTCGTTTGAAGAAGGATTGCCCAGAATGCAAAGTAGGTGTGAAGATGTGTGCGGAGGGGTTATGCAGTTGTTTAGACATGATTAATACTAATTATAATATTGATTATAATGAAAAGCCACGACGTGGGAACTGCAAGAACGACAACGATTGTGCCAAGCTTTGTCCTAACTGCAGTTCCTATTGTTCTGAGGCCATTTGCATTTGTTCTTGTTGAACACTTGAACCTACCCACCTACCAAATTTCACAAAATAATTAGGCCAAATTCTAGTTTTGGTCAATTTCTTAAGGCTTTATTATCAATTATATATATATATATATATATATGTCTCTGCAGATATATCTATATCATATAAACGAATAAATTGAGAGATAATTAATTTCTTAATTTCTGTCTCCCTTAATTAATAAGTCTACTACTCTTGTTTAATTTGTTGGTTTATGCAACGTATAGTATTCG
The DNA here is from genome assembly GCA_026008535.1 of Perilla frutescens. Taxonomy (NCBI): domain Eukaryota; kingdom Viridiplantae; phylum Streptophyta; class Magnoliopsida; order Lamiales; family Lamiaceae; genus Perilla; species Perilla frutescens. The sequence goes on along the minus strand of BRKX01000018.1, from coordinate 7,239,982 downwards.
TACCCCAAGAATTGTGCCAGTGATCGAATAGCAGAACTTAAAATTCTCATACACAAGATTAGTTAACTTGCACTGGTGCGAGCGTGCAACGTATACGGTACATGTATTCTTTATACATACTGCAAAATATATATGATCTGCAAAACCAACGACGATTGTGTCCACGCTTGCCCTAAACACTGCGCTTACTATAATTCTCAGAATATTTGCATACTTATGTAATCAGTGGCGGATCCAGAAATTATTCTTGGGGACGAAGCGACGGTTCTTTGCGCTTCTTGTTTGCTTGTGTGGCTAAGAATGAAGTGAAGAGTCTCAAGAGGATTGCTAATATTTATGCATTTAATTTTTTTTGTAATTGTGTTAGTGAAATAACGACAGTTTCAAATTTCTTATTTTTTTTAGTAAAACAATGTCATTTTGATTCGACTTTCTTTGATTTTCCACAAATTAAATAGAAAAGATTGTTGTTGTTTATTAAAATAAATAATTGAAAAGAATAACTATAATAAAATAGTTTTGAAATGATGTTTTCTAAACTTATCCATTATCAAAATTAAATTGGTTATGCCTAGCAATAATATTTGGAAGAATAAATTCATACAAATTATTATTTAATGTACAGAGTATAATTTGGTATTTTTAAGAGTGACAAAATAATAAAAATGATAACTTCACATATATTTTAAAAATTGTGTGAATAACATAGTTTAATAATTTCAAATAAAAAATCAAAAGAAATAAAAAATTTAATCACAATTCACTATTGATTGAAATTTGACATCATTTTACTAAATATGTAATCTATATTGACAAATAACCGAGATTTAAAAATTAAAATTTTAACTAGTAAAGAAACTAATTAAGTAATATACAATCATAAATTATAATCCAATATATAAAATAAAAAAACATATATAAACCCTAAGCAAATTTTGTATGTTACCCTTTTATCTATATATATATATATATATATATATATATATATATATATATATATAAAAGACAAAATATATATCAACAGTTCGATTTTCCTAAATAAATTTATAATGTTATTTAATTGGTACAATCTATACAGTAATATTGTTGGGACCGGAGAAAAATATTACTATAGGGAGGTTATTCTTATATAGAGTTTACTTATAAAAAGTTATTTTTTTTAAATTTAATATATATTGTACAACACTTGGAAATATCCCTTCATATTTTAAAAATATGAATTTAAAAGCTATATAAGGTTCATTCATGTGTTAATGCATATACGTATCTAGGAAATGGAAAAAAATTGATGGTGCTAATAACTTAGAAGTTACAAAAAAATTAGATGAAGATGATCAAAGAATAGTTGCAGATTTGAGAAATCGGATAAAAGAACTTCATTACAATAACCAAATGGATATGGATATTTTCCTCGACCATCCAAATGAGCAGTAAGTAGTGTATGCTTTAACCGAAGAAGCTATCATTACATGAATCAAGTAAGAAACACAAGGTGATAATCCAAAGGATGATAGTGTAGAAATAGAAAAAGTTTCGTGTCAAGAAGCTCAAGCATATATGTTGAACAAGTTGGAAATATTTTGGATTCAATAAGAAGGTTTTGTGTTGATAAGTTACTTCAAACGCGCAAATTAAATGATGTGGTATTAACCCAAAAAATTAAAGCATTGTCACAGGTAACTTTAGATAAGTATTTCATACAATCTTAAGTTTAATGTAACATATGTAGTTAAATAGTTCTAGATATTTTATATAAATATTTAAATATATTTGAAATTTAATGTCATTTTATTACTATACGGAGGCAAATTTCTTAAGGATGGTCCTAAAGAAACATTGGAATATTACAATGTAGAGGTTATTCTTATTTATAACTGGTCCCGAGTTGGGACCATAACTTTTTATTACTAAAGGAGGTTATTCTTATATAGAGTATTCTTATATAGAGGTTTTACTGTATATAGTACGTACATTTAATGTCCATGGGACCATGGCCTGCATCCATTAATAGCCTCGTACAGTTAAATGAGTTGAGATCCTCTAATCCCAAGTTGTAAGTGTTAACCGTGTGCCAATATCAAAATTGTGTAGTATTAATAATAATTTTCATAAAAATATAATGTATTATATTATAACTAGTTCTAATTAATATTTATTGCTAAAAATTAAAAATTAAAAATATTATATACCCTAAATTTGGAATAATCAATCTCAAAAATCAATTATATTAACTAAAAAATAAAAAATAAATACTAAAAAATAATTATAAATTCTAATTGGATGGAGTAAACTCTAAATGATAATGTAAAATTATATTAAATTAAAAAAATGAAAATTATAGAAAAAATAAAAGAAAAAATAATAATTTTGATGTTTAGTATATGATTGACATACACATGAGATCACATGACCAGGATCTCATGTGTGTGTGTGTGTATTTATATACACAAAATTCAATGTATAATAATTATATATGCTTCGATTCCCATGATATAAAAACAATTGATACATCAATTTTTTTTTATTATATTATGTTTATAATCTTGTTTAGAAAATATTTTTCTAGGACAGTGAAAATTTCTAAAATTTTGTCAATTTTTTTTTTGGGTAGGAAGAAGCAAATTAGAAAATTCATCCGATCCCCGCACAATATATATATATATATATATATATATGCGATACATCAGTTAAAGAAGATTATGAAAATCGAACTTATTTAACCTTACGTGATCAGTGTAATATATTTCCTCGAATGAAAATTATTACCAACTAATATACTCTATTGAAACCATATTTAATAATTATGAATCATATTTAAGTGAATTTCATATCCCTGTCATTTATATATGAGAGCACGTAGGGGTAGTTGGATTGAACATTGAAGCAGTAGTTGATTTCTAATTAATTGTCTGCGCCTACATGAAGTTTATATCAAAATGGCTCCTAATCAAAAGCTCATATTCTTGGTCGCCCTTCTGCTTATTGCCGTTGGTTGACTCTCTCTCTCTCTCTCTCTCTCTCAGACTCACACAAACACACACACACACATGTACACAACTTTATTCTGAGTCTTTTTCTATATATCTATAACGAAACACACACATATATACACACATAAAACTAATTTAATTAAAGCTAGCTAGCTAGGTTTAATTTTAGAAGACTTCACCGAGTGCTTATATATTATTCGACTTAGATTGTATTATTTTAATTTATTTTATTTTATTTCCGGAAAGATGATTTAAAAGAATACAATAAATTAAAATATATACCGATCGGGAATCTAATTATAAATTTCTCAAACGAAATGTAAGAGGACGGAGATCGATCTTAATTATTTTTTAAAAATTCCAAGATTAATCCCTATCTTTTGAACAACACATGTTACTACAGTCACATTCAATAATGCTACTTTGTATTAATTAATCCTGCACATACATTATTTTTTTAAAGTTCGCGACGGGTACCACCGTGGCTACGGCCGGCGACGGCCCCCGTCGCGATATAATTAATCCGCGACCCTTGTCTATTCCCCGAATTAAATCGAGCCGTAGCCTTCTCTATCTCTCTTTCTGATCTCTCCCCCCCCCTCTCACGCAAATTGAAGCTGTGGCGGCGGTGCTCGCCGTGTATTTCGGCGGCGGCGGCGTACTGAGGGGCTCTAGGCGGCGGCGGCGGTCATCTCTCCCTCTCTCCCTCTCCGTCAACAGGTTTGCTCTCTTCTTTTTTCTCTCTTCCTTTCTTCTTCTTCTCTCTCTCTCCCTTAGGCAGTAAAATGGTGAGAGATCAAGTCTCTGAAAAGAATCCTAAGAAATCTCAGTATGTATAATTAATTAATAATGTACTCAGAAATCTCCATTTTGGTGTGGATTTAATCATGAATGTATTCTCCAGTTCAATTATATCATTTGGTATCGAGGTATTGATAGCACATTGAGTGTGTGTGTGTGTGTTTTGTGCGAGTCTCTAGCACCGGGAGCAAAAAAGAAATAGAAAAATATTGATGATAAATTGATAAGTGAAGATTGGGTTAGAACTTAGAGACAAAAACAAAATTCTTGTTACCTGACCTGGTTTTTCCAAGTTGACTGCATAAGAAATATGTCACTATGGAGAACTTGTTGTGGAAATATTATAGTTTGCTCTAAGACTACCCCATTCACAATCTCCACCAACCTAATCTATCAATAAAATAATCATTTCTCTCTCCTCTACCTACACAATCAACTGAACAATCTAAAATCATAATCTTTCAACTTTATGGACAATCCTCTCCGATCCAAAAAAATTATTTTATTTGATTCTTTATTAATATCTATTAATAATTATTATTTTTTATTATATTTTAAACTTATTAAATTATTTTATATTTTAAATAATTAATTACAATAATAATAATAATAATATATTCTTCATACACTTAAATTAAACAATAAACTCAATAATAATGCAAAAATTACAATAGATGAAATACAAATATTAAAAAGACAAACAAAAGACATTACAATATAATTTACTTGTCTTTTTTTTTTACTCACACACCCGACCTCTGATCTTGAGGAGATTCGAACCCGTGACCTTTGGTATCTCCAAGCAATCTCACGCCACCACTAGGCCATCCCCATCGAGACAATATAATTTACTTGTCTTTTTGTAATAAAATATGATAATTTTTGTTGATATATATATGTTTGATAAAATATAATTAACTTGTCTTTAATATCTATTTTTTTTCTTTATATTTCAGCATCGAACAGAAACGTCGGTTATTAATTACTTGAATGAATTATTAGTCAATAATGATATACATTTTTATATCGGTAAATTATTCTAATGTTACATAATTAATTTATCATGTTATACAAACGTTGGTAAATATTAAAATATTTATGTTTCATGTATTTCACTTTGTTAAAAAATTTGGTGTATTCATCTCCGCCAAAATTAAACAAGCCGAGTTGCAAATGAGATTATTATGAAAAAAGTGATGAAAAATTAAATTAAGGTACCCTAGATAATAAATTACTAAAAGTCTGTTCAAGGATGGTTAAATAATGAAATGATGCCATGTGGCAATACACATGGCAAAAGGATGAGTAAGCATGGGTCGATCCATTGGTTGGCTGACCATCCAATTCACCAATCGATTGGGGGCTGATCATCCAAGTTGTGCTTTTTTTATTATTATTTTTTTTGTCTTTCTTGATGATCGATAGTAGGGATTGTGGGTGGGAGTAGTCTTACTCTATCGGCCAACTTCTTGCTTGTCTTCAACCACCTGATAAAATGGCTACTTTTGTTAGAGCATTTTAATTCTTCCAATTTCCACATCTCTCATGGGAAGGTTTGAATTGTGGATTTTTCTTTTCTATTTTGATGGATATGATGCAGATGAGATAACCATCTTGTCTTCATTATGTACATTTTCAGAGCATGTGTAATTTGGCAGTTTTTTTGAGAGATAAGAATTATGGATTTCATTTTCTGCAACTATATGGCTATACTGTGATGGCTCATCCCAGTACTTCAAGTGAAAACAAAATATCATAGCTAGCTTAAGAAATATAAGGTCACAGGATTCTTGAATGTTCCTTTTTCTTTCTAAATTCCTCCTATATTTTAAATTAAAAAATTACGAAGAGTGCACTATTTAGAGGAAAATTTCACTTTCTGTTGCGTTGGCGGATAATGAATCAACCGTGGATGTAACCAATGATGAAAATATCGTGAAATATCACGGATATATCGCAGATATTGACATTGCGATACGGATATTGGGGGAATATCTTTTTTTCCGAGTATCGACGAGAAATCGCAATATATCGCAAGATATCGCGATTTTTTTAATATTTCTATAATATATTTTGATTTTTATTTAATACTATATATTTTTGTGATCTTTTTTACGTCTTCAATGTAATTATTTGAGTTGCAATATTCTTTGCTTTATAAAGACATTCACTTTGCAAAAAAATATAAGAGAAAGAAGACCGGGAAATCAACGGATGTCTTAGAAAGAAAAGTGAGATGCACGTGCACCGACTTTATTTTTTCAGTTAGAGGACATGATGGACAAATCACTAAAAATTTTCTCCCCATATATCACACGAAATTGAAATCTAAGATTGAATATAAATTATTTGTCAAATCTTGATTCTATGAATATGGGTGGCACTGATCATAATGATATGTCCCAAGATTCATATGCTTCTTACACATATGGGAGTTCACAAATTGATTGGACTACTCAAAATGTGTATCAACAAAATAATTGGGTCAGTGGACATTATCCAATTCATGGTGAAGCTGTTGGAAGAATTCAAGAAACATATCAAGCGCATGATAGAATATGATATATATTGTATATATTTGTTGTGTATTTGTTTCCTTCTTTAGCGTATCTTTATTATTTTCTGTATCTCTAGATTAGCGGTGCAATCCCTAATATTAAGTCTTTCTGTAACACCTATATATATCAACATAAATAATAGAAAAGATGAGAGAAGTTTTATACAAATTCTATTGTTTCTACAGTACATGTGCATAATTATATCTATAATTATTCGAACGTGATAAGTTGGTAACAATAATGTTTAGAACAAGATGACATTCCATCTACTATATTTGAACCTCATAGATTCTCATTTTGGTATTAATCGTACTTTATAATGTTTATTTAGTCATTTTATGTTGTATTATGTATTATTTTGTCAAATGTATTGTCTCAGATGGTATTTATATAATATATTATTTATATATTTGCTTTTAAAATACAATTCTATCAAAAAAATTAGTGGAATATATTCATAATAATATGTCATAATAGTTCCTAAAATTTCATGCTAAATTTTCAAGATTTTAATATGATTTCCATCATTTTTTTCAATTTTTTGCGATATCAATATGCGATATCGATATATCCGTCGATATATCCGTAAAATTGAAGTTGCGATATATGTTGTGATAGCGATATTTTCATCCTTGGATGTAACATTATAATTTGATTCTATGTGTGTGTGTGTGTGTGAAGTTGCATGTAGTGCTATATATTTCTCAGTTTCATTTAGTGTTTCATTTCACGCGGGGTATCTAAGTTGGCATCTACAGTCCAGTATAAAGTTGGTTAGAATGTAGACATGTATTATTGATATAGTAGTAGTGCTGGAAAGGTTATTTGAGGTAAAATGACTGCTGGTTAGCACCAAAGGTATGGTCATACGGTTGCAGCAAGCCATGATATTGGTAGAATAGTATGTTGTTAATAGGAGTATTAGTATCATTATTTTGAATATGTTACTCAAATTTGTGGTTGGTTCTCAATTACTTCTATGGAACATTTCCCTCAGACTTGTGTCATTGTGTAATCCCACGTTTCTTGGAAAAGTCTACTGTGCCAAAGAGGGCATTGCCCTCGGGCTTCCTTTACTGACACGTGTCCCACCTTTTCACAAAATATTAAAAAAGAAAATACACCTTCCGTAAATTTTACCCAATTTACTAGACTGCACGCTTATCTAACTCCTAATACCTTTTTTTTTTCTTTTTTTTGATAAATTATATTTTGATAACTATACTTTAGATTTTTTTTCCCTTTCAAAATTAACAAAATGATACTCATTTTTTTTAAAAAAATTACAAATTTAGCATTTGATTAATTTTGAGGCTCGAAAATCATACACAATTGATTGTATTTTAATATTTCTTAATTGGAAAATATCTTATGTGACAATATATCTTTCTAACCAACATCAACTTGTACAATTCTTTTCTAACCAAGAAAGGTGAAATGTTCTTTTTAAACCAAACTTTTTTTATTTTCCCAAAATACCCCAAATCAGAAGTGGAACCAGTCAAAAAAAATTATCTCAATTATTTTAACCATAACTTTATTTTTAAGCAAGTTAAATTCTGCATTGATGAAGTTATTATTTTTTAAATATTAATATTTAATTATAAATATCCTTTTATATCCTCTAATTTAATTTGCATGGTCAAAGTAAATTCATATATTCAGTATATCTACATTGATTTTAATAAAATTTTGTTAACCATCTCAAATTATATAATTATGTTTGAGTTTACTTTATCATATTTAACAAAACAAGCTCCAACAAAATTTTAATATTCAAGTTGAATACGAGATTAGTTCTCAAAAATTAAATATTTTTATATATATTCATATTATGCTATAATTCTAGCATCCAAAAATTATATATTTTTATTTATTAGTATTCTCCAATTGCAATATATATTATATTTAAACGTTTAATTAATTTGTAGGTCAGAACTGGAGCATTTATTTTTTGATGGAATACTGTAATTCAACTACACACAATGCACACAACACACTCTTTTATGCATATAAAGTGCAATAAAAATGCACCTATAATTACTAAATAAAAATGCACCAATAATTAATAAATAAAATAAATAAAAAATGACAAACCTAGGAAATCATATAGTCTAAAAAAGTAATATTCAATATTCTATAACAAAAAAAGGTTGATAAACATTCAAATCTAGAATAAAATTACGAGACAATACACTTCAAAAAATCATAATATTAAAACAATTCAAAACAAAAATAAAATAAAAATAATATACCGTATAATATTTTTTATTTTCTCCTTCTAGTTCATTAACTCAACTCTATTTTATGAGCACAAGAATTTATTTGCAGAAACTCGATTCTGCTTGCAAAGACGAAGAACATAATTGAGTGAAAATATTGATTCTTCTTTTGTTTTGTTGAAATTGTTAGGTCATTTAATACACCCAATTGAAACTCAATTACCAATTAATAAACATAAATGAAAATGCTTGTGTGTGGGTGTGCTTTTCATTGGAGGGTAAGTGGGACATTTCCATCTAACTAGTTTGAGATTCTTGGTTAGAAAAGAATTTTTACTTTTACTTTTGGCTATTTTAATTTCTCTCTTTTATTATATACGGTTGGAAAAATATAAATATTAAAATACAATCAATTACATATGGTTTTTTGACCGAAAAATTGATCAAAGGTTGAATTTTCAATTTTTTTGAAAAAATGAGTATTTTTATGTTTATTTTAAAAAAAGTTACTATTTTTGAAAAAAGACTCAAAATATAGATATCAAAGCGTAATTTAACTTTTTTTTTAAACAGTTTTTCACTTCAACTTTATATTTCAATATTTTTTTTCATCTTACCATTTAAGTTTTGCATGTCGTTTTGATTGCATTTTAAATGAGGGGTTTTTTTTTTCTTTCTTTCAAGAGATCCTATTGAAGACTTATTTTTTAGCCAGTACTTGTTTTAGGAGTACGAATCTTTTTAAAAACATATTTGCATAGCAAAAGTATTATTCAATACTCTTTTTGTCCCAATTTATGCACAAAAAATTGGATAATGAAATAAGCAAATCAATCATAAAATCAAGGGACTCTCATATCACATGGTCTGATAGTCAGACCCATACTCAAAATATTTTTGAATAATATATAACTGTAAATTACACTTTGATACCCGTATTTTGAATTTTTTTAAAAAATTAGTTCACTTTTTCAAAATTAACAAAACAATATTCATATTTTCAAAAAAAAATGTAAATCTAATATTTGATCAAATTTTCAGCCCGAAAACCTTATGTAATTAATTGCATTTTAATATTTTTATTTCTCCAACTGCATAAAAAAAAATCCTCCAATTAAGAATATTAAAATATAATCAAGGGTAAATTACACTTTGATACCTACATTTTGGATATTTTTTTAAAAAATGACCCACTTTATCAAAATTAGCAAAATAGTACCAACTTTTTCAAAAATTTTGCAAATCTAACATTCAATCAATTTTATGACCTGAAAATCGTACGTAATTGATTATATTTTAATATTCTTATTTCTCCAACCACGTAGAAAATATATATCCAATCAATAAATATTAAATTACAATCAATTACGTACGATTTTCGGGCCGTAAAATTGATTGAATGTTAGATTTGCAAAAAATTTGAAAAAAGTTGGTACTATTTTGCTAATTTTGAAAAAGTATCCGAAATGTAGGTATCAAAGTGTAATTTACCATATAATCAATTACATACGATTTTCGAGCCATAAAATTGATCAAATATTAAATTTGAAATTTTTTTGAAAAAATAAGTACTGTTTTATTAATTTTAAAAGAGTGAATGTTTTTGAAAAAGAATTCAAAATGTATGTATCAAATTTAATTTGCCGATTGATCGCATTTTTCTTTGAAAATTGAAATTCAATTCCGTGCTAACATTTTCTGATCTACATGCATTGGGGTTTGGCACATAAGATTAATGGATGTATTTATTTAATTTTTTTATAGTAAAATGTTGACTCATTATTTTCCATCAAAACTTCCATATTTAATATTTATATTTTTCCAACTGTATATAAAATATTCTCCAATTAAGAAATATTAAAATACAATCAATTGTGTATGATTTTCGAGCCTCAAAATTAATCAAATGCTAGATTTGTAAATTTTTTTTTAAAAAAATGAGTATTATTTTATTAATTTTGAAAGGGAAAAAAAATTTAAAATATAAGTATCAAAATATAATTTATCAAAAAAAAAAAAAAAAGGAATTAGGAGTTAGATAAGCGTGCAGTCTAGTAAATTGGGTAAAGTCTACGAAAGGTGTATTTTTTTTTTTTAATATTTTATAAAAAGGTGGGACACGTATCAGTAAAGGAAGTCAAAGGGCAATGCCCTCTTGGGCACAGTAGACTTTACTACGTTTCTTGATGAAAGAATATCTTGGAAATTACCTATAAGCATGTATCAACTATTTTTGTATTTTGGTCCAAAATCCCGTCGTTAGATCGGATTTTTTTTATTGTGTTTAATTAACTAGATTGGTAATTGTTTGTGATTAATTAATTAGAATTATATGTCCTTAATTAATTGTTGACGCACATTATGATATGATATGATTTAAGGTGTATGGTGATAGGACGTATTCTACTTGTTTTTATTGTTATCTTTTGGTGTCATTTCTCCTAATTAATTGCCCTATACTTGTGTATTTTGGAAGAATGATGTGTTTGTTGAGTTGTGTAGGGATGTATTACAAAGTTGGAGAAAAGGTCATGCTTTTGGTGCAAAAAGAATCTAAGTGAAGAAAGAGCAAAATTCGAGTCTGAGTAGATCAAGCTGCAAGGGCATGCCGCTGGAAAGCTGGAGCGAGTTTCTAGAACCTGGGCCTCTACACGCGTTTTGGGCTTGTTGAACCCAACTCTCGGCCCAAACCATGACCTGGACGCGGAAATACATCTTCCCACCGCCTCAAGAGTCCTTCTCTTGCTATGTTTCCTAGTTTAGATTGATTAGGATTTTATTTCCTTATCTAATGTTTTAATTAAGGATATTATATATAGATTATGACTTATTTCTTTATTATTCATTCTATTCACGCACGCAGCAGACCAGAGACACGTTCCCAGCAACTATTATTTTCTTTTTCATTATTTCACGGTGTTCTGCTCCGTTAATTATCAGCGTGATTTTATGATTATGCAAAGTAGCTAATTTATTCGTATTCCGGTGACGACAACGAAGCTCCGCTTATATAACTGTGAGATCTAATTGTTTGTTCATAATTAATTGATGCATGTATCTGTTATTCTTGGATTTCGAGTTGTTAATTATTCTAAGTCTATCGAATAGTTGCAAATATTTGGTAGGTTGTGATTAATTACTAGCCAATTAAATCGGCCATACGTAATCGTGGTTTAGGTTTAATAAGTGGTAAAACGGTTGCTCAAAAACTAGGGGAATAACAGAGTTAATTTTACAGTCCTGCGTCAAAGTCTGTAAGTTAAGAATCGGGTTTCTCTTGTGCTCATTGTTGTCGGCCATTAAAATCATAGAGCGTCTCTTACAGTTGTCAGTCGATTAGGGGAATAATTAATGAAGCGTCTTCTTAATTATCGAAACAGTATGGAGAGATTAGGTCATGTCAGAAGCGTCTTCGATGACTATAACTGATTTGCATGGTTTGATTAATTAATTCTTGCATCTGTGATCAGTGTTATAAGTGGAGTGGAGTTTGCTGAATCCGAAATACCTTTTTGTCATTGATTTAAATCCGTTCGTTTGCACAAGTATTTTCGATAGTTGTCTAGTTAATTCTCTAATTTATTTTGCTGTATAATTCACACAAAGCACCTTTCTGGAAGTTTGGTCACGCAGACTGAAAGTCAAGAGTAATTCTCGCCGGTCCCTTGGGAGACGATCCTGCTCGCCACTGTACTCTGCAGTGTGGGCTTGTCGACGAAAGTCGGAACATTTATTTTTGGTGAAAAACGATGCACCATATGGTCCTTGGAACGCTACTTGAACGAGGAGTGCCCGCCATGTGATACAAGCAGTGGCAGAATCAGATTTTTTTAGGGGGGTTACATAGCATTGCTTTACGATGAGCGATGACTCCATGTTATATGAACTTGCATAACTGAGAAAAAAATTAGTGAGAAGAAGGGATTGCTGTCATTCGTTTTTGCATCTACTTTTCATTTTTTTTACATGCGTATGATGTTTTTTTGTTTTATACAACTTGTTTTCTTTTTATTATTTTTTTTAGTGAAATAATATCTTTTTTACATTTAGAAAATCACTACATTATACATAAATATAAATTCATAAAGAATAATATAAATGATTACATACAATTATACTTACCATAATCTTATAACATCTACTGAATAAATATAGAGTCATAAATTTTTATTGTCAATTATAATCCATAATCCATAATATCTTTAATTCAAATCCTAAGCTTGAAACCTAATTTAAGTTCTCTATCTAAGAAAAATTAAAATTTAATTCAAACACCCAAAAAATTTAATTTAATAATTGTAGATATCAAAAATTTAATATATTATATATAATATTTTTATTATTTTTTATATATTTATTTAGTTTTGGAATCTTATAAAATCCAAAATTAGATAAAGTATTTAAATAATAAAGATATTATTATATGATAAATATCAAGAGTCTTTGGCAACGAATAAATATCTTTCAAAAGATATATATCAATTTCCAATAGCCAATGAGATAGTGTCACGTCAGCCTTAAATCTCTCTCCCTACAACTATAAATAGGGGCCTCCATATCAGTTGAAAAACACACCAGAAGTCATTTGAAGAGTTCAAGAATTTGAGAAGAAATTCCATAAGTGAAATTCTCTCAAATATTCAAGGCGTTCTTCACCAAATTCATTCCGAAGATGGCGTTTGATCCATAAGCAAGGCAGTCAAAGGCGTTCTTCATCAAATTCAACCCAAAGTTGACATTTGATCCAGAAATAAGGCGTCGACCCTCCGAATTAACGTTGTCAAGTCCAAATACCAAATCAAAGAAGATCGAGGATACAAATCTTTCCCAAAAACTTTAAAGACCAAGTTCAAACAACAAGTCCGAGAAGATCAAAGAGGCAAATTTACTCTGAAGATTTCAAAGACCGTTTGAAGATCAAGTTTGGAAGAGAAGAATCAGAGGAAAAATAGAGATTAGATCCACGAAATACAAGTTGATTCGTAAATCATTTTATCTGTACACTGTTTTGTGTTTTATTAAATTAAATACAAAAATTTGTGTTATAATAATCTATAAATATACACATATATTTACCAAATCAAATAAAAATTACTTGATAGGATGAGTGTTGTGCGCTAATTTTTGTTCCAAAAAAAATACTTTGAGTACAGATACATTATTATTATTATTATTATTATTATTATTATTATTATTGAATATATATAATTTATTAAGTTGAGTTAATTTTAAAACATAGCCCACCCATCCCACTCTTTAGCTCTCTTTCTTCTCCCCCATCTCTCTCCTCTCTCTTCTTCTCGCAAGCAAACAACTTCTCCATTTCTCCCAAACAAGCTGCTGCTGCAAATAGGTTGCAGACAAAATCATTTTATTTTTCTGTTTTCCTTCCCTCCTTCTTAGTCTCACCTCAGTAGATCTCATTTGCCGTCCTAAAATGCCACGAGGATCGAAAAACTGCAGGGGCTGAGACAAAAATATCAAGCACGCTAAGTAGAAATTTCCGGCGATTTTCCGGTTGGGGGGCTGGAGCCCCCCCAGTCCTCCTGGATCCGCCACTGGATCCAGGAATCTTGTTGTGTATGGATTTCATGTGCATCTGTTCTCACATAAACATGATGGAACAATTCAAAATTAAAACTAATTAACATGGACAGTGACGAACACAAAATTATGGTCTCTTGCAAAACCAGAGACGATTGTGCTTAAATTTGTGCTAAAAGTTGTGCTTCCGATTGTCTCAATTTTTCATGCACTTGAGTATGTTCATGATCAATCTAGCTTAGCTACCGCCTACCTATAATATATAGGAAATATAAAATAAGGCCAAAACAACCATTGCACTGTATGTTATCCTTTATATTAATTATGTCTCTCTACATATATATCAAAATAATAAATAAATTTTGAGACTCTCTCTTTCTCTTTCTCGTATGTCTTTCTCCCATGAATAACAATTAAAATATAGAATGGAACTAATTAACCTAACTATGATAATTATTGAGAGAACAACACGTGCTCTTAGACGACAATTTAAAAAAATCCAATATATATAGATTGTTTAACAACGCAAATGTGATCTCCTCACAAAGTGTAGAATGACATGGAGTCACATGTTCATTAATTTCCATTAGATAATAATTAAAAAAATATGTTAAGTGTACGTTTGCATGCGTCTGCATGCATGAATAAAGCAAGAATAAGCGGCTACCGTGCGCCTGCATGCATGGGATCATTGGCTTTGAGATCATCTGATGTGGCAGCTCTTCGTGCATTTCATGCTCTTGCTCCGGATCGTCACAATAGCCATCGATTAGTTTTCTTTGTGTAATCCTTAGCCGTAGATCTTAGATATTTTTGAGCTCCTAATTGTGTTAGTTGAGCTAGCTAGTTATCTGTATATATATGAACAATAAGGAACTGTGTTTTGATTTAATGAAACACAAAAATAAAATTCCCAGTTCTTTGCCTCTCACATGCTAAATTCCTGATGCCATAACAAAATCAAAAGTCAACATTTCGTTGAATAGTTCTGGCTTTGAGCACATCCCGAGTATTCCAAATAATTAAAGCACACAAAATTAAAACCACAAAAAGTTGATAAAACTCAAATTTCCACGATGAAACCCAACTAGGCCAATAACCAGACTTAGATCACTAAGTCTATCCACAGGAACTCTTTAACCAGAGTTTTCAGAACAGATTCCAACAAGAACAGGAATCACCGCAAACAGAAATAAGCCAACAAAGGATTACAGAGAATTTAGAGCAATACCAGACAGAATAACACAAGTACAACCCAAAACCCCCCTTTTCAACTGAAAGTCCCTTACCCAAAATAGCTATCGGGGCAACCCGCTTTGAGGAGACCCACAGGGGAATCCAGACGGTCCCGACCGTAAGCTAGTTTTGAGGAATGGCTTGGAATGCCAAGGGAGAGTCAGAGACAAGAGCGGAAGCAAGAAAAGCATATGATCGAAAAAATACCACACAGAAAAGTTTTAGGGTTAATACTAGAGCCGACCCTCCCAGGTAGGGGAGGGGTCGGACTTACTGTTTTTGGAGCCCGACGGGGGCGAGAGAGGCGCGGCCCTTACCGGCGGCGGGGTGCGTGAGATGGAGGCTAGTGGAGTGCCCCCGGCTAGATAAACCAGGCTCTGATACCACTGTTGTGGTATCGCCTAGCCAGGGTTTACACTTCTTGGTTCCCTTTTCTCTTGCGGTCTCACACACACGCTACTCAAGTAGCAAAGACCCAAAGAAAGGTGAAAGAAAAAAAATGCACAAGCTAATACGGACTATTACAGTAGATATTTCAGAAGCAAGGCTTCAAACTAGAGTCGCAACTTGATCTTTTTCTTGAAGGAGCCTCAGAGGAGTAGATCTTGTGAATCTACAAGTCTTCTTCACAGGCAAAGGGACTGAGATGGTCAAATCTGCACACACGTGAACACAGTAAGTTAGTACAGAGAGATAGAGCAGATAACAAGACCAGAAGTGAGATAAGCCAGAGATAGATGAGATCAGAGTTTAATCGGTGGGAAAAGTTTTCTCGAGGCACTGTTTAGCTCAGATTTTCCCACTGGAGACGGCGGTGGCAACTCCGGCGACCAAGAAATGCCCAGACCAGGGGAAGGGGAAGAGGAAGCGGTGGCTAGGGTTTGAAAGGGGGCGGCGACGCTCATACTTCTCTCTCTCAACACAAGCTTCTCCCAACACTCATCAGCCAAACAGGAATCACAACACCAGATTCCGGCTAGAGAAACCGTGGGAGCAAGCTGAGAAGATCCAGAGAGAGAGAGAGAGAGAGAGAGAGAGAGAATGCTAGGGTTTTCTGTGAGATGAGCGATAAAAATGGAGGCGGATCCATCGCAGGTTATAGAGGCTTCTAGAGCATCGAGAAGCAGCAACATTAATAATGCGCAGTAAATAGGTAAGTGGACCGCCGGGTAGGGTTAAGGGTTTAGGGCTTGGGCCACAAAAATAGATAATAGGAACTGGGCCAGAGAAATACAATTGGGCCAACACCAACATTTCCACCTTTGGCCCTATTGGTATTTCCTATCACCAAGGAGTTACCTGCCAAAAATAAAATAAAAGAGAATATCATCATTGCCAGTTATTTTTACTCTTATGTTTATCACAAAGACAGACAAAGAGAAGGAGGAATGAACACTATGCGTATTCAATCCAGTCTCAACACAAGAGACCAACCCAAATCATAGATACAAGTCTCAGGTCTCACAAGATCATTGACCATCATTTAACTTGAATCAACCTAGCTTATTGTACCAAGGAAATCACCATGTATTTACACTGCCCTTAGGGCTCAGCAATTACCCTAACTTCAGGTCAGGATAATTCAAAAAACATTCCCTACTTTGGTTCAACCCAAGTCCATGTTCAAGGACCTTTTGCAGGCTTCCAGCTTTGCAATTGGGAGGCACTTAGTGCCCATGTCTGCAGGATTGAACTCAGATGGGATTTTATCCAACAAGACTTCCCCTTTCTCAACAATGTCCCTTATGAAATGGTATCTCACATCAATGTGTTTTGTTCTATCATGAAAGACTGGATTCTTACAAAGTTGGATTCCAGACTGACTGTCAGAATAAAGCAAAGGTTTATCATCAATGAAATTAATTTCAGTTAACACACCATTCAACCATATTGCTTCTTTTACAGCTTCAGTAGCAGCAATGTACTCAGACTCAGTAGATGATAAGGCAACTATACTCTGTAACTGAGACTTCCAACTTATGCATGACCCACACAAAGTGAACACATATGATGTAGTAGATTTTCTTTGATCCCTATCATTGGCATAGTTTGAATCAACATAGCCAATGCACTTAACACCATCAAGGAACTATGAAAAGAATAGACCTTGAGAAGCTGTGGACTTTAGATATCTTAGTAACCACTTCAGGGCTTCCCAATGAGGCAGCCCAGGGTTTGCCATGTACCTACTTAAACAGGATACATCATAGGCTATGTCAGGCCTGGTGCTGATCATTAGGTACATAACAGACCCTAGGGCATTAGCATAAGGGATTCCAGACATATCATTCAGATCAATGTTACTTTTTGGACACTAGTCTTTACTTAGTTGAAAATGGGATGCAGGGGGGACATTTACAGGTTTACACAAATCCATATCAAATTTTTTCAACACTTGTTCAACATAAGAGGATTGATGAAGCAAGAGAGTGTGTTTGCTTCTGTCTCTGTCAATGTTCATACCTATGATTTTCCTTGCATCTCCCAAATCTTTCATGTTGAAATTTTCACTCAGGCAGGTTTGAACATGCTTCAAGGTTTTCAGGCAGGGGCTTATCAGCAACATATCATCCACATAAAGTAATAAGAACATAGGCATAGAGAATTGCATGTAATATAAACAATGATCAAATTGACTTCTTGAGAAATTTAAACTTTTCATGCATGTATCAAACTTGATGTTCCATTGTCTGGGAGATTGTTTTAATCCATACAGAGACTTTTTCAGCAAGCAAACATGATCAGGATGTGATTTATCTTCAAAACCTTCAGGTTGTTTCATATAAATATTGTTTTCTAATTCACCATGCAAGAAGGCAGTTGTCACATCCATTTGTTTCAATTCCCAGTCAAAATGAGCAGTTAAGGCAAGCATTATCCTAACTGTAGTGAATTTCACCACATGTGCAAAGATTTCAGTATAGTCTATGCCTTCTTTTTGGGTAAAGCCCTTAGCAACAAGCCTAGCTTTGTACTTCACACTATTAATCTCTTGCTTTATTTTAAATAGCCATTTACATTCCACAAGAGAACATGCATCAGGTTTTTCCACAAGGATCCAAGTTTTGTTATCAAGCAAAGATTTCATTTCACATTTCATGGCATCTATCCATTTATCAGATTCAGCACAAGTGACAGCTTCCTTATAGGTTTTAGGCTCAGAGGAGTCAACATTGTTGAACACATTGAAAGCATACTAGATAAATTACAACCATCATACCTAGAGGGAGCCTTGATAGTTCTCCTAGGCCTATCTCTAGACAATTGATAGTTATCAAGGTTCACATGCTCAGATTCATGCTCAGCAGATTGTTCATGTTCAGATTCAGATGATTCAGATTCAGATACATTTGCATGAGCATGCTTGTCAGGTTCAGAATCATGATTAGATACAGAATTAGAAGGACTAATGTTATCATGCATATGTCGATGCTCATTTGGAACATTGAACTCAGGAAACTCTGGTGGAGGAGGGTCCACCTTAGACAAGACAGGAAAGAACATAGGGGAATCAGTTTTCTCCACCTCACAATGAGCAGCAGAAAGTGAGGATTCACTTAAGCATGGAAAGACAGATTCATTAAATGAGACATCTCTACTGATGCAAGTTTTAAACCCAGGCAGAGTTTTATCCCATAATCTATACCCTTTAACTCCATCAGGGTACCCCTGAAATATGCATTTCCTAGCCCTTGGTTCAATTTTACTGAGTTTTTGATGAACATAAGCACTGCATCCAAATACTCTCAAGTTAGACAGGCAAATAGGTTTGTTATAGAACACAGACTCAGGGAGTTTGCCTTTTAATGGGACAGAGGGAGATCTATTAACCAAATAACAAGAAGTCATAAGAGCTTCTCCCCAAAATTTCTTATTAAGGCCTGAACCAGCCAAAAGGCTTCTAACTCACTCAAGGAGAGTCATGTTCATTCTTTCAACAACCCCATTTTGCTGGGGGTTGTAAGGCACAGACTTGTGCCTTTTGATTCCAAGGTCAGAGCACCAGTTGTCCATGGATTGATTGCAGAATTCTAAACCATTATCTGTTCTTAGACACTTAATACTTTTATTAGTTTGGTTTTGAATTTCTGCAGACCACTTAGAGAATTTTTCAAAGACTTCAGATTTGTTTTTCATCATAAACACCCAAGTTTTTCTTGAAAAATCATCAATAATGGACAGAAAGAACATGTTACCACCATGGGTTGGGACCTTTGCAGGTCCCCACACATCAGCATGTATATATTCAAGTATGTCAGAACTCAGTTGAGCTTTAGGATAAGGACCAGACACAGGGAAAGACAACTTGTGTTGCTTTCCCATCAAACATGGTTCACAAAATGACATGCTAGAGACTTTATCATGCTTGAATGCACCAGATTTTCTTAAGATTTCTAAACCCTTGTTGCTCATATGCCCTAATCTTGCATGCCATAAAGCTGTTTTATCATTCTGCACCAGATTAGCAGATTGAATAGGCACATAATAAGCATGTACAGCATACAAGTCTCCTTTTCTAGAAGCATCAAAACATAGCACAGAGTTCATCTTAAATTGAAAGCATTTATGATTTACAGAGCCAAAGAGTTGTTGATCAGCTAGTTTGGAGACAGATAGAAGATTAAATTTCAATTTGGGAACATATCTGACATCATGGAGTGTAATCATGCTTTCACTTTCAAATTTGAGACACACATCACCTCTCCCAATTATATCACAGTGTTGTCCATCAGCTAATGCAACAGATCCAGAGTTTATAAGTTGCAAATTGTGAAACATGTGCTTGTGTGGAGTGACATGAAATGTACAGCCAGAATCTATAAGCCACTCAGACTCATGCACATTTTTAGACACATCATTTAAGAAATTTATGAACTGAAAGTCACAATCAGAATGCACCATATAAATATCACCATTTTCATGATAGTTATAGTCTTCATCTTTATACACATGGTGTTCAGAGTGATCAAAGTGCATGACATTGTTAGCTTGATTGTTCCCAAACCCCCTACCCCTTTTTGGTTGTTTGCATCTGTTTGAGAAGTGACCAGGTTTCCCATAGTTCCAACAGTTCTTTATGGGTTTGAAATCTGAGTTTTGGTGTTGGGGAAAGCTTTGGTTTCTGGGAGGGTAAGGAGAGGAGTTATGACCAGGACTTTGGGCTTGATTTTGGTTTCTGGGATGTTGGGAGTAAATTTCAACAAGGTTGTGGGTTCTAGTGTTGCTGGGAAGGTTATGAGCACGATTGTATTCCCTCCTGTGTCTCTCAGCAGCAATATCACTTGGATTTTCTGGGTTAGGTCTAAAAGGCTTTAGGTTGTTGTTTCTGTTGACATAAAGGATTTCATTTTGTAAGGGCTTGGACTGCAATTTTTTCAATTTATTTTCTTTTGCCTTAAGCCCAGAGACAATCATATCACAGGTAACCTTAGACCCCCCCCATATTTTAAGGTTGATTTGACTTCAGAAAAAACTTCAGGAATAGCACCAAGTAGGATCTGAGGGGCATACTTTTCAAGGGTGTCATCCCCAGCAAGTTTTAAGTCTTTCAGAAGTTTATTAAAATCATGCATATTCGAATCAATGTCTTTAGAGGGATCCATTTGAAAAGTCATGATTTGATTTTGTAAAGAATATGCAGACTCTTCTGAATTAGCCACAAACAAAGCAGTCAAGGCATCCCACAGATCTTTAGCACATCTATGATGAGACACTTGTCTTACAACTGCACTGCTTAAATTTAACAAAATTGTAGCTCTAGCTCCAACATTTAATTTAACAAGGGTTTTATCTGCTTCATTTTCATCAATTTTTTCAAATATAGCATCTTGCAGATTTTCTTTTGTCAAAATACACTCAACCCTTGTTTGCCAATCACCAAAATCATCCTTTTCATTGAAAGGAACATCACTCAAGTTATTCATTTTTCACAGATTCACACAGAATAACATTGGGAGCACAGAATTTCACCAATAAATCAGATTTTGCCACATGAATAACAGGATAACACAAAATCACCCAAAACAGGAGAAAGAACAACTCCACAGGCCCAAAGATGGGTGCACATGGGGAATCTAGAGCTGAGGCTAGCCCAGTTCTCAGCACAGATTGATCTGTGGAGCAGGGGTTCACTCAGATCAATCCCAAAACCCAACTAGGCCAACAACCAGACTTAGATCACTAAGTCTATCCACATGAACTCTTTAACCAGAGTTTTCAGAACAGATTCCAACAAGAACAGGAATCACCGCAAACAGAAATAAGCCAACAAAGGATTACAGAGAATTTAGAGCAATACCAGACAGAATAACACAAGTACAACCCAAAACCCCCCTTTTCAACTGAAAGTCCCTTACCCAAAATAGCTATCGGGGCAACCCGCTTTGAGGAGACCCACAGGAGAATCCAGACGGTCCCAACCGTAAGCTAGTTTTGAGGAATGGCTTGGAATGCCAAGGGAGAGTCATAGACAAGAGTAGAAGTAAGAAAAGCACAGGATCGAAAAAATAACACACAGAAAAGTTTTAGGGTTAATACCAGAGCCGACCCTCCCAGGCAGGGGAGGGGTCGGACTTACTGTTTTTGGAGCCCGACGGGGGCGAGAGAGGCGCGGCCCTTACCGGCGGCGGGGTGCGTGAGATGGAGGCTAGGGGAGTGCCCCCGGCTAGACAAACCAGGCTCTGATACCACTGTTGTGGTATCGCCTAGCCAGGGTTTACACTTCTTGGTTCCCTTTCCTCTTGCGGTCTCACACACACGCTACTCAAGTAGCAAAGACCCAAAGAAAGGTGAAAGAAAAAAATGCACGAGCTAATACAGACTATTACAGTAGATATTTCAGAAGTAAGGCTTCAAACTAGAGTCGCAACTTGATCTTTCTTCACAGGCAAAGGGACTGAGATGGTCAAATCTGCACACACGTGAACACAGTAAGTTAGTACAGAGAGATAGAGCAGATAACAAGACCAGAAGTGAGATAAGCCAGAGATAGATGAGATCAGAGTTTAATCGGTGGGAAAAGTTTGCTCGAGGCACTGTTTGGCTCAGATTTTCCCACTAGAGACGACGGTGGCAACTCTGACGACCAGGAAATTCCCAGACCAGGGGAAGGGGAAAAGGAAGCGGTGGCTAGGGTTTGAAAGGGGGCGGCGACGCTCAAACTTCTCTCTCTCAACACAAGCTTCTCCCAACACTCATCAGCCAAACAGGAATCACAACACCAGATTCTGGCTAGAGAAACCGTGGGAGCAAGCTGAGAAGATCCAGAAAGAGAGAGAGAGAGAGAGAGAGAGAGAGAGAGAGAGAGAGAGAGAGAGAGAGAGAATGCTAGGGTTTTCTGTGAGATGAGCGATAAAAATGGAGGCGGATCCATCACAGGTTATAGAGGCTTCTAGAGCATCGAGAAGCAGCAACATTAATAATGCGCAGTAAATAGGTAAGTGATAACCTCATATTTTGCATGTATTTTGAGGTACATTTGAGTGGTATTTGATGGGTATTGCATGCATGAAGTGTTGAGTTTTGCATAGTTTCCTGTGTTTTGTGCAATGTCACATGTTTGTTCATTGTGAAGGGAATTAATGCCATTTTTTGTGTGGACTTCAAATGAGTGCGGGAACACACTAGAAAGATAGAAAATCAAGTTAGGAACGCGTTGCAAATAGAATCAGGTCAATCGGACGAGAAACGAGTGAGAACGAAGCAAAACAGTGAGAGGCTGCCGGAGCTGACGTGGACTCGCGAATGGAGTCGCGACCGCGGTCGCGAACGAGGTCGCGAATCCTGGTTTGGACTGATTTCTGTACGTTCGCGACAGAGAGGGGGTCTCCTTTGTTTTATTCGCAACCTGGTCATGAATTTCAAGGTTGGTCGTGAATTTTCTGCCACGTCAGCGCCACGTGGACTCGCGACCCGAGTCGCGGGTGACTGGGTCACGAGCGCGGTCGCGAATGCAGCGGGCCTGTCCGATTTTTGACCTATTTTTGGGTTTTTCTTTACTTGGTATATAAGGGTTTCCTTGGACGAAAATACATACAATTCCACCTACCCCAAAGTTGCCACCAGAGGTTTGCTGCAGAGAAAAACAGACGTGAAGAACAAGACCAAAGGATTCAAGAGCTTTCAAGATTAGAGATAAATTAATTCTTCCGGGTTTTATTTTCTCTGTTCTAAGGATTGTTCATGTTTTCTTTATGGATGATTTTTGTTATTTATTTTGCCATGGATAGCTAAAACCCTAGTATTCTAGGGTTGTTTATGATTCAAATTATGAAGTTCGTTTAATCTATTGATTTCTTATGCCTATGATTTTATTGTGTTTTGCTTATTCTCGTATTTATCTGTATTATTTACCTGACCAATAAATGGTACAATTTGATGTGTTATTTCATAAATCGAGAGATGAGTTTTAACACGTGATCTGGAATAAGTAACTCGTTAATCAATAACATTCGAGAGAGTTGAGATTAATTGAGAGAGTAATAGACCCTAGGAGCCTTTAGGAGTTGCATGCTAGGTATTAAACGGAGACGTTAATACGAGTTTTGTAATCTACAACCTAGGCACTTCGAGAGAAGGTTTAGGATGCATCAGTGGTTGCTCTAGCACAATTTAAGTCCCAGTATAGGCATAAGAATGAAAGGATTAAATGAATGGATTAGTTGATGATTAAGCAATCCTATAATACGTCTTTTATTCACTGTTTGATTTATCTGTGTTAATTTCTGCCATGGTAATTTAGTTTGTTTATTATTATCAGATTTTATTTAGTTCAATTCAATCATGTTTGGAAGTCTAGATAACTGCAGAAAGTTAGATTAAAATAACTAGTAGATTAATTATTAAATCTCTGTGGATACGATACTCTTGTTCATCGCTATACTAGAAGCCTCGCTGTACACTTGCAGTTTAGGTGAAAATAAATACCGAACAAGTTTTTGGCGCCGTTGCCGGGGATTTAATTTTTTTTATTTGCTATTATTTAGATTTAATTTCTTGTGTTAATCTAGACATTTATTTTTCAGTCTTTAGTCTATTTTCTTTTAAAATTTTATAATCTTCTTTTTCTTGTGATTAGGTTGTGTATGCATACACGATCTCAGGGAGGATCTCTAGAAGAATTCAATCCTGAGATTGAAGCTACCGTTCGGCATAACAACGCAAGAAGAAGAAGAGAGATGGCAGAACAACAAGCTCCTGTTACGGTTGAACAGATGCGTCAGATGTAGAGACAGTTAGAGAAAATGCAGCGGAGAATGCAAGAGCAAGATGATGCTCGAGCTGTAGAGCCACCTCCAATTAATGAGCTCTTTGTTCCAGTACTTAACCATGGAGACATTCCTGGTCCCCAGATCAATGCGAATAACTTTGAGTTGAAATCGGGATTGGTCTCCATGGTTCAACAAAAGCAATATGGAGGACGGGCCACTGAAAACCCGAATGCACACTTGACGCAGTTCTTAGAGATCTGTAGTACAGTGAAGATGAATGGAGTCCCCGATGACGCCATTCGCTTACGCCTATTTTCGTTCTCTTTACGAGATACGGCTAAGCAATGGTACCAATCTCTAGCCGCTGGGTCTGTGGACAGCTGGGAAAGTCTTGCGCACAAGTTCCTGCACAAATTCTTTCCACCTGGTTTGACTCTCAAGCTGAAGGGCGAAATTACACAATTTTGTCAATACGAGGATGAGACATTATATGAGGCTTGGGAACGATTTCGAGATATGCTGAGGAAGTGCCCCAACCATGGATTTGGGGTAGATCATCAAGTCTGCATCTTCTACAACGGGTGTGACATGGAATTGAAGAGGCTTCTGGATGCCTCTGCTGGCGGCTCTTTGTTGAACAAGGGCTACGATCAAGCTGTGACGATCATAGAGGACATGGCAACCAACAGCTATCAGTGGTCTGGGGATCGACAAGTGAAGATTTTGAAAAGAGCTCCAGCAGTTGATGATAGTGATCCGATTGCCAAGCTTGCCGCCCAGCTATCTACTCTGAATGCCACGATCAATAGCAGATTTGATGCTATGGTGCGACCAGGTGTAGATAATCCCATAGGAAATACAGTTGAAGATGTCAACTACATCAATCAGAGAGGTGGCTTTAATGGCAATAATTACCGAGGCGGGAATCAATTCTACCAAGGTAACCGATCCAACCTCTCATATGGGAATCCCAACGGTGCACTGCAGCCCCCTCCTGGCTTCTCTGTAACAAATGGAGTGATCAATGAGGAAAAGAAGCCGAACATGGATGATCTGTTAATGGCGTTCATGGGGAAGACCGATAAATTCATGGGAGAGTCGCAAGCTAGAGTGGAGAAGCTGGAAAACACTGTAGGTGCCATGAGTGTGCAAATGAAGATGTTCGAGAAGCAACTGGGTCAGCTGGCTACAGTTGTAGGGAATCTGCACCAACCGGGACAATTCCCTAGCAACACCACAGTAAATCCCAAGGAACAGTGCAATGCAATCCATCTGCATACTGAGGTTCATGCACCTATTGTTGCCACTGCAGCTGTGTTCCCCAAGATGGCTTCTGACAAGCCCAATTCTACCATCAAGAGTCCTCCGACGGGTCCTACAGTGTTTCCCACAGTGACTATTACATTCCCCCAGAGGACTCCAAAACAGAAGGTTGATGCATAGTTCTCTCGATTTTTGGAGATTTTCAAGAAGGTGCACATCAACATTCCTTTGGTGGAGGCATTGCAGCATATGCCTAAGTATGCAAAATTCCTCAAGGATGCTGTATCCAAAAAGAAGAAAATAGAGGAGTTCGAGATGGTGCACATCCCAGAGAACTGCAGCTCCATCATCCAAAGGAAGCTCCCAACTAAGATGAAGGATCCAGGAAGTTTCACACTTCCCATCACCATTGGAGAAAAGATAGGTGGTCGAGCATTATGTGACTTGGGGGCGAGCATCAATTTGATGCTGCTCTCCTTTTTCAAGAGGTTGAACTGTGGGCAACTCAAGCCTACAACCATGTGTTTGCAGATGGCCGACCGATCTGTGGTGTATCCTAAGGGAATTTTGGAGGATGTATTGATCAAGGTGCATGATTTTATATTCCCGATGGATTTTGTGGTGCTGGACATGGAGGAAGATAAAAGTGTCTCTCTCATTTTGGGACGCCCATTTTTGCGCACCGGACGGGCCAATATCAATTTGGACACTGGGATTCTGACTCTCCGGTTTGAAGATGAACACATCCAGTTCTTGTTTGATGGTGGAGGAACGACGATGGATGATCGGGGAAGAGAATGGGGGATTCCAATTCCTCCACTTATGGGAATTTGAGTTCCTGAATTCGTCTGGCTGTCGACGTTAAATGCAGCGCTTGTTGGGAGGCAACCCAATATGTTTTATTTATTTTTCATTTAGTTTTTTTTATTATTTATGTTTTTCACTTCTTTTTCCGAGTTGTGCATGTAAAGAACGGATGGATCTGGAATATGGGGGATAGCACATTAACCAACTTGTCTTTCGACAAGTTTGGGGGGGGATGTTGAACCCAAACGGACATCCATGTGATCATTGTAAGTGGTCGACGACACCTACATGCATTTCTGCAAACTTATTCCATCCCGTGGATTTGAATAAGTTTGGGGGGATGTATGATTGTGGTGTCTAGACCTTTATTTTATTTTACCTGCTTTACTTGTTTAGTTTTTTTTTTGTTTCTCTGAAAAAGTTGAAAATTTTTGAATTTTGGTCTTGAATTTTACTTGGGATTTTGATGATATATGCTTTATGGTCTATGGTTTAATGTTTATAATCGAGATTATTTGATTGGGAATGACTTGAGCATGTATAGCATGATTTGAATGAGCATGTGTTTTGGAGTTCTTCGAGCTTTATTTTGTCCAATGTTGAGCTGTGAGATTTTTGAGCCTATAAGACTATTGTCTTAATTTTTGTTCTTGTGTGTTGGTTGTCTGTACACTTGTTTTTCTAGAACTTGCATGTCGTCTTGCTTGAGATTGAGTTGTTGTGCTTGAAAATAGGAGATGATAGTAGGCCATCTTTTCTTTAGCTATTTATCCATACAGTATCCTAAATTCATTATATTCCTTTGCGAGCCCTTTTGTGCCTAATTGCCTTTTCTTTGGAAGCCTATTTGGGATGTCATTTGTTGATTCTTGTGGAGAAATAGGAAGAAGGGTAAGGAATTATGGAGTTGGGATGGAAAAAAAATGGTGATAATTGGTGGTTTTTGTTGGTGCGAAAAAAAGTGCTATGTGAGTGTTGAAAAGGAAAAAAATGAAAAGAGCACAAAAAGAAAAAATGTGAAAAGTGCTAATGAAAAGAAAAAAAAAAGACCAAAGGTCCATGAATTGAAAGAAAAAATATGGATGAAATTCCAACTTGTGCATGATGTGATGAGTAATTGGGAGTAGAAAGTAAAAGTGGTGGATTGTGTTGCAATTGTTGAGTCACTTTAGCCAAATATTCCTAGCCTTAACCCAAGCCTACATTACAACCTTACAAAAGTCCTATTTGATCCTAACTTTGAGCACATTTATTTGTCAGTGGAGAGTTGAGATTACATGCAAGCCTATGGTAGATCAAGTGTATAGTTCAATGTTTCGATGAGTGCTTATCCTTATTTTATCACACTTTGAGTGTTTGAGCGAAACACACACTGGTGAGGATCATTGGCTTAAATTTTTGCTCGTTGAAATCTATAACACGTGTTCATGATTTGAGTGTTGTGCTTGTTTTTGTTGTTCCTAATTAGAATTTCGAGGTTATAGATGCTAGATTATGAATTGTGGAGTTGTGTATTGTTTGAATTCCATGTTTGGTTTTGTTCTTTGTTTGGGGACAAACAATGTTTTAACTTTGGGGGAGTTGATAACCTCATATTTTGCATGTATTTTGAGGTACATTTGAGTGGTATTTGATGGGTATTGCATGCATGAAGTGTTGAGGTTTGCATAGTTTCCTATGTTTTGTGCAATGTCACGTGTTTGTTCATTGTGAAGGGAATTAATGCCATTTTTTGTGTGGACTTCAAATGAGTGTGGGAACACCCTAGAAAGATAGGAAATCAAGTTAGGAATGCGTTGCAAAAAGAATAGGGTCAATCGAATGAGAAACAAGTGAGAACGAAGCAAAACAGTGAGAGGCTGCCGGAGCTGACGTGGACTCGCGACCGGAGTCGTGACCGCGGTCGCGAATCCTGGTCTGGACTGATTTCTGTACGTTCGCGACAGAGAGGGGGGTCTCCTTTGTTTTATTCGCGACCTGGTCACGAATTTCAAGGTTGGTCGTGAATTTTCTGCCACGTCAGCGCCACGTGGACTCGCGACCCGAGTCGCGGGTGACTGGGTCACGAGCGCGGTCGCGAATGCAGCGGGCCTGTCCGATTTTTGACCTATTTTTGAGTTTTTCTTTACTTGGTATATAAGGGTTTCCTTGGACGAAAATACATACAATTCCACCTACCCCAAAGTTGCCACCAGAGGTTTGCTGCAGAGAAAAACAGACGTGAAGAACAAGACCAAATGATTCAAGAGCTTTCAAGATTAGAGACAAATTAATTCTTCCGGGTTTTATTTTCTCTGTTCTAAGGATTGTTCATGTTTTCTTTATGGATGATTTTTGTTATTTATTTTGCCATGGATAGCTAAAACCCTAGTATTCTAGGGTTGTTTATGATTCAAATTATGAAGTTCCTTTAATCTATTGATTTCTTATGCCTATGATTTTATTGTGTTTTGCTTATTCTCGTATTTATCTGTATTATTTACCTGATCAATAAATGGTACAATTTGATGTGTTATTTCATAAATCGAGAGATGAGTTTTAACACGTGATCTAGAATAAGTAACTCGTTAATCAATAACATTCGAGAGAGTTGAGATTAATTGAGAGAGCAATAGACCCTAGGAGCCTTTAGGAGTTGCATGCTAGGTATTAAACGGAGACGTTAATACGAGTTTTGTAATCTACAACCTAGACACTTCGAGAGAAGGTTTAGGATGCATCAGTGGTTGCTCTAGCACAATTTAAGTCCCAGTATAGGCATAAGAATGAAAGGATTAAATGAATGGATTAGTTGATGATTAAGCAATCCTAGAATACGTCTTTTATTCACTGTTTGATTTATCTGTGTTAATTTCTGCCATGGTAATTTAGTTTGTTTATTATTATCAGATTTTATTTAGTTCAATTCAATCATGTTTGGAAGTCTAGATAACTGCAGAAAGTTAGATTAAAATAACTAGTAGATTAATTATTAAATCTCTGTGGATACGATACTCTTGTTCATCGCTATACTAGAAGCCTCGCTGTACATTTGCAGTTTAGGTGAAAATAAATACCAAACAGTAAGTGGACCGCCGGGTAGGGTTAAGGGTTTAGGGATTGGGCCACAAAAATAGATAATAGGAACTGGGCCAGAGAAATACAATTGGGCCAACACCAACACAGAGTGTAGTCCTTTTTTCTTCTCAAAAATATAAGTAAAAAAATATGTAGTCCCTGTGTTGTCCTGCAATTTTCTAAATAAAATTTTGACGACAAAATATATTTAGAAAATATTAAATCTACTTTGCATTTTGATTAAGGGTTAATTGCAAGTATTGAGATAACGTTTGTCCCATTTTGTAATTTTCGTATAACGTTCAAATATTTGCAATTGATAACACAACCTTTATGTTTTTTGCAATTTTAATACCGTTCAAGTTTTCCGGTCACACTCTTCCTACGGAAAATTATATGCCTAGTGTGTCATGTGTCACAATAGACCTAATGTGACACTCTTTTATGTGTCACATTAGGTCTATTGTGACACATGATATACTACATGTGGGTGCATCATAAAATTTCCCCTCTTCCCACATGTGCAATTTTTTTCCACGTCTGCAGGCCACATGTCCAAAGTTTTTCCATGCCTTTCTTCTCTCTCTACCTCACGACTCTCTCTCTCTCTTTTGTCTCTCCTAAGACTTCTCATAATCCATCCCATTCAAATCTTAACCAAATTAAACAGAAAACATAGAATAAAAGAACAAAAAATATTAATAAAATCAAACGAAAAATTGGAATAAAAGGAAAAAATAATAATACATCCTCCGATTTGCAGACATTAGGAGAACCAAACGAATAATTCAATCGCAATAATGGTTTATAACTCGTCTTTAGCATCAACGTCAATGCTTTTAAGGCCCATTGTTGAGATGAGAGTGTTCTTGTTTTTCTATGTACGCTTCAGATTTGCTGAAGTTTTGATTGGGAAATTGAGAGAGGTGGGAGAAAGTTTGGGAAAGTTTGGGTGACTGTTGAGATCTTTAACCTAATCGGCGCCGTTTAACCATAAAGCATAAATGATGTTGTTTAAGTCGTCGGAAAAACTATATATGTGGATCTAAAATCCGACACATCAGATGGGTCCTGCCGAAAAAAATTGAGGGTGTTAAAATTACAAAAAAAAATTGTAAAGGTTGTATTATCAATTGCAAATGTTTGAATGTTATGTGAAAATTACAAAATGGGATAAATGTTGTGTTAAAATCTGCAATTAATCAATTAATTAATTGACTAAGTTAGTTGAACCTTTAATTAATTGACTAAGTCAGCTGAATTTATTTTTATTAACTAAACAGTTAATATTTAGGTAAGGCAATTTTCTGGGTATTAGCAACTTGCATCTTTAAATTACACTTATTTTACATAATGTATAATATAAAACAATAAAATTGACATTTCACACCATTTAACTAATATTTGCATTGCAAGGTGCACCCTCAAATAATTTTTAGTAGTTTTTCCAAAGAAAAAAAGTATTGGAATCAATTAAAATAGTGGTGGTTTAATCTGCTTACAATTTGTATTCCTGTTTGTATCTCTTCGGCCTCTCTCTCTGCCACAAAATTCATCATTTTGTTATTTTTTTTCTTTTATAATCAGTTATCTAGAATTATATTCTTATGTTTTGTTTGCAAACAACAAACTGCTTAGTCTCATTTAAAAGATATTGGCATGTAAAACAGTTTATATCTTTGAATAAGTCGTACGTTCATAAGTTAATTAATTAGCAAGAAAATTCACAAACTTTGATTTAATCAATTTACCATTTAGATACAACTAAAGAGTGTTGCATTAATAATCTAATAATTTGATTTATATAAAATAGGCACTCCTCAAAAAATTCGGTGGATGAAAAATTAACATTGTACAATAGTAATCCCCATATTTGACACCCCCATATTTGATTTAATTTGTACACGTGGAAAAATATTGCTACATTAGAAATTTGATCACCGATTATTTTTTGGGGGATATTAATGAGTTATTATATATTGCAACATTTTAAAAGTCGTGCTAAATAATAAATTTATTCAAACCCTTTAAATGATATATTAAAATAAATCCACACAATTTTAACAACTAAAAACCATTTGTTCAGTAATAGAACCTCAAGCAATTTGTAGAGCATATTAGTCAGGTCGTGGAATGTGAATATGTGATCAATTAGGTAATTATCTCTTGCAAATCACAAAATTAAATATAGGAACATCACAAAAATAAATGGAATAAATAATTAGCTGTATTCTAATTTTATTTTTTGTTTGTTTTGCACAATTTCATTTTTCGTTTTTTTTTTTTTTCTGGAGACATTTACATGGCAATAAAAGGAGACATTTAGGATAAATATATTAGGGTATGTATTTCTATTTGCACAATCAATTTTTCATTACATACCATTAAATACACCATAATTTTAAATTTTTTCCTATATATTGTTTTTACTTTATATACTACACTCATTTTCAATTTTACCCACCAGTTTAAAAAATCATTTTAAATCAATTAAAAAACAAAAAAAAAAAGTATTCATTGCTGTCATTTTTTTCTTTACGTATATCTTATCTTATTATATGTATAACAACAATAACAAAAAAATCATTCTCAAATACAAAAAAAAAAAATGACCTACGGATAAGAAAAAAAAATGCAAAAAACCAATTAGAAATCTTTCAATGCTATGGTAATTTTGGATATTTCTAGATTGATTGAATAATCTATTTTAATTTATTGATGAAATGGTTAAATACATAGGATGCAAGAATTATTTAAAAAGGGAGTGCAACCAATTTCTTTACATATATTATTATAAGCTAGATAAAGGCTTCAACAATCATTTTAATTGATTTATTGAATATTAGAAGTATATATTGGTTGAATCATCATTTAGTTAATTTATGAAAAACGCCATTTATATTTAATTAAACCAATCATTTAAAGATAGATTGCAAACCGTTTTATATTTACCTAAAAAGTTAACACAACTAATTAAGGTAAATATAAAACGGTTTGCAATATATCTATGTATAATTGTTTAAACAAAGATTAAATGATTGGTAATCTATAATTTTGACTAATAATTAATTAAGATAATGTCACGCTCAAAATATCTAATGAGTTGCATAAAATAATTAACTAACTAACTAATTAATTAAAATATTTATCAAATATTAGAATTCAGTTTTCGGCTAGTGTTTTGGGCGGGAAAGCTAGTTACTATTTAAAGTATACTTAATTATTTTTTTAATACTTAATTATATATATATATATATTAAGATTAATAAGATTAAGATGCATGTATTTGAAATTAAATCCTACACATGCACACAAATGAAATATGAACAACTAATTCTATTTGCCTCAAGACCACAGGTCGGGTGTGTGAGTAAAAAAAAAAAAAATTCCATTTGAATTAACTTTACATGACAAAAAAAATGAATCATGCATATATCATATATGCATCACGATCACACGAGATTAAACCAATTTTGTGATGTAAATTAATTAACTTGGTATTATGATTATCATGGTTGTAAAAGGAAAAGGCGTGATACGGTGATCTTTACTCTAATTAATGAGAAAGTGCATGTGAATATATAAATTAATCAAATGGTGATCATATCATGTATCACTATATCAATATACCGTACCGTACCGTACTGAGACATTAATATACCATCTGCATACCGTCTTTAAAAAAAAAAAAACAAATCACATCTATAATTCAATGTTTTAATTATAATATTGCAATGAGAAAGAAAAAAAAGAAATACAATGCAATAAAATAATATTTAGTAAGATTTTTATAAAAGTTTAGCAAAAATACAATATTTGAAAATTAGTAAATATATATGAGATATAAGAAAAACACTTCGCTATCTATATATTGGTTTTTGAATATGACTCATATTGAAAAATAATAAATTAATATGAATGAACTACTTAACAAATGTGGATTACAATTATGAGTAAAATAATTAATAAAGAAAATAAAATAAAATTAAATAAAAGAAAATAAGAAATAGTTAATCATATAATTATTTTTGAATTCATTTGATTCTACAATATTGTAATATTTATTTAAAATTTGGATTCATAATTATAACTCAAATATTTAATTAAATATATCAAAGATTCAAAATGAGAAAGATAATACAATGCAATAATTAATATAACATTTAACAATTTTATCATACAAAAAAAATAACTTTAATATTTATATATTGACTTTTGAACATGACTATTGAAAAATAATAAACTAATATGAGGAATATATAATTATCTAACAAGATTACAATTATGAGTATAATTAAAAATAAAATGAATAAATAGAAAATGAATATACGAATATGAACATGCCTAATGTATGTATATATGAATGATAAATAATTTATATATAAGTTTGTGATGATGATGAAAATACAAAAACTGAAGTATTTAATCAAATATATATAAATTAGAAATTGAAATACAATGCAATAATATAAGGTTCCATTGAAAAGTTGAATCAAAACTTATTAATTTAAATTTAAGCTAAGCTTAGATAAATGACACTTTCTGTTGAAAAGTTAAATGTTAATCTTTATTATATTTGATTCTTCTATACTATAATATACAAATATTAAGTATATCTAAAAATCATCGAGATCTATGTATATGAATGCTGAAATAAAACTTTATTTGTCCATTAATTAGTTATTCACTCTATTGCATAAAAAATATAAACTATATAAAATTATATTTATATCTATATCTAAATAATTAATCATCACGTAATACTAATAATTAAATCTTTAGTAGATAAATTTAATACAAATTAGTGAATATTTAATTTAATAAATCAGAATCAAGAATTGCTTATATAAAAAATCTCATTATATAAGTGAATAACTATTAAACTTGTTTGGTGTTGGTATTTTGATTGTCGAGATGTGAATTTTATGTTGTTATTTGTAGAATTCGGATCGGTACGACATGTAAAATTCGGTATTTTCGGTATACCTTAAAATTTCGGTATTTCGATATACTGTGAAAGTTCGGTATACCTTAGAAGTTTGGTATGTTCAGTATATCATATAATATCGGTAAGGTACGGTATACCGAAAATATCAGTACGATATCAAGATCGTACGGAAAATGTCACGAACTTAAAAAAAAATCAAAAAATGTCCTTAACTTTTCACTTTTTTGTAAAAATGTATTGGGATTTACTTTCCGATGCTGAATTAATGATGGGGCATACCAGAGTTTAGCGTGTCAAAGTGGCATTTTTTTTAAATCTCCATTTGAAGGGTAGACAATTTTTTTTTTCTTCAAATTGATTGGTTCTGTTCGGATTGAGAGTTTGGAAGGAATGAGTAGATATCATTTTTTTTTTCTGTTGGGATTGAGAAAAGAAATAAATTTTCTCTTCAAATTGGATTGGTAATGAGAGATTTAGAAGAATGGGAAGTTAGGCTTTTGAAATAAAAAATAATGTTGCCATTATTTATTTTTATTTTTTTTAAATAAAAATTTCACGTCACTATTACATGCTTGACTTTAGTACGTCTCGTCATTAATCTGCCGGCGAAAATTGAATCTAATCACATTTTTACACAAAAAATAATTAGAGAAAAATAATGAAATTGGTTCGGTAATCAAGGTTTTGACGATTCTAGCTAGTCTTGGATGTACAAATTTGCGAAAAATAAACAAATTATACGTACAAGTTGTGCGGAAATTTTATATGCATACTGTTACATATGGATGTACATGTTGACGAGTAAATGAAGATTGGTAATGAGCAAAATATGATTTTTTTTAAAAAAGTTGCACCCATAATAATAAAATCTTAATGAATTTTATTTGTTCAAAAGTAGTTGTCCCCTAGGAAGTTGGTCTTATTAATTCATTTCAATCCATTACTAGATAATCTTTTAAATTTTTGAGTAGTAGATAATCTTATAATTAATATACAATTATCGTAACTGTTTACAGGGAAAAAAATCTTATCATATATTTAAATTAATATCTTTGATATTATATTTTTTGAGTAGAGATCTCAACTGTGTGCCAACATTAAGATTGTATATTGAATGATGTTTTTTATAAAAATAAAATTTATTATATTATAACTAATCATAATTAATATTTATTGTTAAAAATTGAAAATTTAAAAAACTAGATACCCTAAGCTTGGAATATCAATCCCAAAAATCAATTATATTAACTAAAATATAAAAATTAAATATTAAAAAAATATTTATAAACCCTAATTGGGGTGGAATAAATCCTAAATAATAATGTAAAATTATACTAAACCTAAATAAATTAAAATTGAAAAAAAAATGTAAGAAAAAGTAATAAATTTGAGGTTTAGCACACAGTTTTTTTTAACTCACACACCCGACGTGTGAGGTTTAGCACACGGTTGACACATACAAGTTGAGACTAGAGGATTTGAAGTGATATTTTTCAACGTACAATGTCCAACTAAATGCGCTCCTTTTCCCCCTTTAGTCGTCAGACAACAACTCAAAAATTCTGAGTCTAGCTACAACAAAATTTATTCAAGCTACATCAATTAATAACGCCGGAAGATCCGAATTAATTAATACATTTAGATAATATTGGAGAGACCTCATAAATCATAATGGCGTTTCAATTTCTATACAATTTATTAAGGCTCATTAAAATTAAATACAATATCCGTCGACATTTATGCACATCTTCGAAGCAGTTTCATCAGCAGGGTATATTCTCTTATTTAATTTTAACGTTATTTTATGATATATTATTCATATATATAGGTAGCTAGGTCGATTGAGTTAATCAATTAACTAAAAAATATTTGTCAACATATATTTTTTTTCCCACAACTCTAATTAAAATCCGCTAACAGACTTAGCTAATGGCTTCTCCAAAATCGATCGTTTTAGTCACATTCTTGCTTGCAGCTCTAGGCCTCTCTCTCTCTCTCTCTCTCAGCTAAATATATATTGACTGTTTGTATATATGTTATGATTGGCATTTGGCAATGTTAGGAAGATGCGGTGAGGCAGCAACATTGTGCAAGACAGTGGAAGATTGTGCTGGTAAATTCTACTGCGTTGAAGATTTTGGTGTGATATTGAGATGTGATGAAGGCACCTGCACTTGTGTTCCATCTGTTGCTGCTGTTCCTCACGCTCAACACATTATTATTAATTAATTAAGGAATTACTTACTATTTCTTGACGAATTGACGATGAAGAATAAGCAAGCATAGAAGACACTTAATTTAGATATATTTTCTTTTATAATTTCATGGCGTTGTTTTTAATTTAGTTTGTTGTTTGGATTTATATTTCATGCCAATTGCAACTAGCATCATATCATGTATTTATCATCAAAATTGGGTTGATTGTATTTTTATTGATTATATGGCTTTTTTTTTTTTTTGTTGGCCGTTTGTGAATGTTTGGGGGGAGAATCTGCTGCATGCACCATTTTTCAAGAACAATTGGTAGATGACAAGATTCATTTGGTTGCAGGATTTTTTTTTTGTTACGTTTTTAATTAATTTCTACAGCTATGAACAAAATTTAATTTGGTGCCATTAATGGTGTCTGAGTTTGCATCTGTGTGATTAATTGTTTGTTTCTGTGTTACTCTTTGCATCAACGAAATTAATAATAATTTCATTTCACGACCATTTATACTTTTCCTTTTGATTAGGAATCAATTAAGGAGCTATAATTAGAGCAAAATTAGGAAATTGGTTGGGTGTTAATCAAGGTTTTTGACGATACAAATTAATTTGCAAAAAATAAAATTTAATTTGCTATCATATAATTTTTATTATTCCGATCCTATTAATAAAATTTCATCTTTGCTTTAATCTTTCCATCAACGAAATTAATAATAATTTCATTTCACGACCATTTACACTTTTCCTTTTGATTAGGAATCAATTAAGGAGCTATAAGTAGAGCAAAATTAGGAAATTGGTTCTGTGTTAATCAAGGTTTTTGACGATACAAATTAATTTGCAAAAAATAAAATTTAATTTGCTATCATATAATTTTTATTGGTATTCCTAATAATAAAATTTCATCTTTGCTTTAATTTTTTAAGAAAATCTAGTTGATTGTTGATGCCTAGCAAGTTGTTCACATTAATTCATTTCATATCCATCATTTTTTTATCACGATAGCTGGGGTAATCCGCCATCGTTACTCAAAGAGTGCGTATTGTGTAAAATTTTATTCATGTATTAATTTACAAACCACACATAGTTGAAGATGATCAATTGATAAATCATACCTAAGTGTCACGAGCTTGACCATACCTAGTTATGTTGGTGAGAAATATTACTTTTGTTTTTTCTGTCTTTATTTT
Organism: Perilla frutescens; assembly: GCA_026008535.1. Lineage (NCBI taxonomy): Eukaryota > Viridiplantae > Streptophyta > Magnoliopsida > Lamiales > Lamiaceae > Perilla > Perilla frutescens. The sequence continues at coordinate 7,201,949 of BRKX01000018.1, read as the reverse complement.
CCTAGTATAATAATTAATGATTGCATATTCTTTTCGTTTAAACAAAATATTTTTAAATATATAGGTACATTATACGCACATATATGTGTGTGACTTAATTATATATCATACGTACGTATCCATGATTTATGTTCCGATTCAAGTGATTATATTATATAATTATATATTTATATTACTTCTAGAATATATATACTAGACAATTTTATAATCATATATACAACTATCGTACGTAATTGCTTCTAGTAAAAAAACATCTAACTTATATTAAAATATCGATCTTTTATATTAGTGTATATATATATATATATAGGCAAACACTTTCATGCAACGAATGTAAATAACACCATTTCAGACAGGTCGGGTCAAACCCGCGCTTTGACCTAGTCAACGCGGGTCAACCCGCATAAAATTAGAAAAAAACGGTTAAATGAGTATCAACAGTCTCACTAAAAAGTATCATCAAAAATTCGAAAAGTATCATCTGTATCATTAAAAAGTAAGGGGTCTGCTAGTTATTTTATACTTGTTTATTTAGTTCAAATTGTGATTTTTTCCATTCGAATTAATCTTTAGAGCTTAGTAGTTTAGAGTTTTATTAGTATTCATATTTTTTAGGGGTTTTTTTAGGGTTCATGGTTTTTTAGGGGGTTTTTTTTAGTTTTTTTAGGGTATATTTTGTGTTTTTTAGAGTTTTTTTGGGGGGTGTTTTTAGGGGTTTATTTTGTGTTTATTAGTATTTTTTGGGGGTGTTTTTAGGGGTTTATTTTGTATTTTTTAGGGTTTTTTGGGGTGTTTTTAGGGGTTTATTTTGTGTTTTTTAGAGTTTTTTAGGGGTTTAAATCAATTTATTTTAATTTTAGGGTTCACTAATATTTTTTTGGGTATATATTTTTGGGGAACAAATAAAATTGATAAAAAAAAAGACAAAAACAAGTACAAAAAATTGCCTGAAAAACTAGAAAAAAAAGGATAAAACGGACAGAAAAAAAAAATAGACGGGCGTGTGGGCCCCACGCCCCGCGCGTGGGACGCGCACCTACGCACCGTCTGAAATAAAGCCTGAAATAGCGGCTGTTACATGGAATACCTTCTCATATATATATATATATATATATATATATATATATATATATTTCAGAGTATACACTATATATATAGTATCCAATTAAATGCTCAAAATTTCCCCTTTAATTAGTCAGACATGCAACAACTATAAGTCAATCAATTTCCTCTCCATATTAATGTAACAACTAAGTCTCCACATAATTTATAAACAACTCAATAATTTGGATCCTAGCTAAACCAAAATTTATTCAATTATGCTGAATCAAATGACACAGGAAGACCCGAATTAATACTTCATGAAAACAAGAATTAATTACTCCCTCCGTCCCATTTTGATAGGCTGATTGAAATTTTTTACGGGATTAAGAAAAGTATTGGGAAAGACAATTAATAAAAAAATTTCCTAATACGCCCCTATTTATTTCTTTGATATTGAATTAATGTTTAATGTGAACATATTAAATAGGATATACATGAGTAAATTAGCTAAATATATATGGAAACATACTTATACATCGAGATATGGGGTGGGGTGGGGTGGGGTGGGTTGGGTTGGGTTGGGGTGGGGGTGTTTGCAGAGGCAAAGGCCCCCGACACAAACTTTCTTACCGCCGATATAATAACGACAATCTCCCTCGTTGAAACACTTTGGAGGAAAGGGGCGCTGCTATTCCGCCGCTATAATTACGACAATCTCCCTCGTTGAAACACTTGGGAGGAAAGGGCTTGCAATAGCAGCGCCCCTCGAAACATAATGTCGGTGAATGACTTGATAAAGGGCATTTTAGACCATTGCGTCTGCAGTCATCGTTAACCTTGCATCTGTGACCAGATGTAATTTCTGCCGACACTGTAAAAATATAAACGATAAATTAATATTTAAATTTTAGACTCGATCGAGTAACTCGACCTAATTGAGACGTTGACATAATTCGAACTCACGAGCTATGCATGTTTACACACGTTAATGTTGAAATACAGTATTAATATGATGTTGAATGGAAGAGATCAGAGACTGACCAATAGCAACGAGCAATAAGGAAGCCAAAATGATCAACTTATTGGAAACCTGCATTGTTGAGAATTAATAATATATATTTCTAAATTAGTGGGGAAAAGAAAAGATAGAAGCAAGCAAAATATTGGTTCCTACTATTATATAGCAATATAGGTGAGGCAAAAGCAAATATAGTAGAATTACTGTTTTCTAATTTAATTTTGGTAATTGAGCTTGATACTATTAAGTTTCCATATATATAGGAAGGAAAATTAATTAACAATTCATAGGGGGGAAAATTAATTAACAATTCATTAACCAGTCTTGTAATGAACTATATCGGTATACGGGGTTCAAATTTCATGTTGTATTTTTTTGTGTTTCATTCCATTTTCACAATTAAATTTATGGTTTTAATAATATTTATTATAAAATAAAAATTAATATTATAACATAAATAACCACAATCAAAATTTATCAACAAAAAATGAATTAACATAATAATAATAATAATAATAATGATGATGATGATGATGAAATTATAATCAACTATAATAATGAATTATTAATTGAAAATTAAACACTGCAAAGTATTTATAAATTCTGATTAGGTGGAATGAAATCTAATAATCAATTATAACATTAAACTAAAACACATAAAATTGAAATTGAAAAAAAAAAATACAAGAATCTCATATAAGATTATAGATATTAATTTATTATTGGTAAATTAAAATGTACGATGCAGTGGCGGATCCGGAGGGGCGAGTAAGAAAGAAGAAGAGATGGAGTGCATGAAGACGGTCTCTCTCTCACTGTTGGAGCAGTAGCTAATTAATTTCTAATTCCTAAAATATTCTCTCTCTCTCTCTCTCTCTCATTAACAACAAAACAGTTTTAATTATATCTTCACCGAACGGTTATAAATTGTTATTCGAATCGTATTCACTATTGTATATATAATTTCCTGGAAATTTGATTAAAAGAAAAAGAAAACAAAAATTAAAAACAATAAAAATGATATTTTTATTTCTAAATAAAATTCTGAACAAATTGAAAATTATTAATCGCCATAAAATACACAAATTTTAGGATTTTTTTGATTTTTCACGTGTTTTAAAAAACATAATTTTAATAACATCAACGTAACCCTTATTCGATTTTTCACATGATTTTGAAATTCCGACCAATTGAATTTGACGTATCTAGACACCTCATAATCCATCCCATTCAAATCTAAATCAAATAAAATAAAAAATTTGGGATAAAAGAACCAAAAAAAAAAATCAAATCAAATGAAAAATTGGGATAAAATTGGACACATCAGATGGGTCCCGTCATAAAAACTTGAAAGTGTTAAAATTGCAAAAAGAAAAAAAACCATAAAGATTGTGTTATCAATGACAAATGTTTGAACTTTATATGAAAATTACAAAACGGGGTAAATGTTGTTAATACCGGTGCTATCCCGGATACTGTGTGGTCGGACTTTCCGCCAGCGGAATGTTGTTTGAATTAATTTAGTCCCCTTTTCTAAAAAAAAAAAGGGTTAATTGTCTTAAAAATCACGATTTTTTTAGCTTAGTTGCAAATTTAACATGAACTTTAAAAGTGAGAAATTAAAACGCCAACTTTGAATTTGTATATTATTCAATATTCCCGATTTTTTATAAAACAAATTGACTTCCAATTCAACATGTAATTGTGGCCACCTTGATGTCATTTTCAAAAATTGATGGTTAAGTCATGACGGGTTCGAAGCGACGAGTAAATTGTAATGGTCTCTCCAAATTAAAAAAATGTTGGGATCAATTAAAATTGTGGTGGTTTAATCTGCTTACAATTTGTATTCCTGTATGTTCCTCTTCATATAATCAATTTGTATTCGGTCTCTGTCTCGCACAAACTTTATCATTTTTTTTTTACTTTTATAATCAGTTATCTAGAATTATATTCTTATGTTCTATTTGCAAACAACGAACTAATTACTCTCGTTTAAAAGATATTGGCATGTAATTTTTTATTATTTTGAAAGAGATAATGTAAAATAATTATTAACTTTCAATAAGTTGTACATTCGTAAGGAACGTACAACTTCCTTGGGAGTTTCAATGACTCTAGTCGCAAGTGTAGATGGCGAAAAATCAAATATTATATATAATATTTTTATTGATTTTTATATATTTATTTAGTTTTAGAATCATATTAAATTCAAAATTAAATAAAATATTTAATTAATAAAGATATTATTATATGATAAACATCCAAGTTTTTTGGCAACAAATAAATATCTTTCAAAAGATATATATCAATTTTCAACAGCCAATGAGATAGTGCCACAATAGCCCTAGATCTCTCTACCTACAACTATACATAGGGGCCTTCATATCAGTTGAAAATCACTCCGAAAGTCAAAATTGAAGAGAGCTCAAGAAGTTGGAGAAAAATTCACTACGAAGTTCTCTCCAACATTCAAGTTGTTCTTCGCCGGAGTCATCTCAAATCCAACGTCCGATCCGGAATTAAAGGTGGGGAGGATGTCACAGGTCGCACCTTGCATTATCACACACAATCTGTCCTCAGCCGAGATTGGCGGGGATTGCCGAGGATGTGCGGCTGTGGCGCACGGGAGCGCTTGCAAGCGTACTATGATATGATATTGACGGACAATATGCTGGGCGCTTACACAAGATTCGAGGAGGGCATTGAGCACAAGGTGGGAACACACTAGTTGGGTGCTGATGCCGCTCCCCTGATGAACCCGATGGCAGGGCGAAACCAGTAGTTGTCTGGAAAGCCCCAAGAGGGGGAAAAGTGGGCATGCGTTGGAGAATGAGAAACTCCCATCCCGTGACATTTGATGTCATAGGTCGCACCTTGCATTATCACACACAATCCGTCCTCAGCCGAGATTGACGGGGATTGCCGAGGATGTGCGGTTGTGGTGCACGAGAGCACATGCGAGCGTACTCTGATATGATATTGACGGACAATATGCTGGGCGCCTACACAAGATTCGAGGAGGCCATTGAGCACAAGGTGGGAACACACTGGTTGGGTGCTGATGCCGCTCCCCTGATGAGCCCGATGGCAGGGCGAAACCAGTAGTTGTTCGGAAAGCCCCAAGAGGGGGAAAGTGGGCTTGCGTCAGAGAATGAGAAACTCTCATCCCGTGACATTGTCACAGGTCGCACCTTGCATTATCACGCACAATCCGTCCTCAGCTGAGATTGGCGGGGATTGCCGAGGATGTGCGGATGTGGTGCATGGGAGCGCATGCGAGTGCATGGGAGCGCATGCGAGCGTACTCTGATATGATATTGACGGACAATATGCTAGGCGCCTACAAAAGATTCGAGGAGGGCATTGAGCACAAGGTGGGAACACACTGGTTGGGTGCTGATGCCGCTCCCCTGATGAGCCCGATGGCAGGGCGAAACCAGTAGTTATCCGGAAAGCCCCAAAAGGAGCAAAAGTTGGCATTCGTCGGAGAATGAGAAATTCCCATTCCGTGACATTTGGTATCAGAGCGGGCCGGCTCATAGCCCCATCTTGTATGGGCATTGCGGGTGCTACTTGCCGATCGGTTCCTGGGCGATGATCCTCCTAAGGTCCTCCCGTGGTTGGTGATCCAAGCATTTAGGCGGAGGACTTGCGTAACCACTGCGGGTGCCCCGCAAGTGGGAGATCCGAGCACACAGGAGGTGGACTCACGTACCCTTGCGGAGGATGGACAAGTGAACAGGTGCCTCGGTGCGTAAGGCAATGAGTGTAAGTCCTTAGGCGAGTGCACGCTGTGTCCGAGGTCGGCCACAAATCAGGTGGGGGAGGATGTCACAGGTCACACCTTGCATTATCACGCACAATCCGTCCTCAGCCGAGATTGGCGGGGATTGCCGAGGATTACCGCGGATATGCGGCTGTGGCGCATGGGAGCGCATGCGAGCGTATTCTGATATGATATTGATGGACAATATGCTGGGCGCCTACACAAGATTCGAGGAGAGCATTGAGCACAAGGTGGGAACACACTGGTTGGGTGCTGATGCCGCTTCCCTGATGAGCCCGATGGCAGGGCGGAACCAGTAGTTGTTCGGAAAGCCCCAAGAGGGGGAAAAGTTGGCATGCGTCGGAGAATGAGAAACTCCCATCCCGTGACATTGTCACGGGTCGCACCTTGCATTATCACGCACAATCCGTCCTGAACCGAGATTGGAGGGGATTGCCGAGGATGTGCGGCTGTGGCGCACGGGAACGCATGCGAGCGTACTCTGATATGATATTGACGGATAATATGCTAGACGCCTACACAATATTCGAGAAGGGTATTGAGCACAAGGTGGGAACACACTGGTTGGGTGTTGATGTCCCTCCCCTGATGAGCCTGATGGCAGGGCGAAACCAGTAGTTGTCCGGAAAGCCCCAAGACGGAGAATGAAAAACTCCCATCCCATGACATTTGGTATCAGAGCGGGCCGGACCGTAGGCCCGTCTTATATGGGCATTGCGGGTGCTACTTGCCGGTCGGTTCCTGGGAGATGATCCTCCTAAGGTCCCCACCCTCCATACGACGTTATAAAGTCCCAATATCCAAGGTGTTTAAGCAAGATTCAAGTCCTTTGTCGATATCACCTCAAATCCAACGTTCAATCTGGAATCAAGGTCGTCGCCCCCGATTAACGTTATCAAGTCCAAATACCAAGTCAAAGAGGATCGATGATACAAATCTTCCCTGAAAACTTCGAAGACCAAGTCAAAGAAGATCGATGATACAAATCTTCCCCGAAAGCTTTGAAGACCATTTAGAGATCAAGTTTTGAAGAAAAGAATCAAAGGATAAATAGAGATTGGATCCGTATAAATATGTTTTGATCCGAAAATCATCTGAATTGTACATTATTTTGTGTTTTACCAAATTAAATACAAAAAATGTGTTACAGCAAGGAAGCACAACATTTTGATGAGGTGATCTATGCGTTGGCTCGTCGAAATGCCAACTCTTTAGCTCATAGTTTAACTAAGTTAGCTATTAATAATTCGTTATTTTCTTCATATACAGTGCCATCCCGATTATTATTTTGTCCGACATCCCGCCTTCTGAACAGCTTTTATTTCAATTTAATTCATCATTTTTTCTCAAAAAAACTTTACATAAGTTGTACGTTCATAAGTTTAAATAAGATTAATTAGTTAGCAAGAAAATTCACGTCGTAGTTTAATTTAATTTACGATTTAGACTCAATTAAAAAATGTTGCATTAATAATCCAATAATCCAATATTTTGATTGATAGTAAAATAGGTACACCCCAAAAATTCAGAGGATGAAAAACTAACATTGTACAATAGAAATCCCCAAATTTGACACCCCAAAATCTATTTAATCTGTATACATGGAAAAATATTGCTACATTAAAAAGGGCAAATTTCATATTACTCTCCTGTGTTTTTCCGGAAAAAAAAAAAATGTGTTTAATAAAGAGTCTAAAACCCCATCTATTATGTATAATCCATATAAAAAATCATTTTGGAGAAAGTGAATTAAACTTTCTAAAAAGATAGAAGGGTTTATTTTATTTTTTTTCAATTTTTGTTATATTTTATATCATTTGAAAATTTTAATATTTGGTTATACTACTACATTTTAGCTATTTGGATAATTTCCTAAGTTTTGTATTTTTTTTACATATAAATATATTTTATATTATTTAAGAATTATAGTATTTGGTCGAACTATTGTTTTAAAAAATTGATTATCTTTAAAAAATAATACAAAAATTATAAAAATAAGAAACATACACTCTTTTTTAGCAACTGTAATTCACTTCTCAAAAAGGGTTTTTTTGATTAATTATACATAAAATTGGGGATTTTTAGACTATTTATTTAACACAGGGGATTTTTGATTTTTCGGAAAAACATAGGGGAGTAATATGAAATTTTCCCCACTAAAAATCCGATCACCAAATTTTTTTGGGGGTGCTGAGTTATTATATATTGCAATATTTTAAAAATCGTGTCGGAATTATAAATTTGTTCGAACCTTTTAAATGATATATTAAAATAAATCAACACTACAATTTTAACAACTCAAAACCATTTGCTCAGTAATAGAACCTCAAGAAAATTTTTGGGACATATTTAAATACCCTTCTTGAATGGAAAATAAAATAAAACAAAATGAACTAAAAATAAAGTTTAAAAATTAGAAGAAAAAAAATCTGCAATTCTTCTTCTTCCTCATCGGCATTCCAGAGCCAAGTTCTCCAAAGGATTGAAATCAAGAGACAAAATTTTTGCTATTTGCAAACACACACGCACACACACATATACATACACAATTTGCGACCCGGAGAATAAAGGTTGGACTTCGGTGGTTCATCGACGGAAGTGGTGGTCCTCATTTGAACTCGGGCAGTGGTGATTATCAACGGTCACGTCCCACAATTGTGGAGGAGAAGACGGTGGGAGTCGGTGGGATGACTGCGTGTCTGCAAATCGAAGACGCCATTATTGAATGCCAGACGTGAACTGCCAAAGATGGTTGTGCATCCAATTTTTTTTAAAATTTTAATTTTAATTATCTTTCATGTTTATAATAATTAAAATTTAGTTTTAAAATGGAAGGCCAAAAATGATATTTATTGTGGTGTATAAAGAAAAAATATGAAAAAAATATATTTATAAGTGGTGTGTAAAGTAATAGTGGTGTATAAAGAAGAACTAGCTTTTGCCCACGCACGATGCACGGAGTCATTTTATATTTATAATTTTTAAATAATATATTGTAAAGATTTCTATGTTTATTTTTAATTGAAAATATTTTACTTTAATTTAATGACAAAAAGTTATAAGATTCTCTTATAGGTTGAAAATCATAAGATTCCGATCCAAACTCATATTCATTGGTATATTTGTACTTTTATTCATATTTGATTGTATGTAGATCCAAATTTAAGCTCGTCTTACAGATTTTAATTTGTTCCATAAAGCGATGTCACATAAAATTCTTTTTAATTTAGTTTGACATGTATGTTTCTTACACTTCCCAACCTATATCGATATTAGATTGAAAGAAATAATTGATAATAGTTATGTAAAATGTAGACAATGGATGCATGTATAATTACAACTTCAACATATATATAAGAAAAAATTCTAAACTTCTTTATACTTTTTTCATGAGCAATCTCATCATGTTCAGAAATTTGTTTATTCTTCTTCTACAAACTTTTCACCATATCATCTTCTCTCATAAACATCTATTTGTCAAAATTTTACTAAAAGTTGTCATTGTCGAATTAATACTTGTGGCAAGTATCGGATTGTATAATTCCAAAAATATCTTGAAAAATAACCTTATAACCTCGTATTGTTTTATATTTATGTTGTATGTACATCTAACAAACCATGTAAATGTTGGAATATTAAATAACTTTTTCTTAAAAAGAATAAGACAAAATACTAAAAGACAATCAATAACTACATGAGCTGATGAGCATGTTTGAGATGTTTTAAATTATTTTATAAAATAATATAAAAATTTACTACATTATCATAGCAAAAAACAGTGTCCAACAAAATTATCTTGCGATAATGTAAATAAAAACTGGTGCAACCAAAATACATCACTATAACAACATACAAAAACAATATATTGCTTCAGACATCACTATAGCTTAAAGTTTCATTTACTAAACATTAAAGTTCCATTTTTTTTTTTGCATAGCTTTCTAGCTCCGAATTTTCAAAGTTCTCCCTTCTAGACTATCTAAAAAAATAGCAAGCAAAATACAATTTAAGAATTATATTCATTGTAAAAAAATATAAATTTCAGCCACCAACACGTATGACATACCGAAACTCCTTTTCAGTCAGGCTTTTCCAGCCTTCAAAAATTGAGCAGGCCCGGTCGACGTTCATCCGTGAAAATGAAATATGCCAAGCAAGTGAGCAATAATAGCAGATGACGACAAACATTCACAAGCCAAATCATCAAGATCGATGATGCAAGGGAGCATGAGGGAAAAAGACCATAACCTTAAACAATCACATTCATATACTTTTCTACACAATTTTTTATAGATGTATTTATATGTGATATTGTTTAGTGTCTAATTGTACCTTTTTATTGTAGTAATCTGTCGTGTTTTGTAAATCATTTTCTTGAATTTTATTTTGTTAGGTGATGATTTTGTGTGTTTATTTGCCAAGTTTTGAAAAATTTGAGCTTTTATTCCAAAAGCAGGATTCTTAATGGCATTTTGGTGGTAAATAGGAAAGCCGGAAATTAAGTTGGAGTTGTGGAAGAAAGAATTAAAAGACTGAGGAAAAATAAGAAAGTGGGAGTTGAATTGCACTTAGTTGCACTTGGTTGCACTTGAAGAAATCCCGGAGCGAGTACAATTGCATTGGGTCGCACTCGAAGAAAATCGTGAAAAGGAGGACCCAACCCACGCAGCCGCGCCAACCCCCGCCGCCGCACGCAAGTGTTCTCGACGAAGACACCCCCGCGGGCGCGCACGCCATTTTCGGCGCCCCACGGACGCGCGGGGTGCCTCTTTTCTTCTCCCGATTAGCTTTTTTCATCGGGTTTTTTCCTCCTTTGCTCTGGGCAATTCCACTCTATTCCCCTCCTTTCTCAAAATTGAATATTTAACTTTTGTGGCTAGATTAATAGTAGGGAAATAGGGATTATTTCCCCTAAGAGCGTCTCCAAGAGAGACGCTACACGGCAGATGTGGAGTGATTCTCCAAAAAATCTTTCTCCAACAGATGCTCACGGCTCGCTAGATTTAGGAGTGGGTGAACAGTACCCCGGTTGATTAACCGAGGTACTGTTCATCTCGGTACTTTTTTATTTTTTTTTATATTTTTTTTCATAATACAAACTAATTTATTTTGTGTATTTTTTTTATTTTCTATTAGATTTCTTCAATTGTTTGAAAATTATTTTATACATTAATTAAGTAAATGCTACTACATTAATTTAAAAATCTAACTAAACATAAAATACATAATTAATAAAAATAGAATTACATAAACATTTAACAATACAAAGCCACAAATATATTAATAATCGATACAAAGCAACAATATATTACAATAAACAATACAAATACATTTATTTTGAATAAGTTGTTTATTTTTACATGAACCTTTTAATTTTTGTAAAATAAAATTAAGTTTTAATTATATATTAATTAAAAATAAAAAATAATGAGCAAGAATATTAATATATATATATATTTTATATATAATCCTATTTAATTAAATAATTCGATAAAAAAATTAAATCAATAGTAAAGAATATAAAAAGGGAATATTCCATTGTAGGGTGAAATGTAGAGTGATGCTGTTGGAGATGAAAATTGAAAATCTGTAACTTTAACTGTAGTGTAGTGTAGAGTTAACTGTATTCTGGTGAAAACTGTTGGAGATGGCCTAAGATTGCTTTTTGAATTTTGTTCCCCAAAATCCTTCCCCATATCTTTGCATTTAATGCTCTCTTACCATCACCATACCATCACCTTTTTTTTTTTTTTTTTTCTCTCTCTCTCTCTCAATCGATTCTCTCTCTATCTCCCATATCTACATGAGGATTTGGGGATTTTAGGGAGGTTGACCCATTCCTCTCATACACACATCCACCCATTCTCTACACCATTTTTCACCACCATCACTACCATTCAAGAGAGGAGGATAAGAGAAAGACAAGAGGGAAGCAAGCTAAGGAAGAGGAACAATAGGCAAGAAGAAATTGGCTTCGAGCTATCCGCGGAAGCTAGGCTCGCTTGGAGGTTTTCTTTTGGTATTTTCTTCCTAGTTCTTAAATGATTTGTGGGAGTTTGTCCCAAACCTGTGAATGATATTGAATATTGTAGAAGTTGATGTTATTTTCATTTGGTTATGAGATGATGCACTTTTATGATATTTGTGGTATTTTGAGCATGGTTATGGGCTAATCTCCCATTAGGGGGTGGATGATCGATTTGGTGTTGAATTATGCTTGTGATGGTTGGTTGTTGTTGTTGGAATTGTGCTTGTTTATGCTGAGTGCTTGATCACCACTTAGCATTACTAAGCTTTAGATGAGACCGGGAGGAGATTCTAAATCCCGACCTAGGTTCCTTCAACACTAGGTGAATTGGGTTCATAAGCCTAGTATATTAATCTTACTCGTACGATATAGCGGATAGAGGTTTAACGGATAGACGGTGACAGTAATTGAAGTTAAACTAATTGACGGGTCTATCGTGTATTTGAAATTGATATAACCAACTTGAAGCAAGCGTAATGAAAAATCAATGAGAGAATCCACACCCTAAATGCTCTTATCATAATCTTTTCCCCAATCTTGATTTCATCATTGTTATTTGCATTTACTCGTTTTATTGCTTGTTTTAAATTCTTTAGTTTAAATCACCAATAAACCCATGTTTAGAATGTTTAGGTTTTGTTTTCATCGTTCTAGCACGTTGCATATATAGCCCTTAGGATAGTAGCCACAAGAAGTCTTCCTTGAGAGATCGACTCGGATTAGCTCATCGCGTCTACAATTGACCCCGTCCAATTGCGGGTGTGGTTCCAAATAGTTTTTAAGTGTGAGTCTAAATCGAAAATATAAATTTAATTTGTGGACCTAACAGATATATAAGAAGAAAATTTAGAAGTTAAATTAGAATCGGTGTCATAAAGATTTTAGTTAAATTGGGATAGTGAATTGAGTGCTATTAATTAGTGATTTTAATGACAATAATAAAAATGCCGACTAAGGGACATCTTAATTGTGGATTCATTAATGATAATTGACCATTAACATAATTATTATAAATTGATCGATTTATTCATATCAAATGGGCATAATTTTTTTAATTTAAAATTTTGTTATTATATACATATATATAGACTATATAGTTAAAGTGACGTGATTACTGATAAAGTTAAAAAATGCATTAACAAATTGAAATAAATAATAATAATAATGATGATGATGATTATGATTTGCAATCTATTTTTATAGAAATTAGTAACATATCAACTATCATTAACCTTTTTCAATCTATTAATATCAATCTAGATGTCTAATTTGGATTGAATTAAAAGTCTATTATGTATATACATATATATTATATGTAATTCATTTTGCAATTAAATTAAACATAAACAATGATTTGGAATAATCATTATGTGTAATCCATCGTATATCGTTATTTATATACTTTTATTTAAATAAATAACCGTATATTATTATTTATTTTTATATATGTATTACTACAATCATTAAATTCGTACAATCATATTTTTGAATGTATATTTTATGTGTAGATGAAAAGTATTATCTTATTTATAATTGATATACTCCCTCCGTTTCATAATGTTGGTTGTTTTAAGATTTTAATCTAGAATTGATAATTAATTTTTTGGACTAATATACCTCTTTCTTCTATATCAAATAAAATCTTATCCCCTTATATTTTCTTAAAAAGTTAATAAAAATTTTTCTCTCCATATATTTGTATGGTGAAATTTGGGAGAGCAATGTGCAAATATCTAAAACAACAAACATTTTGACACAAAAATAAAACTCCAAAAAAACAAAACATTATGAAATAGAAGGAGTGTGTGTGTGTGTGTGCGCGCGCGCGCGCGCATATGTATAAATTACTAAAATGACCATATAATATTAACGTAAATGTCTACTATGTCCTTTTGCAAATAGGCGGAAAAATAAAAATTGTAAAAGTGTGTTATAATATATATATGTATATATATAGTGTATTTATAAACATCCTTATTTTAGGATGATGCTACTTGGCCATAGTGTGGCCGGCCATAATATTTAATTAAGGTAAGATTTCAATTTATGGTAATTTGTTAATTAAGATTCTAATTATTGATTGATATATGTTTACACTTACACTCTTGATTAAAATCTTAATTAATTACTTACCAAATATTAAAATCTTACTTAAATTAAGAATTATGGCTGACCACATGTGTGGCCAAATAGCATTACTCCTTATTTCAAATTGATTGATTGATTGAATATTAGAAGTATAGATTGATTCTCATTTAGTTAATTTGTGAAACACGCCATTTAGATTTAATTAAATCAATCATTTAAAGATAGATTGCAAACCGTTTTGTATTTACCTAAAAAGTTAACACAACTAATTAAGGTAAATATAAAACGGTTTGCAATGTTAGCTTTTTAGGCAAATATAAAACGGTTTGCAATCTATCTTTAAATGATTGGTATAATTGTTGAAACAAAGACTAAACGATTAAGTGGCAATCTGGAATTTTAACTAATTAATTAAGATAATGTATATCATGCTGGAAAATATATATCTAATGAGTTGCATAAAATTATTAATTAATTAACTAATTAATCAAAAGATTTATCGAATATAAGAATTCGGTTTTCCTCAAGTGTTTTGAGCGGAAAAGTTAGTTACTATTTAAAGTATACTTAATTATTTTTATAGTTTTTCCGTCTCAATTTATTTGTTTTTTAACTTTTTTATTTTCTGTCAAAATATTTGTTATTTTATATATTTTCACACACTCTCTCTAATTTAATCATATCACAAACCCTATTTTAGGAAAATATAATTGAATGTGATTTTATTGCATATATGAGGGATGAGTATATTTGTCCATAAAATTAATTATTAATTTTAGATAAAAATCTAAAATAACAAATAAAACGAAACCAACGTAATATATATAAGATTAAGATTGGGATGTATTTGAAATTGAAGCCTACACATGCACACAAATGAAATATGAATTTTTACAAATAATTCCATTTGAATTAACTTTACATGACAGAAAAATGCATCATGCATATCATATGTGCATCACGATCACACGAGATCAAACGTCAATTTTGTGTTGTAAATTAACTAACTTGCATGGAATTATGATTATAATTGTTGTAAAAGGAAAAGGGGCGATTACGGTGATTTTTTTATTTTTTGTCAAAGGTAACTCGCAACCGCTATCGAGGTGCGCACTGGGTAAATTATACCCCTGTGTAATAGCCTGCAAACCACACTTGGCATGCCAGGTGTGACAGGTTCACACCTACTGGTGTTGGTGGCGGGATTCAAACTTAAAACATTTGCCCTCAAGATAACACCACTCCGCCACTAGGCCATCCCAATAGAACAATTACGGTGATCTTTACTCTAATGAGAAAGTGCATGTGAATATATAAATTAATCAAATCACGATGATAACATGAAACGCGCGTCCATAAAAAAGATGAATTTTGATTATAAATAATTAAATATAAATTGAACGAATCACAAATAATATGATACTACCTCCGTTTCAAAATGTTTGTTGTTTTAGGGTTTTTTTTTCAAAATGTTTGTTGTTTTATATAATTTGACATTCTCTCTCTCAATTTTAACCCTCTCAAATCCTACAAGATTTCTTGATTCTAACTTACCTATAATATATGAAAAGAGAAAAATATATGGAGAGAGAAAGTATTGTTATTTTTTAGGAAAATATAGATGAATTAGATTTTATGGCATATATGAGGGATGAGTATATTTGTCCACAAAATTAATTCTTAATTCCAGATAAAAAAAACAAAACAACAAATATTTTGAAACGGAGATAGTATAGTCTAATAACAAAAAAAAGACGCACCATCATATTGGACGAATCAGAAATAATACGA
Organism: Perilla frutescens; assembly: GCA_026008535.1. Lineage (NCBI taxonomy): Eukaryota > Viridiplantae > Streptophyta > Magnoliopsida > Lamiales > Lamiaceae > Perilla > Perilla frutescens. The sequence goes on along the minus strand of BRKX01000018.1, from coordinate 7,186,190 downwards.
TATATTCTAATAATTAAAAAAAAGACGCACAATGATATTGGAAACTGGATGTGATCCTCTATTCCAACCATTAAATTTATGACATGTACTTATTTAAAAAATTAAATAATTATCTGCTAAAAATATTAAATACACATGTTATAAATCCAATGATTGAAATATAAAATGGAACATTGAACAGGAATAGAGAACCCAACCAATTTGAAACATCTATATAAACAAGGTTAGAAAAATGTACTAGTATCAATTTATATATATCGTCGTGCAAATAATCATCAAACATTTCAAGATCTAATATGGGTTTTCAAAAGTTGATTTTGTTGGTCCTCTTTTCGCTCATTGTCTTAGGTTAGCAATTAGCCTCTCTCTCTCTCTCTCCCTCTCTCTCTCTCTCTCTCTCTCTCTCTCCTATTTGACCCCTATAATATAGTCATGTATGGTAAATTAAGTGAACAATTAATGTGTAATTAATTTATACAAACACATTCAGTACACATATAGTATTAATTACTCTTGAAGTAAATATACATTAAATTATTATTATTATAACTTGTTTTTATTAATGTATAGTAATCTATCTCATGATCCTGATTAATTTATTTTTTTATGATTACAGCAAGAACATCAGCAGCAATATGTACAACCAATGAGGGATGCGCAGGCCCATGCAAAGGCATAGGCGCTCCGTTTTGTTTGGAACACATTTGCTATTGTTTACCACCATCATCGCCTGCACAACTCAACAATATTGATGGTAAAATTAATTAATTACTCTATATTTTTCTTAACGTTACATACGTAAACCTCAAACTAATTAACCGTAAGATATATATACTCAAAACTAACATATCTCTCTCTCTCTCTCTCTCTCAGGTGGATGTAAAATCAATAAGGAGTGCAGGAATCGATGCATACGGGGTTATCCCCGGTGTATGAACGGGTCGTGCATTTGTACCGATAGCATGATATGATATGATATGACACGATGCAAGAACTCATGGATGTTGAGAATTTAGATGCTCCCAATAATTGACTGATTAATTGTGTCAGCAACACATATATGCATGCGTTTCTGTATTGATAAATACAAGTTAGAATACATGTCTCTGTAGACATCTAAATAAGAAGTAAATTTGGAAATCTCTCTCTCTCTCTCCCACTCAAATAAGTCTGTCTGGTCTCGTTTGTTGGTTAGCTATGACGGAGGATTAATTTCGATCATTTCAATTTTTTTGTTTAAATCTAGCTATGATGTTGAATACAACATTACATTAATCAATTCATCGTACGCGACGAACATAATTAATAGCCCGAATTCTCGCATCTTATATATAATTTGTTATGAACAGATCATAAATATATATATATAGAGAGAGTTTTGATATGTTGAGAGTCAACAATGAGCGACTCCATGAGCGACCAAATCCACCTCATATTTTTTCTTTTTCTTTTTTTTTTTACCTCATTTCTAGACGGATACCTCTCTCTTCCGCCTTGTATTCTTCATATTTCTCCACCGGTGATTTCTTTTTTCCCTCGTTCTCTTCCTTCTTTCCTCCATATATATTTTTTTTTCTGATATCGATCAATAATGCCGACGACGGAACAGAGGAATTTTATTTTTCTGCAGTGATCGTTCTCGTTAGCGTCGGTTCTTCTCATCTCTTGCGCTGTGTTCTTGTGGATTTTTTTATTTGAGATTGCATCAGCCTCCGCGATCTACCAAAAACCAAAACAATCGCATGAATCTGGTGTCTGTGCCCTCAAGAACGGAATCATTTGTAAATAGATTGTGATAATTTCGATTTTAGTCCCCAAGACACGCGTTTGTCCGCTTTTGGTCCCGATACTATTATTTTTTATCCCAAAGAAAGTGAATTATCATTTTTAGTCACGATGTGATATTTTCTGTTAAAATTGCTATAAATTGTGGTCTCATTTTACTATTAATTTCGGTCCCAATTTTTTTTTACAGAAAGTCTTCAAAAAACACCATCAAATCCACCGTCAACCTCTCCTTGCCTAGACCACCCCGGGCAAAATCACACCCTACCAAAACCATGCATACATGGAACTAGAACACCATATATGATTCTTGATGTAACAATTCTTCTCTACAAACATTTTTTAATACAAAAACCATGGAGTCCCCTCCTCAATATATAATGAATTATTATAGTTGCAATGGCCAAATTTACAGCAAACAAGGAGTCCAAAATCAGTTGAGAAGAATGATAATATGCTCGAGTTGGGAAAGAAAGAATAGATAGAATATCAGTGCCAAAGTTAGCCCTTTTTTTACGGCAAAAACTTGCATGCATCATGATGCAAATAACACTATATCAGACGGGTCAGTCAAATCCGCTTTTGACCCGGTCAAAGCGGGTCAACCCGCGCTTTGACCCGGTCAACGCGGGTCAACCCCATAAAAAAAACTGTCCAAATAGAGTACCAACCTTCCTATTAAAAAGTATCATAAAACATTCGAAAAGTACTATCTGTATCATTAAAAAGTAAGGGGTCTGCTAGTTATTTTATACTAGTTTATTTAGTTCAAATTCTGTTTTTTTTTTTCAGTGTTTATATTGTATGTGTTGAGATTAATCTAAAACAATCATCATTCCAAGAATTTACAAAGGAAAGCAAAACATGAGTTCGGTAAAATAAAAAGTACCATGTGGTAAGAAGAAAAGTATCAAGTACGATAAAAATAGGTATCAACCTGAGATTAATACTATCATCATTCCAACTACAATAAAAAGTACCATGTGGTAAGAAAAAAGGTATTAAGTATGATAAAAATAGGTATAAAAAAAATTAAAAAATCGCAAAAAAAAGACTGCCGCGTGGGCGCCACGTGGCACGCCCGCGTGGGGCCACGCGCATGCCTGAAATAGCTAGAAATAACAGTTGCTGCATGCAAGTGCACCTCATTTTTTAAAAATGCCAAAGTTAGTCCTATATCTTCGGTTACTCCAACTTTTCATCTAAGAAATAGCTACAAAAAATCAAACTAAGAAACATAACAATCATTCATCTATCTAATGAAACTTATTGCAAATATAACAAAAACGGTTTTGGAGGAAATATGGATGCGCATCGCTTCTGCTCCAAGAACACATAAAAAACATGAAGTCCCACCTCAATTCATATTCCAAAAACTCCATGAATTTTCTCAACCCAACCATGAGCCCCACTTCTAATTCCCATGTTACTAGGGCAATTAAACAAATGGTTGGCGTGCACTATATGTGCTTGAATTATGGGCTTCATTTGAGCCCACCTGCTCACCAACCCTCCTAATTTCCACCGCTGCTAATACCATAAATTGAAGCCCTCTTTCAACTGAACCAAGCTAGAGTGATGGCTCTAGCAAATTACCGCGAGACAATCCATGAGTGATGGCGCGGTGTGAATTTGATGGCAAAACCGTTGCTACACGACCACTAATTGATAATCGTGGATGCTGCAGAGCAAGGCGATGGACGAGGATGATGGGGAACGCGACTTGAACAAGAAATTGTAGGTGGCAGCACAGATTTCTTGAAAATCATAGATATTGGGTTGGTCGGGGAAAACGGAATCGCAGAGGCTGGAGAGAAGTGCGGCCTGAGGCGGAGGATCTGCGGGAGTCTTTATAGAAGCTGGAGGTGAAGACGGTGCTGAGGAATATGAAATCACCGGAGCTGGTGGAGAGTGAAGGGTATGAGGAAGAATTTTGGGAAGATTTCTTGGATTTTCTTAATTGCCAGTAATTGATGATAGAGAAGCAGATGACGAGACGATGACAACGACACATTTTTGGGGATTTTTATGAATTGGGTGGTTTGATTTGGGGTTTTAGCTAAATTAGGGCTACTGGTCGTCCAAAGACACACACGTGAGTCGTGTGTAATGATGTCTATTAGTTACTAACGTCCAAGTTAAAATCACAGCGTGTAATGATTTATGTTAGTTACTACGTCCAAATTAAAATCACGGGACCAAAATTGACAATCATAATTTTATGGGACCAAATTGCATAATTTTTTTTGAAAAATGACCAAAAATAATAATATTGGGATAAAAACGAACAAACGCATATCCTGTGGGATAAAAATGAAATTAACTCTAAATAGATCTCTTGTTAACTTAGGGATTGATTCTATCCATTAGAATTGTTAGATGGATGGTTTGGATCTATTTTAATTTAATTATTTTTTATATTTATTTATGTATATAATGTTATAATTATCATTGCAAATTTAATGAGATCTTCTAATTAATATATTTGAACCCTTGATTTTTGGGTTTTTTCATCCGAATGAAATTCTTTGTTACACTTTATGCAACACTTGACTTGGTGATACATAATTAAATTTATTAATTTTTCTTCAATGTTTTAATTCAATTTCAATTTATTGTGTTTTAGTTTAATTTTACGCTTATTAGTTAGGGTACATCCTAACCAATTTAGGGTATACGATTATGTTTTATTAAATAATCAAATATTAATTAGAAAATGTAATTTATTATTGAAAAAATGATTATACACCCTAAATAGGTAGGATGAACCCTAAATAATAAGTGTAAAATTTAAATAAAACATAATAAATTGAAATTGAATAAAAAATTAAAGAAAATTTAATAAATTTAATTGTGTAGTACCAAGTGTAGTGGTCATTTTTCGTTAACCTGTTACGTTGGCCCAAGAAGGTTGAACGTCGTCGTTCAACTGGTTTTCCAGTAGATAATAGTTCAATTTTAAATTTGAATTAACGTTGCAGTTCCGCTTTATCCGGAAAGGTTGACGGGTTCAGAGGAGTCAGCACATTCTTCAGCCGCCCCCCGCGATCCGCGTGAACCCTAGCTGCTACCTCCATCTATAAAAGGAGGTCCTCCTCCTCATTTGGCGACTACGCAGACATACCTATGAGTTTTCACTCTCTACACTAGAACTTACTGAACATCATACTTCCTTAAGTTCGATCTCCCACTGACGATCTAACGACATGGAAGAGTTCCCACATTCTATTCATTTATTCCGTATTTAATTTATTACTTTCTACTTTCATTCTTTTCCTGACTTGAGCGTCAGAGGCCCAACGATCGTTACCCCCGACGGTCCTTGGCTCTTACGGTGTTCTTCTTGTTTCTATTTCATAGATAGGCCGTTACTCCGAACTAAATCGATAATTACATATTTTTGGATCTATAATTTGGCCCTACCATGGGACAGCGATCGTATTCATGAAACAAAATGGCAATGCCTAATGAGAGCCGTAGAGAATGAAAATAACCCCAGCAAGATGGGAGAACCGCCACGCCCTCGCCTGATGTTGATCTGTCGCTAGCTGATGTTGACACGCTATTTATTAACAAATAAATGTACCGCAAGTGCATGATGTGTTTGCAATATATATGTGAGCAAGAGTATCGTATCCCACAAAAATCGTTATTTTTCAGTTCTCAAACACAAGTACTTAATTAATATCTAGACACAAGACAAGCAGGTAAAAAGGAATAAAACTAAAGAACATAAAATAAAAACACAATAAATAAATTGTTGGGCTTAAACAGATGTACGAAAACCTAGGCTTTAGAGAAATTGGATTTATTATATTAATTAACAATATTCATTAATTCTCTCAACCTGATTTATGTCTTTAATCTATAAATGATGGGGAATCACTAGTCTGTTATCAGGCTGCTTTTTAAGGCATATATCATACCATAGATATAATGAGCATGCACTTAACTGTGGTTAGTTCTTCACACATGTCATTACTCATAATCTAGCACACGAAGATCCATTCAATCCTATGTGATAGTTGTTCACTTGGTCGGTCATTCCCAAGCACACATAATCCGATTTCTATCTTTTCATCACTAATTTTTCTCTGGTCAGTACTTCAAATTAATGACTAGCATGCATAAATGGTGATCAAGTATTCACATAAGATATAAAATAATACATAGAAATAAAACCCCGAGATATAGCAGGAAGAAAAGTAATCAAATCATATATTAGAATCCATAATATCCAATTCCTAAAACCTAGCCATAAAATTAGCTAGACATAATTAAATAAACAAATAAAACTAGAGTGTAAGTGTTCATGATAGAAAAGATAAAATAACCAAAAAAAAATAAGTAATCCAGTGGTCTCGTCTTCTCTGTAGTGGCACTCCGTCTCTAGCAACCTTGTCCACTCCTCTTAAGTAGACGACAACTCTCTGTCTTCTTTCTTTTCTCTTGGTGTATTCTAAGTGTATCTAGGGTTGTATTGGGCGTCCTTCTCGTGTGTATCAAAATGGGAGCTTTTATATTTAGGTTAAAAACCCTGAATTTGAGTAAAAAAACACATTCACATAGACCCGAGCGTATGGATCGACCGAGCTCTGTGGGTCGACCTAGAGCCCTATTTTTGAACAGGGTTGACCTAGGTGATCAGGGTTGGGTTGACCCACTCCTTTGAAATTTGCACTGGACCGAGTCGGCCGGCACTTTCCGGGTCGACCCAACCCCTTTTCGTACTGGGCTTCAGATTTTGATTATTTAATTCAGTCCATTAGACTTTAATTAAGTATTTAATTAATCCCAAAAGCCTAACTAAACACCTCTTCACCTCCTCTTGTCTATATTCACTCGTTTTGCTTCAAATATGCAACGAAATCACAACAATTACTGCGAAATAAGAAAACACATAAAAAACTCCAAATGATAACAATATAAGCTCAAAAGCTATATAAAATACACAACTTCATATAATAAATAACATCGATTCATATCCAAAAGTTGTGTAAAATGCACAGCTATCAGATGTTCTGAGGAATATACAACATCAAATAGTAAATACCACAGGGGAGTTGGCGCTTCTGAGATCAGAAAATGCTTCACTCTGTAGTAAACTTGAAGATCTGACCATCAATGACAGTGCACGCCATCAGAACTACATCAAACCCACCAATCTATTCCGACATCATACCCTTGAGCAAGAGAGAGTTGAACAACAATGCAGGTTCAACCAGAGATTCGATCAGAGAATGGTTGATTACCCAAGTGAATTGGAACAACGACTCGCTGGTATCAAGACAATGATAACGCGAATTCTGGGTGTATCTCTACTAATCCATCAAGCTGCACCAAATAGCTTTGCTGACTTGCCATTCATGGATAAAATTGGGTTAGTAGAGATGCCTTCAAAGTTCACCCTATCATCTATGAAGTTATTTAACGGAACTTCAGATCCGGACCACCACATCGCACAGTACAAACAGAAACTGCACAGTACCAAAGTACCTCAGAGAAGCATGCATGTGCAAAGGTTTTGGGTCAAGCTTATCAGGAGCTGCACTAGTAGTTCACAAACCTCCTTAACGCTTCGATTTGGATCATTTGCACAACTCGCATACTTTTTTGTAGAACAATTCACCAGCAACCGAAAAATTGAGAAATATTCTGATGACCTCTACGCAATTATCCAATATCCGAATGAAATACTTATGAGCTATGTCGTAAGCTTCAATAGAGAGAAGGTGGAGATATCAAACTGCCATGCTGACACTGCCATATCAGCCTTCAGAAAAAGGCTCAAGAGAGATTCAGACCTCTACAAAAAACTTACAAAATACCCATGCAAGACAATGGATGATATTTTAGCGAAGGCATTGGCACAAATTAAATGGGAGAAAGACGAAGACCGGTATTATCAATCCAAGCCAAGAGGTCGAGATGAAGGAAGAGACTCCCCTGCAGAAATGAGAGAAGAAGAGTCGACCCTTACCCTTACAATGATTGCTACAAATCTCAGGGTCGAGAAGATATTTTAGATCCGTATGATCGATGTTTGCCAGAATACAACCTATACATCACACCCTCAGAAGTCGTTAATGATTTGAAGGAACTCAGTAGTACAGTGAAGTGTCCGCCTAAGATGAGGAGCCTAGATCATGAACGTGATAGAACAAAGTACTGCGAATTCCATAAAGATCACGGCCATAGAACAGATGATTACATCGGACTACATCACGAAGTCATCGACTTACTCAAATGAGGCCACCTCAAAGACCTATTGACCGACACCGAAAAGCAGACCTTCAGTAAAAATGATGAGAAACTGAGAGATCCGTCTAAACCCCCACTGATTGAACATGTGGTTAATTCCATAGCTAGAGGATCCGAGATTAGCAGAGTGTCCTAAGTATAAAAAAAACGGCACTGCAAATCTCTCAAGTACATGTCCATGATACCAAAGCCCGACACAGAAATGGAGCTCATAACTTTAAGTTTCACCAACAGCGAAGCTTCTGAACTCTCACACCTGCACCAAAATCACTCGTTATTTCCATTCTTATTTCTAATTGTATGATCAAGATGACTCCCATCGATGGTGGGAGTTCGACTAATGCTATTTTCTTATTTATATTGAAGAGAATACAGGTCCCCAAGGCCAATATAGTCAGAAAATCAATGACCTTAATCAGGTTAACGGTGAGCACAAAGCCACCATAGGAGAAATTACACTACATGTATACATTGAAGGGTCAGCCTGCATACCAAATTTCAAATTATTAATGTGTCCTCAGCATGTATCCTAGGGAGACCCTAGATTCATGAGCTAAAGGTTGTACCTTCGATCTACTACCAAGTCATACGCTTCCCAATCCCGTGGGGAGTCAAACAGATTAATGGAGAGCAAATTGCGTCAAGAGATTATTATACCTCAGCTTTTAAAACTAACCATGTGTAGGTATATGAGGTAAATAAGATTGATGAGGTAGTCGAATTCAAGGTACGAACATAGAGAGAGCTCAAATTCAAAATATGAGCAAAGAAAGTTCAAGGTCAAACTCTTATGCCGAACCTGAAATGACAATGAAGTGTAGATCTATCCTAACTATCTAGACCATGTCATTCAAGTAGGGTCAAGGTTAACCACTAAAATACAAGCAGAGTTGATCGCATTTTTATCTGAACACCATGATTATTTCGCATGGTCGCATGTTGACATGACATGTATTGTTCCTTCTCTCATAACTCACAAATTACCAATCGACCCTGATCATGCACCAATCAAACAAAAAAGAAAAAAAATCACAGCAGAACGAAACCAGGTTATAGAGAAGGAAGTCCATAAGCTAATTGATATAGGGTCAATCCGGGAGGTGCAGTACCCTGATTGGTTAGCCAACATTGTGGTAGTAAAGAAGAAAAATGGAAAGAACATAATGTGCATTGACTTCACTGATCTCAACAAAGCCTGCCTAAAAGATTCATTCCCACTCCCTCACATCGACACGCTTGTCGATGCAACAGCAGGACATGAAATGATAAGCTTCATGGATGCATTATCTAGGTAAAATCAGATTCTTCTACATCTGGGTGATCAAGAGGGAATGACATTCATCACAAATCAGGGCATCTACTGTTACAAGGTCATGTCGTTCGGATTAAAAAATGCAAGAGCCACATACCAGAGGCTAGTCAATCGTATGTTCAATAAATTAATAGGGTCGACAATGGAGATTTATATTGATGATATGCTCGTAAAATCATTACAAGCCAAAGACCATATCATCCACCTAAGGTAATCATTTGAGGTATTAAGGAAATACAACATGAAGCTCAACCCATCCAAATGTTCTTTCGGGGTGACGTCAAGAAAATTTTTGGGATACCTCATCACAAATAGATGTATTGAGGCCAATCCCGACAATGTTAAAGAAGTGCAAAAGCTTACAGGTCAACTGGCAACACTAAGCCATTTTATATCGAAATATTCAAACAAAAGTCATCTATTCTTCAACACACTCCGAAAAGGAAAAGATTTTAAGTGGATGCCAGGGTGTGACCAGGCTCTCAGACAACTTAAATCCTAGCTCTCAAGCCCACCTTTGCTCTCCAAACCTATCTCAAGTGAGGTGTTTTTCATTTATTTATCTGTTTCTGCTAATTCTTTGAGTGCAGTGTTAGTCTGTGAAGAACAGGGAAGACAACACCCTATTTACTATGCCAGCAAGTTATTACTCGATACAGATACTGCATATACTTAACTTAAAAAGCTATTCCTCACTCTGGTCATAGCCTCACGAAAGTTGAAGCCATATTTCCAGGCCCATCCAATCACAATGGTGACGACATTTCCATTAAAGACTGTGTTGGGTAAACTAAACTTAACAAACTATCAAAGTGGGCAGTGGAGCTTGGGGAGTATGACATCACCTATCTATCTTAGACTGCAATAAAATCATAGGTATTGGCTGACTTTATTACAGATTTTTCATCAGAGCAACATGAGCTTGTAGAAAAAGAACCACTCTCAATAATCGAAGGCGGTAACTTAAATCACTGGACCTTTCAAGTAGGCGGCTCCAGTAATTTTAAGGGGAGTTGATTGGGTATAGTATTGATATACCCCGAAGGCGACGTCATTGAAAGAGCTATTTGATGCAGATTCAAGACAACAAATAATGAGGCAGAATACGAAGCTCTAATTGTCAGGCTGACCTTAGCTAAAGATATGAAAATACCAAGCATCAAAGTACAAAGTGACTCACAAATCATCGTAAGTCAGTTTGGAGAAGAAGTTCAAACAAAAGATTCTAGAATGTTAGTGTACCTTACCGTGGTGAAGGAATTATCAAAATTATTCACAGAACTAGAAGTTACCCATGTGACGAGAGAGGAAAATCAACATGTAGACACAATGGCCAACCTAGGGTCAGCAATTGATTATCAGTCATTAAAGCACATACCTCTAACATATGCCCAATGGCTAGCAGTTTGGAAAGAAGAACAGAAACAAAATCAGTAGAAATAGTCGAAGTTGAAGTCATCTGGATGACCCAATCATCAGATATATTACTGAAAATGAACTACTTGAAGATAAGAGAGAGACTGGGAGAATCAGAGCTAAGGCAACAAAGTTCAACATTATCAGTGGGTCTCTATACAGAAGTTCATACTCAGGCCCTTACCTGAAGTATGTAGGTCCAAATGAAGCAAAATATATCCTAGAAGAACTACACGAAAGAGAGTGCGGAAATCACTCAGGACCGTGAAGCCTCACTAACAAGGCTTTAAAAGCATGTTTGTATTGGCCGATCATGAGAACCGATTTCAAGAGTTATGTTAAAAAGTGCAACAAGTGCCAAAGGTTCGCTCAATCCAACCACACATATCCAGAACCACTCCACCCATCAATATTCAATAATGTCCTGGCCTTTCATAAAGTGGGGAATTGATATCTTAGGAAAACTACCTAAGGGTAGTAATCAGAAAGTTTTTATCCTAGTAATAAAATATTACTTTACAAACTGGATTGAAGCAGATGCATTCGCACGGGTCAAGGACCGCGAGGTAAGAGGTTTTGTTTGGAAGCATATTTTTTGTAGGTTCAGAGTACCAGCCGAGATCATCACCGACAACGGACCTCAGTTCATCAATTTTGAATTCCAAAACTTCTACAAAAAATAGGGAGTCAAGATGACCTATTCCACCCCAAGATACCCAGCTGCCAACGGCCAAGCTGAAGTATCTAACAAAATAATAATGAACACCCTGGAGAAAAATCTAGATAGACACAATGAAAAATGGGTCAAGCATCTCTCTAGTATGCTATGGTCTTACTGAACCACAACACGGACAGCTACGGAAGAAACACCTTTTTCTTTAACGTATGGTTCAGAAGCCATCCTACCTACAGAAATAGGGGTTAGGAATGCAAGGACCTCAAAGATAAATGAAGAGGAGAACAACCGAGAGTTAGAGCACAACCTCGATACAATTGATGACCAACGTGATCAAGCAGCAATGAGAATAGCCTCATACTAGCAACAGATAGCTCGACATTATGACAAATGCATTCAGATCCGTACTTTCAAGGTTGGAGACTGGGTCTTCAGCAAATTTTTCCAAAATACTGAGAAAGTCGGGGCTGGCAAACTAGGCCCTAACTGGGAAGGTCCCTACCTAGTCACCGAGGTAGTAGGAAATGGGGCTTACAAGCTTCAAACTATTAAAGTTAGAGAAATAGCGAATAGTTGGAATTCATCAACCTCAAGCAGTATCATTTCTAAACCTTTGATTTATTTTTCTTTTTTTATATATTGCTTATTTCTCGTTAAATCTGTCACTGACTTGAGCGTCGGAGGGTTAATGGCTTAGCCATCAACCATATAATTTGGCTACCCAAAGGTTAAGGATCAATGTCAATCACTCAAGTCAAACAAGATCGATTATGTGCCCCTCAAGCACAAACAGTTCATCTAGCTCTTAAGGTACTTAATGAATGATAGGCATCGGGAACTTGGAGAGCTCTCTCAATCCGCTCAAGTGAGACACCTTATGGCGTGGGTTTCTAGGAAAGTGCTACAAAAAAATAAATGAAGACAGTTAAAAATGATAAGGAACAAGTGAAATATTATCCCCCACAAATTAATGGAGAAAAAATGCACAAGCCAGTTCAAAAGATCGAGGTGGACATTTTTCACTGGATTCACCACATGTCACCCGAAACCTTTTAGGCATTCATTCACCGGAAGATGAGATGCAATCCTTCATAAGCCCCGGGAACCCGCCAGTATATCTAGTGAAGTAATAGAAGCTCGGATTACCTGGTACTTTGCTGATCCTATACAATGAATGTCATTCTTCCAATGTCGGTTCACCAAAATTCAGGTCATACCATATCAATAGCATACCCATCATATGACCATAATCATTGAGAGAAATTTAGGCTAGAGAAATCCCATAACTAGCTACGACCTTCCTAAAGAAGTTATGTAAGGGTAATCGAACCCCTCTCTTGAAAACATCAAAGTAAAACGCAACGGAGTCATGTGGTGGCCAACAAGCCCTTTCTAAAGACTTTGGGGTCCTCACCTTCAGTTGGCAAGCGATCCCGTAAGACCGTATTAAATGTTTTAGATATTATGGGTGAGTAATCAGTCAGTTCAGGTCGGAACCGATCGAAATTGCTCAAACTAATTGCATCGATAGTCTAGGAAATGGCTGACTAACCATCGAATCAGTAGTCATCAGCAACCGAACCGACCACTGACCGACTGGAGTCAGTCTGTTCGGTCAGTTCCCTGAAAAAAATTACTACAAATCTGGAGTCCTCAGACTGTGTTTCTACTTCTGTTGTATTGCTAGAGAGGGCTGAGGAGTGGCTGGGTTCACTGCTACTAGACGTTACCGAGATAAAGAGATGAGCTAGGCCACCAGAGGCGGAAGAGGCGGCCAGATTGCTGCTACTATTTGTGAGAGGGGGCGACGTGTTTACTGCTTATTGCTGCCGCCTGATAATGAGTGAAAGAGAGAGAAAATAGAGGTGTTGGGTTGTGAAGTAAGATGAGAGAGAAAAGGCTAGGGGTGTGGGGTTGTGTGAGTATTGAGATAGAAGAAATGGTTGTGAGACTCGAGGCATTAGAGAGAGAAAAAGTTGGTTGGGTCCTTCATTAATAATGACATAAAGCTGCAGAATTAATAGTTCACCAACCTTGTAGTAATAGAGAGTAGCAAAAATTCAAACATTAACACCATTTTCAGTCGGGTCAGTGAGAACCAAATATTTTTAGCAAAAACCGATCCCCAATCGAATTTGATTTCAGTTGCCAAAATGTAAACCGAACACCGACTGATAAGACTTGGGCCCCGAACTGACTGACCCAAAATAGATCAGTTCGGTCGGTTTTTCAGTGGCGGTTCTGGCGTTGTTCACTCCTATTAGATATCGTTGGTTGACTGTAAACGACACTACTTCTGTCTTGAACCCTAAAGATCTATGGGAGCCATCTGCGATTTCATCCATATTATCAGAACCATCGACTTTCTCATTTGAATTCTCCATCTGATCAACAAGCATATCGTTGCCCTCGGCAAATATACCATCAGTGTCTTCAATACTGTCAGACCCCGAATCTAAGCCCTCATCCTCAGATTCTGATACATCTCTCAAGTTTCAGATCTCGCCACATTCAATAAACCCCGAATTTTTCTTTAGAGTCTTTGATTTTTTTGAGATGACAACACTTTTGATAGAGATTTCTAACCTAGGATTGGGATCGACCCCAAGTTCGATCGAATTCAAACTTCCTTCCTCAGGGTCCCCAGTCTTAGGCATCTTCATATCGCGCTGAAGATATCCATCATCTCATTTTTTATTTTGAAGATTGACTTTTCCACTTATCCTCAGGTTTATAATGCAAAAATAGATAAACTCGCGCTAATCAAAATTGGGAATATAAAAAGAACAATAACTTACCAAGAAAGGCTCTCAATCACTACCTAGATGTGATGTTACTCATGCCGATCGTGGCTACAGCTGCGACACTGACAAAATTTTTTTATTATTAGACGTACCTCATACATAAATGTGCTCATATATATGTATATATATACACACACGCATTTGTAAGTATACGAGTGTGAAAGTAATAACAACAAGATTATTATCTTAACAAGATCGACCACAATTTTGAAGAAGATGTCAACTCTCTCTCAGTTCGATTTTATACCCAATAGATGAGAAAAATCTCCAAGTTAACTTCGATGAGGTACCTGGTAAATAAACTACAATCCAGTAGTATTTATCATGATGGATGTCTTGTGCAGCAAGGAAAGAATTGACTGCTTGAATCTCGATCGTCAAAAGTGGGAAGACAACATGTATCTAACGGCTTCGAGCAAAGACGCATGAGATGGGCTTCTTCCCTTATGAACCCCGCTTGGCCCATCGCAGCGAAAAGACCTAAGATACACTATAAAAAATATAGAGGTCGATTCTTTTAAGGTCGACTAAGAAGTTGATCCTAGGGTCGGTTACTTCTAGGGTCGATTAAGGAGTCGATCCCAGAGTCAATTCTTTCTAAGGTTGGCCCTTCTCAACAACTTCTAAGGGTCGATATGCCCCAGCTTGATCACTTCTAAAGGTCGGACAATATCAGATTTATGGTGTTTGGCCTTGGTTTGCATTCAAAACCTCAGTTGTCCTACCTTACAGCTTGCACTTAAAGCTTAGGCATTCAGCCTCTATGCTATTTTATAACTTGGGTTGTTCAGCTTCATAGCCCATATTCGGGGCTTCGATATTTGACCTTATTAACCGCGTTCAGAGCCTCGGTTGTCTTACCTTACAGCTTGCGCTTAAAGCTTCAATGTCCGTCCTCCAAGATTATTTTCATGTCTTAGGACATTCGTCTCTGACCTTCCTTCAGGCACCAACAATCTATCTTGCATCGAACATTGTATGCTTTTGTTTACATTTTGATTCATTGCTCAATTCTCATACTGGAACTTAGCAAATGAGGGGCTAACTGTAGTGGTCATTTTTCGTTAACCCGTTATGCTGGCCCAAGAAGGTTGAACTTCATTGTTCAACTGGTTTTCCAATAGATAATAGTTCAATTTTAAATTTGAATTAACATTGTGGTTCCGCTTTATCTAGAAGGGTTGACGGGTTTAGATGAGTCGACACGTTCTTCAACTGCCTCCATGATCCATGTGAATCCTAGCTGCTACCTCCATCTATAAAAGGAGATACTCTGTAGTGCCCCGATCCCAAAAGATCGTGGAAATGGACGCCACGGGGGTTGGAATTAAGAAGCAGAAAAGAAATGGGGTAATTAAATTGATGACGGGGTGTTAATCCAAAAATGATTAATGTTTGGGATAAAATTTAACAACTGAGTATGCCAAAGATAGGTTATGCCTTCCAAAAAATCAGACAGCATAACCTCTGTAACTAGCATGAATCCCCATTTATAACGGTTTATAAGAGAAGAATGGAAGCTGTAACAATTCAATAAGCCCTTTCATAGGCCAAACGGAAACAAATAAATAGATATCAACAATCAATAGACCCATTCATAGGTCGACAAAAAAAAAACAGACACCAATATGCTGAACAAATAAAGCCCTTCCATAGACTAAAATGAATGATTAAATAGACATAACGAAAGATGGGGCTTCCCCACTTAGAATAATTGTATAGTTAAACATATGAGACATGTTTACTTAGGAAGTCAACAAATGTTCAGAATCAGAGAAGCAGAATCATATCAACAAAATACCAAGATCAGAGTTCTTAGCATTTAGCAAAAGAATATCATAAGTGCAGAAGCTCAATTCTTAACAGAATACTAACAAAAAGAGAAGACGGAAAAATATGTAAATTACAATAGCCCATATCTCAGCCTCATCATCTCCACGCTCCAGCCTACTGATCTGAAAATATGTAAAAAGATTTGGGCTGAGTACTAATGCACTCAAAGGGCAAGTTCTCACAATTTAAGTTATGCAAATTATTTTGTAAAAGTAATCTATTTGTGTCCATGTAGGTAGTGAAGCTTAGGAGGTTTAAAAGTTGGAAGCAATCTAAGTTCACCAAAACATTTTATCCTGAAGCACTTAAGAGTATAACCAGTCACTGCCCACAACCCTTCTACATCACCAACGCATAAAGTTGAATATGGCCAATGAGTATACCCAATGAGTGTAACCAATAAGTGTTTCATTTTAGTCATCTCGACAAGGAGTAGGGCATGACGAATAATGCATGCATACTGTAGCTACTCACATTGACACAACACTGGTGTATGAGACTCCGACAACATATAGTAGCACGTAAATATTTAACACAGATAGTCACATATGCAATTTTACCAAAGCAGAGCTTAATAACTCGAAAGATACAATTTGCAAAGATATAGTATAACCCACCTTTGTCGGGATTCTGAAAAGCTAACTCTTGATGAATTAACCCTGATACTCTTTCTCTAGCTCAGTTGGTACTACACAAGGTAAGCTTCAACTCAGGATAATCACTATATTTTCGGGAATTAATCTACTATAAACGGAGCTATTATTAATTATATTGTATTCAAAAATAGATTGCGCGACTCTAGAGACCTTGAATAATTTTGATGAAGCAGGAAATAAATTCCAAAACTTTATTCTTGCTTTACTGGGATCAACTGATTTGATAGAGGTCTCTTTCCAAAACTTATTATCCAAATTTTACCAAATCTACACCACAACACTTTTTAACCGCTCGGAAATTACGAAAATATTCAGGAATGATACTATACATGCCAAGACTAAAGAATGATAATTTTAGAATTTTTTGATAACACATACTCCCGATATAAAAATAACTGTCTACTTTAAATAATCGAAATTATTCAAAACTCGTAACGAGATCGCAAAACTTGATAGGCTTATAGGAAATAATTTTTTGAGCAACTTTCGAGAAGAAACTTTTTCGAGTTGACGACCCGAAATGGGTGAAACAGGGAAAAAACGTGAACAGTTCGGCGCACAACACTATTTACATTTTCCGGTGATTTGGCCAGTTTTCGGGCACCAGATGGAAAAATGTTCAACATACGAAACGTAGAACACACTTAAATACACGACATACTAAAATTTCAGCTTCATTGGAGAAAAAATGAACTGAAATGAGACGTCAAAAGACAGTAGCTGCGCGGAGGCGGTGGGCTGGCCGGCGGTGGCGACTGCTCCGGCAGCAGTGATGGCTGCTCCGGCACGTGGGGTGGTGGCAGCAGTTGCGGTTGCCCTCTCTCTCTCTCTCTCTCTCTCTCTCTCTCTCTCTCCCCCCCCCCCTCTCTTTCTCTCCCTTTCTCTACCATCTCTCTCGCCCACTTCTCTCTCTCTCTCTAATCTCTTTCTCTTATAATTAGATTAGGATTGGGGATGGGATAAGGATGAGGGGCTGCTATAACTTTTCGAATATAAAATACTGATAAAATGATTTTCAGATTCGATTAAAAGTTACTTTATTCAATGGTGAGGTCCAAATGATCTCCAACACAAAATTTGAAAATATCGGGAGACTCGTTAGCTTGAGTACTATTGAACCAACCCATCGAGAAAAAACAAGGAAGTGGACTGAAGAAAAATGAAGAAAGATTCCCTTTTTAAAAAAAATAAATTTACTATTCATCATAAGCGACATATAAAATTTCCGAGCGTTCGATTGACCTCTGATTGAAAATCCGAGAACGCCACCGGATTTCTTGAGCGATTTTCTATAAGGACGGCTTGGCGAAACAAGACCCGAGTTAACATACAAGATTTCGTGAATTTCTGAAAATCACGTCTTTACGGAAAAACATTATTCACAGATTTATCTTTAACAAATTTTCAACTCCAGGACTCTTGTAGATGTCAGATTAAAATTCTGAAAATATCGGCAGCTTCCTTTGGGTCATTACGTTTCAGAAAAGACCAAGGTTGATTATCTTCCGGTGTCAAACATAAAATCTTAAGAAGACGATTTCTGAATAACGTCATCTAATGTCACGACTTACATTCGTTTAAATGCTATGAAGCCCTAGTCTCTTCAATTAATCTCTTAATGGAAATTAAGCTCTAAATAAAATACTCTGAAGATACGGGCATTACATCCTCCTCCTCATTTGGCGACTACGCAGACATACCTATAAGTTTTCACTCTCTACCCTAGAACTTACTGAACATCATACTTCCTTAAGTTCGATCTTTCACTAATGATCTAACCGCACGGCGGAGTTCCCACGTTCTATTCATTTATTCCGTATTTTATTACTTTCTACTTTCATTCTTTTCCTAACTTGAGCGTCGGAGGCCCAACGATCGTCACCCCCGACGGTCTTTGGCTCCTACGATGTTCTTCTTGTTTCTGTTTCACAGATAGGCTGTTGCTTCGGATTAAATAGATAGTGGCATATTTCTGGATCTACACCAAGTGTTGCACAAAGTGTAGCATGTGATTTCATCTGTTTTTCATCATGTGTTTTCCCTTTTTTGTAACTGTTTTGTATATTTTTTGATCCAATATTTGATATTTTCAATATTTTAGGATTTTCGTCTCCAATTAACCATTTTCAACATCCATGAATTTAATATATTATGCATATCACTCTCTAAATAATGGAAGAATTAATTAAATTAAATTATTACATAGTTATCTTATTTTATTGTTATTTCAACACTATTTTATTTCATTATGTTAGTTTATTTAGTAGTTATATAATTTTAATTTTTTATTCCCAATTAATAAAATATTTGTAATAGTAATGAATATATTTTAACAATATCAAAATAAAAAATTTGCATGTTCCATACTTGGTTAATATAAAATATTATACTACTAAATTACAAGCATCTTGGATAACAAAAGACACTAATCATATGTTAAAACATAGTAAGATACTAATCATACGTTAAAATATTATAAAATAAGAAAAAAATCATTATGAAAACTAAAAATAACTTAAACGTAAACTAATCAAATAAAAAAAAATGCATTACAAAATAGTATCAAAACCATCTAGTGCATAAAAATAACATAACAATAATAATTTTTAGAAAAGCTATAGCACAATCAATACATTATTATTTATACTCTTCCATATGTTTTTAATAATAATCAATATTTTCTATAAATAAATAAATTAAATATATTTTTTTTGATTTTCTAATACATTTAAATACTAAGGAATTATTATATTTTTGCAACATCAAAACAAAAATTTCACTTATTCCATACATGGTTACTAAACATTGTACTACAAAGTGCAAATATCTTGGATACTAAAAGAAACACTATCATATAACCAAATAAGACACTAATCATATATTAAAGCATATTAGAAAATAAGAAAGAAAAAAAAAGCATCATGGAGTCTAAAAATAGCATAACAATTTATATTGATATCATATTTATTTTTTGAAAAAAATATATAAAATTAGCATGACATAAAATAATATACTATTATAAAGTGCCTCCACCAATAATTCTCACTTTACAAAATTCATTAGCCACAATTCTTCAATTTTTGCATCCTATGAATTCTTTTAATTGAGTAGGAGAAGATTTACTCGCCTAATAAAATGACTTGAATTATGAAACAGCCAAAACACAAGTTTACAAGATTGTCCTTTAGTGCACCTACATATAAAATAAAAGCACTACTATTATTACCTTCTCCCGACTAGTAATAATCTTTGATCTCACAAATTAATGAACTAAATTAATTCCTAATTTACTCACCAGGGACCTATATACATATTAACCCTCCCATATATTCAAAGCTCCTTACAATTCGGTGCTTCTCCTTGCATATTCATTGAAAGATAACCCCAATATTTGTATTCTACACAAGTTAGTGATCTCTCTAAGTAATTCTTCAAAAAGTTGATTGTTCCACAAATCAAGAGTCTCAAGAGAGAGATTTCCTATAACTAAGGCTGTCACAGCCCAATGGATCGGCCCAACTCATCCGCATGTTGGGCTAGATCGGGCTTAAAAATGAAAGACCTGAAAAATTGGACAAAAAATGGGTTGGCCCAGTGGGTTGTGGGCCATTGGGGTTTCTGGCCTAACTAGCTCAATTAAATCTACATGTTATCAAAACCTATATTCAAGTCATGTTCCTAAAAATAATATGGAAGTTTCATATGGAAAAACTAGAAAAATAATAATGTTTGTAAATATTAGTTACCAACTATTACAACCTATTTTGGACGTTTGAATTAGGCTATATATTTTTAAATCATTCATGCATTATTAGGCAAAAATAAAATATAAGTTGACTAAGACATTGAAGAATGATGAGTTGTTTATCTTTGTATTTTGAATTTATGTCTAGTAGGACTTTATAAATTTGCATATTGAATTTACAGACATTTAAGCGTTTAAAAAAAATTGTGTATAATTTTTATATAGTTGGTTAATTAGTTGAAAAAATGTTAGAATTTTTAAGTTTTCTAATTCATGTCAATTTGATGTAATTACATTACGATTACTCAGATACATGAAATTTTATAAAATTAAACTGGACTTTGGGCTTTTAAATTAGAGGATCTAGATTTCAGGCCGACTAGCTTCATGGGCTACCTATGGACTAGAAATTCAGCCCACTCATTTTTGGGTTGGGTAAAGCTGGATTAGATTATGGTTTGTGACCCAATGGGTTTAGGTAGGGCTGGGTTGGGCCTTCATTTTGCCACCTCCACCTATAACATTAGAAATTTAACCCTCAAAGGTCATTTTAACTCAATTAAACAGACTTCAAGTTCTTACTAAAGTAAATCCAATATGGAATATTTTTATTAAAATAAATTGAATGCATATCAATATAGTGGAGTTGGTGGCATTTGTGACAATTGTAATTGGTCATGTAAAAGAGTTGAAACTTACATCAAGAGGAGGAAGATTGACGAGTTGAAAAAATGATCGTGGGATAGGAAAAGAAGCATAATAATAATAATAATAATAATAATAATAATAATAATAATAATAATAATAATAATAATAATAATAATAATAATAATAGTTGCTAAAAATATATTTTTATATAATTATTTTAAACATGTGCATCTTTCTAGTATAATAAACACATTCATTTATATGTACACTTTAAAAATTATAATGAGTGTGTTTTATATTTCATTTCATTTTCATATTAATATTTATTATTTTACACAAATGATATATTTTCAATTAAGAAGGCTTATGGTAATTCATTAAATTGTGAGAATATTAGAGTATGCATGGAACGGTTCGATTGTTATAAATTTCTAATTTTTAAATGTATGCATTTTATATAAATATTATGTTTGAAATATTTAATAAGAATAATATATATATATATATTTAAAAAAATTATTAAATACATTTTCTGTATAACTATTTTAAACACGTGTTAACCACGTGCATCTTTCTAGTGTAATAAAAATTTTCATATATATGTACACTTCAATAAAATATAATAAGCGTATTTTATATTTTATTTCATTTTTATATTAATATTTATTAATTTACACAAATGATATATTTGACATATATGATTTTGACATGTTTAATGATCCAAGTTCCACTAAACTTGTCAACTTCTTTGAAATCTCTACATGTAAATTGTTCATTGAAAGATCAATATTGATAACCAGTGAAAGTATGGTGGTATACTTTAATTCAACTCCTTTTATCACCACTGATGCACTCTTATTACTACATGTATAAGGTAACATGAATGCTAGACTCCGTTTTTCGAGGAAGAATTTTTTCATATATATTTAGATATTAAATCCTTTTTTGTTATCACCGCAGTAAAATTAGATATACAAGCTAAGTATTGTGCCAAAAAAAATTAGTTGTTTGAGAGATCTAAAATAACTTAGTTTTATGCTAAAAAATAAGTTATTAGAGAGATCTAAAATTTGAAGAGATTGTAGCTAGATAAAATATCTCTGAAGAAATATGACCACTGAATTTATTTGAGCACAAAATAAGAATCATCAAGTTAATTAAGCTTGCAATCGTCGGTGTTGGTGTGTTTATATCAAGATTATTATTACTCATGTTGACCTTCAATAAATTTGTGTGATTTTGGGTGATGAAGGTATTGGGCCAAATAATTTATTGACACAAAGACTCAAAAGGTGTCAAACTTGGGCTTAACTTTATGGATATTGAGATACGCTGAGACATTGTGTTATTGTTCTACTTCAAAATTGTCAGCAATGACCACTTCCAAAAGCAATCTGTAGTTCTCCACTCAGCTCATTTCCCGCCTAAGTCCTAATGAAGAAACTTCAATTTGTAAGCTTCGTTTGTTTTGTCAATGAGAAGATCAGATATACCCTCAAAAACTAAGTTATGAGACAGATCCAAATCCAACACATTTTTTACTATTTTAAGTGACCACCGTTTCTTACTGGACTCAAGTACATATATTGGTACTCAACTCAATTACATGCATTAGAGCTATTTATATGTGAAATCTCATCATGGAGATTGTTGTGAAATCAATTCAAACGACATAAGTCCAAAAACCAGCTAAAAGTATTACTAGATATTCTAATATTATGTAAGTTAAGTCACGTGATGTTCTTCCGTGTTTGAAGCCATGCCGGAACTATCTGACAACCCATGCACAATGAACTAAGTTGAAGTTTCTCATGTTGGATTGGTGGAAAACAATTTGCAACTACATTCAAAGTTAAGTGGTTTCCAAAAGTAAAAAAAAAATTGAGAAATTGGTGAAAAGACTTTCAATCCCTTCCAACTTGTTCACAATGTGAAGTTGTTCGTAAATTTTTTAAAACTTAGTAATAAATATTGTAAAGACGATAAGTTTCCAAGGTTGATATGAATTGCACCTCATAACAAATTAGCTCTAAGATCTTGCTTTTTTAAACTCTTAAATTCTTCAAATTCATATATTAAATCACCAGAAAATTGATTTCCCCTCAATATAAGATCTTTCAAAGATCCTAAGAAGCTTCTTAACATATTTCCAAAGCATGTGCAAAATACGTGCATATTTCTAATATAATTAAAACATTCTTCAAAAAATGATAATTATTATTATTATTATTTTTTTAATAAAATTGTTAAAATATTTTTTTTCATATAACTATTTTAAACACGTGCATCTTTCTATTGTAATAAAAATATGCACATATATGTACTATTTAATAAAATATAATGAGTGTATTTGATACATTATTTCATCTTTATATTAATTTTTATTATTTTACTTAAATGACATATTTTGAATTAAGGTGGCTTATGGTAATTAATTAAATTGTCCTAATATTAGAGTACGCATGGAACAATTGAGTTTTCGATTTTCAAATGTGTCCATTTTACACAAATATTAGGTTTCAAATATTTAATAATAATAATAATAATATAATATTTATTTTTAATAAAATTATTAAATATCTTCTTTGTATAACTATTTTAAACGTGTGTTATGCACGTGCATCTTTCTAGTGTGTGTACTTTAATACAATATAATGAGTATATTTCATATTTTATTTTATTTTTATATTAATATTTATTAATATACAAAAATGATTGATTTGAATTATATTATTTCAACAGGTTTAATGATTCAAATTCCACTAAACTTACCAATTCTTTTGAGATCTCTCCAAATAAATTATTCATTCAAAGATTAATATTGGTAACCAATGAAAATATGGTGGTATACTTTAATTCAACCCCTTTTGTCAACACTGATGCACTTTCTTCAATACACATGTATAAGACAATAAGAATGTCTGTAAATCACTTCACATGTTAGTTCCTTGGGAGCAATTGATATATGAAGCAATTGAAATCTTGATTTCTCAAGAAACTATTTGTTGTGTCAAATTACAAATAGGTTTACATTTATATCTTCTTTGAGCCATCTAATTTGTCTTTCAATAAGTCAATTACAAATAGGTTTACGCTTGTATCTTCTTTGAGCCATCTAATTCAGACATTGAATGCTTCTAGCTTTATTGGTATCCTTCTATGTGGCCATCTGTCAACAAATAATTGTAGTTGTGGTGGTGATGATGATGAGGTCGTCATCGGACATAAAGATGAAAAATAATGTGAGAAATAAAGATAGAGTGGTTTTACGTATTCGTAAGTATGGGATTTTATGTTTCATAAGTATGTCAGAAACAAAGATAGATTCTTATTCCAGAATGTTGGAATACACTACATGTGGTATGAGATTTATGTGTATTTATATATTTCAAATGAAGAATATTCACGTGTATGTTTCTATTAAACTTATCAAGTCTTTTGGGATATCATCTCTAGATAAATTGTTCATTGAAAGATCAATATCGGTAACCAATAAAAGTATATATGGTAGTATACTTTAATTCAAGTCATTCTGTCACTCTCATCAATATACATGTAAAAGACAACATGAATGATGGAATTCTTTTTTTCCGGGAGGACTTTTTTTTTTATTCAGATATTAAATAGCTTTTTATTGCCATCATAATAAAACTAGAGACACATACTAGAATTATGTCAGAAAATCGGTTGTTTGAGAGATCCAAGATTTGAAGAGATTGTAGATTTAAAGAGAGGCTTTTAGTTACAATCCATTCCAGCTTGTTTACAATGTAAAATTGTTAGTAAATTTGTTATAACTTAGTAATAAATCTTGCAAAAACGATAAGTTTCCTAGGTTGATAGGAATTGCATAACGAGTTACATCTAAGATCTAGCTTTTCAAGATTCTTAAATTCTTCAATTTGATATATTAGATCACTTGAAAATTGATTTCCCCCCAATCAAATGTCTTTAGAGATCCTATAAGAAACTTCCAAACATATTTTCAAAACATGTGCATTTTTCTAGAATAATAAAGATATTCTTCAAATATTGAACATGGGACAGGAAAAAAAAAACAAACCGGTCATAATAACAACAATAATAATATAATATTTATTTTTAATAAAATTGCTAACACATTTTTTTGTATAACTATTTTATACACGTGCATCTTTCTAGTGTAATAAAAATATTCATATATATACACTTTAATAAAATATAATGAGTGTATTTTATATTTTATTTCATTTTATATTAATATTTATTATTTTACACAAATAATATATTTTAAATTAAGGAGCCTTATGGTAATTAATTAAATTGTGATAATATTGGAATATGCATGGAACGGTTGTTGTAATTTTTTTATTTTCAAATGTATACAGTTTACACAAATAGTATGTTTCGATTTTTTAATAATAATAATAATATAATATTTATTTTTAACAAAATTGTTAAATATCATTTTTATATAACTATTTTAAACACGTGCTAAGCGCGTGCATATTTCTAGTCTAATAAAGGTATTCGATCATATATATATATATATATATATAATATGAATGTGTGTGTACACACTTTGATAAAATATAAAGAGTGCATTTCATATTTTATTTTATTTTTATATTAATATTTATTAATTTACATTTGAATCATATTATTTCGACCTATTTAATTATCTAAATTCCACTAAACTTATCGACTCTTTTGAGATCTCTCTAGATAAATTGTTCATTGAAAGATCCAAATTATTCGAATTACATTGCATTATTTGAATTAATTTGTTTTATTTAATTTTCAGAAAGATGATTTAAAAAACACAATAAATTAAAATACCGATCGAGGATCTCATTATGAATTTATCAACGAAATGTAATAGGAAGGAGATCGATCTTAATTATTTTCTAAAGATTTCAAGATTAATCACTATCTTTTGAACAACACATGTTACTACGTACAGTCACATTCAATGTTACTTTGTATTAATTAATCTTATACATACAAAGTTAATTAATTAGATGGGTGATTGTCTGTGGTTAATTAATTAGAATTGTATACCCTTAATTAATTATTGACGTACATCATGATATGATATGCTTTAAGGTGGAAGCTCATCGAAAATTAGATGTCACTCGAACAAGGAGTGCCCGCTATGTGATCCAAGCATCCCATTGTATGTGGATAATATTTGCACTTGTTTAAACCTGAACATGATGCAACAGTTTGAAATTAAAACTGACGTGGATGACGATGAACACAAAATCATGGCCTCTTGCAAAACCAAAAACGATTGTGCTTAGATTTGTGCTAAAAACTACGCTTACGATTGTCTCGGTTTTTCATGCACTTGAGTATGCTCATGATCAACCTAGCTTAGCTACCGCCTACCTATACTATATAGGGAATATAAAATAAGACCAATACAACCATTGCATTGTACTTTACCCTTTATTAACTATGTCTCTGCAGATATATCAAAACAGTGAAAAACTCTCTCTCTCTCTCTCTCTCTCTCTCTCTCTCTCTCTCTCTCTCTCTCTCTCTCTCTCTCTCTCTCTCTCTCTCTCTCTCTCTCTCTCTCTCTCGTATGTCTTTTTGTAATTATTTTATACCGAATTTTTTGATAAGGTATGATATCTTACTGGAATTTTACTGTACGACAAAGGTATGTATCTTCAAAAATTAAGATATACCATCATATCGGTATATATTGAATTTTAATATATATATATATACATATACATATATAGGGGAGGGTTACAATGCAAACCCTACCTAGTGTAGGAACTAGGAACTCATCTCACGCCATACAATCAATAAAAATCTATGATCCAGATTTGATTAAAAGGTGTGATGGCAATTTTGTAATATTTGGAAAAAAATTCGCGCGGGGGTATTAACGTAATTTGGTAATTCTTATAAAAATCGTGGATGATATTTGATAACATATCGTCATGCTAACGAAGTATTATCATCATGCTAACGAAGTGTTATCTTTATGCTAATGAAAATTTTTCTCATATTGTTAACGAAAAATTAAATTCTAAAGTTTAATTATAAATTCTAATAGGATGAAATAAACCATAATTCAGATACAATAAACTTCAATGATCTAAAAATAGAATTAAATTCTAAAAATTAATTATAAACCCCAATTGGATGGAATAAATCATAATAACAATATAAATATAAAACATTAGCATAATGGTATTATTTTATCAGCATTGCGAATAAAATATGTTAGTATATGATAATTCATCGTTAACATAAGTTATAAACCATAAATGGATGAAGAAAACTCTAACTAATATATTTTAATTTGATGAAATAAATAATATATAATATTCAATTAGTAACTAAAACATAAAAATTAAATCATAAAAAAAAAAGAACTTATGAAATTATTTAAAAATATTTTTTAAAAATATAAATATTTAATGAGTAAAAAGTGTATTGCGTACTATGTGAAAATATCTCTAAGTGTGTGTGAAATAAATGTGTGTTAGTGTGTGTTTTCTAACACCATTAACTTTTTCATCCAAAAAAGGGTCTACATAGTCCAACTTTTAATGTAGAGGGGCTATTTGATCCAAATAATCAAGGAAGGAGCAATAAGCACTTCACATAAAGGTTGAAGGGGCTATTTGAACCTTTTCCCTATACATACATACATATATATATATATATGGAATTTGCACAATTACCAAATTCGGCATTACCTAATCTCAATTGAAATAAATCAGTGTGGTAAAAATTGGTTGAAGGTCACCTTTATATTATCTCTATAAGACATGAGGTACGAGAAAAAATGTAAAGTATATTGTACATTTCCACCTCTAGACTGGATGTAGTTCATATAAATGTGTGGCATTAAATCTAGATGGGATTTGCCATTGTTACCCGAATTTTCCAACTATAGCCCCTAATGCTGCAAACTGTGATTTTGAATGCGAATCCTATTGTGCATGTCATTCCAAGATACCATATAAATGATACGTGAATTAGAAGATGAAATACGATTGAAAACATATAAATTATATGTAAAAACTATTCAACATTGTTAAACTTATGAAAGGTGAGATGACAAAAAAGGCAAAAACCATTGGTTTAATTTCCAAGCCTTTTTAATATGTTTCTGGATATTTATCAAATAATGAATAAATGGGATTGCGCTGCTCTCCCTCCCATACGATATGATTTCTAGCTAATTAACAAATCAATGTCTTACTAATTTTAATGCATTAAAAAATTAAAAGAAAAGGCTCTTGTGATTCAATGATAATAAACGAACTTAAGCTTCGCAAAACCTAGATCAAATCCCCCGTGCCAATCCATGTTACATTTTCTATATTAAAACTAGTTTTTTTAAAAATAAAATTATATATCCTAATTGGGAAATGATGAATTCTAAATAAAAATTTAAACTTATACTAAATCATAATAAATTAAAATAAAATTTTATTTTTTTTTCAAAAAAATTTTGGTCCCGGAGATGTCACACTAAATGAGACAAGGTGATCTCAAATCAAGCACATAATATTTAAAAGGGTAATTTTATAGAAAGCCATCAATTTTCTCATTATAACCCCAAAATTAAAAATAATATAATCTTTTTAAAATATCCCATTTTGCCCTTGTAGCCCCCCTAAACAAACTATATTCTCATAAAATTCCATCCTCCGCAGCCCATAACTTCTTCTTGAACGCTCTATTCTAAACTCACAAATCGATGACATCAGAAGACAAAAGCCATGGACAAATTGCAGCAATGGCAGAAGGAATATATAAACAAATACAAATATACAACGATGAGTCGGCCATGTGGATCTTTGAAAGACAATCACAAATATAATGACGGTGGCGACAACGGCGATGATAGATATGTAAAACCTATCATGAAAGACATTGTTGGCGTTTTTTATTTACAGTTGCTAGAGTTTTTGGGAGGTGCACTGGTGATGGAATTAATTCTATTGATAAATTTTTCTTCTTTATTTTTGGTCGGGGTTATGAGATTTTCATGATCATTACGATATTGTAAGAAGAAAATGAACGGCGGCTATAGGGTATAATAGAACATTAAATTATTATTTTATTTTTATTTAATTTTGGGGACTATAATTATAAAAATGAAGATTGTATCTCTCTCTATTTAAAAACTGAAGCCCATTTAGAATGGATTTGGGTATTCTTAAAATTTCCAACGGCCCAAATTTTAATTCATTTTGGACTTGCTACTCTTTTTTTTTTCTTTTTTTTTTCTTTTTACTTACCAGTTACTAATACAATAGATTAAAGTTAGGGGGCCAGATCTTGTTTTGTCACTATTCTTATATACTTTTAAATTCGCTTGCTCATAAATAACAACTCTACATAATTATAAGGCATATAAAATAAGAAATTGATCTTTTATATCGATGGTTATTTAAAGTGACCTAATTCCTAAACTAGCTAGTTTGAAAATAGTTAAATAAAAAATCTTTTATATCGATTATTTAACAACTAGAACTTGCTATTAATAGGGCTGGATAACATATTACAGTACCAAAGCAATTCTTCTTAGATTCTCCAAATAATATATATACACACACACACACACAAACTGAGGAAGGTAGAGTAGGTTTCCAATCAGTCAAGAATCAAGATGTTAGTTTTTGTCTAAGGTCAAAATGGTCCCATCAAATTAAAGTGTACCAAAAAGGAAAGATTTGGTCACGAGTGTCTCAGCTAAAACATTCTTATGAATGAATTGATATGTAATAATAACGTAACATGTGGTTAATTAATGATGGCATATTGTAAATAAATTAATATATATATTTTTGATCGAAGCCTTTCACCAACCTAGATAAAATTATTCACTACCGATGAAGAAAAATGGTACATGGCCTTTCGGGGATATTGATGAGCGTTGTACTAGTGTCTACAACAAATTAATAAAGCCCACCAACAATCGTGTTTATAATGCTATTTTATTGTTGACTCAAATAAATGAATGCTATACAAAATTACTCAAATTTTTGTGTATTAATTTATATATATGCGTCTTTCTTGTGCAGAAGTTTGCTAATTTCCACCAAAACTATGGTCCAAATTTCATGTTGCTCTTTTCGTGTTTTCACTCCTTTTTTTAATATTGAATTTATTTTTTTTATAATATTTACTATAAAATAAAAAATAATTATAATATAAATAATCACAGCCAATATTTATCAATAAAAAATGAATTATAAAATTATAAAATTTAAATTATGAAATAATTAATCAGAATAATTAATTATTAATTGAAATATAAAATTTAATTCAAAAAATAAGTATATACCCTAGTTGGATGAGGTGAACCCTAAGAAACAATCTTAATATTAAATTAAATCACAAAATAACAAAATTGAATAAAAATAACGAGAAAAAATCATAATTTAAAAGTGCAACACGGAGTGTAACATAAATACTACTATAGGAAATCTCATCCGCCAAATTAAAACTCTTCTAATTAAATACCAATAGTTAATTTATCCTCACAATTAAAAAAGGAAAAATGACATAGTCTTTGGCTATCAAAATTAAGAGCAATGTACATACTCGATACTAATACATACAGAAAAGGGGGTTGAAATTTCCTATTACATTATTTCGTGTTTCATTCCGTATTTCATCATTAAATTTATGATTTTAATAATATTTATTATAAAATAAACATTAATTATAACATAAATAACCATAATCAACATTTATCAATAAAAAAAATGAATTAAAAAAATTATAAAACATAATTTTGAAAAAATCAACCATAATAATGAATCATTAATTGAAAATCAAAAATTAAATATTAAAAAATAATTATAAACCCTAATTGGGTGGGGTGAACCCTAAAAAAATCACAAAATTAAACTAAATCACATAAAAATAAAATTGAAGAAAAAAAGTACAAGAAAAACTCGTAATTTGAAAATATAACACTGAGTGCAACGCATAGAGTGTAACAGAAAATTTCAATTTCCTGTGCAGAAAAGGATGATCGAGAATCACACTTCGAGTTAATGCGCACAGATAATTTCGATTTATAAAAAAAACATCTACATTATATATTCAAAAAATTCATTAATTTTTAATCAGGAGATTGTCATTCAACTGCACAGGCCAATTAATAAAAAACACCACTCCCCTTATTTAACAAATTTTTTATATATAAAAAGTCTTAATTAAAACTCTAGATTGTACGTACATTCAATATGTAGAGTCAACGTCCAACTAATCGACGACAGTCATTGTTAATTTCTAGAAAATGAAGATATATATTCCATATATATTTGAGGTTTTTAAAGCAATCTTATCTCATCTTGAAAAAAGAAAAAGCAATCTCATCCCATCCACCAACCCTATGATATTTGATTTTTTATTTCACATGTGGTAATTAATTATACTCATGCACAACGATTTGATTTGAGAGGCCAAATCCCATTATCCATGTGTCTATATAAATAGTAAACTTTATATGACATCCCCAATTTTTCAAACTAATTAGGGCGAAGAATAACTAAACTAAAAATATTTGAGACATTTATATATATATATACACACACACACACACACACACACAATTAAAATTTGAAATTAATTGTACTTTATTTTGATTAAAAGAAAAGGAATATGACAAAGAATAAACCAAGAATGGAATACAAAAAAGGCCAAAAATAAATAGGACATTCATGTCTTTTACCCTGAAATATTCCCATCTGCATATTTTGGTCATTATGCAAAAGCTCACATGCTCCCTATTGCATGTAGCTGTCACACCTTATCATTCATTCATCAACATTATTTACTACTTATCAATTACTACATCTTTCGATCCGATCCCTTAATAATTATTATTTTTCATTTTGTTTCATTACCTAATCATATGCCATGCACCAAACGTGACACATGAACTAATATTTTATATAATTAAACTAACAAACATATATTCGGATATCTACACAACACAAGCATGCTACATTCGGTAAAACGTACAACGTCAACACTAATATTTGCGATATATAGTGATTAATTAATGAAAATATGTTTCTTGAAAACAATCTATAATAATTAATTATCCCATTAAACTCGATTATTGTATTGGAACACGAACAATAACAACAACGTTAAAAATGCTTTTCTAAAAAAGGACGAAAACATATATTCGGACCCACACCTGGGCATGTTGTTGTGCTGTATCTCGAAATAAGACAATGTTTGACTTGTTTACTGTTCAACATCATTATTATTCTATACAACATATTTAATTTGATTATTCCCTTATATTTAACTGCTGCCTTCTCACGAATTAAAAGGGTGCACTGTTTCACCAAATTTCATTTAAAAAGTATCGATCTATAATATATTAATATTAATTTGTTAACATTTTTTTTATTAGAAATACAAATTAAGACTTAAAAAAATTAATTCGAATGTCACAACACTTATTAAGTCAACTACAATCACACAAGATAGGTATTTTTTTTTAATTAGGATTGTGGAATTTACAATAATATAGTAGATTTCCTTATTACACAAAAAAAATATATATTTATTTAGACTGCTTTCATGCGTAGCAAAGGACTGAAGGAGGGCCACATTGGTAACTTTCCAACCAACGAAAAAGCTCCACGTCAGCATTCTGGAAATTGGGACGGGTGCACCTGTGAGTAGTATACATGGAATCATTCCCCTGCCTTAAAAGTTGAACAAAGAAGAAAGCTCAAGTGAGAAACTGGTTCGCTGCAATGAAAGGGTTATTTAGCTGTGTTTTTATTCATTTATTTACAATTTGAGAACAGAAAAAAGGTACCGATTGTGCAGTTCATCTCCTTTGTGTCATTTTTCAAATTTAGGTTAATTTTTTTTAATGTATTTCTTGTTTATTTTTATGTGATTTTCATATGGAATTTCTACATGTATGCATTTTTCTGTGTTGCCTCTGTGTCTGCATTTGCGTGTTTTGTAACTAAATCTTTGAATTGAATATGCTTGTGATGTGGGTTTGCTTTATTTTCATGAAATCTGCCCAAAGATTGAATCTTTTCACGGTGTGATGTTGGGAAAAAAAATTGTTCTTTAAGGTGGGAAATAAATTGCTGGGGTTTAATTGTTTCTAGGAACCTCCCTAGAAATAAACTAATCCTGATTTTTTTTTGTTTATGATTAAATGAGAGAATCTATTCTTGCATTCTGAAGTTGATGAGTTTCTGCCTGTTATATATTTGCTACTTACATGGTTGTTCACTCTGGAATCATTGGTTTGTTATGTAATCTTATTTTTTAAATTGTTTTTTTTTTCACCTTGTACTGTGGGATCCTCATTTTAGACTTCTTTAGCATATCAAAATGTCTTTTTTTTTTCTAGTTGTTTGATTTCATTTTATCTAGTTGAATGTGATTCTTTTAACCTGCCTTCTATGCTTGTAACATTGAAACATTTTATCATGGAACTTAATTAGGTTTAGGGCTATGAAACGACAAATTGGCGTAACATAAATATAACTTTCTTGTCGTTAGCGAAGTAAATGAAGTGTTGGATCTAGTAAATGACAATTTTGCAGGTAAGAGATGCATTAGAAGGCTACTTTCCAAAAAGAGCCCGAAGCAGAATCTTGGAACACGCCTTTTTTAAGCATTTTTCACTTAGGTTATTATTAGATTCGTTTGTCCGTTGTTACCATGCAGACACATGCCACACAACATTTTGTATGTTCTAGCCATTTGATTATCTGTTCTCACTTACTTTTGAATCCCTAGGCTAGAATGATAAAACCTTGATGTTCTTTTCATGTTATTCGCGGTTTCAAAAATTATCATTGTTGAATCTTGATTACAAAACCTTTTATGATTTTGAACAATCTCATGTCTGTAATAATCAATAACAAAACATTGACGTGAAGCATGCAAACGTGAGCTTAAGCAAGCTACTTCTTCCCATTCCGTGTTCCCATGACAGCTACAAAAATGACTTTATTCACGTTTGTAGCTGGAGAGCATTCACGTGTGATGCATGCATTGGAGGCATCTAGTATGTGATCTTAATCATGTTTGTGTGATATTGCTCTATCTACTTAGATAACGTATCAAATCTCGTTGCATCCCTCATTATTCCTCGCCAAGGAATTATTTCATTACCTTTTGTCTTTCCTAGATCCTTAGTAGGTCCATAAATGATGATTCCGTCTTGGTTTTCTCTATTCATGGTAGTAAAACTACATTCCAAATTGTGGCTTTATTGGATAATTATTTTACATTTTTGGAGATAACCATGTCTTCACAAGTTAATCTAATCATCTTTTTTTATATCATAACGGAGAAATAATATACGCAGCAAGAATATATGAACTAACACATTATCTCATGACACATATCATTACACCAGCATGTGGTACCTTTGCATGTATCTCTCTGTTTGTATGTTTGTCTAGTTGCTTATTGTCTTCAATGGAAATGATTTGGAATGAGTTCTCTTTTTATCTAGATGCTTGGTTTTATTTCTATCATGTAACGTTTCTGCTTACGTGTCATTTACTTTCCATTCTTCATCCATTATGTATTATGAAGGAGTAAGATTTTTTTTTCTTATTTAATTTGTCTGCTACGTATTGAAAATAGATTTCGGTCTGACCATTTTCTAAATGTTCATTATGTTCAACTGCTACTTTCCCATAGGAGATTTATCAAAGGAAATCATATTTTGAGTTTTTAACTTAACTTTACTTTTGTTTCTGAAGTGAGGAGCACCTGTGCTGAAGAGCAGACTGTTGATTGTGCTATATATGGTGGATACCTTCTTTTGAGAGACTGAGTTTGGAGCTAAGGAAGTTTGTGGTTTGGAAAGAACACTTTTTGCTGCAGTTACGCTGGACATAAGTATGATTGTTGGGACATGCTTGAGCCAAGGGAAACCGATATACCGGCTTTGTTTCTCGTCTTTGTTGTCCTTCCCCTGGTTACTTATTTCATACTAGGAAAATGGAGTGAGACTTCCAAAAGAAAAGAGAGGATAAGTTTGGTTCCTAGCAGAGCAGCTGAGGAAGCTCTGCAAATCGACCATATGGCTGTTGGCAGTATTATGCCTGTGGTACATTTGCCAAATAGTGGGATTCATCAGTGTGCCAAATGCTTTGGCCCAGCTAGGACTCGTTGCTCACAATGCAAGTCTGTTTGGTATTGGTATGCCAATCTCTCAACTTACATATCTTAGCTTTCACCAAACAACTAGAACTTTTCTACAATTTTCTAATAATACATGGAACTCTTACACTGACTATCAGCTAGATTATCACAATGTCTTTACTAACTTAAAACATATGTGTAGTTCTGGAAGGTGTCAGATTGTTCATTGGAGGCAAATTCACAAGCTTGAATGTCTGCAATTGGGAGAAGACAGCCACAAATCATCGCCTAAGTGTGGCTCAGAGGAAGGATCTCGTGGAGTGGTCTCATATAGTGAAACCATGGAACAATGTACCTTCAAATACAATGTGCAGCAGCCTAGCGTTGACAGTGCTTCTTCAAAGGATTTTGTTTTTCATCCTCTAACCACTCTTCCTCCTCCTGCAACTACTTCAGGCATGCAACTAAGTATACCTGAGAAATCTGTCATTAACCAAAGATCTGCAGACATAGGCACATTTCTAACTGGCCAGATAGACTCCTCGAAAACAGCAGATGGTACTATATTGAGCTCCTCTGGGGAAGTCTCTGGCAATAGTAGTACTCTCCCTAATTCTTCTCATCCATCAGAAGATTTTCATGTGAGAAACATTACATTGCCTTTTTCTGATACTTGCATTTATATCTTTCTATATATATATATAGATGGGTATTGGATAAAATATGTAGAAAATCTTATTTTTTTGAAAATTTCAATATTTTTTTTGTTGCAGCTGAGAGAAGGTAATTTTTCCCTCGCAGAAGAACATCATACTAACAGCAGCCCTCATGCATCCAAGGATGGAGCTGATTATCATAGTGGTGCCTTACATGAAGGTAATGGGGTAGAAATAGAACGTCGGAATGCATTTGATGGTGGAAACAATTTTGGGACAGTGAACTCATCAACTACAACAATCAGTGGCACAAACGCTTATGAGCCTCAAACTCAAATGGCCTTGAGACAAGACAAATACCTGTCTCAGAAAAGGATCCCCGGCACTGATGAGACCAAAGGCTTGAATTGCCCTTCTGAAAGGACTTCAATGAAAAGAAGTAGCAAATCAAAAATAGTTTCACAATCTAATGGAATCGAGCAGCATAAATATCAAAAACAAAGGACGACGGTATCTAAAGAACAACTGTCTTCAGATGCAGAACCAATAGTTCAAACTGCAAAGGAGTCAGGTAAATTCATATACTGTTCCCTGTAGCGGACACCATTTGCTCTTTCATTTACCATGTTGTTTCGATGCAGGAATTACTACTTCAAAGGACAACTTCCCCTTACAGGAAAGTAACCGGGTTGCGAACTTGGAACTCTTGAGGATGAAGGGTATGAAAAAGTCAGCAAAAGTAGATAATCATCAACAATTGGAAGATAGTACAATTAAGAAACGAAAAGTGAAGGTGAGTTTACAAAAAAAAATCTTTGCTAGAATTATAGATGCATTGTGAAGTAGTTTACTAACAGTAATAAGATTAATGTACTGTTCTCTAAGGTTGGATATGGGATCAATCTATTTAATTCAAGCTGCGTGATCATGCTTGCTGCCTTTATTAATGAATTATGTATCATAAATAGACCTTGACAAGGAAACTTTTCATATTGAGCTACTGTTTATTGCCAGATGATTTTCCCCTATGAAGAGTTTGTGAAGTGCTTTCAGTATGATGTTTCCAACGTGACTCCTAGAGGACTTGTAAATTGCGGGAATAGGTAAATTTATATCTTATACTCTCCTCCTACAGAACTAACACTTATAATATACTAAAATGTGAAATAGAGCACGGCAAGCTAACATACTGTATGATTTCAATTAGCATGATACATCTTTATTCTTCTGCAGTTGTTATGCCAATGCTGTATTGCAGTGTCTAACATGCACAAAGCCTCTGATCATTTATCTTCTTCGCCAAACACATTCCAAAGCAGGTACTTGCTTTTTCTTAAATTTTAGTTTTCATGAAGTTGCTGTACGAGACTCATATGTAGCTACAACTAAAAGCAATTAATATCCTTTGTGCATGTCAGGATGCAGCAAAAATTGGTGCCTTACGTGTGAACTTGAGCGGCTTGTGATGATGCTAAGACAAAATGGGGGTCCACTATCGCCCATAAATATTCTTATGTATATTAGAAGTCTTAATACCCAGATTGGTGATGGAAGTCAAGAAGATGCTCATGAATTTTTAAGGTCTTTTACCATTTGATGAAGTTTCTCATCATCTCGTCTTAGCCTCCTTTTCCTTGTTGCCCTGTGTTTTTCTACTTCATGAGTATATCTTCACTGCTATAGTACTTTCAGTTAACAACTTTCCTTGTGAAAAGAAAATCTTTGATGATTGACTGTCAACTCTCGATATATTTCATCATAGTTAACTTTGCAATGCTGTGCATACTCAGGCTTCTTGTGGCCTCAATGCAATCAATATGTCTGGAAGGTTATGGTGGAGAAAAAGTTGTTGATCCCAGGCTGCAAGATACAACTTTTATACAGCATACATTTGGTGGATGTCTCAGATCAAAGGTTCTTGATCTCCTTTAGATACTTGCAGAGTTTTAAATTTTCAAAATGCCCTCTTTCCTTCCAATAACTCACTAAACCCTTATAAAACAGGTCAAATGTTTGAGATGTCACCATGAGTCCGAGAGGTACGAGAAAATGTTGGATCTTACCCTGGAGATATATGGTTGGGTTGAGTCGTTGGAGGATGCACTGACACAATTTACAAGTTCAGAAGATCTCGATGGTGACAATATGTATAGATGTGCAAGGTGTGTTATCCATACATATCAATTCCTTTGAAAGTATTGATTTCAGTTTGATGCATCTTAGTTACTCTTCTTAATTTTGCATGAAAGATGTGCTGCATATGTTCAAGCTCGGAAGCAACTGCACATAAAAGAGGCTCCGAATATCCTGACTATAGTCTTGAAGAGATTTCAGGTATTGTTTTGTTGCGCTCTATTGTCTCTTGAAGCCTTTGGATATAACTCTGCACTTGCTTGCACAGATAATGCACGCATGCATGCATTTTAAACTTTTTGATTTTATGTCAGTCTAAACCATATGTTTCAATCATCAGGAGGGAAATTATGGCAAGATTAATAAATGCATCACATTTCCAGAAATGCTGGACATGATTCCATTTATGACCGGGACTGATGACATACCTCCGCTTTACATGCTTTATGCTGTTGTCGTCCACTTGGACACGTCCAATGCATCCTTTTCGGGTCACTACATCTCGTACGTGAAAGATCTGCAGGGCAATTGGTTCAGGGTTGACGATACAGAGGTAAAAATACGCCCCACAAACTCAATGTACTTCAAATTGCATGTCCTACCCTACTAATCTGTTCATCTGACGTCATGAGGTCTTACTCTCGTCGCTCTGTTGGCAGGTTCAACCAGTAGAACTGAGGCAGGTCATGTTAGAAGGAGCATATATTCTGTTCTACATGAGGTAAGCTTCCGAACCATGCATGCATGATAGGGTAGGTGGTGATTTCTGTGATCGTGAAATGAATCACAGATGCTCTATTCTTACCATCTTATACGTTTTCTCCAGATCATATCCGCGCCCTGCTAGATCTTGCAATGGGAAGTCCCCCCGGCATCAAGATCCTTGTAATGCGAAGCACTGGCCAACAAAAGGCCAAAGGCCTTCAAGACCAGAGCAAAGCAGCTCATCTCACAACCCTGTTGGAAGAGAGACGAATCCAGAGCAGAGCAGCAGCTCTAGAGGAGTGCTCATAAGAGAAAACAGAAGCAAGCCTTCTAGTCTCAAGAACTACGCGGAGTTCTCAGACGCCACATCCAGCGACTGGTCCGTCTTCACGAGCTCAGACGACTCGTCCTTCACAACGGAGAGCACCAGGGACTCCTTCAGCACAGTGGATCATGCAGACGTGCCATTCTCTTCCATCTTCCAGTCGCTGTATCCAGCAGATTCTCCGTCGAGGAGAACCATCTCGTGCAGCGTGTTTCCAGTCAGCAAGGCGCAGACGAGGTTTGCCCGTGAAGAGAGAGGATTCGTTTCGGTTTCATGTGTAAATTATGGTAGCGAGCCTAGAAAGGGAGGAATCCATCAAACTTCAGCTCGTTGTACTACATAATTCCTAGGATTTCAGAATCTTTAAACTTGCTAAAAGTAGCTAGTTTGACAGGTTGCCTCATATTTTTGGTTTTCATTATTGGCATGAGGCTATATATGAATATTAATTATTTTTAACCATGAACATGAAAATATTATTTCTTTTTATGGGAAAATAGTTACAAATTTGCGCGTGATGGCTTTTATAATATTTTTGTGGGATGCAACACCATTTTTATTGAGTAACAAATAATAATGTAAGGTTGTGTGCCAACTCAAGGAAGCATCACTTGGCGGCTTGGCCTAGTTTTTTAGTTATCAAACTATTTTTTTTTTGTTGCTAAACCTCGAAAATAAAGTTTGGCAATTTGGTTGGATGTGATTGAAAATGGATCTTGGATCTGCTTCTTCATTAATCAAGTTTGGCATATGTCTGTCCCCTTGGGCATGGCTGATTTAGCCAGTTCTGATTGGTTTGTATGTTATTATTATCAAGACCATTTAATTTCCCAAATATGATTTACTTAGTGGAGAGGCTATTATCCCGTTTGTGCGATTTACTCAGTGCAATGTGTGATTTACTTGGTGCAGACTTGTGCAATGTGTGATTTTTACCTAGTGCAGGCTTGTGCACTGCGTTATTTACTTGGTGCATGCTTGTGCAATGTGTGATTTACCTGTGCAGGATTGTGCAGTGTATGATTTAGCTCACTACGGATTATCTAGTGTATGATTTACGTGTGATAGCGACTGTGGATTATCTGTCCATTCAAATAAAAAAAAAAAAAAACAAATCATCCCTCTAGAAACTGCACGTTATATTTAGCTCGAAGGGCTAAAGTTGTTCTTCCATATCTAAAATCTTTAGTGATCGAATGGCATGGATTTATCAATTTGTGGCTGCTTTGTAATTTCATAACATGTTTATATTCTTGATTAAAGGCCTTACAATAAGATAAACACGCCTCAATATACCCTTCATATGTTATTGCCCATTACTTAACATGGATAAGACATCAAGATATAGAGATCTGATGATCAAATTATCTTGAAATTGAATGGGGCACATACATTTAGTTGAGAGACAAGCCAAGATAGTAATTTATATATGTATATAAATTAATTAGGAACAACAACACATATAAACTAACGATTACACATTGAAAGGTTTGATAAGCACTGCGTAGAGGAATGGGATGATGATGAGAGCGGAAAACAAGTAGAAGAAGGGTTTGGATAAAAAGGCGCCGACCACCGCACAAAAGTAAAGCAAGAGGGCGGAGATGCCGAGGAGTTGAAGAGCAAATCCCACGTGAGGATTGATCGCCCTAACCAAAATGCCAGTGGACAGAAGCAGGAGAGCGACGAGGTAACCGGCGAAGACGAAGGTGTGAGATCCAAACACCTCTTCATATCCATGGAAGAAGAGCAGCATCGCCACCGAGCAGACTGCAGCAGTCAGCACTGGAACCGCCACTTCTCGTATCACCAGATCCGATTGGCTGAATCCTCCACCACCTGCCCTATCTCTAGCCAAGTAAGCCATCGCCGCAGATTTTGTGAGTGGTAGAGAGAGAAGGGGGAGAAGAAATTGAAAGGAGCGAAGAGCAACGGAGAGATGTGGACGGTAGCTGCAGATCGGGAGAGGAAAGAGGTGACTGGTGAGGAAACAACAAACAAGGGGGAGACGGCAGCCGCCTGTGGTGGCTCTGTGGGAGAGAGGAGAGAGAAGGGGGGGTGCGTGGGTCTGCAGCGAACCTGTGAGAAAGAAGAGAAAGCGACGGGTAGGGTGGGTCCTATTAGGTATGTCAATGGGTCTAGCCTGCTGTGAATTATTATATGGGACTGTTAGTAGGGTGGTTCATTTTATCGGCAGAGTAAACGGGTAAAAGAGCAGGGTAGTATCTGAATTTTCGGGTAAAGGGTAGGGTATTATCCGTACCTGTTAAAATTTATCAGGATAAGGGTAGGGTATGAGATTAACATATTACCCTACCCTGTTACCCTGTATATTTAAGGAAAAAAGGTCTCGCAAGTCCCTGAATTTTTTGGCGGGGACCTCGCAGGCCTCTATACTTTTTTTTGGCTCAATTGAGTCCTTGAACTTTTTTTTCGGGTCTATTGGCCCCTCCGTCAAGCCCCTCTTAATGGGGCCGTTAGTTCGACATAAAACGATGTCGTTTTAGATTTTATTCGAATAAAAAAATTATAAATTCAATTTAAATTTCACCCTACCCATTTTAAAAATATCCCGACCCGATTCTAGATAAACCCGACCCAATTAGGCTGAGGCACTTGAACATATCCAGATTTCCATTTTTTCCGGTCGCTAACCCGCTGAAACAGTCAATACAGTCGACGAGACCCCCTCCCTCCTGACCGGCGCTGGCAAGACCTTCCTACACGACTGTCGACCTCCGGCGACCACCCCAGAGCTCCCGCTTCATCTCCATACCTCCGCCGGCAAGCTCTACTAACTGTCGGCCTCCTTCAGATCACCCCCTCTCTCCCAGGCATTTTCGGCAGGCGATCTCATCCCACCCAGCCTCTCTGCAACTTCATCTCCCACCCCCATTATCTCCAGTCAAGTCCGGACTCCACAGCACCAAAAAATCCATCTATCTCCGGCGGCGATGTGTCTGGGCCCCTGCCGCCTATGCAGACCTTGCACGGCGTAAATTCCAACCTGCCGTAGCCCCCATTCTCATCTTTCTCCCAGCCGATCATCTTCGGTGCTAGATTTCCATCATATAAGCTTCCCTCTTCCTCCCTCTCTTTATCAGCTCCAAGCTCACCCTCTCATCTCCTTTCTCGCCAAAATAGGCCCTCATCTCTAATAATCCCCAAACTTCAACATCTTCGCCGGAAAAAATGGGAATCTGGAGGCGGCCGAAGATGGCGAGGAACAGCCGCGACTGAATCAAGGGTTGCGTCTCCGGCAAATTCCAAAGAGAGATTGGGGAGGAGGATAATCGGGTCGGGTTTATCTTGAATCGGGTCGGGATATTTTTAAAATGGGTAGGGTGAAATTTAAATTGAATTTATAATTTTTTTTATTCGAATAAAATCTAAAACGACATCGTTTTATATCGAACTAACGGTCCCGTTAAGAGGGGCTTGACGGAGGGGCCCAATAGATCCGAAAAAAAAAAGTTCAGGGGCTCAATTGAGCAAAAAAAAAAGTACAGGGGCCTGCGAGGTCCCCGCCAAAAAGTTTAGGGGTCTGCGAGACCCTTTTCTCTATATTTAAATATATATTAATAGTATATATTATATATTAAATATATTAAAAAATATAAATCCATAAACAATTAAACTAATATTAATTTTTTAAAGTAAAAATATATACTAACAATCTAAATCCTAATGACCTACTTCCAAAAACAGTCTAATTTATATTAGTTTTTTTAATTTTTAGGAAATTATATTTTATAGAGTAGTGTAAAAAAGGATAAATTTTACTTTATTAAAGGGTAACTTGTTTACCCGTGGATAACCCGTTTACCCGTAGGATAATACCCTTACCCTACCCGTTTTGAAAAATAGAGTAATAGGGTAGGATATGGGTAGGATAA
The DNA here is from genome assembly GCA_026008535.1 of Perilla frutescens. Taxonomy (NCBI): domain Eukaryota; kingdom Viridiplantae; phylum Streptophyta; class Magnoliopsida; order Lamiales; family Lamiaceae; genus Perilla; species Perilla frutescens. The sequence continues at coordinate 7,143,218 of BRKX01000018.1, read as the reverse complement.
AATTCCATAGGGTAGGGTATGGGAAAGGCATATCCGTACCCTACCCTACCCATGAACCACCCTAACTGTTAGGGGTTATTTGGTTCGGCCATTTGAGTTATATTTTCTTCGAATTGGAATTTTTTTTACCTTATTTCTGATATTTCAGAAAAATTATTAATATGTACGAATTTGTTAATTCATGTTGCTTAAATTTTTAATTTTAACAAATTAATAATAAATATAAAATAACTTACCACTAGTTAATTGAATAAGTTATTTAAACATCAGTTCACCTGTTACATTTTTAGTGCATCAGCAGAATGACACTTTTCACGAACTGGCATCTATTACATCTGTTGCAACTAGCTCTGCAGGGAGATACCAAACTTCTATATTAATTTCTTTCGAAGTAAAGTGAAAGAACCAAATTACTTTATGTCAAACATTAAATTTTCAATATTTAATCAAAACATAAAGATAAACATTAAAAGCTCGACCTATTAGTACCAATTCAATTAATTTCAAGTTAACCCTATCGGGTTGTTGAGTTATTTGATTTGACCCATTTCGAACTAAATTCTTATCCAGTTAGAATTTTCTGATCCTAATATTTTTTTACTATTTGAGTCGGCACAATGATTTCGAACTAAATTGCCCTACCCATAAATAACTCATGGTTGATGTTATATTATGGGGTGGGTTCAAATAGGAACCAATCCCCCCGTGAGAACCTAGGAACCAATCAAATTCAAGAATTTTGATGACATGACGGATAAAAAGGCGGTGACATAGTTGTAAATATGTAAAATTCGAAATATAAGGGGTTTTTCCAGATTTTTTTTATAAAGTGATGTCATCATCTTTTAAAAAATTCTTAAAAACTTTAAATAATCATAACTTACTTGTTTTTTATCCAATTTACGCAAAAAAATATATCAAATTAAAGATTTTTTGATGCTCTTTTATTTAAGATCAATAGTGCATGTGTTTATTTGAGCAAAAATTGATGAAAAATACAAAAAAAAAAATTTCACGTATATTCAACTTGTAACTGTCAGACATTTGCTAATAAAATATCACAATATTGCTCATATCTTGTGTTTATGTTGCTAACATGAAATTTTTTATGCACGACTTTGAATTTTAAGTTGCTTTCATGAGAAAATAGTTAAAGTATGAGCTATATATAGTTAAGTTCATAAACAATTACAATTTTATCAATACTTAATATTATTTTGAAAACTTGTAATATTTGAGAATTTAAGTCATACTGGCATATCATTATTCACATATTAGCAACATGTTACTAACATATTAGCAAATTATTAGTCACATATTAGCAGTGTGTATATTTTCTAACATATTAGCAATATGTTGTATGTATGAATGATGTTACACATGTTACACAATATTATTTTAAATGTGGTCCAATGTTATATGTGTGGTGTTTAATACGTGTCAATTTAATATTATGATCTCGTCAAGTTAGCAATATGAGTCTACCTCATGTTAGCAACAAAATCTGTTGATGTTAGCAATATGAATTTTTCATGTTAGCATATTAATACAATGCCAGAAAAGACAACGATTTTAAAGTGTTGTCATTGGGCCCAAAATCTGAAAAAACATAACCTAATTTCTAAATTATGAAAATAACCCCGCCTTCATTAAGTTCTCAAATATTACAAGTTTTCCTCCTTACTTTGACTAAAACTTTGACTAAATTATGGTCATTAGATCTAATCAAATCTAAGGTTAGGATTAGTTCCTAGGTTCTCACGGGGGATTTGGTTCCTATTTGATCATTTCCATATATATATATATATATATATATATATATATATATATATATATATATATATATATGGATCAAGTGAGAATTACACTCCCATGTGAGAATAGAGAATCAATCTGAGCCATAGATCTGGTATATTTGGACGGCCAAGATATGCTACAAAATTAAAAAAAATGCGGTGACATAATTGTAATATTACCAACTTTTTAATGAACCGAGTGTATTTTTGTAATTTAGGAATTCTATTATTTTTGGAAAGAAATCTCCTTCCTTCGTAATCTGTTTTCCATTCGAAATCTATTTCCTTCTACATATCGATTTCATTCGTGTTTATGTAATCCAAATTTCAGTCGATTCTCTTCAAAATCTATTCATCTCAATCGGTGTTCACGCGATTTTTGCCTGGAGTTTGTGTTGTTCGCTGTTATTGGATGAAGACGCCGGGTAAAAAAGTTTTTTGGTGCAATTTTTTTATCGGTTTTATTGTAGATTTGTTCGACAAGGCTGATGAAGCTGATTAAGTTGAACTTTTGAATTTTCACGATCAACATGTATTTTTAGTTCTGCAGATTATGTTTTGCACGATGAACTCAACATTAACAATACTATTACTGGTTTTAGCACTGGTGTAATTAGTTTTAGCACTGGTGTAATTACTATGTGCGCGGATCTCTGCATATTTTATAGCATTAAAACATGTCTTATTAGCATTGGAGACGTTATTTTTAGCATTACGAATAGTTATTAGCATTGCAAAAATAAATGAGTATTATAAAAACATGTTGTCAACATATGCTTTAGCACAAGTATGACAAATTTTAGCAATGTTGTAACCTGGTTTTAGCACTACTGTAAACAGTTTTAGCATTATATTTTTTTACGCATTAACGTGATTAGTTGTGTATTGATTAATGTACAGATTGTGTTTCTTCCACTTTGGAGATTTCACCCGTGTTTTCTGAATTTACACACCTGAATATGAACCATCTTTGAAGTCTGCATTGGGTAAGATTTTCCCTACTTTAGATGATGGTATAACCTTTTACAAGGTGTATGCTTCATCATGTGGATTTGATACTCGTCTGTTTACTACATAGAGGTCTAAAGATGGTACTATAATTTGAAAGTTTGTTCTGTGCAACTGCGAGGGAGTTAAGAACACATCTGTTGATTTTGGTGAAACTTCAAAGAAAAAGAGACGTCATGTGTCTAAGAGATTGTTGTATGGCTAGGATGGGGTTGAAGTATATTGGGTGTGATGGGTACAGTGTTGGACTATTGGAAGAAATATATTCACATTCTCTTGTTATGGATACACACAAAGAGTTTATGAATCTCAATAGGAACATAGATCCTTCACATCAAAGGTTTATTCTAAATTGTGCAAGGGTAAACATTGAACCTGTGACAAAATTTAGATTATTTAAAGAAGTTGTTGGTGGATATTCGAATATAGGATGTACATCAGATTATTTCAAAAACTTCAGTCAAGATCTCAAGGTATATGTTGTGGGTGTGGATGCGCAAATAATGTTGGATAAAATGACCAAAAGGCATGAACTGTGCTCTGCTTTTACATTTGATTATGAAGTTAACAAGAATGATCAGTTGAGATGTTTGTTTGGTCTGATCTTATATCAAGAAGAAACTTTTCGCTATTCGGGGATGTTGTGTCATTTGATGCAACATATAGGACTAACAGGTTAGTCTGCTTATTATTTAGACTTACCGTTCTATTAGTTTTAGCATTTGCATTCTGCTGTTTTAGCACTGGTAGTTTATATTCTAGCACTTTCATTTTTTTTTAGCATTGTTAGTTAATGTTTGAATATTTTGATAGGTGATAATGTTAGCATTTGTAGTCTTTTATTAATTATGAAAAAGACATTATAACAATAGAGATTTGTGATTTTTTACATGGTTGCTTGCAGTTATTCAATCATGAACAAAATTGAAACGTCGGAGTACTTTCCTTTGTGAATTTCTACTTTCCAAGATTTTGATCATTTTTATTTGGGTTTTGACGTTTTGTCATAAAGTTTATCTAGCAGATATATGTTTCTCAAGATTTATTAATGTTTTTGGGGTGGTTATTTTGATATTTCTGGGTTTACAGCTCTTAAGGTTAAGGGTACAATAAACTGAAAAGGTTGTCTCTCTTGAGAAGTGAGAGAAATATTAATGGAAGTACAATTTCAGCACGTGAATTATTTTTACGTTGCATGTGATTTTTCCACTTTTTCCATTGTATGTAAAATTTTAAAAAATAAATCCCTAAAAAAAAATTAAAAAATAACGGTACAAATTAACTAGCAGCAAGTCCTCTTTGTTCCTTTTGATTTTACTCATTAATCACGAAATTAAGATATTTTCGTCTCTCTCTCTCCCTCTCCATAAAAGAAACCAAAAGAGAAACTTCGCTGCATTTACCAACAGTCCTCTCTCTCTCTCTCTCTCAAGAAACGAAAAGAGACTGTTTTTCTCACCGAAACTTCGCTGCATTAACCAACACTCCTTTCTCTCTCTTTTTTTTATGTTAGTTCTTGAAACGTAGAAATTTTCAACTGTCCAGAAATCTTCTCTTCCGCCCTTCTCCATTCAGTCTTTGTTTTTGACTGCATCAAAAGAGTGATTTTCCGAGAAAGAGACTCATCAAAACAGTAAGGCTTTCAGACAGTGAAACTTGGGATTTTCTCTTCGTTTTTTTTTTTTTAAATTTAGATATGACCTTTTCCTCTCATGATGTCAAATAAAACCTCGACCTCGATCCAGTTAAGAAAATTTGTGGGGAAAAAATTATTTTTGTAAAAAAAAACTTGCTTTATTTTTATCTCTCAATCTCCATGTCTCTGTCTGTAATTGGCTTTAATTTGTATTTGAGCTTCCCACTCTTTAATTCAAGAATTTTTAAAAAAAAGAAAAAAGAAAGGGATGGAGGCTTAGGCATTGAGAAAGTTGTGATTTGTGTGATAATGAAGGAACTTTGTGGAATAATTTTTTATTTTTTTTGACAAAAAAAAATTATTAATTTCCCCATTTTTTCAGCAAAGCTTGGACGATGGTGGGTACATAACAACATTTCAGCTGCTTCAACAACGGTGCTCACACAAGATATGCAGCATGTCAAAACTATATATATATATATACACTATACCAAATTACCAACAAATTAAATGATCATGATGAGTGGCTCTGCCTCTGACACCTTTTATATATTTTCTCCATAACTACAATCAAATTAAGTTATTGTATTCATAGCAACTCTATTTTCTGCCCAGAAATTGAAAGATATTTGCTAAGTTGAACGATTCCTACCATCAACTCGATCTCTTCGTGGGATGGTGAAGTTCATCAACTCCGTCTTCAAGGTTTAAGAGGTAAAAAAAATGCATCTTTGTTCAATCTCAAACATCTTGACCTCAACCTAAGTAACTTTTCTTAAGAAATCATCCCTTCTTTTATTAGTTCCTTCACAAACCTTGAGTATGTAAATTTATCTCTTGCTGGATTTGAAGGCAAGATTCCCCATAATATTGACAATCTACATTATGGGAATCTTGCCTTCAAATCCAGCAAGAGATAAATTTAAATACTCAAGGTTTGTGAAGGAACTAATAAAAGAAGGGATGGTTTCTTCATGGTTTCTTCAGAAAAGATATTTAGGTTGAGGTCAAGATATATGAGATATTTGAGATTGAACAAAAATGCATTTCTTTTACCTCTTAAACCTTGAAGATGGAGCTGATGAACACGGCCAGTGGAGTTGTTGCAAACAAGGGATTGTTCCACGTATGAGCAAGTGTCTTTCAATTTCTGGGCAGAAAATAGAGTTGCTATGAATATAGTAACTTAATTTAAAGGTAGTTATGGAGAAAATAAAAAGAAAAATAAGAGGTGTCGAGGCACTCATCATGATCATTTAATTTGTTGGTAGTAGGAGTCATAGATAGATAGGATGTACAGCTCGATATATCACTCATGTTTGATGATTAGTCATGGAGGAACGGCTGGATGAGCGTGAGAGCGGGATGCTTTTGTTTGGTTAGTGATTCGGTTTCTCTTCCTTCTTGTCAAATTTATTTTCGCTTGAAAATAAGTTTGGGGAGGGGGTGAAAGTGTGTTATACTTTGAATTCATGTGATTAAAATTTCAAGTTTTATTTTTTCAGTATTTAGTTAGTTCATTTGCATTAATTTTTCTTTATTTTGTTTGGTTTTGCTCGAGTAGGTTGCACGTTTATTGCTTTCTAGATTTAGGTGTGAAGCTAGCTTGGTTCTGAGTCTGCTTCTTGATGCTTTTGCGAGTTATTTGATAAGTTGCTAATGACGAGTACGTATGAAAAAAGTTATTATTTTTTGTTTTGAATTAAACATTTAAGTATGATATGTGCACTTGTAGATGAATTTCTTGGTTACCAAGAATCATGACCAGTCTTGTGAGATTTGAGCGAGACATGCCTTTCTTTCTTGTGTGATTGTGGTTGAATATATAATTGTTTGAATGTCTAGAACTTGCCCAAAATCTATTCTAGTTTAACAGAATTTTTGTGAATTTAGAAAATGATTTTAGGCTTTCTTTGTTCGCCCTGTTATCCAAAATTATGATGATGAAGTGTGGTTGAGAATAGGGCTGCAAATTTAAAGTATTTTGTATGGTACTAAGAATATAAAATAAAATTAATAGTTATGCGAAGCTAGAAAGTCTAAGTGATGAGAAGAAAAAAAGTCAAAAGAAAAAGAAAAAGAAAGCGAGTGAAACACAAATTGGGTGGTTTTATTTAAGTGATGGTTTTGGGGAAAAAAAGTCTCAAAAGAAAAAGAAAGTGCGAGTGAAACTCGCACAAATTAGGTGGTTTCATACATTACTACAGTATGTATGATAACGACAGAAAAAAAGTTTGGCATGCCTCACCCCTACCATAATTGTATTTTGTTACATTGATCATATCTCTAGAAACTGCACATGCTATATTTAGCTTGAAGGGGAAAGTTGTTTCTTCCACACATTTAAAGTCTTTAGTGATCGAATGGCATTAATTTATCAATTTGTGGCTGCTTTGTGATTTCATAACATGCTTATATTCTTGATTAAAGGCCTTATAATAAGATAAACGCGCCTCAAAATACCTTTCATATGTTAATAATTTGCCCATTAATTAACATGGATAAGACATCGAGATATTGATCAAATTATCTTGAAATTGAAAGGGGCACATACACCTAGTTGAGAGATAAGCCAAGATAGTAATTTATATATGTATATAAATTACTTAGGAACAACAACACATATAAACTAACGATTACACATTGAAAGGTTTGATAAGCACTGCGTAGAGGAATGGGATGATGATGAGAGCGGAAAACAAGTAGAAGAAGGGTTTGGATAAAAAGGCGCCGACCACCGCACAAAAGTAAAGCAAGAGGGCGGAGATGCCGAGGAATTGAAGAGCAAATCCCAAGTGAGGATTGATCGCCCTAACCAAAATGCCAGTGGACAGAAGCAGGAGAGCGACGAGGTAACCGGCGAAGACGAAGGTGTGAGATCCAAACACCTCTTCATATCCATGGAAGAAGAGCAGCATCGCCACCGAGCAGACTGCAGCAGTCAGCACTGGAACCGCCACTTCTCGTATCACCAGATCCGATTGGCTGAATCCTCCACCACCTGCCCTATCTCTAGCCAAGTAAGCCATCACCCCAGATTTTGTGAGTGGTAGAGAGAGATGGGGGGAGAAGAAATTGAAAAGGAACGAAGATTAACGGAGAGGTGTGGACGGTGGCTGCAGATCGGGAGAGGAGAGAGGTGACTGGTGAGGGAACAACGAACAAGGGGGAGACGGCAGCGGCCTGTGGTGGCTCTGTGGGAGAGAGGAGAGAGGAGAGAGGAGAGAGAAGGGGGGTGCGTGGGTCTGCAGCGAACCTTCGAGAAAGAAGAGATAGCGACGCGAAGGGTGGGTCCTATAAATAGGTCCCGTAAATTCTATTGGGCCGTCGGATTATTTGTTAATTCATGTCGCTAACTTTTAATTTTAATAAATTAACAGCATAACATCCTTCTAAGTTCTAATTAATTAAATAAGTTATTTAAATTTCACTAATTTAAATACAATTAGTGAAATTTAAATAACTTATTGGTTTGGGCCTCTGTTTGAGGCTCAAGAACAGCATGTTAATCCTATGAAATAACATTGACTCAAACAGAGGCCAATGTTATTCTAGAGAGAGAAAAAGTTAGGCCCAAACCTAGTCCAATAGACGCTCAAACACAACGAAAAATTCCTATCCTGCAAAATCTGGTACGAGAAAACACTAAACTGTATTACCTGCAAATGTTGTGAAATCTGAAACATTTCATTATATTTTCCCCTTTTGACTTAATTGAGGTAATAGATAGTAATTATTCAAAACCAGTCTAACTTAATTTAATCACATATTAATTATTTTATTCATAGATGTTATAATTTGTTGAAATAACTACTGTTATGCATATCCATAGATGTTATAATTTGTTGAAATATTCAAGTACAAGGAATATGATGGCCGAATCAACCAAATATTTAAATCGCACGAACATTGGAAGGAGTATTGCCTGACTGGTTGGTTTTTATTTTTTCACTTTTTATATTTTACGTCATTTATTTCAAAATGATTTAACTGGGAGGTAATAATTTTTGTTACATATTGCCCCGCCCCTAAAATGTTATGATTTATGAATAAAATTTGTTAATCTTTGACCAATTTTGCCTCTCAGAAAAATGCCCCTAAAAAGATAAATAAAAAAAATGAAAAAAAGTATCATCTCTAAAACTTGAAATAAGTCGTATGATTGAGTAGTGATAAAAAGCTTCAAGGTGACTTGAATATAGGGTATCGATTTATTTATTTCAAGGAGCGGCTAATATCGCTAATTATTTGGGAAGTATTGGGATCGAATTCATTAAATTTAATCATGCATGAGATTTTTATAAGAAAATAGAAAATTTTAAATCGTCATGCATTTCTTCATCAATGCTATACGCTATATATGAAAAACACACAGTACAACAGGATCGGCTAACTGGGTGTGCTAAGTGTGCTATGGAACATGGTCCAAAAATTTAGAGGAGCTAAAAAAAATTATGTATCTTTTTTTAATAAATAAAATATTAAATGTCTCATCCATATCTCTCTCTTCCATATTAAGTTAATGTTGTATTAAGATGTCAACAATATAAATAAAGTAGTTAGAATTTTTATTTTCTTTTTTGTCAAAAGGGTAAATTGCACTTTGATATTTACATTTTGTGTTCTTTTTCAAAATTAATGAAACAGTACCAACTTTTAAAAAAAATTGTAAATTTAATTTCTGATCAATTTTACTGCTCAAAAATTGTACGTAATTTATTGTATTTTAAGATTTTTGATTGGGTGATTTTTTTATGCAGTTAGGGAAACATTAATGTTAAAATACAACCAATTACATTGGGTTTTAGGGTAGAAAAAATGATAAAATGTTAGATTTATAATTATTTTTTGTTGAAAAAGTCGGTACTATTTTATTTAACTTTGAAAAAGTTGTTTATATTTGAAAAAGTGTCAAAAATATAAGCATCGAAATATAATTTAACATTGTCAAAATATAATTGTAATATGCTAATATTTTAAAATTTATTACTAAAATTATGATTAAGCATTTTTTTAATATTAGGGGCCTGATTTTGAAAATGAAGACAGGAGGCACTAAATATTTGAGAAGGCATGGGGACCTATAGAAACCTAAGGACTTATGAAATAGGATATAAAAGTACAGGGACCTATTAAAAAGAAAAATTTAAAGAGACTTAATAAAACAAAATGTGAGAGCATAAGAATCTAAAAGTGTACTTTGCCTAAAATAATCACCCATGCGTCATCCTCCTTTAATCAAGTTTGAATTTTCAACATCTCTCTCCCTCTCTCCCATTTTCCCATGTTTCACCTCTGAAATTCAACTCCAATTGTAGTAAATTTCGAGCACAAAAAAATATTAAATAAAATAAAATCTGAATATATATATATATATATATACACAGATATATAAAAACGATACTGCACCAATTAAGTTCAGAGGTATGCAATATATCATGAAGTAGCTCTGAAAGATATATAAACACATAAGCATGAAACAACGTATGCCTAATCATAAACAACTCTCTTTATATATATATATATATATATTTTGATCGATCACCTTCAGTGCTTCACCTCTTGTTTAAGCACTTGTTGTCATGCATCATCCCCACCAGCTACAGGTGCAGGTGCAGGTTGAGGTTTTTGAAGAAGGTAGATAAACGGCACGAGGAAGAGAGCAGCGGGAAGGCAGCATACCCAGAAAAAGGCAACGGGCAGAAATGATCCGACAAGGAAACACAGCAAACACAAGATGAGAGTGATTCCCAGGAGTTGAATATATATGATCTGAAATAAAATCCCATTCCAGATGACTGCGCAGCCAATCATCAAACCGAGAACTAGGAAATAATGAGGTTGATGAGTATCTGGAAAATTAGGGGAGAAAAACAGACCCTGTGTTGCAGCGGTGGCGACGACTGTGAAGGTAAGCTTTCCGAGTTCAAGGGTTTGCAAGTTCTGCATGATGGGGTGTGAATCGATGTTAGCTAGGTAGGAGATTAGAATGCCGGCCATGGAACTGAACATCGACGCAAAATATTTAACCCATTTACCAGCTTTCTCGTTCGCCATTACAGATATTAATGGGGTTATGTTTCAGGTTCAACACAAAATCTCTGAGCAATTGTAGTAGGCTGCGTTGTTGAATTTCATAGCATAATATTGGACGCAGCGCAGCAAGAAAACTAGAATAGCAATTATCTTGTTTTCAATTTGTCATAATAATAATATGTAATTTAATTTAGTTATCAGGGTATTTTAGTCTTTTCCCTCTAACTTTAGTTCCCCTTCTTCTATCTTGGATTGTATTTACTTGGCGGCTCATTTTACTATTATCCCTTTGTAAGCTTTGTGCAAAACTCTTATGTTCAATACAATTTAATTTTAACTTTGTTCTTCAACAATACTGACTTGCTTATCTACCTTTAATTTCATTTAGTTTAACACAATTCACACGCAGAGAAAGCGGTTGCGAAGGCGACAATAGACTTTAATTTGCCTCCAATTATATATGTCGAAGAAAGCGACAATAGACTCTGCCTTCGATTTATAGAGAATTTGTGCAGAGGTAGAGAGGGACGAAAAGGAAAGGAAAATTATGTTGAGTGTTGACCATTAGTGGTATGGTCGTCAATTCATATGGGTAATATTAGTCATCTGATAAACCTACCAATTAATGATATCATAAATTCATAATTAAATTCCTTAGACAACCTCCCTAGCCACCAAATTCATAATATAATATTAGTCTTTTGACAATTCACCACAATATAACAACGGATAAGTGATAGCGACAAATAAATGGAATTAAAAATGGAGTGATCCTCTGTGCCACTCGCTAAAAGTGCTTACAAATGGAGAGGGGATCCTACAATTGAAAAATGACGCTCTCAAATTGAGAGAGCATTACACTATAAATTTACATGAACTTTATATTTTCAATTTTCATCCTTATGTAATTTATTTTCTATCCTTTTCTCTTAAGAGTACTCTCCTGTCCACAAGGTGTATGGGCCTGACCCATCCCCCAATAAGGCCCAATAACCCAGAAAAAAATTGTCCCATTTCAGGCGCGTGGACCTCGTGCCAGAAATTACTTTTTTTATTTTTTATTATTTATTTATTTTATTTATTTACTTTTTATTTTATTTTCCATTTTTTTTATGTTTCCCCCAAAATTGTATACCCTAAAATACAATTAGTGAACTTGAAAATTGAAATGAATTAATTATTTTTAAAAAATAAATATAAATATATATCCTAAAATTAATTTAATGAACCCTAAAATTAAAGTGAATGATTTTTTTTTTAAGTTCAGCGACTCGCGCAATACACTCTCCCGATGCTAACACATGGGCTTGGGCATTGCGCTCGAAAATTAATTTAATTTTTCAAAATAAATATAAATATTAATTTGAAAAAAAAATATAATTTTGAAATAAATATATACCCTAAATGGAATTAGTAAACCTAAAATAAAAGTGAACGAATTTAATATTTTTTGAAATAAACATAACCCCTAATTGAGATTAATAAACCTAAAAAACATGAACTCTAAAAAAACACAACAAAAACTCCTAAAAATCCTAAAAAAATCCTAAAAAACCCCTAAAATACTAAAAAAACCCTAAAAAACTACAAATCCTAAAAAAAGCTAACCCCCACCCCCTTAAACTTTAAACATTAATTGAAATGGAAAAAATCATAATTTGAACTACATGAACTCATATAAGATAAGTAGCCGACCAGTTACTTATTTTTTAATGATACAAATGATACTTTTTGAATTTTAAATGATACTTTTTAGTATAAAGCTAAGATTGATACTGATTTTTACCATTTTTTGCGGGTCAACACTGGTCAATACGGGTTGACCACTCGTTGCTCCCGACCCGTCTGATGGATGTATGGGCGTGGGGTGATGTCTAGGAGTTTTGATGTTTCTCTTATATTTTTATTAATTTTAACCCCATTTATAGTTGTATTTTCATTTTTATTTTTTTTGCCCAAAATAATATTTTGACCACAATTGTACTCATTTGACAAAAATAAGGTAAAATTGACAGTTTTAAAAGAACTTGTTAAAATGCCCGAAATTTACAAATGTTTTTTTTTTTTAGCAAAACGGTTATCAATAATATTAAGCGAGCAAACATTCAGCCACCGGAATGTGTGGCAAAATAACATCCGGCAAAATCTCGGTAAAAACAGAAAAAGAATGATTATTAAAAGCTAGCATAGTTAAGGGCTCAAACCTTCCTGGCATGCTATACCTCCAGAGCATCTCCAATCATTTTTTTTTCCTTTTCTACTTGTATTCTAAAGAAAAATGTAGTGTGGTAGTAAAAATATCTTCAATCATCAACTCTACATTTTACTCTACAATGGAATATTCCACTTTTATGTTTTCTAATATTGATTTTTTTATCAAATTATTGTGTAGCATATATATTTTTTAAATATATTTACGTTTAATATTTAATATTATTTAATAATAAAAAAAATAAAATAATTTAAATTAATTTACAAAACTATATTTTATTTGAACATAAAACCAACGTTTACTGATATAAAAATTAGCAAAATGATTTTTCACCAAAATTATCGGGTCATTTTTATTAAAATGTTCAAGCGTTGTGAATTAAAATGTTAATATTAAACGATGGATTATTTCTATTAGAATATACAAACGTTAGGCATTAAATTGTAATTATTAAAACATAAAATTATTTTTGTTAAATCCATCAGACGTTGGGAATTAAAACTATTACTTTTAATCAAGATGTTCTTCAAAATAGTTCATTCTCATTATTTTTTTTAAATGGTTAGTTTGTATTTTTAAAAAGTAAATTAATACAGTATATTTGTATTATTTAAATAGTGTTCTATATAATAATTATAAAATAATAATGTAGGGTCCAACCGCACCAAAATAGTACAAAATTAATAGTATAGAATTGAAATAAAATGGTGTGAAAAATGCACAAATTTGGTATCTTGATGCAATATTGGAGTTCAGCCTTATGACTGAGTAATCAAATGTACGGGAGCTTAACTAAACGAATCCTCGAGCGAAGGAAAAATCAGAGTAGGGAAAAATCACATGATCTCTACTCTCGAGCTAAGTGTACGAGCTCACACGTTATGAAAAGCAAAGTAATAAATAAACAGGAAAAATAAATGAAGAAGAAAATATGAAGGCAGAGGTACTCTCGGGATTGATTTATTCGAGTATTTAGCACTAATAATTATAAAGAATATCTATTTGCGGTGTCAAATTTCACTAGGACCATCTTTAATGCATCCTAAACCCTCTCTCGACATATTTAAGTTGTAGGATACACACTAGGTACACCGTCTCCGATCGAATCATACACATGTACTTACCAAAAGCTCCTAAAATTTCTAGCCCTCACACTAAGTCTCAATTATCTCGAATTTATTGACAAATGTGTCTTGTGCATAAGGTTCGTCTATTGAGACTCATTCCTCGATTTATGAATCAATAAATAAAATCATGTCAATTAGTGATCAATTAACCAACACATATACACAGCATAAGCACTAGAAATGAAATAGGGTCATAAATAATCAATAGAAATAGAAGTGTATAAATACCCAAATAATCTCAATCCCAAAATACAAAATAATCTAGTCTAACACAATATAATGCAAGGACTAAATCCTCTCAAAAAGAAAATAAAGATAAAAACAAGAAAAGAAATTTGATACAACCCGAAAGTTGGGTCTCGACTCCTCTCTTGCTTCATCTCGTCTCTTTTTTGCTCCATCTTCAAGCTCTAGCTCCTTATTCACCCTAGCTAGGTGGAAATCCTAGCTAGGGTGTGAGTTTGATGTTTGGCTAGGGTTTTTAGGTGTAGGACGAGAGGGATTTGTATTTTTGTGGAATTGGGTGTGTGGTATGGTGTGTTCTATGGGTTGTATTAGGGTTTCTCTTTCAATTTTTGTCAATGGGGGGTTTTATATATAGTGGGGGAATAAATGAAATTAAAGAAAATTAAAAATGGGTGAAAAAGGATAAGAAAATTGGGAAAAAACATGCATGGGATGCGACCACCCACAGAAGTCGCGCCAGATGACTCGCGCCAACGGGCACGACTGGTGTGGTCGCGTTGAATGCTCGCGTCTGAAAACGTGCAAAAACGGACTCTGGGTCACTCGCGCCACAGGGGTCGTGCCAAAAATGAAGACAAAGCAGCCTCTGAATCGAAGCGTCACTCGCGCCACACTCGGGTCGCGCTTACGGGCACGAACGCGATGGTCGCGCCTTCGCCGCTATTCCGACACCTTTCACGATTTTACTTAGTTCTTCCTCGTTTCTTGTCAGATTGAAGTGATTTAACTTGCAGCGTGCTCCTAATTCGATCATCTATCTTTCTATGACATTTATTCCCTCAAAATTTCATTAATTCCACTCTTCATTTCTGTAAAACTCAAACAAAAACAAAACCTCCAAACCGGGAGGTTAATAAGCAAAAAATGGATGAAAACACACATTTAAGTAATCAAAAGGCATAATGTCAAGCTCAATAAATGGTGCAAAAACCGAACTTATCAATACTCGATTGTCTAATTTTTTTTATATTTAATGTGTACATATACATATGATATAAATAAAGATCATATAATGGGCCATCCAATTTTTTTAAAATTGTTTAACCGATCAAACCAATAACTCGTTAAATTGACCGGATCAATGTTCGATCTTGATTTAAAAACATTGGCCTGTTGTACCTCATTTTTAAGACTTTCGATTACGATTCTAAAACTCCAGGCTTTGGAAATGCATCCATTTCTTTGCAATGACATGATTGCCAATTGAACTCGGACCGGAGTGGAACAAAGGTCACTCTTCAATCTTCATTGAAAATATAATATAATAATCTAATTAATTAAAAGATCCATCGGTTACAGTTTCTAGACAAGGTATCCAACACCCCCCTCAGTCTACCAAATAAAACAATGTACCAAACAGATATGTGAAGTAATCTAGTATATTTATCTTCTCTTTTCTCCAATGGTGGCTTGCTTCTCTATTCTTGGATTAATTTAACCATTTTCATAATATGATATAGTGTCCTCTTTTATGTCGATGGTAACTCACAGTTGCTATAAAGTGCGCACTGGGTAAACTCCGTTCTGTATAATAGCCTGCAAACAACACAGGAGAGATAAATCACACTTGCCCCTGTGTAAAAGCCTGCAAACCACACATGAGAGGTAACCATACTTGGAAAATCAGGTATAATAGCAAACCACCTTTGTAATAACCTGCAAATCACATATGAGAGGTAAACCATACTTGGAAAACCAGGTGTGATAGCAAACCACACAAGAGAACACTTGGAAAATCAGGTGTAATAGCCTGCAAACCACGCGGGAAAGATAAACCACACTTGAAAAATCATGTGTAATAGTAAACCACACAGAAATCAGGTGTAATAGCAAACGACACAGGAGAACAATAGATGTAATAGTCTGCAAACTATATAAGAGAGGTAAACCACATTTCCATACATGAGACATTTGCAAAACCAGGCTGCAATGCAAACCAACAATTTGAAAACCAGACTGCAAACCACATAGGAGAGGAGAGGTAAACCACGCTTGAAAAATCAAGCGTAATAGCAAATCAGTGTGACAGACTCACATCTAGTAGTATTGGTAGTGAGATTCGAACTTGAGACCTTTAACCTTAAGATAACACCACTCTATCACTGATCATTCCAAAGTTTTAACCTTTGACCTCTTGCTATCTACCTATTCTTATTCAAATTTAATGTAATGCCCCAATTTCACTTTTAATAGAAAAAGTGCACGTCGCTCATGCTTGTCATTAATAAAATCATTTATTTAAATATACAGCGGAAGTTTCAAAATAAAATAAAATAAATATTCTCATTTAATCGTGCTTGACCATTTGATTACCATCATCACATACTGTCCGCTCACACATCGCTCGAACTCTTGTCTGAAAGGAAATAAAAGATTGGGGTGAGTTCTTTTAAACTCAGTGGAAGTGACCGTTATCCAAACTATTAATATAACAGGGAAGCATGTGAAAAGACTTGATTCATGTAACCTGTACTTTTGCATTAGCCCTTAGGCTCGGTACTTTATAGTTTAAAGAACCCCGTACTTTATAGTCCATAAAACTTTGTACTTTATAGTCTAAAAGACTCTGTACTTTATAGTCCATAAAACTATATACTTTATGGTCTAGAAGACTCTGTATTGAAATTTCAATAACTCATGTACGAACATATAGAGAGGATAACCATACAATTTTCAACATAAAATCCCACCTTGACTCGTCTTGAATAAAGAATTAACTAGATCCACGCGTGACGCCTCGAGAAGAACTCAAAGACAAGGGAGAAACTCAAAAATACTTAGAGGTGAGCTTTCAATATTTGGTGTCATTTTCATGAATGTGAGCCCCTCTATTTATAGTAGAAATTGAAGATTAATCATGGAAAGTTTGAAATTTGAATTGATTTTCTTTCCAAAAGTCGATATATTTGGATAAGGAAATTAGGTTTAGGGTTTGGTGTAATGGGCTCAACTAAAGGGCTTACAAATTGGGCTTAGAAAAATAAAATAATTATTATGACATTGACCCAAAATAAAAATATACATAAAATATAACTTTAATTATTTTCATGAAAATACAATAATTGTAATGCATTTATGAACATGCTCCATATACATTAAAATTTATTCTAGATGTGATTTATATGATTTAAACAATTAATAGTATGCTTTAAATAATATTTTAAAAAAGAAACAATTAAATAAATAAAATAGCGGGGCATCTATACATATATTAAAGTAAAATCGTAGGGGTAAAATTATAAATAATAAATATTAGCAACGAAACGTACATAATAAAATTGACGCCATAAAATAAATTAACTGACTACCTAGCGCAGTTGGTAGAGGAAAGCTATAGCTTTCACTTTCAAGTGCCAGCTTGAGGTCCTGGGGGTTGGTATGTTGTAAGTTCTTTTCTTCATTTTATTGTTCTTTTGTGTATTTTTGCATATTAGTTGTTTTGTGATTTTTTTTTCTCTCTCCAACCTATTACACATACTTTATTCATCATAATATTTATTTTCATTTAATTTTTTTCCCTCAATTTATCATCATATTTTTTTACATTTAAGGCAATTGTTTGTGTTCATATTTTAGTTGTTTTGTGGTCTTTTTTTTGTCCTAAATTTTTTCACTCATTTTATATATATGTATATAGCATTTAAGACAATTTTGTGTTCTTTGAAGAAGATGGAAGGAGATATTTTCATTATTCTTAGATTCAGTTGGACAAATATAGTAATGTATGCATATTAATTGGCAATGTTAATTACATGGTGCTATAATTGATGCTTGCATTATGATATTTACATAAATTTCTAATTAGTTTCTATTTGTTTTTTTGACATTTTATTTTTATTTATTATTTTCAATTTTTAATTTTTTAAAATTACTTTTATTCATGATAGGACATGCGGTTTAACAATTTGATTTATGAATTTATCATAATAAGTTGTGGAAGTTCAATTTCTAACTTTTATATATATATAGGGGTGGGTTCAAATAGGAACCAATCTCCCCGTGAGAACCTAGGAACCAATCTAACATGAGAGATTTATATTGCTGACATCAAGAGATTATGTTGCTAACATGAGGTAAACTCATATTGCTACCTTGACGAGATCATAATATTAGCAACATATTGCTAAGATGTTAGAGATTATACACACTGCTAATATGTGACTAATAATTTGCTAATATGTTTGGTTCCTAGGTTCTCACGGGGGGATTTGGTTCCTATTTGATCCTTTCCCTATATATATGTATATATACTTGGGGCAAACTTGAGTGAGACCGTCTCATACATGAGACGGGTCAATACTCATATGCGGGGATCATTATTTATGGGTGAAGTATCATTAACTCACATGTATCATTATTTATGGGTGAAGTATCATTAACTCACATGTATTGATCCGTCTCATGTATGAGACTGTCTCATACAAGTTTTTGTCTATATACTTATATTTATTCTAATTTTAATTATAATGCTCTGAATTCATATATTATTCGGTTGCACTAATTTGTGTAAATTGTAAAAAGTTTCTTAAGATGTGAATGTTCCAATTTATTTGAATTATCTTATGACCATGCTTTGTAAAATTTGGTAATTTATATTGTGATCGATTAAGTGTAAAACTTTGTGGGCAAATAAACTATGTGCAATCATAACATTTTCTTGTGTAAATTTTCATTTTCGCCCAATTAATTACATAAATTTTACCATTTTTATTGTCCGTTAAAATTATATAAACATTCATTTCTAATTAATCAAAATATAAACTATAAAGGCCCATCCAAACCACAATTGTATAAAAAATGTGCATTGCATGGTTAAGTCTAATGGATTTTATGGATATTTTCATATATTTGGTAATTAGATTAAATTTTTCGAAATAATTTTTGACTCTACAACTACAAATCACATGAGATAAATTAATTTATTTTGCACCATTTTTTATAGCATCCTTATTATTGATTCCAAGGTGATATTGAATTGTTTGTTTGTTTAGATAATTATGATAATTATTGTTATATATATGAAAATAAAGTTCAATTTTTTAATCCATTAATTTTTTTTATATGTTTGTTTCACACACCTACGTGTGTATTGCAAACATATATTTAATCATGATTGATTTTTCCTTTTATCTTTTAATCATGATAAAATAAAATAATATCGAGTATCGCGCCATTTAAAAAAAAAACCGAGGCATTACAATTAAATCAAATCAAATCAAATCAAATCAAAACTTAAATGATAAAACCTAAATATGTCACTAAAATCTTTCTTGAACGGTATCACCAACGTCCAACAATATCCAACCACATATATTTAATTATTTCATGCATTTATTGCCATCGATCAGATTTTCCAGTTCTCTGCCCGACGGGAACACTTACTTATTTGCTTCCATTAGCGACCAATTTTCATAATGCAACTTTATGGTTTTATTTTATCTCCATCCCAATTATATAATCTCATTTATACTCACATACAGATTAAAAATATTTATGAAAATAAGATACGAAAGTTAAATTTTTAATATTACTCTTATTTAAGATTTATAACTTAAAAAAAATAATAATTTTTTTTTAATTTTCAAGACCTAATAAGTGTATTTGTACATTACTATGAAAACAGTACTCACTCCATCGGTCCATCCCAATAAGATAGGTTGATTAAGATTTTCACAAAGACTAAAAAAAATAAATTTGAGAAAGACAATTAATCAAAAACTGCCTAATATACGTCTATTTATTTCTTCGACATTGAATTGAAGTTTAATATAAACACATTAAATAGAGGTATATATTAGTAAATTAGTTACATATATATAGATATTAACTAGCTAGTCTACATATTGGACATTCAAGAAAGGAAAACAAGCTTAATTGGGACTGAAGGAGTACTATTTATAATAATGAGACTATAATTGAGACATTCCAAAATAATAAAAAAAAATATACTCCCTTCGTTTTTTAATAAGTGTCATTCTAACATTTTAATTTTGTTAAAAAAGTGTCATTCTACAAATTCGAGACAGAAAATTCACATTTTTCACACATTTTTCTCATTTAATGCATTCAAATAATTATATTTAACTCATTTAATATATTCACATACTTGTATATTAGGTAATTCAATGAATTTATTAAACTGTGTGGATTCATACAATTTAATAGGACACGGAAGGAATATGATTGAGATGGGCGGAGTAACAACCTGTTACAGGGGACCCACGTGGGGTAATAAATGCTACTTGAAATTTCAGAATTTCTATATTGAAAAATTAGTTGCAGACTTGCAATAAGTATTTGTTTTCCAGTGGAATGAGTGTTGTGTGGTCTACCGTGACCTTTATGAATTTAAAGCACCAATTAAGAGTGGCCTGCAGTGCAGTTATTAGTTTATCAATAATTAATTAATACCATGTAAGTTGATAGGAAATTTTCCTTCACCATGGTCCATGGATTGGCCCATATGTAGAGTATACACCGAGTTTTGTAGTTACTACTATCACATCAGCCTGAAACTAATAATTAAATAATTTTAAAATAGGGAGTTTCTGTTTGCACCCCCCATATTTACTCTTTGCACCCAAAAAAAAAATAATAATAATAATTTTGAAGTTATTTAAATGCCCTTTGTTCAAAAAGAAAAAATTAAGTGTAGTTCGAAAATGAAATTTGGAACTCATCGTGTTTGTTCGAAATTTTATTTTCGAACATACATAGTTTCTAAAATAAGTCACGTTCGGAAATTAATTTTCGAACACACCATGTTTGTTCGAAAATTGATTTTCGAACAAACATACATGGCATGTTCGAAAAATAATTTCCGAATGGACTCCATAAATTTTTTTTAAGTACCGTTCGAACACAAGACTTCGAATATATCCATTATGCTCGAACAAAAGACTTCGAACATATTCAGAATGTTCGAATACACAACTTCGAACGGAACGTGATTTTTTTTTATGCTTTTAATTTTCAGATTTTATGTTTTTTTTAAGTAAGGGCATTATAGTCAATTTTAGGGGTGCAAAGAGTAAAAAAGGGGGTGCATGGAGAAACTATGGTGCAAAGAGTAAATATGAGGGTACAAACAGAAACTCCCTTTAAAACCTCTATAGCCCGGTTTGTTTTAAACCTTAAATCTTTCTTTACTTCTTTCAAAGACACAGTAAATTAAAACTCCTAACATAAATGGTAAAAACCTCTATAGCCCGGTTTGTTTTAAACCTTAAATCTTTCTTTACTTCTTTCAAAGGCACAGTAAATTAAAACTCCTAACATAAATGGTAAAAATGAGGAAAGAAATAGTGTACAAATTAAAGTAGTTCCAACATAATTGGTAATTAAAATGAGGAAATAAACAGAGTTTACAAAGTGGAATCCAGAACTCCAACTCCGGCGACGACGGTGGAATGGGTTCGTCGAATGTCGTCATAAACAATGACGACGTCACATTGAACTTGAATGAGACACTGTTGCGTCGTCGATTCTCGCTCTTGGTTTCGACTTTTTTTTTAATATAATGTTTTTCAATTTAATCATTTACACTATTTTGTTTGTCTTTTTTTCCCTTTTTTGTTACAAAAGAATGATCTTTTTAGTTTCCTACAAAGAGTAACATATGAATAAATTTTCTCAATAAAAAAGTTGTGGCTTTGCTTCTATTTCTTCACGCATAAAATGATGACTGGTGAGTTGATTTTTGTAACAAGTAAGAATTGGAAATGTAGAAATTTGAGGTGAAAACTATAGTTTTCTCCTAAACTTTTTTATTCAAAATTTCAAATCATTTATGCATTTAGAGTGAGAACTCTATGTATGTTGTTCGAGTTTTTTTTATTTTGAATTGAGAGATAACCCTCAAAAGCAAATTTGGAATTTTTTTTTATCATGATTCTACACAGTTTTTCATCGGAGGTTTTTCTTTGCTGGTTGGGAAAGATGAAGGTAGGATATGAAATTAAATGAGGCTATGAGGTCAAAACAGAACATTTAAATAATAATTTAAATTATTTAATTTTGGGGGTTATAATGAGTAAAATGAGGGATGTATTTAGAATTACCCCATATATTTTTATATCACTTTTATGCTGGCCTCGTGAATGAGGAGTGCAAGAGGCGCTGATGCACAGGCTTGGAGGGCCCATTTTTTATTTTTCTATATAAAATCCATCAGTCCATTTTTTAAATTTTAAATAAAATAAATCCATGTCCCTCATCAATTAGGAGAATCAGAGACTTTAAAAAAAACATGAAAAAAAAAAAAAGAATTACATTGTCGAACTCAAATCCCTCTTAAAATTTTCAACGCACTCACCTACACATCCTTCTTTAGTCTTCAATTCCACGTTGTTCCAATCTTTTAATTACTTTTAATTTATATATTTTAATTAATTGTTGACTTGTTGATTCTTGAATTCAGTTTTTATATTTTTAATTAATTGTTGACTTGTTGATTCTTGAATTCAGTTTTTATATTTTTAATTAATTGTTGACTTGCTTTTAGTTTTTTAATTATGCTTCCTAAAACTAGAAAGTATGATCCTAGATATGAAGAACATATGAAAAAGAATTACAAATTTATGCTGAAAATCAAAATATTACTGCTAAAATATGATTATTGGTGAGAAAAGATTACTGTTGAAAATTGAAAATGCTACAAGAAAAACTCAGATTAGCAATGATAGACATTGAAATTAATATTTTGGAGAAAATAGAATATGAAGACTTGGTTGACGAATTTGTTTCCAAGAGTGCCAACGGATATCACTTGTTAAGTAGAAGGTTGATATTAGTTTGATGTTATATTGAGATGTTATTAACAATAAAGTTGTAATATGTTAATGATTTGAAATTTATCACTAAAATTAAAAATTGATTTTTTTTTTTAAATATGAGGTCCGATTTTTATAATTAGCACAACATCCAGTAACTATTTAAGATGGCCCTACTTTTATGTATTATACATGTAAATATCACTTGAAAATATTAGTGTATTTATATTTTAGAAAACTCGGAACACATTTATGCAGAGCATTGATCTCATTACAAACGAGATCACGTAAGATTATTTCTCAAATCTAAACAAAAAATATAAAAAAAAAAACAGAAAAAAAAGAGGATTATTTCTGAAATCTGAATTAACTAATGCTTTTGAAAGAAGAAAAAAAGAAACTCAAGTATTCTTCCCAGTCTTTATAAAGTGTCTTATAGCAGGTACAACAGCAAGGGGATTCTCAACATGAACAGCATGTCCTGCACTCGGAATTTCGACAATTGGACTTCTGTTTTCATGCCCGATTCTTTCGTGCATCTCACGAGCTATTGCCTTGAACTTGCCATCCTTTTCTCCCACGACCAGCTGCAGTGGCACCTTGCACTGCTTCAGATCTTCCCACAGCGATCTATAATGTGAACGAAGAAGAAGACAACGATCGATTTCTTAGTCTTATGTAAGGAATGAGATAAGTAAGAGGTTGCAGACATAATGCAGTAATCAAGATTATAAAAACTTACGGTTGCCTTCCAATGCTTAAATCAGATAGAGCTTTGCCAAGAGTGTGCAAGTCTTCATGCTTCAAACGATTGGTCACTATCTGCTTGAAGTGTGGGTGGCTTCTTAAGCTGTTCGATGGAAAAAATTGGTAGCAACGCGTTCATAGAAATTCATCAAGTAATATGAAAAACACCAAAGCACGAAAGATAAAGTAACGAGTCATTACCTAGTCCAGAGTTCTTCAGCATACCAGGTTTCTAAAAAGAATTCTAAGCCGTTTGAGACGAGTGTGCTAGCTCTGAAGTCATCTTTAGCTTTACGGATAGTTCTTGCATCGTTATCTATCAATCCCGGGCTTCCAGAGATTATTACAGCTCGTTCGACCTTTTATGCCACGTAGATAGATAACAGTGAGCAACATAAGGAAATTAATCAGATTTGCACTCAGTAAAAAAGCTTCGAGCATATGTTGGTGTACCTTTTCGCTGCGTTTTAGGGCTGTGTATAAAGAGATCCTAGCTCCCATTGAGTATCCAACGAGTGTCACCTTTCCGGGAGTAAGTTTATTCAACACCTTGCATAAGACATCAGCCATTACATCAATTGATAGATTTGGCCGCTCTGAAAGATTGTAACCGTGATATTGCAATTTCGAACCACCATGACCAGGAAGGTCGATTGCAATGCATCTGGTGGAGCTCGAGATGGCCTTCATGATTGGGATCCAATCTCCACCGGTTCCAAGAAATCCGTGAAGAAACACAACTGCACTACCCTGTATTGATTGTAGGATGTAAGAAAATGAATCCAGAAAACTTAGCAGATGCCTCATTCCATCAAGTGATCAGAGTTGAACTGTTAAAACAATTTGTTTTTGCATATGGAAAATAATATCATTAAATTTGGTACTCACATCATTGCTTTCCCCAGTCTCGAGCACATTTATGGAAAAGGAGGCATCCTCTGTATCAACTGCTATTTGGTATTCCTTCACTTCTTCCTGAACAGAGGTTCTAATAACTGCTTCAGGATTTAGTCGGCATTTCTGGAGGAACTGACCTGCATCAACAGCATCTGCCCCTACGGAGCCATGCTGTGGATTGTAATGGATATTTAGAGGCTCAACCGTCACTTCTTCCTTAAACCATCTGTAGGTTCCGAAACCATGTGCTATCGATGGTTGTGGTTCCTTGTTCATCAAACTTTGCATCTCAGTGTTCTGCACATCCAAGTAGTGAGCGAATTGGATGTAGGCAGACAAACCGAGTGGACTTTCAAATGCAGCACTAATAACAGTCATCTTTCCGTGCTGCTGAGCCCATCGTGCAACCATTGCAGCATTTTCAAAACCTCCAATAACACTTGGTTTGATAACCTAAGTTCATATTTAGATGAAAACAAATCAGTAACATGACCTCAAACGAATTCCAAAAATCAATGTAAAGCCTCCATAAATTGAGCAGTTCTTCAGACTCTGAGTTTGGTAATATTGTAAATCTTATCCCACTTTAATTGGCAAACATTTCCTTATCAGTCATCTGACCGTATACAAATGAGATCTTTTTCCTTGATATATGGCAGATATAAACTGAATCGAATTAAGATTTCGATAAAATACTACTACTTACAACAGCAGCTACTCCTGAGTGGCTGTATTTCTGAAGGAACTGAAGAGGATTCTCCCTGACAGAGTTGATGGTTTCATCCAAAGCCACTGGTAAGCCAGTTTCTTCACAAAATTTCACTATATCATCTTCATTATTAACAGGTTCCTGAAACCCCATAAAGTGAAAAGAAAAATAGTTACTAAAAAACGGTAGAACTCAATGAAATGTATGTATTTGCTCCTGCAAACAAATCGAGAATGTACGAAAATTGTCCCAAACAGTTTGTGGGGATCTTGGTTGAAAGCATTTGCAGTTCATGAGAAAAAGAATGTCATATCATACCTCAATATACTGCAAGCAGCAATCTTTGACAGAGTGAGCAAATTTTACAGCTGCATCATAAGTCCATTTTCTGTTTGCATCTACACGTAGTACAATATTTTTCCCCACCTTCCTTCTCACCTCTTGTATTGCAGCGATATCTTCATCAGGATCTTCCCGGCGTCCCACCTATGACAAATAAATTTGAAAGCTGATAAGTTCACTGTAGCAACAGATGTTACTGAAAAGGACATTTTGAGATGCTCAATATTTGAGGACACTTACTTTAATTTTGATGGCAGTAAATCCCTCTGCGACAAGAGTAGATGCAACAAATGCCGTGTCCATGGGACTTCCATATGAGTCAATAAGAGCACAGATTTGAACCGAAGACGAGCTCTTGGAAACTTCTCCTGCTGATGGATGAAGTATATTCAATAAGCTGCTACCATGTCTACTTGCAATTGCACTGAGGATGGCCATCTCTAATCCGCATCGGACACTGGGGAATATTGAATCTGGCTGTAGTATATTGGGCACATTAAAGCAATTGAAATAATAAGGTTAAGATGATATACCAAGAGCGAATCAAGATAACTACTCATAATATATTAATTTAAGCTCTAAGCATTAAATAACGGTTTTAAGAAGCCTACCGGAATTCCTAAACTGTTCCATATCCAAGAAGAGAATGAACCCTTCAATAAAGGAAGGTTGTTACTGATTGTTTTCCCTTCTATGGAATGAATAATAAACTGAAGTTGCTCTTCCACATCAAGCAGGTTTTCTTTGTGGATTTCAAGGGGTGCAACCTGTTCAAGCATTAATGAGAATCATGATTAGTACTAATACACACACACACACACTCTCTCTCAGAGAAAGACATGCAGAGAGAGAGAGAGAGAGAGAGAGAGAGAGAGAGATGAAATGCCAGATTTTCAATGAGTCAAGAGGGAAATTTATAAAAACAACAAATTTCATTATCATGCACAATTTTGTCAATGTCAATGCCAAGCTTCTAAAGAACAAGAGAGATACAGAAGTACATTAAATTTGAAATGGATAAGATAATGTGTGTGCCGATATATCACGTACGTGGAGCTGCTTGAAAGAGAGATGAATTTAAAATCAGTTAACTAACCTCACCAAATCCAACACTACCATCATCAAGAGACAGACTTATGACAAAACCTTCTCTATAGGGTAAGGTGTTGCTAGAATTGCCAGAAGCTGAAGTAGGTGGGGCATTTAGCTGGACCCTGCAATAAGTAAGAATATTAAATTAAACATATTGGAGGTTTTCTATTTTGCTGCATCTGATCTTTCTAATTTCTGTCCAGCAGCTTACCGGTATAGCGAGTAATCCATCTTATTGATTTTGTAATCTGTGGGGCCTTGCGATGTGGAGTCTTCAATTGAAAGCTTCGAGAGGACATTTAAAGCATGATCTGAGGCTTGGCGAGTAAAATTCCTCAAGTTACTGAGAAGAAGCTTAAATGTGTCAGTGTATGGGGAACAAGTAATGATTTGTTCATTTGGGAAATGGGTTTTTGGAAATCAAACAAACCTATGAAATGCAACATTGGTGTCGATTTGACTTTCGACTTCCACTATGCAATCAACATCTTCTCTCTGAGACGTGAACAAAGCATGCTGCAACTCCGTTTTTGTTTGAACTAGGACATGCTTCACACTGCACAGAATATCTTTCATAAATCAAGTGGTTGAATTCAAACTCAGATCTAAGTTCATGATCTTTAAAATCTTGGATGTAAAAGAAGATTATATTCTCACCCGTGTGCCGAACATAGATCATGTATTGAAACATTGTGAGAGGTGTAGAAAAACTGATCAAGTATACTTTGGTCTATCGTACTTGCAACTGGGAGTTGACTGAAGATTGCACCACCGCGGTTGTTTATCACAACTATGACCATTGGCTTGCGGGAGGACCTTTCAGAAGAAGAGGAATCTGTTAATGAAGGTAGCTAAAAAATATGTTCACATAGGGACATGAACAGTTTCATCAAGGAACTTGAAAGACGAAAAATCAACTCCTCGAATATTTGTAAATGTAGCATACACTAACTGGGGGAGGGTTAGTTCAACAAATGAATAATGCAATGACAAAAAAAAATAAAAAAATACAGGCAAACATGTGTCTGTGAATAAATAAATAAAACACTTCTTATCTGAAATCTACTGATGAAGTGAAAACTACTTAGATGGTTTAGAGACAGCAAGTAATGATTGTCATTTATTCTTTTACTGTAGCTACTATTTCATCACTCCTTTGACAATCCAAGATCTAGAAGGACTAATCAAGCAAAGGAACATGATACCAGAAAAGAAGAAAACACCATGAAGATTAAACACTAGAAGGGAAACCAAAATGGGAGAGAATTTTTTCTTATTAGGATAAATGGAATAAAATTCTAATTGCAGATAATGACTAGAACCTTGACTTGAAAATTAAACTAAATGGAACTATGAATTGCTGTATCTCTGTATACACATGTGTCTCTACTCTGCCCCGGAAATGTGCTTCTAGATGTGCAGTTAGATATATTTAAGACACATTATGTTGTGAAGCAGAACAGAGGTAGTTAGGCAACAAATTCAAGTCCTAAAGAAGAACGAAGATAAAAGAAGCAAGACAGCCAGAAAAAGTCTACCGTTGTTTCAGTAGAGACAGTCCATTGGTATCGTGCAGAAAAGAAACATCTCCAATCACAAGAAGCACCTGAGATCACAAAGAATTACAATACAATCCATTTGACTATCTACTGTTAAACTTTCTATTGCTGAAAAGGAAGGTACTCAGGAGTTCAAAGAAAATTAACTCTGGTTGTCATGTGCAGTAGGGAAAATTATAAATCTGCATCGGAAAGTTATCCTACAGGTAGTTGTTAGGCCAAACTTCATCTTAGAGTTATAATATGATCAAATCATTGTCGTGCTTTATGTCCATGTTTGATGCTATATTAACATTTTGAGACAAATACACAAAAAATTTGTATTTCCAGAGGAAGTGCCCAGAAGTGAATGCTTTAGTACTTACTCGTTTGTTGCAGCCAACAGCAAATCCAACAGCAGAGCTAATCAAACCATCAATACCACTAGCACCTCTATTTCCAGTAACCTGGACCCAGTGGCATGGTAAACCAGCGCTTAACATCATGGAAGCACGATGGGTGCATTGCACCCAATTGCTCCCATACATGTCTGCATCACGTACAGGCATGCTGTTTCCAATAAATAGAGCAGATCCACAACGAATTGTTTCAAATATCTTTCGTGCAACATAAGGTTCAGTCAATGATTGTTCAGAACTAATAAATGAGGATGTCTCCCAGGCAGCCTATAAAAAAGCAAGGAGAATGTTAATAATACGCGTTGCAGAGAGAGTGGACAATTATCTGCAAGTTATTTCTTCTACTTATGAGTTATATGCAAAATTTAAACACATCATGGAGTTTGAAGCAGGATTTTCAAAGTACTAGCATACCATTTTGTCCAGTCCTTGTATGAATTCCTTCCATATCTTCCTTTCATCTGGTGTGCAACATTTAATCACACTATCACTGAATTGAGAGATGGAACTTTGGATCCTGTGTGTAATGATATGAGAAGGATCGTGACGACCCGGATGGTCATCAACTAGAATGTACGGGCAAGGACAACACTGCTCTATCATCTGAAAAATGCGTCTTCCAGTAATCCGGCTTCCAATCTGTTATTTAACAAAGACAAGAAATAAGGACATCAACAGCATCCAACAAAATGGATTGTGTTATATCAATTCATAGAAAAACTATATGCTTGAAAATATGTAGTGATCATAAGTCAAAGAAGTTGGAGTTTGTTTACAACAACTATTTGCTAATTTTTTTTCTAATATGCCAAAATGTATTAGAGCTTTATAGGTTGTTCAGGAAAAAAAATGCATATATTTTTCATAATTCTTCTCAAACTGGATTTTGCTGTGTACAGACCACACAGCACGATGAAGCATTTCACAACTTACGTTCACTATATTTCATCAATTTATCATGTCATCAGATCCTGAAGCTTTCACTTTCATCAAACTATTGAAGTAAGAAATTGAATGTACCTGTACTATAACATCAGCCTTCATCCAAGCTCTGACAGAATCTGAGAGTAACAGTTGATCAAGATGATCAATGAACAATATATCCTTACTGTCGAGAAAGGATGACAGGTACTTCCTCAAACGTAATCCTGATTGGACATCGAGTACAACTGGCCACAACAAGTGTTTAGCCAGCATAAGAGCTCCCCACATGTCATCTTCTTTGTGAATAGAACCAAACACTAAAATCCCATTCTTTGCCCCTTGAATCAGTTTGAGAACTTCATTCATATGTAAGGACGTGTTACTGCATGATAAGGATTTTTCTGGTGGAATATATCTGGTGAATGGTTCAGCATTTGACATCCAAAAGTCTAATCCTCTCACACAGTTACGATTCCAATTCTTTGGACTATTTGCCAATGGTTCTCGGAAAGGACAGTTGATATGTATAGGACCATTTGGTGAAGATGTTGCTTTAACTACTGCAGAGTCGATTGTGGTAAGAACCAGTTTTGCGGAAATCTCATCAGTAGGAGGAGGAAGACTGAAAAATTGCCTCACAAAAGTTCCAAAATGATTGACCTAAAAGACAAATTGGTAATGATATATGGCAATGAGACACTATTGGCAATCATGCTGAGTAATTTGCAGAGTTATTTCTTAAGGTTGACTTGCAGAACATGCGAAAATTAGCAATTTCCTCAAATATGAACAGCATCAAGGACAGAGAGTTATAAAAATGGAAATTACATACACTCAAATAAATCATAGCTCCACAACTAGAAGATATTTGTCTTAGTATGAACTAGTAAAAGTAATTAACTACAGTATGCAGATCTGTATTGCTTTAGCTTGGTATAACAAAGAAAAAGTGCACACATATACTTTCTATCGATCTAGAAAATAAAGAGAACACATTCAAAAGACAGACTCTTATACCTGATTGATTGCTTGGTTTGCTCCAACATCTACCAGCTCAATAGGTCGGTCTGCTGAAAGTACCAGCATGGGTACAAAACTTTGACTGGCCTCCACAACCTGTATATCCAGGTGCAGTAAGACTTACAGTAAAAGAGCCAGATGAAGGAAAGAAACAGCAAAAATGTCACTAATTAATCTAAAAATGTCAGAAGTATCGGCCTAGACATCTACCAAAGATAAGACATATATGAAATACGAAAGAAACTGCAGTTACGGAACTGGAAAACTCACAGCAGGAAAAAGATTTGAGACTGCAGTGCCCGATGATGTTATGATGACCGCTGGTTTCTGGGATCCTTTGGCATAACCAAGAGCATGAAATGCAAGGGACCGTTCATCAATGCATGCAATGCAAGTTGTGAGAGGGTGACTAGCAGCAGCGATCGTCAGGGGAGATGACCTTGATCCAGGAGCTATACAAAAATACTAGATGACAAATAAATCAGAAACGTAAAAAACCTACTACTAGCCAGGAGCAAAAATTCAGCTAGTATGTCTCACCGTCAAACCAAGTCTGGTGCATTCTTCAACCATAAGAGATGCCCACAAAGCATTAATGTTAGGAGAATCTTGGGAGAAATAGTTGACTTTATTGGTCGCATCTCCCGGGTGCTGGAAACGAGAAGAAAATGATTCCAGAAACAGAAAGTAAAGATAAATTTTTCAATGAGAATGTATTAGACATGAAGTAATATTACCAGAAGTAAGCAACCAGTAAAACTATCTAAAAAATCTCAAACAGAGTAAAGCATTTTAGTTTTTTTAGTAATGTTGAATAGCAAAAGCATCAGCTGATTCATTAGGGTTCAAAGATTTGTAAAAGCCAAGCTTTGGTAAAGAAATTATAGAACACATTTCAATAATAGAAATGCTAAAATGGATTATTTAAGTAAATAAGAATGTTTTTGCCTGTGATCTAGCTCCATACCATATTATTTGCAATTGATAAAGTTGATGAAAGCCTGGCGAAGAACTGATTGCAGCATGATGAGGCATCTTCCTGCAAGAAATGAAATATTAGATTGTCACAATGTCACCTATTAGTTTTATTTCCAAATTAGCCTATTGGATTAACATAATTTATCATAAGATAATAAGTATCAGGTTAGAGAAGATACCAGTTCCAAAGTGCTGGCATCAAGTTTCTTCCCATCTAGTAAAAGCGAATTTACACGTACCTAACAAATGTTTTCATAGATGCACCATGCAAGCGGTCAATACTTAGAAACACTAAATCACCTTTCATAGTTAATAGCGGATCAAATTCACACACATCGGTCTGTAAATCAAATTGGATACTGAAAAGGACTGTATGAAATTACAAAAAATAAAAGTTACAAATTGCCTCAAAGTTTGAGGTTTTTTTTTTTAGCTATTAACCTAATGAAAAATGACCCTGATAGGATTTTATTTCCAACAGAAGTTCAGTTTCATCTTTACCATTTGCCTATGTTTCTCTGCATTATTGAACTTCAAAAGAGAAGAGCAAATTAGTTGGCTGCCATTTGCACAGGTCTGCCTGGCCTGAAAGAAGAAAATGAATGATAAATGAAGGGGAACAAAGATAAATATGAAAAAGTGTGTGCACCAAATATTAGCTAGCAGAGAGTGAAAAAAGCTGGGATAACAAGCAACATGCAAATGAAGTTGAAAATCAACAAATTACACAGCTTGTTAACAGCTAAATATTGACATGGGGAAAAAATTTAAATTATTTCCAAAATTGAGTCAATAGTTGTTTCAATAATAACACATACTGTGTCAAATCAGACTCAAAATGAAAACCAAGAAATGTAAAATGTCAAGGCCTTGCAGAGAGTTCAAAACCAAGTGCAATGAGATCCAAAAATGAACATCACGCAACCTCTTAACGCTCATCCTTTTGTCTTTAAAATCGAGGAAACATGGAAATACTTGTGACACAAGATTAAAAACTCCTCTGACATCTGATTATAAAAGAAATTGTGAACAGCAAATGTTGGAGGCTAAAGGCAACAATCTTGTATTACCTGGTCAAAACTGCTCTCAAATGTTTGAACAGCTTCACTAAAACTACACATTGAAGAGTCATCCCAAGCCAGAGTAGCAGACAAGAAAGAGATATCCTCAAATTCATCCAACTCAATCTGTTGAAAATGTAGCCTGATTATAGAACTACTATAAGTACAGAGGAC
Source organism: Perilla frutescens (assembly GCA_026008535.1). Classification (NCBI taxonomy): domain Eukaryota; kingdom Viridiplantae; phylum Streptophyta; class Magnoliopsida; order Lamiales; family Lamiaceae; genus Perilla; species Perilla frutescens. Next base: position 7,110,485 of record BRKX01000018.1, on the reverse strand, counting down.
AGACATAGCAACAATCTAATAATCCTACAATAAATATAAAAGGATTCACGAGTTCACGACTAAGTACAGCATTAAAATGCAAAGGAATGATATATTACCTGTGGGATGAAAAAGTGATAAGAACCAGTCTGATGCTCTATGGTAGACATCTTTGTATCAAGCTCGGTATCCAAGAATCCGTAAGCCTTTGAAGATGTTGATTCAGCTGGAAGATATCTGCATAAATATTTGTTAACATGTTACATCAAACATGCAGTGTTTAGCAAAAGAAACTGCAGGAGCCCTTATCACCTAACAGTTTAAATGAACACCACAAAGCTGCAAATAAAACTACTTAATGATCAAAGCAAAGAGAAAAAGCAAACAGTTACCTCAGCAAAGAACTGTTTTTTCCTGAAGCATGAGGAGAACACCCCTTGAAGCTGACAGCTGAACCTATACCAAAAACCCCTCTGGTTCTTCCTAGAGAAAGTGATTCATATGTTGAATTCTCCTTCTCACTGGAGATGAAGAGTAAAGGAAACACCTTCGATGACTCTGGTTGTGAGCAAAACCAGTTCAATGCTTTCGGACTTGGAGGCACTGCAAGCTATGCATAGAAAAGCATAAACCTCATATCGTTCTAGAAGGTGATGAAATTCTGCACAACAAAGAGAAAAGTGCTCGAATGTGGGCAAACACATTATCTATTTTATGGAATACCACTACATCACAAAATTACTTTGAAACAACAACTCCCCCACAATCGAGAAACATGCAAAATAATTCAAACATGTGACATCATCAACTATTAACTCCAAAATATTAATAAGAATCTACTCTACTACCTCAAAAAAGCTATAAAGTCTCATCACATTAAGAAATACTCTCATCATTTCTACATGGTAATCTCAACGAGCACGGGCATGGTAATAACCCCAAGGACCTCAATTTGCAAAAATATGAGAAAAAAAAAAGCTCAAAACTAATGATATTATTATCGACGAAAAGCGCTTGATCACTTCTCCAAAGAAGATGGCACAGAGAACATACACAAAAGATAGGTTGTGAGCAGAAAAAGAAAAAAAAACACTGATGATCATATGTCACCACAACACAATTCTCTTTCAGACAAATGTTCAAATAGTTAGACGACAATAGACAAATGAATCAAACTCAATCAAAAAGTGCAAAATTATTAACTTTGTAGTACCTGAAATCTATACATTCCGCTTGAACAAGGAGGAGGATTGGCCTTCAGCTCCTCCACAGCAGCCTTAATCACATCCAATCCTTGCTCTACACTCAAAACTGGCGGCAAATTACGCGAAATGCAAGTATTAACGAGCAATGCAGCATCTTTATCATCCAAGACTTTATCTTGGCCCATTGAGCTTCTCACAACCTACAAGATCATAAACGCAACAAAACAAATAAACAAAAAGAAAGACAACCCACAAAACTAGAATCAATAAAAAACAGAATTTCGAGCGTTTGAACCTTAGAAGTTGAATTTTGGCGGTTGTTGAAACGAATGAAACATGGGAACGCAGGTTTGAGAAAATGGGTGCGCTTGGTGATTGTGATTATGGTCTTCTGGTGAGCTTGGAGCTGCGGTGGAGGAAAATGGAGGGTAATTTGAGAATTCATGATTAAAGAATTCATTGTTAATGGACTTTGAATCAAGCAGAGGAGGGAGAGCTAAGCTGAGGCAAGGGAGCTGTTTAGAAGATGACATTTATATACACTGGCGTCAGTCATTTATTCATTTGTTTATTTTTTTTTTCTTAGTAATTTGTCAAATCTTAGTGATAGTGTGTTACTACTTACTATTGAATATTGATGATGCTGAAACAAGAAAGTTGGGGCTCTTTTACTTTTCTCTCGTATTCTCAATTTTTTTCTCATATTTAACGGCCACGATTTTTTTTAAAGAAAAATATAGTAATAAATAATATATATATATATATAATCATAAACTAATTAAAAAAGAAGAATGAGTTTCAAAACGTTATATTCACTGGTTTTGAGGGATTAGATCCACTATTACAAATTTAGTGTTACAATCCGTATTCCATATTCGAATTTACAAGTTCGATAATAGATATTACGAAAATAAAAATTAATTATAGTATAATTAACTTAATTGCATGGCAAAAACTTGCATGCATCATGATGCAAATAACACTATATGAGACGGGTCAGTCAAACCCGCGCATTGACCAGGTCAACCCATAAAAAAAATATATCCAAAGTCGGTACCAACAATTCTGTTAAAAGGTATCACAAAACATTCGAAAAGTATCATCTGTATCATTAAAAAGTAAGGGGTCTGCTGGTTATTTTACACTGGTTTATTTAGTTCAAATTGTGATTTTTTCCATTCAAATTAATGTTTAGAGCTTAGTAGTTTAGGGATTTTTTAGGGTTCATGTTTTTTAAAGGGTTCATGTTTTTTTAGGGGTTTTTTTTAAGGTTCATGGTTTTTTAGGGGTTTTTTTTAGGGTTTATTTTGTGTTTTTTAGAGTTTTTGGGAGATATTTTTAGGGGTTTATTTTGTGTTTTTTAGGGTTTTTTTGGGGTGTTTTTAGGGGTTTATTTTGTGTTTTTTAGGGTTTTTTGGGAGGGTTTTTTAGGGGTTTATTTTGTATTTTTAGGATTTATTAATTCTATTTAATACTCATTTCAAACAAATTAAATCAATTTATTTTAAATTTAGGGTTCACTAATATTTTTTTAGGGTATATCTTTTTTTGGAACAAATAAAAATAATAAAAAAGACAAAAAAAAAACGTACAAAACCCTGCCAGGAAAATGGGAAAAAAGAGAAAAAATCGGTCAGGAAAAAAAAAAAAAAAAAGACTGACGCGTGGGCGCCACGTGGTATGCCCGCGTGGGGCCACGTGCCCGCCTGAAATTGACTGAAATAAGGGCTGCTGCATGCAAGTGCAGCCTAGCTCATCACAATTTTGATGGGTGTAATTTCAAGATTTTGAAAGTCAATATATGTTCTTACATTTTGTCGGGTAGTTCTGAAAAAAAGTAATAGATTTTCTACATAATTAAATTAAATCCTATGGTAAGTTTATTATTCCTAGTATTTCTTAATTACTTTTGCCGTCTTTCAATTCTAAAGAGCTGTACAAGAATCTTAGTCGTAAGTTGAGCATAAAAGAATGCAATATTCTACAATTTTGACCGAATTTTTCTCAATCAATGAATCTGTGAGTAGTGCTAGCAAAAATAAAAATATATATAAAAAAAATTGTTGTAGTTAGATCCCGATTATTTATTTTGAAAATAGAAAAGAATTTATCAAGTTGTGTGATAATCTATGACCCGACTCAACTGCAATTTTCGCGTTTCTTTCTAGCGATCGGCCCCACAAGAAATTTGAAAATTAATTATCTGAAAAAAAAAATTAATCCTTAAAAAAAACAAAAGAAAATGAATAATAATATAGTGTTGGCGAATCAGATGTGATTATTTGTCGCGCACATCACTAATTTAAACATTAAAATAGTAAAATTAGGTAACCAAATTATATATGCATAATTAATATCATCTAAAATTAACGTTATACAGTGTTATAGTTTTGAAGATAATTAAAATTTAGGTTTATTTGAAATTACTACAGTGCTTGACTAATTGCACGGCGTGGATCATAATGGTGCCTACTAATAGTCTATAGTAATCCTAATTTTGAGTAATTTGTAATATAATAATAATAATAAAAGCCAAGATATTTTGTAATTACACCTTTAACTTTCCAATTATGTAGGCGCCCCTCACTAGGAGGATATCCTAAAATCTAAAATTTCCCACACAAGACTATTATTTAAATAATATTTTTTATGACTTACTTTTGTATTATTACCACATAACCCAAATGCAACACAAGAATTAAGAGACGAATCATTGCATAATCAGATAATCTGCAAGAGAGCAATTCAACTTAAAATTTTCAACAACTAAAGCCACACGTGGAAATTACATAGAAGATGACTATTGCCACTATTGCCTACTCATTGGTAACACATTCCCAACAAAAGTACTTCCTTCGTTTTGTTTGTTATTTTAGGTTTTTTTTTATCTCAAAATATTTGTTATTTTATATATTTTGACATCTTCTTTTTTAAATTTAACCTTACACATATATAGAGAGAGAACTTACTTTTTAAAAAAATATAAGTGAATATAATTTTATGTAAATAAAAGGAAGATATATATTAGTCCAAAACTTTAATTGTTAATTCTAGATTAAAATTCTAAAACAACAAACAAAACAAAACGGAGAAAGTATGTGATTATTAATTCAAAATTTATTTATTCGCGTGTGAAAGTATACAATTAATAGTTTTTTTTACTCACACACCCGACCTGCGGTATTGAGGAGATTCGAACTCGTGACATTTGGTCTCCAAGTAACCTCACTACAATTAATAGTTTTATAGATAGATACATTCGTTGAATATGTGATTATTACCCAATATATAATTTTTATTTTTTAGTATGTACTTAATTAGTATTTAATGTGAAATTTTGTTAGTTTTTCTATTTTGATCGGCATTTACTCATTACCAAATAAAATTCAAGTTTTGCTAAGTTGAATGCCTCAAATATTATTTTCAATGAAAGTGGTTACAAGATTCAACTTTTTTGACCAGTAAGGAAGATTGATTTATTTATTTTTTTACTGTGTGACTGTGTCTAAACTTCAAGTTCACATGAAGTATGTTTTCCAAGAAAATAGAATTCCATATAAAATTTTGAAATTTAAGTTTTTGTCAACTTTACAGTAGTACTTGGTTGATTATAAGTCGTTGTTGATTAAGTGTTTTATTTTACGATATAATTTAGTATATTCTTACTATTTGATATTTGCGTTGTAGGTCGTAAAATCCAATTCGAGTATTGGTTAATAAATTTGGAATTAATTACCTTGGCAACTTAGACAGTGACATATTATATATATAAATCAGGACCACAGAATTTGTTGAATGACTTAAAAATTATGATCCAAGTTTTGATCACGATCGATCATGACTGGAATATTTTAAAAAATATTCAAGGTCGGAGGCTCTTCTTCAGTCTTCAGTCTTCATGTAGCTTTAAAAAAATAAAAATAAAAATAAAAATAATTAACGTGTGTGTATTAATTGCATACGTAAAATATAATATTTTAAAATTAATTTGATTGGTTTAGCCCTAATTAAATTTTATTTACTCCATTAGAGTATAGATTAATTAATGATGAATTACTCAGTTCTTTTTTGGAAATAAACTGAAAGTTTTTTTTTTAACTCACACACTCGACCTGGTGATATTGAGGAGATTCGTGCCCGTAACCTTTGGTCTCCAAGTAACCTCATTCGACCACTAGATCATCCCCATCGGGACGGAAATAAATTGAGAATTGTTACTTAGAGTTTTATATTCGATTCAAATTCCATTTTGTGTTTCACCCCGTGTTTCCAATTAAATTTATAATTTTAGCAATATTTATTATAAAATAAAATTAATTATAATATAAATAACCACAATCAACATTTATCAATAAAAAATGAATTAAAAAATTATAAATTGCAGTTATGAAATAATCAACTATAATAATGAATTATTAGTTGAAAAAACTGAAAATTAAATATTAAAAAATATTTATAAACCCTAATTGGGTGGGATGAATCTTGGTAATCAATTATAAAATTAAACTAAAACACAAAATTGAAATTGAAGAAAAAAATACAATAAAAACTCATAATTTAAAAGTATAATACGGAGTGAAACTCAGAAAATGCAACAGGAAATCTCATATCCTTTTGATTCCATACTTCTATTGAGAATATAATTTACAAATAAATTTGTCAAATTTATTTGTTTCATTAATGAAAACTATTCATTTTGTAATTTTTTAAAGAAGTCATATAGCCGCTCCTGAGAGCGTTTTCTGCGTAAATTATGCTAGTGTGCAAGCTGCAAATTATAACTACATAAAGAAAATTACATATATGCGACGGATTGCAATTGCGATTTAGGAAGTGTTGGTTAATTCACACTCATCATTTATGGTCATGAATTTATTCATTTCATTGTTGAACCATTCAAGTGGTGTACATTTTTAAATGATATACATGCATGTAGGTACAATCTAATGCTTAAATTTACAAAAATAGCTAATGCATACATCATGCTACATATGATTAATTTCGATATAAGAAGCCGCCACGATTATTTATTTAATCTCTTTAATTAATTCAATTTGTAGACTAAAGCATGTCTCATACTAAGGTAGGTATGTAGCATGCCAGTGTTTCATTAATTATAACTTTTTAGGCTAATGAAGTTTCCAATTTCAACATATATTTACCTGACCTACCTATTTAAAAATTAATTAATCACTAAATGTTGATATATTTTATAATTAGGAATACTATATTATTATTGTGCGTAAGAGTACTTTAAATGAACCAAACTCCTCGTGAGTTATTCGGATTTCGATTTAATTAAAGTTTATTCGAACCCGTTTAGTAAAGCGCGCTAATTAAACGAGTCAAATTTGAGCTCGACGCTACTAGATTCGTTAGCTCGTGAATAAGCTCGTTAAATGAGAAAATTTGAAATATGAATTTATTAACTTGATTAGTAACGATTATAATAAGTTCCCAATAAAATGTATTTATTGTAAGAAATGAATCGATTTTAGCGAATATTGTATTTTTTTGTGAATAAAATAATTTGTTTTTAAAATAAACAATGAATATTTAGATTAAACAATGTTGATCGAGTATTAAACCGGCCATCTCTAACATCTGCAGTACTATAATCTGTACTATATATCCATCACTAAAATACCGTAAAATTTCTATTTCATCTCTATCAGTCTGTATTATAATTCTACATTAAAAGATAATATTTTATAATATTCCCTTTAGAATTTTTTTTATAATTGCTAAACATAATAATATATACAATTTCATTTAACCATTGATTAATGGCAAACTTATATCATTCATCGCTGGAGTTGCTCTTAATAACGAAGGCTGCTTGGACTACGGGATTTATAAGTAAGCTTTTACATCAAATCAGCCCAGAAATGTTTATTAGATATCGGAAAATTCGACCCCTCCGGCATGGGTATCGTGCCCGGTTTCAGAATTTTAATAAAAAAAATTAAAATATTTTTGTTAAAAATATTTTGGAGACATGTATGATAACATTAGTACATGTTAATTATGTTGATCATGATTTTTTTCTCCTCCTACTATGTAAATAGTTAACACTTTGTTTTTCAATGATATCATATAATAAAATACAATATTATCATTAACACAGTTGAAACCGAAAAAAATTAGGACCGGTATTATTTTGTGCGATATGATATATATTTTAGTGTAAATGGATACAACTATTCAAAATCCAAATAGTAAATGATTTTTAGCCAACTTTTTTAACTCATGCTTTTTTATTCGAACAATTTCACAATCTCTTAAATACCCTCAGTAAATAGTGGGCCCAGACAAGCCAGAACTTTTGACTCCTTTATTTCAAATTTGACTAGATCAATAAGTCCAAAAAATTCCCGTTTTCTCACAAGCAACAACAAAGGAAGCCGATGCCTTTCAAAGTTTTTCTCACGAGCAGCAGCAAAACTTATTCTCACGAGCAACAAATCCGTTTTTTCTCACGAGCTACAGAGTCAATACCCTTTCAAATTTTTTTCACGAAAACAACGCTGATCCCTTCCAATTTATTTCCACGAAAACTGTAATTATCACGAAGCCTCCATCTGAAAAATCTCATCGACGTTGAAGCCTCCGTCACGAGGACGAAGATATAGCCATGGAAAATCGCGATTCATGGGTTGCTGCTGATTTTCAACAGGTTAGAACACTAAATTCGATTTTTTTGTTGTTTTGAATATTTTAGATAATTCATGAAAATATATGTTGATCAATTTATGCATTTATATTGTGAATTTCATGAATATTTTAGATGATTTCATGAAAATATATATTGTTTTGAACATATGTCGAATTTGTTGAATTTAGATTCATGGATGAAATCTGTTGATTTTGGTGAATGTTGAATTTTATAGCAGAAATGAATGAAATTTATTCTCACGAAAACCAGTTATCGTGACAATATATACACACGAAAACCATTTCGTGGCTAAATATTATCACAAAAACTAGTTATCACGACTAAATATACTCACGAAATATGTTTTCGTGACTAAAAATTTAAACCCGAGTATTTTGACATGAAATTTTAAGTCTAAATGGATAAAAGTAGACAAAAGTAAATAGTAATTGGGAAAAAACAACAACTTTTAAAAATAGGTAGTTTGTTAGGCAATTTGTACTATATTAGACTTGGTCCCCACACCCAATGATTGACACATTGTACTTTTGGCAGACAATAAATGCACCTAAAAGCCGAAACCCTAATTCTAAAAATGAAACCCTAACAACCTCGATTATATTTAGTAGCATCGATTAATTCATAGCCTCGATTAATTTTCTAAGTTGAGCCTCGATTATGGTGATTTATGAAGAATTGATGATTTAAATAGCAATTCTTCTTAAATTGATGCTTCATCGATTAATTATGTATTAATCGATGCTTCCTCGATTAATATTTAATAAGCATAGATTAAGAAAAAACTCCTCGATTTCTTTTTTAACATTTGCTTCCTTGTGTATCCTAGATTAATCGATGCTTACTCGATTAACTATGAACGATTAATATCTAACCATTATTGATTAATATTATTAACCGTCGATCATGCAATTTTATCGAGACCTTCATTTAAAAGAATCGAGGCAATGTTCCCTACAATTAATCATGTTTTTTTAGTGAATGCATTTATTTCTTGTCTAAGGTAGGTACTGAGTTTCAATAAATAAAAAGAAAATGTTGTTGGCTTCATTAAATGAAAAGAAGGGAAAGGTAGGACCGAATTAATGAAAAGAAGAGGATGTTGTACCGAATTAAATACATTGATAGGTGAATTTTCTGAATAAATAGATGTAGAATCCGGAGCTCATTCACACTACAATACAAATCTCATTCACAAAAATCATACAAGTTTTTATTCACACTACACTACAAATCGACGAAGAATAGGAAAAGTTGGAGAAATTTTTTCGAGCAAGGTGCGAAAGAAAAGATTTTTCAGGAGAAAAAAATAGTGTTCGGAAATTTTCACCAATTTTCAAAGGTATGTTTTGTACTCCATTTTTTTGAACTTATTTTGCAAATATTTATTATTTTGATTATATATTGCATGTGTTGTTAGATTTACTTTGAAAATAGGTGACATTGAGTGATACGGCCTTTTTTTGGAATTGGTTGGTATTGTTTAATTTAGGTTAATTGTTGTTGGTTTTGAATTTAGTCGATGTTTATGTGATTTTGAGGGTTGTATAATGTTAAACTAAATATAATCGATGCTGTTATAGAAACGTTTAGGCTGTGAAAAATTATTCGATGCCTTCATTGATATAATCGATGCCGTAGAATATAATCGATTAGTGCCTTGATTGATTATTTGATCTTAATTGTGGTTTATTTGTTGTTAATTGTGGATTATTTGTTGTTAATCGATGACTAGCTTTCTATCGAGGAGCATAAAACACAATCGAGGAGCATAAAAACAATCGAGGCCTTCCTCGATTAAATTACATAAACGAAAACTAATAGAGGCCTTCCTCGATTAATTTGAAAAATAAAAACTAATCGATTAGTTAAAAAAATTAATCGAGTTACTAATCGATTAATTTTAGAAACAAAAACTAAATCGAGTCACTAATCGATTAATTAAAAAAAATTAATCGATTAGTAGTTTAATAAAAAACAAACTAATCGATTAATAGTTTAAAAAAAACTAATCGAGTAGTCCTTTAATTAAAAACAAACGAATCGATTAATAATTTTAATAAAAACTAATCGATTAGTACTTTAATTAAAAACAAACTTATCGATTAATAATTTGAAAAAAAAACTAAAGGATTAATAGTTTAATTAAAACTAATCAATTAGTAGTTTCATAAAAAAACAAACTAATCGATTAATAGTTTAAAAAAAACTAATCGAGTAGTCCTTTAATTAAAAATAAACTAATCGATTAAAAAAATTAATCGAGTTACTAATCGATTAATTTTAGAAACAAAAACTAAATCGAGTCACTAATCGATTAATTAAAAAAAATTAATCGATTAATAGTTTAATAAAAAATAAACTAATCGATTAATAGTTTAAAAAAAACTAATCGAGTAGTCCTTTAATTAAAAACAAACAAATCGATTAATTTTTTCAATAAAAACTAATCGATTAGTACTTTAATTAAAAGCAAACTAATCGATTAATAATTTGAAAAAAAACTAATCGATTAATAGAGGCTTGGGGTTTATAGGGTTTTAGGGTTTACGTTTAGGGTTTAGTGTTTTATAGGGTTTAGGGTTTAAGAGGGTTTAGGGTTAAATTGTGATCTCATGTAGCATTGTTTAAAAATTGTCCAGATGGTTAGACGCCGCATTATTGTACATCACAGTGGACGATGGGAGAGATCAGAATATGTAGATGGGGACGAACAACTCGTGACGATGTCATCCGATAAGCTGTGCTTTAGCTCACTGGTGAGGGAGGTTAACAAGTTGTTGCGGACTGATCCGAACAGGATCGAGTATGAATTATTTTACCTCACCAGCACCAATACTGGCAGACGGATCAGAGCATCTTTGCAAGATGATGGAGATTTGCTTGATTTGCTTCACGAGCAGACTACTGAGCTGGTCGTGTACGTGATTTCAAGACAGTTGGAAGGTTTTGGAGCCGGACCATCTACGAGGGATAACTATGTTCCCTACTTTTCACATGCAGAGACGCATGGTCCTACTGCAGAAGAAGAGGGAGAAAGAGAAGAAGAGGGAGAAGAAGAAGAACAAGAACAAAAACAAGAAGAGGTGAATGATAGAACGAGGTTGGTGGAGTCACTGTTGACAGAATTCAGTGGCTGGCTTCGTTCTTCTGCTGATCATACAGACAGATTGATGTGCTTGACGGGAGTCGTCCCACCATCTACCACTGGTGTTCCGTTTAGATCTGACGGGCCTTCGAGCAATTGGGTGGTTCTCCTTGCTGACTGGGACATTGCGGGCCCACTATCTTGGGATGAGGGACCAGCACCAGAAACAGATACACTGCACCAAGGAGCTATTTTTCGGACGAAGGATGATCTCGCCCTGGCGGTCGGTATCTATCACATGCAGAATCGAGTGGAGTATGCCGTGTATCGCTCGAATAGGTCACGATTGGGCTATGTTTGCAAGCATGGCGGTGATTGCCCGTTCAAGTGCTTTGCGATTGCTGATGGGCATATGTGGAGAATATACAAGTTCAACGGCACTCACACATGCCATCTTGATATGGGTCGAATTACTCCGTAACAGGTACCTGCACGAGTGCTCGGAAAATACTTTGCTCGTAGATTGGTGGACGAGCGGGTTGTTCTGAAGCCGAAGGAGATGATGACGGAGCTTGTGCGTGAGTTTGGCATCTACATCGACTACAGCTTCGCTCTGCGCACGAGGAACATTGCCATTCAGATGGTATATGGAGACTTTGACAAGTCCTGCGCACAGTTGCCCGCTTTCCTTCACACTCTGCAATTGATGAATCCGGGAACTGTAGTAGACATGGAGATCACGAGTGATGGTCGGTTCAAGCATTCATTCCTTGCTCTTGGTGCATGTGTCAATGCATTTCTCCAGTATGCTCGTCTAGTGCTTGTGATCGATGGGACCCACCTGAAGGGAAAGAACAAGGGGGTTCTCTTTGTTGCTGTGACGAAGGACGGCAACGAACAGGTCTTACCTGTTGCAGTTGGGCTCGGACCGATAGAGAATGATGAATCTTGGATATGGTTTCTGGCCCACGTGCACATGGCTCTGGGTGATATAGATGATCTTCTCATCGTTTCGAATCAGCATCAGAGCATTAAAAATGCTGTGGAGGCCGTTTTCCCAAGAGCGACGCACGGACTGTGCTACTACCATTTGAAGAATAAGATGACGAAGAGAGGGAAACACGTGACGACGCTGTTTCAGGAGGCTGCCTACGCATATCGGAGAGAGACCTTCCAGGAGAGTATGTCGATGTTGGAGCAGGTCTGTCCAAATGCATATCAGAAGCTGTGTAATATTGGCCCAGTGCATTGGGCTCGTTCACACTGTCCCGTACGGCGCTACGGGTTCATGACATCTAATGCGGCGGAGAGTCTCAATGCTCGTCTGTTGTGGGCGAGGAGGTTACCTGTTTGCTCATTGTTCGAGATGTTTAGATCAATTGTTGAGTAGTGGTTCGTCGAGCGAAGTGCGGCAGCAGTGGGCTCGAATCATGTGTTGACTGATGGCATCGCGCTTAAGCTTTCGGGTAACGTCAATAAGGGACGCTGCTATGCCGTGCGTCCCACTACATTAGCAACTTTATGGAAAGTCGAGGTTGGGAGGGAGGTCTACATGATCGATCTTCAGAACTGGACCTGTGACTGTTATGAGTTCGAGCTGGACTTGATCCCCTGCTCTCACGCGGCAGTGGTCATCTGGTACGACATTTAAATCTATATTTGTTCTTATTTTTGTACATGTACCTAATTGAGTGTGTTTATTTTCCCTTTCGCAGTTGTACCGGGACGGCAATATATGATTATGTGGACAGGTGTTACAAGGTGAAGAGCTTGGTCGGCATGTATAACTCGATCATCAGGGGTCTGCCTCATCCAGAACAATGGATTATGCCCAATGCGTTTGGATCACGAGTGGTTTTGGCGCCAGAGATCAGACGACGTGCTGGGCGTCCATCTACATCCAGAGCTCGAGCCCCGTTTGAGGCCTCATCCAGTGCACAGAGGCAGTTTTGCACTAGATGCCATGGACAGGGGCACAACAGGCGTGTATGCACATCCCATTTATCCATTGGCGGTGTTGCTCTGAATTCACCGCCCGAAGATGTTCCGCGGAGAAGGGCGCCGAAGAAGTGTGGAATTTGCGGTAGTACGGAGCATACGCGTCCTAGATGTCCTAAATTAACTTGTTTTTTGAACCCTTTTGTTGACGGGACAACACATTTTGTCACGAAAAACATTAATGAAGAAAAATATTTACATTGATCAAGTTCAAGTAAAAAAACAACACATAAGTCAATATTTAAATGTCAGCATCTACAAGCTAGGTCTCGTAATGTAAGTCAATGACTATACCCGAGCCCCTATAATCCTCCGATACGCATGTACTCACTCCTCCGACAATCCGGGCGAAAGTCCTGCACCCAAAAGTCGATCCACGTACATGCAGGCATATACTCCACAGCTCGTCTGGTCCGTCTGCACGAACTGGTCCGGTATAGTCTTGTCCAGGGTCATCGCAAAAGCACAACGGGGCGGCATCTGACGACCTTCCCAAAATCCGGCACATATGAGTAGGCGTGAAAGTAGGCGGAGTAGGGGCATCAACTCTCTATCCCGCCTCTCGTACTGGACGCGGTTGGTCGGATCGTCCATCTGAAACAGAAATGAGTCGTACAACTCTACGACCCAGTCAGCAAAGCGGATACGAACCACTACCCAGTGCTCCTCTGCGACGTCACATACCACAATCGCCTGCGACATAAGATCGGGATCATATCAAGATTAATGTCAGCAAATAATGTATGATAATATATCAATTTCTTGTGAAGCTCACTTACATAATCACGCCCCATCCATGGCACCTGATACCGCCCATCCCTGCCCTGGATCCGATGTAGCAGTCCCTCGGCAGGTCTCCATCGCTGGTAGTCATCGTCACCGTATGCACATGTGCACTCCGGGTCAAGAGGATGCAGTCTCTTCCATGCTGCAACGAGGGCCTCCTGCAAAAAATGAATTACGATTAAGCGTCTAGTAAGAAAAAAGACAAACTATTTTCAAATAAGTACTTGAACTCACATATAGACCAGTAGTAGCCACCGTCGTCGGACAATGGTTGTCCCTCTTAACTCGTCGAGCCATCGCGCTCAGAAAGTAGCTCATGTTAACATCCTTCAACTCAGTCCTCGGATCCTTAAGATGGTCAAATCATCCTTACCGCAAGCGATCGCCGTTGAAATGGAGCTGAACAACGGCATCCGGACCCAAGGATCTAAATCGTGGGTAGGTGACTTGGAGTGTGCTATCATCGATGTCATTCATGAGCTGATAGGTCGCGCTAAAACCACCATGGCGTGGAGCCGAAGTGCTAGTACCCTCCGGCTCCACAGTGGGCTGTGGAGCCTGATGACCAGCACTACAGTCGCTCGGCTCCGGGCTGTGGCGATCTCTATCCTGAGGCATGTGTGACCTCCGAGAGCGGCTACCCAGACCAGCTAATGCACGATCAATCGCCCGATCCACATAGTCCTGGACACGGGGCGCAATAGTCGTGTCAATAAGCTCCTGGACACGGGGCATCACTCGATCCACAATCCTCTGAATGAAACTCTCTGAGGGCTCCCCACTGCTTGGCGTGCGATCCCTCCTCGAACGCTTCATTCCCCAAGCTCGAGGAGGGCTCTCTGGATCGATCGAATCCGCCGTGTGCACTGGTGCATCCTCAGTGAGGGGCCGGGCTCCAGACTCAGTATGATCTGGCTCGTCCCTCAATGCCCGGCTAGTCGAGGGTCGACTGGTCGCCTGACGGCCCGTCTGTGGTGTCCGAGCAGCTCTGGTGCCTCGGGCTGATGGGGGGGGACAACCGCCTCTGCCGATGTGGAACAACAAGATGCCACATTTGCAAGCATCTTCTTCTTGTTCCCGGAATGAGCGGGAACATATCTCACGCTCTGAGCTCCAGGCTCCAACTGCAAGCTCATGTAATATGAAGTTGCCGTCTCCTAGGGAGATGGCACCGACGTAACCACACGTGACTGCATGGAATTAATAATAATATCATTAAGATGAATTAACAAATATAGATTGAAGATTCTAAATATATCAAGAAACATCAAAATGTACCACTCGCTGTAATAAGGTGGCTGGGTCGGTGGCAGGGAGTCTGAATATCCACCTCAAACATCGAGGCACAGTGAGCTATCCACTGTGCAGACCAACCTCAGTAGCCAACTCCGGTATCACCTCACAAGCCCATACCTGTAAAGTGAATTAATGGATTAGTTACGTATTCACTTGATTTAAACTAATTTAGAACAATTAAATTTAAACTAATTACCTGGAGTGCCCAGATCGGCCCGTAAAAATGATACTGTCCCGATCCTTTCTCACCCATAGCCTCTCGAGTCCTAGGGAGGAGGCCAATGTAGTGCATCAACGACTGGTAAGAATATGCACCCCATGGAAACGAGTTCCATCGCTCCACATCCTCCGCTAGCGCCCACACCCATGGATCCACGGCCCGGTGCTGATCTAGGCACAGAATCATCCGGTATACGAACAATATGTTCGCAACCTTCACATAATCCGCAGCGTCTCTGGCCATCCCCAAGGCGGAGAACCTGTCCTCCATCTGTTTGATTGTCGTACGCTTCCCTTCGAATAAACGGTGGTAGACCGATCTCCTCGGAACAATATGATCGCCATGAGGATCGAATGTCGAGCTGCCGAAGCGTAAACCTGACACCAAGGCGTACTCACTCGCACCGAACCGCAGCTGGGAACGATGAATGTGAAACCATGCCTCCAGCCCCACACGTGCACGATCCGGCGCGTGCACCTCGAACGTCATCAGCGCGTGTATGACCCTCTTCTGGACGTCACCACCTCTGTAGTCCAGAAAATATCCGAAACAGCCCGATCTGAATAGTCGGACGGCGTCACCACCAATCGCGACCAGTGTGTCTCTAATCGTGTCAATAACACCTGAGATGGCGTACACGACGACCGAGGGCGTCCGGCTCCGTAACGGCAGTCTAACCCAATCAATCTAACAATATTTTCAAAATTAAAACTAATAAAGTAAATTCTTTTAATATTTCATATAAATTGGAATTTCTTAAAATTTAATTTTAGGCTTTTTTAGTTTTTTTTTAATCATTAATCGATTATTTTTTTTAAATTATTAATCGATTAGTTTTAATTAAACTATTAATCGATTATTTTTTAAAAATTATTAATCGATTAGTTTGTTTTTAATTTAAGTACTAATCGATTAGTTTTTTTAAAACTATTAATCAATTAGTTTGTTTTTTATTAAAGTACTAATCGATTAGTTTTTTTAAAACTATTAATCGATTAGTTTGTTCTTAATTAAAGTACTAATCGATTAGTTTTTTTTTAAATTATTAATCGATTAGTTTGTTTTTAATTAAAGTACTAATCGATTAGTTTTTTTAAAAACTATTAATCGATTAGTTTGTTTTAATTAAAGTACTAATTGATTAGTTTTTTTTAAAACTATTAATCGATTAGTTTGTTTTAATTAAAGTACTAATTGATTAGTTTTTTTAAAACTATTAATCGATTAGTTTGTTTTTAATTAAACTACTAATCGATTAGTTTTTTTTTAAAATTATTAATCGATTATTTTTTTTAATTATTAATCGATTAGTTTTAATTAAACTATTAATCGATTAGTTTTTTTAATTAAACTACTGATCGATTAGTTTTTTTTTTAAATTATTAATCGATTACTTTTTTTTAATTATTGATAGATTAGTTTTAATTAAACTATTAATCGATTAGGTTTTTTTTTAAAAAAAACCTAATCGATTAGTTGGTTTTTAATTAAAGTACTAATAGATTAGTTTTTTTTTAAATATTAATTGATTAGTTTGTTTTTAATTAAAGTACTAATCGATTAGTTTTTTTTAAAAATATTAATCGATTAGTTTGTTTTTAATTAAAGTACTAATCGATTAGTTTTTTTTTAAAATTATTAATCGATTAGTTTGTTTTTAATTAGAGTACTAATCGATTAGTTTTTTTTAATTATTAATCGATTAGTTTTTTTTAATTAAACTATTAATCGATTAATTCCTCAATTGTTTTTTTTTACTTAATCGATTAATGCCACAATGAATTTTTTTATTAATCGATTAGTGCCTTGATTAATTTTTCTTAATTAATAAATTAGTGCCTCGATTAATTTTTTTAAATTAATCGATTAGTGACTCGATTTAGTTTTTGATTCTAAAATTAATCGATTAGTGACTCGATTAATTTTTTTAACTAATCGATTAGTTTTTATTTTTCAAATTAATCGAGGAAGGCCTCGAATAGTTTTTGTTTTTCTAATTTAATCGAGGAAGGCCTCGAATAGTTTTTGTTTTTCTAATTTAATCGAGGAAGGCCTCGATTATTATTAAAATAACCGAGGAAGGCCTCGATTAGTTTTTTATGCTCCTCGATTAATTTTAAGCTCCTCGATTAGTTTAATTAGATAATTATCGACTAGTCAAGATTAACAACAAATAATTCACAACTAACAACGAATAACCCACAATGAATATCAAATAATCAATCAATAGTTAATCTACCTAGCCTTGATTAATATCAAAATAAACATCCTAATTCTGAAAAAAACATTAAGTTAAATTATCCACCATTAAGTTGCAAAATCCATGATTATTTTCAAAATCCACGATCTATTTCAAAATCGACTATTATTTTCAAAATCCAACATTAATCAACCAACTAAAAATAAATTTTTAATACAAATCGAAGACATACATGTGCTGCTGAAGACGTCGCCGGCGATGATTCACGTCGTTGCTCCATTATCGGCCGATGATTCACTATGAGCAATCGGTCCGTTAGTTAGAGAGAGAGAGAGAGAGAGAGAGAGAGAGAGAGAGAACCTGGGTTGCTATCCTAATCACGTTTGAGATCGGCGGTATTCCGGCGTGCGTGCGATATTTCTTCCAAGTTTTGAGTTTTGTTTAATGGAGTATCTAGTAGAGAGAGAGAGAATAGGGTTTGGAAGAAGAACTGGGCGTTGGAACAATTTTAATTCAAATCTCTCTCCGTTAATAAATGGGCGGTTGGAGCAATTTATTTCGATTCAATTAATATTCTTATTTGGGCAGTTACTTTTTCAGAAAAAAGTACAATATTCTGTGTAAAAATTCAGATTTTGTGGGCCCATCCTCTGCGTGTTGTGTAAAGTAGTCAAGATTGTCGAAATAACTACAGTATTTTAAAAGCTGTCTTTTTTTCCTCTCTTTTATTTACTTTTGTCGAGAAATCCCACCAGCCCAAATTTTAAACCGTGAATATTTTTCTCACGAAATAATAATTCATGAGTATTATTACCACGACAAGAGGAAACCGTGAGTATATATTTTCACGAAATATGATTTCGTGAGTATTTATTCTTACGAATTATGTTGTCATGTATATAATAGTTTTGCTTGATAATTAATCATGCTTGTTTTTCTTATATGATAATCAATTCTTCTACTCATATACGTATCTATAGCATGAGTAATTAGATTTAATTTACTTATATTTGTTCATATTTATTTTATTTTTTCATTATTTATTGATATTTTTATTTATTGTTTTAAAAATAGCGTTCTTAGGTGTGGAGAAGATAGGCCTTACAAAACATCACTTTGCGGGATCAATTTATCTTCAAAATTCTTCACAACCTTCAACCTTCTCTTCCAAATTCTCTTTCAACTCATCTATCTAAAATTGGGGGCTATGTATTCAATGTTACCCTAGTTTTGAAACAAGGTTGGTATATATACTCCCATAATTCCGCCTATTAAAAGAAATTGAAAAAGAAAATAAAAAGTGCAAAATTCGAGTCGGAACAGGGGGGTGCGACACGGGCTTGGTCGCGCCCCGGTCGGGCCGCGCCGTGTGGCGCGACTGAGCTGGTCGCGCCGAGTGTCTCTGTTCCCGCGTCGCGCCACTAGCCGCCTTTCGGACCCTCTGGTTGGAAGCGCGGTCGCGCCGGTTTTGTGCCCGCGTCGCGCCTGGCTTAGGTCGCGCCAGTCTTGGCCTGAGTCGGGCCGCGCTGCGCTGCTTGCTTTCGAGGCCTCTGTGTTGACGCACACTCGCGCCTCTACTGTATCTGGGTCGCGCCGGCTTCGTACCTTTGAGTCCCGACCCGATCGATTTTTGCCCTGAAAGCGCACAACAATGTTTAAAAACACTTATTACACAATAAAATAAAAACACGACGCCAAGATAACAAAATAAAAGAGAAAGATACTAAGAACACACGGTCTATGCTCGGAAATACGGGCGAAAATCCCGTTTGTCAACTACTAAATATGGTCTTAATTAATACTTAGTAAATAATTCTTATGATTTCTAAGTAAATGATTTAAAATTTGTAATATATAGTAAGTTTATAATATTTTATATAATTTATATTAATTATAAAAACATGATTGATATATAATACTTAGTAAATATGCTATACATTTATAAATATCTAGTAAATTTATACTACCAAACACTTATAATTAATCTTATGTTATACTTAATGTATAGTAATTCTAAATATGTTCTTAATTAATACTTAGTAAATAATTCTTACGATTTCTAAGTAAATGATTTGAAATTTGTAATATATAGTGAGTTTATAATATTTTATACAATTTATATTAATTATAAAAACATGATTGATATATAATACTTAGTAAATATGTTATACATTTATAAATATCTAGTAAATTTACATTGTCAAACACTTATAATTAATCTTATGTTATACTTAATGTATAGGAATTTTAAATATATTCTTAATTAATATTTAGTAAATAATTCTTACGATTTCTAAGTATATGTTTTGTTTTATTGGAATTTAAATATCGTGGCATGGGAAGATTTATTTTATTTTGTTGAATTTTGATCGTTATTAGGGGTGTTTCATATATTTAATAAATATATGAGATATATTATAAGATAGTAGGATAAGGTATGTCGAAGTCGGTAAGGTATACCGACATATAAGGTATACCGATATTGATAAGGTATACCGGCGTCAGTAAGGTATACGGAAATAAAGGTACAGTAAGTGTATGCCATATTTTCATACCGAACTTAAGGTATATCGTTGGAAGGTATACGAATGTTAAGGTAAGGTAACGGTATGGATTTTCTGCATACCGTACAAGTAAGGTAAAGGTATGGTGAAAAAAGTAAGATATACCTTATCGTACCACCCTTAATCATTGCTCTCGGCTTCAGGATAGAACCCTCATCTAGGATTCTCTTCTTAAATAAATCAGCAATAACTCGAGAGGATAACTTTTGTGGCGCATTACGTATCAGGTCCAATCGACATGTATGATTATCCTCTAATTTAGTCACCATCCACAAGCCACCTTTAGCACTCGCCACTAATTTAAACGGGCAGGTCTTGTTTTGTTTCCAAATAACTGTTAGTCGACTTTTGTTGGATCGGGACACCGAATATTCCACTTGATGCTGCATATGCCACTTTCCCACAACAATTACCAAATCTCTCTTCTCCAAGAAAGTCTTTCCCACTGCTATTGCATCAATATCTGTCGGGGATGAGTCGTCCTGTACCAATGCTAGTGCATCGTCAACATGGGCCACATGAATAGATCAATGTCCCAAAGGAGGAAACTCTACATTCGGAGTTTCAACATCAGGAGTAACATCCTCAAATGAGAAGTTATGAG
The DNA here is from genome assembly GCA_026008535.1 of Perilla frutescens. Lineage (NCBI taxonomy): Eukaryota > Viridiplantae > Streptophyta > Magnoliopsida > Lamiales > Lamiaceae > Perilla > Perilla frutescens. Next base: position 7,089,872 of record BRKX01000018.1, on the reverse strand, counting down.
GTCCACCATGCTGGAGAATATTGACAAACTCATCGAGATGCCCTGGCTCGCGAATTCATTCACAAAATTCAGCAATTTGCTTACGCTGAACTTCACTCTCATAGTTCTCATCATCATCATCATCATCATCATCATCATCGTAAGACAAATCATCAACACTATCATCTCCAATTAGGTTGTCGTTATCATCATTTGACGGCATTACTATTGGAGTTTGCTGAATTGATTTTTCGGTAACGTATACAACCGGCTCATCTTGCTCCTGAACTAAACGAGCTAAATCAACATCCATTTTTAAGAGTCCTTTTAGTGTCCTCCCTGTCAATGACCTCGTCAAATAACTCAGTGTATAACTAACATTTGTTGGATATGTTTCCATAAAATCATGAATTTCTTCAACCAATTTATCACGAGATAAATTATCAAATGGGAGGTGCACGAGCTGATCTTCACCATCCACATACTCAGATTTCTCTCATCTACCTCTATGTTGGACAACAATACGTTGCCAAGCCATCTGCAAATCAAGAATAAACAGTAATCAAAGTAATTTAAAAAATAAATAATTTTGTGACAATATTATCACAGAAGCATAGAATTCATGATAATATTATCACGGTTCAGGTGATCTCGTGACAATATTGTCACGAATTCTATGATCTCGTGACAATATTGTCATGAAATGTGGCCTTCAATTTTTTTTAAAATATTGTCACGAAATGAAATAAATCGTGACAATATATTGTCACGAAATAATTTAATTCATGATAATAATTTTAAGAGCATATTATAGTCACGAGAAACGAAATTCATGATAATATTGTCACGAATTCATTAGATTTCGTGACAATATTGTCACGAAATACCTGAATATCCGAAAAATTATTTGACGATGGTAATCTTTACAAAACGTCCAAATCTTTAACTTCACGTTAATCTACCACAAAATATCCTAATCTACAACAATGTATGCATATACGATCATTAAAAATTACAAAAATAAACATCTTATAACTTGAATAACTATTAAACATATCTATTATGAAATTATCATAAATTATGGATAAATTGCTTAAAATTTTAAAAGAACTTTAAACCTGACTAATTCAAACAACTTGACGGTTATAAAAATTAAAAAACTCATCTCAAATTTCTTGGATATGTGCTCTTGTTTCTCTAACAATGAATTATCATGAGTTTTTCTTCAAAAATGGCGTGAGCTAGTTTTTCTTGGATGTGTTGTTGTTTCTTTGATTAAATGCATGCAACCACAATCCAACTACCCAAATTTAATTTGATTCCTAGATTTTTCATTTTTTTTTTTAAATTGCCACACATGCTTCTTTTAATAAATGAGAAAAGAAATGAGAATTGTTCAAATGAGACAAAAGAGGCATATAGGACTTTTACACCACTTTTTGAATAGAAAAGTATGACTTATCAATCTTGGCTAGAAAAATATTTTTTATTCTAACTTTGACTACTTTAATTTTTAACCCTATATTTTATTCTTGCTACATTAACGATATTAGAATTTTTTTTAAAGACGATTGCAAATCTGCTTTCCTAGAGAACTGGCCCAAATTTAGAGGTGGGTTGGGTTAGCCAGTCCATCAATGAAGCCCAAAGGTAAAAGAACTGAACGCGGTACTACAATATACTGTCTATTTTTAGTTTATTTAGTGTATTGTGTTTTGGAAAATATATGATTAATTTGAATTAACAGTAGTTAAAATTTAAGAAATCAATTTATACTATATATGAGGCAAAAAGATTTCAAAAGGAAGAACAAAGTCACCGTGCTGTCTACAAATTAATTTATAAATAGTTTAAATTATTTAGTCAGCAACTTTATATTTAACTACGTTAACCTGGGGTTTAAAATGAAATGATCATATTTAAACTTTTTCGTTGATTTTTATGACGTGGATAGCCAAGCTCTTGCTTTTTCCTCAACCGTATAGATCGTGACAAGGATACTTAATTAATTTTCCTTTTTGTCATTTTTGGTATGTATTACAACTTTTTCTGAGGATTAGTTTGATATTTAATAACTCGATTCAAATTTTAAGTTGTACTTCTACATATTTTACTTTGCATGTCACTATCAACTTTATAATTTTAATAATATTTATTATAAAATAAAAATTAATTATAATATAAATGACCTTAGTCAACCATAATAATAATGAATTATAATATTATTTTGTCAATCAAAAAATAAATTAAAAAATTATAAAATTTAATTATGAAATAATCAACCATAATAATAAATTATTAATTGAAAATAAAAATTAAATATTAAAAATCTTAATTGGGTGTGGTGAATCCTAATAAATAATTGTAAAATTAAACTAAATTATAAAAAAATGAAATTGAAAAAAAAAAGAAAAACTTGTAAATTGAAAATGCATCACGAAGTGAAACATAGAGAGTGCCATAGAAAATCTCATGTGATATTTACTTATTTAGAGACTCACATATAAATACTTTTAGTCCGTGATTTTTTTAGGATTGGCTGTTCAAATGTAAATTGTGTGGTTTTTTTTTTTCAATTCAAAGAATACCGGTATTCTCCAGCAATTTGCCTCATGCACGATCATATGTAGCGAACCAACACATATAATTAATAAGACTAGATTTGTGTGCACTATCAAACTCGTTGATCAGGTTAACAAGTTGACCGATCAATACAGAAAAATGCGTTGTTTTGACCGGTCAACATTATAATTAGTATTAACCGTAACACTAAAAGTATTACTAAAAACTCAAAAATAGTCTATGCTACCCTTGCGGGTAGTACCTAAGTGGCACAATACATCTAATGTGACACTTTTATGTGTCACAATAGATCTATTGTGATCTATTGTGACAAATAAAAGTGTCACATTAGATGTATTGTGCCACTTGGGTGTTACACGCAGGGATAGCATAGAATTTCCCCATCTGCAGTGACGGATCCAAGGGGGGCTGGGGAGGGCTCCAGCCCCCATAACCGGAAAATTACTAGCAAATAGATAGGGTGGTGGTGGTTTCGGACTATGGTCAGCCCCCGCGGGCAGCGACCATCGGATTCGGATGGGGAAGAAGTAGCCTGGAAGGTCCGACACTGTTGGAGTGAGGAGGGAAGGAGGAGAAAAGAAAGAATGATTGTTTGCAAAAACTTGTAGCTTCCAGCGAGAATGGTTATTTGGAGAAGAAGACTGGCGAGAATGGTTGTTGTGGAGAAGAAGATGTAGCAGAGGAGAGAGATTGAAGAAAGAGAGAAATTTGTTTAATATAGTTTAATCCCTTTTTATTCTTTTGATGAATTAGTTTAAATATTTAATAAATACATCTCTGAAAAGTCAATATTTTCTATTTGGTTTTAGTTTGAAATAACCGATTATTTAGACATTTAGGGGGGTGTATTCAATTAGGATTTTGATTGATTTTGTTGGACTTTAAAATGTTCATGGATTTTTATGGATTTTATAAATCCATAGACTCCACATGGAGTCTCCCAACTCCAGGCAGAGTCTGGCGGATTTGTTTATGGATTTTGAATGAATTTTGGATTATTTCAACGGATTTGAAATCATTTTTTCAGCGCTCGATGGAATACAGCGATCGGTGGACCCGGTAAAAAATGGAACCCAGCGACCGCTGGAAGACAGCGGCCGCTGGGAGGAGAGGCGGAGCTAACCCAGCGATCGCTGGTCCGAGCAGCCGCTGGAGTGCCGGCCTTGCTCCCAGCGACCGCTAGCACCCAGCGGTCGCTAGAGTGCCATCATCGGTAAAGCTTGCAGCCGCTGGGGTCGGGTGACGGCTGGGGTGTCCGATTTCAACTCCTCACCGATCGTTGGGACACAACGCTCATCGGATTTTCCAAATCCATCGAAATCTCGTGTCCAGAGGTCGGATTTTATCCTTTGTAATTTTCACGTCAAATCCAGTTGAAATCCAATGAAGTCAATGACTTTTTAAAGTCCATGGATTTTTGAATACCTCAGGATTTTAAAGGACTTTTAAAAGTCTGGATTGAATACCTCCGGATTTTAAAGGACTTTTAAAAGTCTGGATTGAATACACTCGGATTTTAAAAGTCCATTAAAATCCATCCAAATCTCAAACGAATACACTCCCCTTAATAGAAATCAGTTTTAAAGTTATGAACTTTTAAATAGATTATTTTAAATATATTTTATTTATTATTTAAATTATGATCAATTAATTATACAGACTTCTAATTATTTCAAGATAATGTTTTTAAATCAAGGTTAAGGAGATATTTTTTACACACATATGTCCGATTCATTGAGTATTTATGTTAACATCAACTTGTATTTAATTGAAAATTTAATATTGTTTTATTTTTCTGAAAAAATGATGTTTAACTTTAAGACATTTTAAAGAATTCATTTGTAAAATGAACGTCAACCGCCCTCTTCGTCTCTGCTTGAGATTTCATATTACACTCTCTGTGTTATACACCGTGTTACACTTTCAAATTATGTATTTTTTTATATTTTTTTCTTCAATTATATTTTTTTTGTGATTTAGTTTAATTTTAAGAGAGTTTATAGGGTTCATCCCACCCAATTATGGTTTATAATTTTTTTGTGTATTAAATTTTTAATTTTCAATTGAAAATTCATTAATATGGTTGATTAATTCAAAATTAAAATTTATAACTTTTTTAATTCATTTTTTATTGATAAATGTTAACTATTATTATTTATATTAGAACAAATTTTTATTTTATAATATATATTATTAAAATCATAAATTTTTATAGTAAAACATACAGTGAAACACATAGGAGTGTAATATGAAATTTGAACCCCTTCTCCTCTGATTATCTTTAAATTGTCAATCGCGTGCATTGTTGATGTGTTACAGTTAGTCCCCCTTAATTTTTTTTTTCTGGTTCCGCCACTGCCCATCTGTATCTTAAAAAGTATCGGTTAGAAAAAAAATTCCATCAAAATCAGTATCAACCATAATACTAAAAAGTATCACTCAAAATTTAAAAATTATATCACCCGTATCGTAAAAGTATCACCTGTGCTCACCCGCGTTGACCGTCTGATATAACACTATATGCAACTAGTGTAGGGAAGTTTTTGCATGCCAATTAATAAATACAAATATGAATTATATTTCAAATTAGATATGAGTCATTCACACTTGGTTTTCAAATGTGATTTACCTCTTATGTGAGGTTTAATTCGCAGCCTATTGCAAATTAAAGAGTTTTTCTTATTCAGGACTCACTTTTGAGTAGTATCTCCAGGCATAAGACTCATAACACAATGTGGATGTACTAATTGGGCGCCAAGGGTGTAATTGTACGTAATTATATTGTATAACTCAATCCAATATTGAATCACCAGCATGGATCGATATATCGTTTTATTCTCGTTGCTCACCCACAACATTAATCATAGCAAGCAAACACACACACACACACATAGAACGTAATTAACTATATATATATATATATATATATATATATATATATATATATAATCATCAAGCAAACGCGATAGCGACTGATATGATGAGTAGCGCAAAGGGTGCTACGGTTATCGCCACGAGGGGCGGGAGGCGTGAGGCCACCGCGATGATAATCGCGAGTGCAGTTGCAACAGCGCCGATCTTGGCCATGGCGACTGATAAATCTGGGCGGTTCCGACGCAGCGACATAGCTGCGAAGGTGAAGCAGAGGCCAAGGATAATAGATATCACGACAGAGTAGAGCGTCCAAGGAGAAGTGGGGGTAGTAGTAGTAGTTAACGTGATAGTGACGACTGAGCCAATAGCCTGCGCGCCCAGCCCTATAGTTGTATCAACGATTATCGTCGTCGACTCCCTATTTATTTGATCGCCATCGCCGCCCCCGATTTCTATTCGCACTTCATCGGAGATGGTCTGCAAAGAATCAGACATGGCGCCTGCATTGAAAGAATATTCAAAGACTGTAAAGAGTGGGCAGGTTTAGTTGTAGGGTGACTTATAGCAAGTTCGAACCCTAATTTTTTTTTTTTTGTAGAGCGATTTTTGCAAGAGGGGATTTTTTTTTTCGGATTTTCTCAATGCAATTGTCATTTGATGCTGCTAATTGTCGTGAGTTTAAGTACATATATAAAAAATCGTCGTATTTCGACTAATTAAATCATATATAGTGAAATCCGAGGAACATAATGGAGACGAAGTTAATTACATTTGGAAAAGAAAAAAAAAAGTGACGTTGATCGATCATGTGCAACTAACTATTTCTTGTACTTGGAGAAGTAACTTTGTGTTTTCATCGATCGCCTCCTTAATTTCTGTACTAAGAGGCGTTTATTTTTAGGAGATCGACAACTTCCCTACTTTCGATCCATATCCTAATTAATACTATCTCCATTATTTCTGAATATGTGTTATTTTAATATTTTAATTTTGTTTAAAAAAAATGTCATTTTACAAATTCGAGACATAAAATTCATATTATTTTCATATTTATTATCATTTAATGCATTCAAACATCTATATTTAATCCATTTAATGTTATCACACAATGGTGTATTTGGTAATTTGATTAATTTATTAATTTGCGTGCATTTATTCAAAATGACATTTAAATAGAACGGAGCAAGTATAATATAATTATAATTAAGTTGATATCATCTTCAGAAAATTATATTTATAGTATAATTAAGTACCTACGTTTATATAACCACGACCTATGATAAATCAATTAATTAATTAATTAAATCAGTATATATAAATTTCATATTTTTAACGGAGTCAAATATTTCATTGACTAAGAAGCTATACATAATCATGACTATAACATGGAGACATCTATGTCCTGATGGAGATGATCTAATGGTTAAGGTTGCTTCGAATCTCCTCAATACTATCAGATCGGATGTGCGAGTAAAAAAATAACTTGGAGAAATCTTTAACTTGGGCGTATATATATAATTCATTCCATTAATTGCTAGCCGCTTCAATAATTACTTTTCTTTTATTTATCTTTCAATTTTGTACACATTCTAACTGCTGGCCGGAATCTTCTATCTGTTTCATTAATTATTTTTCTTTTATTATATTTCAATTTTGTGTTTTATTTTATAATACACTATTATTAATGCACATTTGTATGCATGATGTAACAAAAAAAATAATCTCTTCTCCTTGAAACTTTTTTTATGACAAGGTAAATCCTACTCTTATGCAATATGACTGCAAATCACATAAAAGAAGTAAATCACATCTGAAAAATTAAGTGTGATACGTTCACGTGTAGCCTAATATATGTATGGGTGTATGCGTGCAACTTACAATAACATATACAACTCTAAAAAATAGTAATAACTTGATATATAATAATTTTGATGTGTTAACAAAATTATCTCATCATACATTTTTTTTTATAACTAGGTATTGATTGCGTACCCAATATTTTTTCGCATTTAAAATTGGAACTACGTGTCATAATATTGTTCTAGTAACTAGAGCATATAACTAAATAAATTTAATAAAAAATTGTGAGTCATAAATACAAAAAAATATATTTAAAAGACACTGATTAGGAATTAGAATAAATTATAATAAAAAAATACAGAAGTATAGAACTAAAAAAATATGAAAGAAACCATATATTATAACTATGTTTGAATTTTAAGTGATCGAGTGTAAATACATTTGAAGTAAATTGTAATAACATTTTAAATGTATATGATAAAGTTTTTTGTGAGTTGAGAGAATATTTGTATCCAGATCTCTCACCCTTGCAAAAGAAAATAATACAATTAAGCTACATGCTAATAGTAATGTATATGATAAAGTTGAATAATAGAGAATGAGAATGAAATATATATTAACACTAGTGGTATATAAATGATGTATGAAATTTAATATTTATTATTATTATTTTTAAATTTTAAATTAAATATTTAAATTACTATAATAATCCTAATTTAAAAAAAAAAATTGAGGGGGGATGGGTCCTCCCCTTCACAAGAAATGTATATAATGTAAGCTGGGAACAACTGTTATACTCCCTTCCGCTGTAACGATCATATCGTCACCATGCTTGAATGAGACTGTTTTTCCCAACTAAATCGATCGCGCAGATATATATAATTAATACATATCTAATTATGGTTTCGAAAACCTACGTAGCAGTTGCTCCCGATGCAGCTTGGCTTTCACCATTCACGCTTATGCTATCATCCACAACAGCAGCGTTTCTACCTCTCATCCCGTTCACCGACCACCGTGAGGAACCGGAGACGTTCTCCGGCGCCGGCCTTCTACATGCTTATCATGCATTTGTAGTGTCCATCATGTTTGCCTTCACCTGCTCCTTCAGTGCCGTGTTTCTAGAGATCAGAAAACCCAAGGCGGCAAGAATTTTCAGGCTGTCAGCAATCACGTGGCTGTCTTCTGCGGCGGCGCTGTTGCTCTACGGCGTTTTCTTCGATCGCCGCCTCGGGTAGCGAAGGACATCCTCTGTTGCAAATAGTGTTTCATTTCGTATTCTCATATTGCGCCGCCGCCGTGATATTCGAATATAATGCGAGACACTATTTGCAGCAGTGGATGACTGGATGTGATGAATCATAATTTTGGAGATGGTTGAAAATCCTAATTGTAAGAGGGGGAGAATGTATGAATATCGATAATAATGGGGTTCATAATTAATAAACTGATGACCGGGTGACTAAACTCCAATTCCTCTCCAAATCTGAGGTAAGAAAGGGTTGATTTTCTTAATTATATATACATACATATATATATATATATGCATCTAAAATTAAATGATTGATCAAGCTTATCTCAATACAACTGCTAATTAAATACTTCTCTGTGGAAATATGTTCACTGAATTAGTTGGTACTATTTTTGATGTATTGATGCAGTTTCTTCAATTTTAATTAATATCACATATAATCTCTGATCTGTCAATTGCATGGTTAGGCAACTTCAAATAATTAAGAGCTTATTATGCCTAGGAAAAGATGTCTGTCAAGTCCCCAAAAAAAAATTAAATTAAATTAAATTAAAAATCTCAGTTAACAACATTAATATGGGCTTTCAGTTTTGGGCTTCGAGATTAGTTAGCCGAAGATAGAGTAACATGAGTAAAAAAGGCCCACCCAAGAAGTGATTAATGGAGGCACCAAATAAAAATAAAGTTATGAAGTTGACAACTTTGTGCCACTTTTTTAGTTGTTAATTAGGTTCGAAGGCAGTAATAGTAATTAATTAGTTAAGGACATCTTCCGTATAAATTAGTGTTTTTCTCGTATTATAATATATATCATCTATATAAATTAATCCAGTCAATTATATATTTAGCCAAGTTTGATTTGGTTAATGGGATAAATAAAATTTGATTAGATAAAAGTAGGATTGTACTTTTGGGACAAACATAAACTTGTATTTGAATTGCTTGCTTAACAAAGGACTTTGATTAAAATATAAGAGATATAATACCTAACTTATCCACCATAAAATATTAAAGTTTTATTTGGATGAGGACAAATGAGTAATTTCAAGTTTTATCCAGGAGTGATGAAAATAATCACCCCAATATTGAAGAAATTAATTATCATTCAAATGTGTGATAGAATTTAAGGTCCATCATCAAAGTCAGGCTCCAATAAAGTGAACCAAACATGTAATTGGCCTAAACCTCAAAAAATTATTTTTGGACAAGTTCACATTCCGCATCATCATGCCATTAAAAGTATTGTTGGAAGAGATCTGCTTAAAAAGAATATAGACTTGAGCGTGTTGAGCTTCCACCAGTCGGACATGACACCGTTAAAGATCAGGGGGCTATATACTTTGTTGGAATTGTCAAGAAGAAGATAATATCTAAAATTGCAAATAAATGGGGCTCTGAGGGTAAATTGGGCATTCAAATAATATTTTTATTTTATTTAATTTTAGGGGCTATAAAGAGTAAAACGGGGTACTGGAGCAAATCTTACCAGCCTTTTAAGGAAATTTTGGGCCACGATTAAGATTTTAATAAATCCAACCCAGCTTTTAAAATAGCTAATTAATTCATAGATATATGAAGACATGACGAACTTATAAATATGTACATATAATATGTAATGATTAAATAAACAAGGTATGCTAACAAATTACAAGAGAGATTAACTAATATATTTTGTTAGATTATATATTAAATAATTCACTGTAACAAGAAGTTTGTAATGAGGCAAACGTGATCAAACAACAATTGCACGCATTGCCAATCAAGACTCTACAAACATTTGTCTATAGTGGATTCGCTTTATTTATTATTGTTTTTTGAGCACGTGATAGTATTAGCACTTAGCAGTATCTTTTTTTTTTTTTAAATGATGTGTCTTAAAATTTTATATTCACTGATTTTTATTTATTATTTTTTTTAGAGAAGTCTTTCTCTCTTTTCATCCCTCTCCCCTTCAGAGAGAGCAATTCACTGAAATCTTACTCCCACGGAAATATATGTTTTTGGAGTATATATTTATTTAAAAAGGAGGCTTTTGAAGGTAGGTTCTTTTTTCTTGAGAGCGTGACCGTCTGCTTTTATTTATTCCAATTGTAACTATTCACACATCAGTTCACCTATTGCAATTTCTGTTTTAAGCTTTTTTTTTTAATTTTTAATTTATTATATTTTTATTAAATATAATTTTTTTATTTAGGATTCATCCATACTTAAGTACCATATATTATTTTTTTTTAAAAATATTAAAAATAAAATCAAGTTATGAACACCAAGTGGAATATGAATGTCTATTCATGCTATTTTCAAATTATTTATTTATACTATTTCCTATTTAAGTTGAATGCTGCATTTAACTGGATATTTTGATTCTTTTACTATTGTAGTAAAAGATGAAAAAATGAGGATTGGACAAGAAACAGAAAATTGAACATTCCAAAGTGTCGAAAATCAAAACCACAATCGGACTCAAAATTGATCTTAATTTTTGGAATCAACGGTGTCCGTTCCTAAATTAGACGGAAAATTTGCATTTTTGGTATATCTACAAAGTTGAAGTAATTCCCAGGTTCCCCCACTGGTGTAATGATTAATTGAACAAGCTAATGAGTAAACGATTGTTAGTAAAGCCAACAATGTTCGCAAAAATTCAACGATAATGAGTCGAAGAAAGAAATATTTATCATATTTCAGCAAACAAAACACACATTCAAGCCACGAGTGTTTGGCAGGGAAAAAAAAGTTAAAAAACCTGTCAAGCCCCTATGGATTGAAAATTGTAGCAAAGAAAGAAGAAATATATTATTACAATGAGGTAGGACATGCTAGCTAGGCATATGCCGCAGTGTAAACCAAGACTCCGACAAGCAGCGCTCCGAAGACCGAGCCGATCGCCGGTGAGAGGGCCATCGCCAGCGGGATAAGCACATCGAAAGCGATCGCGAGGGCACCGACTTTGACCATGAATTTGGACAGACCCGGTTTCTTCTCCTGCAGAAGCACGCCAGCCATCACCAACACCACGCCGCCACCAATGATCGCATCCTCATAGGGCTTCGCCCATTTAACTGATTTCGGATCAAACACACCACACAATCTCTCACTAAGAAACTTCGTAGCGATACTTGCTATTCCCATCGTTGCAGCGCTCATCAGAAAACCACCCCCTGCTCCTGAATCCTTCACTTTCTTCTCCCCTTCCAACCTCAGAAACTCGCCCAGACATTCCAGTTTGGCGTCTGGGAGGCTTCGAACGATCTTCTGAAACTCGATCGAGCTGTCGTCTGTAGCAGACAGTTTCTCGAATGCTCTCAAGGCATCAGACAGATCCCAATTGGACTCGCCCATTTCAGCTTCGATGAGAGAGAAAGGTCCTTTCAGATAGCTTGCCATCATGAAGATCTCTTCCTCGCGCCGCCCCCGCGCCGGGGTTTTCAGCTCCATTTGGTCAAACATCTTCGGCGAAGTTTGCAAGGGACGACCACCCAGATTCGAATTGTTCTCGATCTCTCAACACTATACTTCTCTGAAAGGGCAAGGCGACAATGGGTGAGAAAAGGGAAGACGAATCAAGAAATACAATTAGACCTAAACAACTTTGAGCCCGGAAATGAAATTAGTGAATTACTAGGGCCTCCATTGTAAATTCGCTCTCCTTTTTTTTTTTTTTTTTTTTTTTTTTTCTTTTCAGATAATTTTCTGCTCAATTTTTCCTTCAATCACGGTGGTTTCTAGATGTTTTTTGACAAATGCAATATTTTAATACACTATTAAATTAATGAATTACGAGGGCCTCTATTGTGAATGCCAAATGGTCAAGTCTCCCCGTGCATTATCCCGTACCCTAATAAGAATCATATATCCATCGGAGTCAACGCGGATTGAGTTTAGATTTTTTTAGGATTTTTTTATACTCACTCTTATTTAAAATATAAGTCTTTTTGGCTCTTTTAATTAGTATTTACAAATTATAAGTGTTTATGGAAAATCTTGTCAATTTTATCCCCAATTAATGAATACATAAATTAATGAAAATTCAATTAACTTGGTTTATGTATCTACCCACTTTCAAGCCTAATCATTCCTTATTCTTTAATTCTTTCACCATTATTTATTTATACTTATGAATCTACTCACTTTCAAAACTAATTGTTATGTTTTTCACCGAATATATATCTAGAATTGCTATAAATGTAAATTATATTTGATGAAGGTTAAATTTGGTAAAAATATTATTTATTAAAACTTGTGCAACAACTCCAAATGACTTATATTTTGAATAGGGGGGAGTAGTATTTTTAAAATTTGTTAGGGGTTTATGTTGTGTTTTTAGAGTTCATATTTCTTTTAGGTTTATAATCTCAATTATGGGTTATATTTTGTTTTAAAAAAAATTAAATTCATTCACTTTTATTTTAGGTTTCACTAATTCCATTTGGGGTATATATTTATTACAAAATCAGGTTTTTTAATTTTCAATTACCATTGATATTTATTTTGAAAAAATTAAATTAATTGTCAAGTGCAATGCACTAGCCCGCGTATTAGCGTCGGGCGAGTGCATTGTGCGAGTCGCTGAATTTCTAAAAAAAATAAATTCATTCACTTTAATTTTAAGATTCATTAAATCAATTTTAAGCTATATATTTATTATTTATTTCAATTTTAGAGTTTACTAATTATATTTTAGATTATACAATTTTTGGGGAAAAATAAAAAAACCCAAAAAAAAATCAACAAAAATAATATAAATAAATAAAAATTAATTATAGCACGTGGGCATGTGGGGTCCATGCGCCAGACATGGGCCATTTTTTATTTTTACCATTGGGTCTGGACAAGTCAGATTAGTCCAGGTCTATACACCACATGTATAGGAGACCATCTCATTGTAAATTCGCTCTCCTTCGTGTCTTTTCGGATCAAATTCCATGTGTTATATCACGTTACATTCTTCGAGTCATAACTAATTATTGATTAATATATATCATATTTGAATAAGGATGAATTCTAAATAAAAAATTAAATTAAAAATTGAAGGTTTGGAACAGGAGAGTATTTTCTTTTTAGATAATTTTCTGGTCAATTTTTCCTCCTCCAATCACGGCGGCTTCTTGATGTTTTTGACAAAAGCAACATTTTAATCAATTATTACTATTAAAGTAAAAGAATTAATTATGAGGTAACAAATAATTAATGTTTATTAATAATAAATTTTAATTGTTAAATAATCTACTCTATTGACTGATTTTAATTAAAATAATAAAACTAAAAATATTAAACTTTATTTTTTAATTATAACTGAAAATTTGAAAACCAGCTATAGCGCATAAAAACTCTTGAGTTCGATTTGTAGAATTTATAACATTCATGAACTACTGTACATTCTGATATTCTTTGCACGTTGAGTTCTGATTTCTCATATTTGTAACATTTCCTAGTTAATCACCCTGCAACATTTCTGATCGCATTAGTTGTAGTATTTTGGTTGTGATTCATTTGGAATACGTCTCAAACTGTGAAAAAGTTATAAAAAATACAGATATGTGTGAGTTGTGACAAAGATTAATAATTCCTCTCATATAAATTGATTGAATTTTTTATTAGGATTAAAATACTCTCTCCGTCCCATTTTGATTGTTTGATTGGTTTATTTTCTTTTTGGTATGTCCCGATATATATGCATATTTTTATATATATATTTAGCTAATTTATTAATATATATCCATATTTTAAGATGTTTACATCAGAAATTAATTCAATATCAAAGAAATTAATTGGAGCGTATTAAAAAATTTCTTGTTTAATTATTATTTCTAATTATTTTTTTAATCCTCATGAAAAATTACAATTAAACTATCAAAATAGGACGGGTGAGTAACTTAATTTTACGATGTATCCATACTTTTCTTTTACAATAAATATTTAATACATACATATTGAACAGGATATAATAGAAAATGAAATAAATAAAAGTTCAAAGCTTCATCTCGTCTCGTCTCGTAATAAACACGAAGTGTCTCGGACCAAGACCTACTAAGTGGGGCCCGCTGTTATTGAACCCATTGCATTATACTCTATTTTTTTTCAGTATTTTTTTTTTAGAGGAGAAGCCATTGATAGTGCAGATCTCTATCCCCCCCCTGATACTGTAATTACCCTCTCCACCATGATTTCGAAGGAGATACTGCTCAATCTCAAATTAATTATCTACGGCAATCCCCCACCGTCCAAGTCGGCATCATCTGCGGCCATTGACATGACCTCCTTAGTAATTGTTTTGCTAACCTCCACCACCGCAGCTTTTCTACCCTCGCTCCCCTTCCGGCGCCCTACGGGAGGCGGCAGCCATCAACCGACCACCATCTCCACCTGGATCCCCTCCGCTCACGACGCATTTGTGGTGTCAGTAATGCTCGCCTTTTCCTCTGCCTTCAGCACTTCGTTTCTCGGCGGAAAACCCAAGGCGGCCAGATTTATCAGACTCTCAGCGATTGCGTGGCTGTGTACGGCGCTTCTGCTGCTGGTGTATGCCTTTTTCTCATCAAATATGTACAACCGGTAAACATGCCCCCTCTGTGTGTGTGTGTGTGTGTTTGCCCTTTTTTCCGACTCAAAACGAAACCTTTTGTTTTTGCATCTGTAAGGGCTGATGGAGTGGGTTTCTTCCGTTTGTATCACGTTAATTAAATTAATGGAGCTTATTTTTCTATTATATTGATGCAATCAATATTTGTATGGATTTGTTCCTCATCAATCGGATATCGACTATCAATTTAACGTTACTCCGTAATCAATTGGCTCTCTGCCGTCGGTGGATCTGGGCGTGGTCTTGCTGAAAGCTAAACACTTGTTTTGTTTGACCGTGAATTCTTCACTCTCAACAATCAGTTTTTGTTATTTTTGAGTGGTTGGGGAAGAAGATCTCGGGAGGATTGGAAAAAATAAAATCGAAAATTAAAATGGAGGATGAGTTTAAATTCAATGGAGTTCATTACATACGAATTTGGGGATTTTTTTTGGTCTTCGTACTGTGAGGAAGATGATGATGACGTGGACAACTTCCCAAGTAGATCCGATGTGGCGTGTGATATGTTGGGAAATAAGAAATAAAAGCCACGACATCTCCACATCATCAAAATTTAATGAACGATCAAAATTGCCAGTTTGCCACATATATTATATATGTCACTGATGACTATAGATTGTGGAAAGTTTACCTTACTCATAAGGTATACACTAACGTATACAAAGGATGAAAATATCGTGATATATCATAAATTTTGATAATACGATACGGATATATAGGAGAATTATATTTTTTTTTTTCGGATATCGGTGAAATATCACCGTATATCGTAATATTTATTTATGTTTCTATAATATATATATTGGGTATGCAAATTTGTAATTTTTTTTATTTATAAATTAATACATATGTTGTGTGAGTTAATGTGTAATTATATCTTAATGATGAAATATTTTACTTGTAGTTGTAAACTTGTAATATTTCTATGATTCTACCCAATTAGAATTTATAATTATTTTTAGCATTTAATTTTCAAATAACCAATTAAAATTTTTTGTTGTTTTCTTTATTTCAATTTTTAAAATATATCAGATAAAATATTTTAAAAATAAAGATCGATGGGTATTTTAGTAATGGTGGTTAAAATAATTTGTTCGATATAATAATAAGATGTGTGTAATTTGAATTAAATTATTTGAATTTAATAATAATAATAATAATAATAATAATAATAATAATAATAATAATAATAATAATAATTGCCTTCAAATACACAATTTTGGTGTATTTTTAATTTTTCACACGCCCTCTATCCTGAGAATTTTAGTTGGATAAAATCGATTATTGCATTTATCTATTGCGCTATAATTATTTTTAAGTTTTTTCTTCCATTTCAATTTCTAGTACTTTAGTTTTTCAGTTGTTATATTAGCATTTATCCTACCAAATCAGGATTTGTTATATTGTTTTAGCATTTAATATTTATTTTTAATTATTAATTGATGATTTGAATAATTAATTTAGTCATTCTACTAAAATTTCTCTTAATTTTTATTTTTAAATATTATATTTGGTATGTTTTGAAAAAATAATTGATTATTTGAAAAATAAATAATAAATCACTAATTGGGTAGAATAAACATAAATAACATGTATAAATTAAAATAATTACAAGACAATAAAATCGAAGAAAAAATTAAAAAAAAAATTGAAATATGCATTTTTGGTTCAAACCCTAAGTTTTTATGTCTAAAGTTTAATTTCACGATTTTTTTTGTCCCAAATGATATATGTTTTGACACTTTTAGCCCTAAAATTTAATGGTCGTTAAGTGTGCAGTTAGTTTTGGAATAAAAAATATCAAAAAATATTATTTAGGACAAAAAATGTCTGGAAAAATTCTCTTGGGACCAAAAAAGAAATAATTGAGACTAGAAGTGTTTTGACCATATTCTAATGAGACCAAAAGTGAAATTTACCCATATGGTCTTATATTGGTGACACTTAGCGTTGTATGTAATTTGTGGGTTGATATTATCTAGTTCATTTTTCCTATTTCACTCGTATATCTAATTATCAAATCCACTATTTTAATAATGTTTATTATAAAAATAAAATATTGTGATATTGTAATAAACCATAATTAACATTCACATATACAAATTGGGAGATACTATTTGCACTAAAAAATTTACTCTCTACACTATAAAATAAATTAATTAAAGAATAATTAATTATAAAATTATTTAAATATCCTTATTACATAAAAATAAAAATTATAAATAAATAAATTTAAAAATAAAAGGAAAAAGAAAAGAAAACACAAGTTCATCGATGTTCTCTGCGTTTCTTCTCCGACATGGCTGTCTTCTTCTCCGGCTAATGTTCCCGCCATGGACGATAATTGTACCCTGTCCGACGAACTCGCAATTTCTCAGTGAAAATTTTAACCGCCACAACCCCAATTCTCACATCCAATCCACTCTTCATTTCTCCAACTAAATTCTCCACGATACAAAATAAATAATTACTACATGAC
The DNA here is from genome assembly GCA_026008535.1 of Perilla frutescens. Classification (NCBI taxonomy): domain Eukaryota; kingdom Viridiplantae; phylum Streptophyta; class Magnoliopsida; order Lamiales; family Lamiaceae; genus Perilla; species Perilla frutescens. Next base: position 7,072,322 of record BRKX01000018.1, on the reverse strand, counting down.
CTACAACCTTCCCCTCCGCCCCCAAATTCCCGACGAAGACGATTCCCGATGCAGACGATGATCACTTCGATCAATTTTTGAAAACCGGAGCTTCGAAACACAAATTTTCAAATCAATTAATGAAGGTCGAAAAATGAATTTCGAAAAAGAATTCAGTTTGAACGAGATGGCGAGCTAGACAGAACAAAAAGAAGCCGCAACATTGAGTCGGAAGTCGTCTTGATCGTGTCAGGGCGCATCGACGGTGGGTGGGAGATCCCCGGAGTAGCCGTAGAAGAAGGTGACGGGTCTTGGTTGGTGACTTCTTTTTTTTTACCCATCACCTTCTCCGATGAGTCTTGATGAGAAGTTGCGAGTCATCTTCATCGGGTTGGGTGTAGTGGTCGTCCATGGCAAATATATTTGTTGGAGAAGTGATGCAGTCACGCTGGAGGAGAAGACGTAGAGAACAGTGATGGGCTATTTTTCTTTCTTTTTTCTTTTTCTTTTTAAGTTTTTATTTTTATTTTTATGTAATAAGGATATTTAAATAATTTTATAATTAATTATTATTTAATTAATTTATGTTGTGGTGCAAAGAGTAAATTTTGTAGTGCAAATAGTATCTCCCATACAAATTACAATTTAATATATATATAGGGGTTAGGTATTCTCGTGAGAACTATAAACCATGCTTATTTAATATGATTTTGTAGCTTATCTTGTTGTATTTTAGTGCTAGTGTCACTAGCACTAAAATACAATAAGATAAGCTATAATTTTTTTTAAAAAAAATTAGCACTAAAATACAATAAAATAAGCTATAAAATTGTACTAAATAAGCATGGTTTATAGTTCTCACGCGAATACCTAGTTCTCATTTGAACCAAATCCTATATATATATACACTCTAATTATAAATTAATTAACGATAACAATCAATTATTGGTTAAAAATAAAAAGTAAATACTAAAAATGAGTGCAAATCATCATTGGGTGGAAAAATCCAAATTAATAATTGCAAAACAAAACAAACCTAAAAACATAATAATAAATTTAAAGTGGGATAGGAGAAGGGGATCTTAAGTGCTAATGTGTTGTATCATTTTGTGTGGATGAAATCATTAGCTACATTTTGTGCAACACTTGGTGCTACACAGTTTAATTTATTAATTTTTCTTTGATTTTTTAATTCAATTTTAATATATTATACTTTAGTTTAATTTTGCACTTATTATTTATGATTCATCCTACCCAATAAAGGTATATAATTATTTTTTTACAAAAAAATCAATTATTAATTAGAAAATAAAATGTAATATTGAAAAATTAATTATATACCCTAATTGGGTAGGATGAACCTTAAATAATAAGTGCAAAATTGAACTAAAGTATAATACATTGAAATTGAATTAAAAAATCGAAGAAAAATTAATAAATTAAATTGTGTAGCACCAAGTGTTGTCTGTATAGCAAGTGATTTCATCGGCATTTTGTGTTGGCAGACTCGAGTAAAAAGACTATATACATTTTTTAAATAATATTTTATTTTTTATTTTCACCTAAAGTTTCCAAATGACACAAACTAGAACAACGCAGACCAGTTACATATGATTTATGAACAAGAGGCCAGATTTCATCAGTAGGACAATGCGATGGCTGCCACGGCAAGCAGAAAGGTGAGAGGCGTGACGGACCAGGCGATGACTGGCCGGAGGCCGGAGGCAAGGGAGATAATAATGGAGGATGCTGTTGTGATGGCGCCAATCTTGATCATTATCCCATTCGCAATGACAACACTAATGAACTGCGCAACGATTGCTAGAGTGGTTTTACTCATCATCGCCATCAACTTGTTGTCGAGTTTCGATTTCTTGAGCTGATCAATGTGTTCTCTCCATTCTTGGTAGATTATTAGTTGAGTGGTTTGATCAGTACCGTGGTCGTTTTTCTTCCTCATCGTCATTTCTATGCGTATTTCAGTTGAATGTTGGCCAGCTCGTGAGCTGGCTTCCGCCGCCTCACAGGTGAAGGTGTTGTTTCGAAACTGGAGTAAATAAGATAAATCGCTGCAATGTGATGCCGATTCCACTGCCTTAAAAACGATTTATGGCTAGCTTTAGGTGATAAGCGTATTGCCGGATCATTTCCAAGGTTAACACAATTCCCGATCACTCGTGTTCACTCACAGGTTATCGAGATGGAGATACTCGAACCATTGCTCAGAAAACAGATGAGAAGTAGATAAAGATTGCTGCTCTCAAGTGTAATCGATCTCCTTAGAGAAGAAAAAACCGCCCCAAATAAATAGGGAAGAAGAGAAGAAAATGAAAACCGTTCTATTCCACGTTCCCACAACTCCGCTATTTAGTAGTCCACCAAAGGGCTAGATTTTATTATCAATTAAATAGGGTAAAAAACGGGTCAAATTAAACAAAGCCCAATTGTGACATAACCACAAGATGAGAAACACAGCCCAATAGTTGCTGCCATTTCTAACAATCCCCCACAAATGGCACGCAACAAGATGATGAAAAGAATATGAGTAAAAGAAGGATAAATGCATAAGTATCAATAATCTTTCGATTTTGAATTGACACTCATTGAAATGAGAGGTAACACGAGAATCCCTAAAATGTGTCAGACACTTGAACTTAAAGGATACAAGTGAAGCCCCCCACAATACGCATCAACCTTTTAAATCGAGTAAACTCCGCGATAAGAAATATTGACCACCAAAACTTTAGATTTTCTCATGAGTGCCTTAAAAAGACCGTGTCTTTCATAGAAGAAGGCCAATTCTTCACACTCACTTAGGTGATTCCATATTTATACGTCTCAATAGCATAAATAACAACATTAAAGTGCGTCTCACTAGCACATAAAATGAATCATTAAGAGCTATTTGCTCATTCTCACAAACAAAATGACACAATTATCATGTCCGTCTCAATAGAACTGCCCAAAGCAAAGGCTATGGCTTACTTCAAATATCATAAATCCATCAAATTCGTCACAATAGGACCACCCAAATCAAGGGCTATGGAAATTCAGATATCTTAAATCCATCAAGTCCGTCTCAATAGGACCACCCAAGTTAAGGGCTATGAAAAATACACAACAAAATAGTACACCATCAAGTCCATCTCAAAAGGACCAACCATATTCAGGGCTATGGTTACTATATATAACAACTGTCACATATAATACATAAACATATAAACAAATGAGTAATAATACAGTTGTATTTGACCTGCAGTAGGTTTTCACTGTATGTATATGACTGACAAGATTCTCACTATGATAGAGAAGTACATTTTCATTTCAACCATGAGTGTCTCCATTTTCCTGTATATTTTAGATGATAATTGGTGAGATCAATTAATCTCTACCAATGACATGCCATCTCAAACATAGCAGATATGTCAGTGACAAATTCAATACGGCCTGCACAAATAAAGTTAGCAGAGATCTCTAGCCCCCAGAATTCTCTACACAATGAGCCAAACATCAATATCTCAAAGATATAAACAACAAAGTGAAAGAGAGATAGATACTGTTTCATTTAACCTTCATAAGGTGTCCACTAAACATACTCCCGACACACAAATCTCTCTCACATCGAATAAATGCCACAGTGCACCAATGGATATTACCATCTTATGAACACAACCTGTGGCCGCAACCCTCTGACGGTCGTTTTTTACTAGAGTCCCATGTTGAGAACCAACAAATCTGTCTATTTCCACTATTTAATAGAGCTAAGGCAGGTTGTTTGGCTATGCAACATTAGGAACAGAGCTCTGTGATACTCAACAAATCCAATAATATATATTTGAAAAATAATTAACCACATGCCACATGTCTGTTGTACATCTCATGTTTGAGAATCACGACTAAGAAAAAAAAAATACTTTAATTGTTCTATGCCTTCTCGTGAAACCAAATTAAAGATCAAACCTTCAAAATTCTCAAACACGACTTATTTCTCCAAGAAAAAGTAAAATACAACTCCAGACAGCAGCAAACAAACCAATCATAATGCCTACTTATCACAAAAATAATAAATTAGTCTTTTGGCTATCAACAAAACAAGTTACACATGTTTTATTCACTTTTTTGGCTAAATGGAAAAGATGGCCAATTCTAATATTACTTGAGATGAGTAGGCTATTTACTTTTATTTTTCTCAACACCTCTCTTTGAAAGGATTTATAGAAAAATCAATATGGAAATCAGAAGCCATCTATCAATATTTAACTCTATCTGTGGTTGCCAAAATCGAAACTGATGAATCAATTTTTGGCTATTGAAGCATTTTGTCTCTTTACACAACAGAGAAGACCACCACTAATTCTTATATACATTTCAATGAAATGCCTTGTGACCATTATTATTCCTTAATTGCAATTAACTCCACCTTAATCAACACATATTAGTTTTAGATGCAAGAACTTCCATGGCACCGAACCCACAACAAGCAACAATGAATTATTCAAATACTATCTCATAACATGAAAATAGACCTTCAACAGTAAAGTATTATAGCACAAAGAGCTTTACTTAAATCACTTATACTTTTAGTAACAATCCATAAACAACAAAATCTTAATCAAAATATTTCGAAAACCTATTTTCAATTCTCGTTCACCAATTCGTTGTGATTCGGAGAGAGTTCGAAGTTTGAACAGTCTATCACAAATGTCATCGGCTACCATCGACTCCAGAGACTGAGATATTATTGTGACTGATTGTAACTCCAATAACATAACAGGGTGAGTAACTTATCGTTGCAGAGGGACCTGTTCTTCCTATTGCAATTTCGACAAGAAATCGTTTTTAAATTGTTGTTTTGAAACTGGAATAAAGAAGATAAATCGCTGCGACGTGGTGCCGATTCCATTGCCTTAAAAATGATTTGCAGCTAGCCCAAGGTGATAAGCATATTGCTGGATCGTTTCCAAGGTTAACACAGCTCTTGATCACTCGTGTTCACTCACGGGTTATCGAGATGGAGATACTCGAAGCATTGCTCAGAAAATAGATGAGAAGTAGATAAAGATTTCGGCTCTCAAGTGTAATCGGTCTCCTTAGAGAGGAAAAAACCACCCCAAATAAATAGGGAAGAAGAGAAGAAAATGAAAACCGTTCTATTCCACACTCCCACAACTCCACTATTTAGTAGTCCACCAAAGGGCATAGGGCAAAAAATGAGTCAAATTAAACAAAGCCTAATTGTGACATAACCATAAGAAGAGAAACACGGCCCAATAGTTGCTGCCATTTCCAACAGAAGGCAGTTATCATCCGGACACGGTCTTCAGCGGAGGTTTGTCTGCTTATGATGCGTTTGTGGTGTCCATCATGTTCGCCTTCTCTACTGCCTTCAGCGTCATGTTTATCTACACAAGACCGCAGGCCGCGAGAGTCTTGAGATTCTCAGCCATTATTTGCTTTTCTACTGTTGATGTATTCCGTTTCTTCAATTTCCTTCAGTTTTTTTTTCATATTGAAGCGGCGCCTCATGCTCCAACTCTTTCAAAATACAATATTCTGACGTCGATCACTGGAAGAGTTGACTGACAGATCGAAAACATGGTTAGCTGTATGTCATGGTTGATCGATCGTAACATAACAATATAGCATTCACTAATTTTTATTTATATTACTCGTCACTACTAACTGGTCCTCTGGTCTAGCTATCGAAATTAAATGTTATGTTGCTGAATTTCAATCGAAATTAACTAGTTCGAATTCTTTATCCGTAACAATACTATATGAAATTTAACTTAATAGATAATAGATAAATTGAACTAATTATCAATAGTGTATATATATAATACATCATTTGTATGACAAAATAATACTTTCTAAATCTTAAAAAAAACGCTACTGAACACAATTCAAATAAACACACAGTTTGTTTTACACTTGAATATTTTTTGGTTGCTGCTGTTTCGCCATGACCGAAGTAGGAAAATTAAAATGAAAACAAAACATTGTCTGCACCAATATGGAAGCTAGGAGATGCACATAGAAGCGTGTATAATCCGTTGATACCGAGAATATCCGAAAGAACACATTAACAATATTGTTTATTCTCACAAGAATACCAAATTGCACTTCAATATCACAGCTTTATATCAAATTCAACTCCCTCCATCACTAGTTGATGAGAAATTATGATGTGCAGATGTGTGTGTGTGGAGATACGGATTAAATTAAGGAAAATGTGTTGATGATCTTTTAACTAAGGATTTCATCATTTTCTGTATTGTGTTTCAGTCAAGGGGTGGGTTTAATTAATATGAAGATTTTCTTGGATTTTGTTGATAACAATAGTTTATAAAGTAAATAATAAGCAAACAAAAAAACTTGAGGAGTAACATACACATAATTAATAAATGAGGCAAAAACTATTTTAGCCATTTAAACTTTTAAAAAAATTATTTTAGTCAATAAGTTTTAAACATATTTTTTTTAGCCGCTTTGGACCAAAATGCCCTTTAGACATAAAAAAAAATAAAAAATATCAAATATGCTTTTATCTCCATCTTTATCTTTAGATCTGTTTTTCATCTTCAGAAAGAGAATTAAAATATCGTCGATCTTCATCTTCATCTTTATTTTCAGATTTGCTTTTCATCTTCATCGTCGATCTTTATCTTCAGATCTACTTTTCATCTTCATCGTTGATCTTCATTTCTTGGACCATAGTTCTCGTCATACTTCGTCCACGTCGAGCTAGTGCAGTGAGCACTGAAGTTCAACTTTTACAAAAAAAATGATTTTGTTCTTAAGTGCGCGCTGGATTGTTCTTAAGTGCACGCAAGACCCAGCGCGCACAAGGCGCAGCGCACGCAGACATCGGCAGAACACATCGACAGACTATCGACATGACATCGGTTGATAATTTTTATACACCGACAGAACAACTATTGATAATTTGGCCTCAAGTGCGCGTGATTTTCTTCTTAACTGCGCCCACAAGCATGCGTACAAGGCATGCACGCACAAAGTAAGTGAGCGAGCAAACATCGACGGACTATCGGCATGACATCGGTTGATAATTTCTGTGCATCGGCAGAACAACTGTTGATAATGTGGCCTCAGGTGCGCGTGATTTCTTCTTGTGGGCGCCCACAAGCATGCGTGCATAAGGCATGCGAGCACAAAGAAAGCACGCGCACGCAGATATCGGCAGAACACATCGGCAGACTATCGTCATGACATCGAATGATAATTTATGTGCATCGGCAGAACAACTGTTGATAATTTAGCCTCAGGTGCGCGCGATTTTCTTCTTAACTACGCGCACAAGGCGTGCGCGCACGAGCATGCACGCAGTTAAGAACATCATTTTTCCAGATTTTTCGAAAGTTGCGGGAATACTTCATTTTTTCCAGATTTTCAAACATCAACTATATTAGTGGTACTTTTATTATCAAAGCATGTCTATTATGTGTAGAAAACAAACTTCAACTTCAAAAACAAACAACATCTAACAATCTAACAATATTCTTCGAATCAAATTTTTCTCCAAATCAAACTTAAACAAAAACACATAACAATCTAACAATATTATTAATAATTAGATCTGAAACATACACATGTTGGGGAAGGATTTTCTATTTCTTCGCTTGAATTTTCAAAGTCGACGGTTCGTTGGTGGAGAAATCTGGGGAGAGAGAGATCTTCACACGAATTTCGGAAGTCGATGGCTTGAATCTGGAGAAATCTTCACTTGAATTTTCAGTGTTGCAGATGCCATTACTGTTGAAGAAGATGAGATGTAGAAGAGAGAGAGAGAGAGAGAAATTTTTCCAAAATCACATTTCAAAATGTGAAATATGAATCGGCGCGGTTGAATGGTGGAGGGAAATGAAATAGGTTAAAAATAAATATAAGGGTAATATAGTAATTCTGGCCAAATAAAATATGTTTAAAAGTTACTGGCTAAAATAAATCTTTTAAAAGTTTGACTGGCTAGTTCCATATATTCCCACTTCACTAATTTGCTGATAGAAGAATCTTGTGTCCTTGAGACGCTCTGACATAAGTTTTTGTATATCTTAATTTGTCAAGGGAAACGCCACAACCACGGATATAACAAGAAAAGCAAAGGGGCCGGCAGTGAAAGCCAAGACAGGCGGGAGGTGGGACGTGATGGAGATTATAATCGCCAGAGCTATTGCAGCCGCGCCGACCTTGGCCATGACTGTGGAGAGATCCGGTAGCTTCCAATGAAGAAAGATAGCTGCGAAGATGAAACTCATCCTAAATATAATACACAGTTCCACAGAATATAGGGGCCATGAAGAAGAAGAAGAAGAAGAAAAAGAAGAAGAAGATGATGATGATGATGAAGTGCCACAGCTAGTTAGCGCCACGGCTCCGATCGTCTGCCCGCCGATGGCTAGAGTCATTTCAATCATCATTCTTGTTGACCGATCGAATCTTGACCTCCTTCTTGGAGGAATCGGACCGCCGTGATCGGGAATGTCTATGCGCACCTCGCCGCCGCCGCCGTCTCTGTCTACTTCATCATCGGCGTGATTAATCCCTTCATGAGATGAAGTAGGGTGGGGTGATTGCAGAGAACACATGAAGCCAGCATTTGTAATTCGGAAATGATCGATATATAAATCTAAGTGTGTAAAGAGAGAGTGAAAGAAATGCGTCGCCTAATTTATAGAGTTACGTTCTAATAAAACAAGATGGTTTTGGCAAGAACAAATTTTGGATTTTCTAAATTGTCCAATTATGTTTTATCCTCATCGGCTAATTAATTAGCTAATTTTCGTGACGTATATACCTGATAACATCATATTTTACATGTGTTTTGAGGTACATTTGAGTGGTATTTGATGGGCATTGCATGCATGAAGTGTTGAATTTTGCATAGTTTTCTATGTTTTGTGCAATGTCACGTGTTTGTTCATTGTGAAGAAAATTAATGTCATTTCTTTTGTGGACCTCAAATAAGTGTGGGAACACCCTAGAAAGATGGGAAATCAAGTTAGGAATGCGTTGCAAAAAGAATCGGGTCAATCGGATGAGAAATGAGTGAGAACGAAGCAAAACAGTGAGAGGTTACCGGAGCTGACGTGGACTCGCGACCTCGCAGTCGCGACCGGGTCGCGAATCATGGTCGTGAATTTCACTCTGGACAGCTTTCTGCATGGTCGCGACAGAGAGGGGGTTCTTCTTTGTATTATTCGCGACCCCACTCGCGAATTTTGCACTGGTCGCAAATTTTCTGCCACGTCATGCCACGTGGACTCGTGACCTGAGTCGCGGGTGACTGGGTCGCGAATGCAGCAGGCCTGTCCTATTTTTGGGCTTTTCTTAACTTGGTATTTAAGGGTTTGATGCACGAAAATTCCACACAATTACACCTACCCAAAAGTTACCACCAGAGGTTTGCTGCAGAGAAAAGAAAACGCGAAGAACAAGACCAAAAGATTCAAGAGTGTTCAAGACCAAAGCCAATATAGAATCTCCGGGTTTTATTTACTTTATTCTTAGAATACAATGTTTATTTTGTGGATTGTTTTAGTTGTTTATTTTTCCATGAATAGCTAAAACCCTAGTATTCTAGGGTTGGATTATGATTTATTTATGAAGTTCTTTTAATTCATTTTATTTGGTGCCTATGATTTGATTATGTTTTGATTATTCCTGCTTTGCTCTGTATTATTTACCTGATCAATAAATGATGCAATTTGTTGTGTTAATCCATAATTCGAGAGATGAGTTTTAACACAAGATCTGGAATAATTAACTGGTTAGTCAATATCACTCGAGAGAGTTCCGATTAATTTAGAGAACAATAAATCTTTGGAACCATTAGGAGTTGCATAATAGGTATTGAACGGAGACGTTAATATTTGTTGTGTGATCTACAATCTAGGCACTTCAAGAAAAGGTTTAGAATACTTGAGTGATTGTTCTAGCATGATTTAAATCCCAACATAGACACTAAATGAATTGATTAAGAGAATGGATTAAATAATGAGTATCCAATCCTAAAATGCGTCTTTTTCTCCAGTGCTTGATTTATCTGTTTGGATTTCTGCTGTGGTAATTTACTTTATTTATTATTTTTAATTTTTAATTAGTTATATTCAACCATGTTTTATAGTCTAGATAACTGCGATGGATTAAATTAGATAACTAGTAGATTAATCATTAAATCCCTGTGGATACGACCTTGTTCACTGCTATACTAGAAGTCTCACTGTACACTTGCAGTTTAGGTGAAAATAAATACCGAACAATACCTAACTATTTTAAATAGAATTTAGTATCTTTATTATTAATCCTATATTTCCCTCGCGGTATAACCCGATCGTGCACAACATTAGCGGATGGGATCCTCAATTTCATATTTGATGTTCTAATCTGTGTTTTACGATTAAATTTATGAATTTTTCTTCCATTCTTTCGTGATTTTTAATTCATCATGCGTCAGTTTAATTTTACACTTATAATTAATTAGGGTTGATTCAAATGTGACCCGAGACAAGGATGTGTTCAATCCAGCTCAAGTGCCGACGAGTCCGAACGTAGGAGGTTGTGACGGGAGGGACGACACTATTCTTATGGCTCGTGAGTAGGGAGGTGGTCGCGATCGAGCTCGCGAGCCAAGGACATCATTCGCAAGCTCATAGAGAGGGGGTTCTCTCTTGGTTGATCTGCGAGCAAGCTGGTGGCGACGTCGCGAACAAGAATTGATTTTCGGGATTTTTATTTATTTTTGGATTTGGAGACTTATTCAATTTTTTTTTGTTAATTATTTAATTCTTAGTTAGGGTTTATCTTTAATTTCCCACATATAAGGAGATGTACTGAATAGTAGAAGACAACTTTTATTATATTATTCATTCAATTAAAATTACGTATTTTATATCATCTCTTCTAATATTTATTCTAATTGAACTATAAATCTCGTGAGGTTCAAATCTAACTTATCAAACAGATCAACCATCTGTATTTGTGGCGTCTTCACCATAATCCAAGGTTCAGGCTTCCAATCGCAATCGGGTCAAGATCAAATATCTCTGATTTTTTCTGCGTTGTGGAATAGAAGATCTCATTCCAAGACTAGTGCGTAAGTTCGACTAATTCTCAGAGAATAATGGAATTGATCGAAGTTAAGTTAAGTGGATCGAATATATCTCATGACAAAACGAAAGTAATGTTGATGTCTTGTAATTGGAGGAACTTCAAAGTGTTGCATGCTCATTTCGAACTATATATTGATTGTATAAGGAGCATGTTTCTTGTAATCGCAGAAAATCTTTAGTTTAAATCGATTACAGTTCTTAGTACTAGGAGAGGCGCTTGGTTCTAAGTCTTCTAAGTAATTTGAGAGACAACTTCGTTTCCATCGTATGCCTCGTACAGATATTTGTAAATTAATTTGATGTCTTGGTTGAAAAAAAAATGTTCGTGTCTTAACGTACGTGCTCGTCGATGGAGGAGTCACTTAAAAAGGTTGAAATTTCGTGTTGCACTTTTTTATGGTTTACTCCATTCACTAATAAATTTATAATTTTAATAAAATTTATTGTAAAATAAAAATTATTTATGATACAAATAGTCATAGTCAATATTTATAAAAAAAATCAATTAAAAAATTAAAAAACCTAATTCTATAAAAAAAAGTTATAATAATGAATTATTAATTGAAAACTGAAAGTTAAATATTGAAAAATAATTATAGACCTAATTGAGTGGTGTGAATTCTAAGAAATCATCAGGGTGGTGTGAATCCTGAGAAACAATCATAAAATTAAACTAAATCACAAAAATAAAAATAAAATAAAATATAAAAAAACTTGTAATTTGAAAGTCCAACATGGAATATAACTCAAAAATTGCAACAAAAAAATTCATGTGACTTGATAAGACATTTTCAGTCAATTTTTGAGCGTTTTCACGAATAGATCTCATTGTCATGATTAATTACAAACTATCACCCTTATCATTTCACTTTATTTATCATATAACCTCTGATAAATTTTCAACCAATCCTTGTTGTCTGGTCTAACCGAAAATCGGATTAGATCTCAAATGTCCTTCCATATTACATTTTGTGTGTTATAAAATATAGGTAGATATTATATATTAAGACAATATTTGGTATACTGGTACGGATATACCCACATTAATAAAATCTGGATTGCTTTGAAAGATAATTACATATTAGCTATTTTAATTGTGTTTGGTTATTAAGATAAATATACTAATATTATTTCACACATCTGTTTGGTACATTGTTTTATTTGGTAGACTAACTTCTGAAATGAGTAAATTAGTTGGCAATGTTTGGTAGCCTAGATAAAGGCATATATACTAAGATTGCTATGCCAGAAACTGTAACCGATGGGGGGCATCGGATATATTGTCCAACCGAATCAGTAAATTACACCCCGGGCCTCGCGTGAACGAGCAATGGCTACCAAATACACGATTCTTGCTGGATACCTTTACTAATATGCCTTTATCCAGACCACCAAACATTGCCTAAATATAAAAATGAGCTAGCAAAACATATTTTACACGTCATCAAATTAATAATATAAAAAAAATGTGCAAAAACATCCATAACATTTATCCCATGGAGTGAATTTCCTCTTACCGTGTTTTTTAGGACAAATATCATCCTAATGTTCACTAGTAGTAAGTGCAAATCACAACTCCACTCCCCATTTTTTGTTGTTGAAAAATACCTTTTATCAACATTTTTTTTCTATTTTTTCATCCCTAAAAAAATTATGTATTTATTGAATAATTCTCCTTTATTTTATTAATGAATATAATTTCCCTTTAATTATAAACCTAAAATCATATGTACGACCCCCCACCCCACCCCCAACTTTTTATTTTTTATTTTCTATATAATTTTTTAAATATAATTAAATATATGTGTTTGTGGTTAAAAATAAGTAATTGATTAAATTTTGATAAGTTTGGACTCCAAGTAATTTTTCTTGTTCTTTTTTTTCTTTCAATCTCTTATATTTGTAAATATTATTTTTTATTTAATAATATTAATATTATTTTATTTAAATTGTGATTTAATTTCATTATTTTTATCAATTTGCTTATAATATATATATATATATATATATGTTTTTGTTTTTTTAGAATATTAGTAGAGGTGTAACTTCCTCATCTCAGTGTGTACCTATTGCTAATGAATTAGTGGAAAATAATTTCAGATACAAGTAGAACTAAATTGAATTGATATTGTTAGTGATTCAGGATTACGAACACTAATTAAGGAGTTTGATATTTCTATTCGAGATCAAGTATGAGAGAGTACTTAAATAAGGAAGCTTGTCAATCAACTTGTCATGAGTATCCGAAAAGAACCTTGATTGAATTTATCAATTTTTAGATTATTTTTAATGTACGAAATATTTATATATTTATATCTCATTTAAATTTATGGTTTTTATATAATAATATGTTCTTAATATTTATTTATTTATTTATTTATTTATTTTCGTAAAATAATTTATGCACAATACAATGACACCCCCAAATATTTTTGTCTGGATCCGTCACTGTATATACATGCATAAAATCAATACTATTTTATAATTATTGAGTCTGTACCTTTATCAATGAAATTTACTGAAAAATGTATAAAAAGTACGTGTAAGATTTTTAATAAATTAAAATTCATTCTCAAAAGTAGATATTAATTCAATTTTCTAAGATCCGCACGTAATTGAATTTACCTAGTGTGTGATTTATCTTTCTACTATGAGCTATATAGGAGTGGAATTTTCACGTAAAACCGATAGTTCATGAATAGCGGTCGAAAATGCTTTCTTGTCCCCAAATTTTGTTCTTGTTTTTGTTTTACATAATTGACGTAAATGTCCAGCTAATCTCACTCCGCCGTACATATTTCTTTAACATCAACAAATAAATTAGTTGTGATAATTCTTTTCACCCTCTTGTATTTAAAACTTTCATGTTTATATCCCATTATATTTTCTAATTATTTAGAAATTTAATTTTATTAATTTAGTAATGGATAACTGCCTTTAAAATCATGAACTTTGGACATAGTTATAAATTTAACACGAATTTTAAAAGTAAGCAATTAAAACCTCGTTACTTTTTAATTTGGGTGTTATTCAGCATCTCTAAATTTTTGTCAAACAAATGAACCTCCAATCCAACCGCCAAATTGCTCGTCTTTTCAAATCCATCAGTTTTCAAAAAAAGATGTCGGTGCGGTCGAATTTTACAGTCCCTAATTTTTTTCATTGATAAGATTGTGAAATTCAACCACTTTCACGTTTTTTTTTTCGAACATTGATGGTCATGTTACAACAAGCTTTACGACCAGAAAATTGGAGGTCAATTTAATTTACAAAAATTTAGGGATGGTGAATAACACTCATATTAAATTTACAACTATGTTAAGAATTAATGATTTTTAAGGTTGATTAACACTTTAGTTAATTAGGATTTATATATATATATATATATATATATAGAGAGAGAGAGAGAGAGAGAGAGAGGAAGGATCAAATAGGAACCAATTCCTCCTGAAGGAACCTAGGAACCAATCCTAACCTTAGATTTGATTAGATCTAATGACCATAATTTAGTCAAAGTTTTAGTCAAAGTAAGGTGGCAAACTTGTAATATTTGAGAACTTAATGAAAGCGGGATTATTTTCGTAATTTAGAAATTATGTTATGTTTTTTCGGATTTTGGGCCCAATTCCCGGAATTAAATAGACAACACTTTAAAACCGTTGTCTTTCTGGCGTTGTATTAATATGCTAAGATGAAATATTTATATTGCTAACATCAACATATTTTGTTGCTATCATGAGATAGACTCATATTGCTAACTTGACGAGATCATAATATTAAATTGACACGTATTAAACACCAAACATATAATATTCGACCACATTTAAAATAATACTGTGTAACATGTGTAACATCATTCATACATACAACATATTGCTAATATGCTAGAGAATATACACACTGCTAATATGTGACTATTAATTTGCTAATATGTTAGTAACACATTGCTAATATGTGAATAATGATATGCTAGCATGACTTAAATTCTCAAATATTATAAGTTTTCAAAATAATATTAAGCATTGATAAAGTTATAATTGTTTATGAACTTAACTATATATAGCTCATACTTTAACTATTTTCTCATGAAAGCAACTTAAAATTCAAAGTCGTGTATAAAAAATTTCATGTTAGCAACATAAACACAAGACATGAGCAATAATGTGATATCATATTAGCAAATATCTGACAGTTACGAGTTGAATATACGTAAAAAATAGTTTTTTGTATTTTTCATCAATTTTTGCTCAAATAAACATATACATTATAGATCTTAAATGAAAGAGCATGAAAAAATCTTTAATTTGATATATTTTTTGCATAAATTGGATAAAAAACGAATAAGTTATGATTATTTAAAGTTTTTAGGAATTTTTTAAAAGATGATGTCATCACTTTATTAAAAAAATCTGGAATTACCCCTTATAATTCGAATTTTACATATTTACAACTATGTCACTGCTTTTTTATCCGTCATGTCATCAAAATTCTTAAATTTGATTGGTTCCTAGATTACTTCAAGGGGTTGGTTCCTATTTGAACCCACCCCTATATATATATATATATATATATATATATATATAATAAGTAATTCTTAATAATAACGTACGCATTACTTATACCATTAAATAACTTTTCCTATTGATTTCTTTATATTCTATTTGGCCGCCTTGGTTTTATATATAAACTGTCAATCGAAACGCATGCGATTAGGAGGTCGGGACAACTGCTCTCGTCTCCCTTGTTTTGCCAACTAAATTTACCAAGAACAATTCGCGCCAATAACACATCAAATTTCACATTCAACTAATTAGTAATGGCGAAGGGCTACCATTCGGCGACAGTAGATGATGTTTGGATATCACCGGCCATTCTCATGCTATCATCCACCGCCGCAGCTTTTCTACCTTTCTTCCCAGCGACCAAGATCTCCGGCGATCTTCTATGCACCGATCATGCATTTGCCCTGTCGATTTTGTTTGCCTTCACCTGCTCTATCAGCGCCGTGTTTCTAGAGAGAGAAACTCAGGCGGCAAGAGTTTTCAGACTCTCAGCAATCATGTGGCTGTCTTCGGCACTTCTATTGTTGATCTATGCCGTTTACATCGATGCCAATATTAACGGACATCCTCTGTAGAAAATAGTGTTTCATCTCGTATTCTAATAATATCAATCATATAAATTTATTGAAAAACAAATGGATCGTGTTGTGAATATATATAGGGGGTTATAAACTTATAATAGAGACTGCACTTTACATGTAAACGTGAAAAACTGCATGTTATTTTGGTTCTAAAACAATTAGTACCAAAATACAATAACAAAAGCATTAAAAAATTAGCACCAAAATTTAATAAGAAAATTACTAAAAATACAATAAAAAGCCTATTTTTACATTTACACACCAAACACTAAAAATACGACTAAGGTAAAAAAAATATGGAAACGAGTCATTGAATTAGTTAGTACCATTTTTGCAGTATTGACGCATTTTTTTCCATATGAAATCGTCCATTGCACATTTGGTGTTGTATTTCCTATAGTACACTAAATTTTTTTATTTTATTTTATTTCTATTTATTATATTTTGGTTTAATTTTACACTTATTATTTAAGGTTCATCCTACTCAAATAGAGTTTAATATAATTATTTAGCATTTAATTTTTCAAATAATCAATTAATAACCAAAAATTAAAAATTAAATACAAAAATATTATAATGCATTCTAATTGGGTATGCTGAATTCTAAATAATAAGTGTAAAATGAAATTAAAATATAAGAAATTGAAATTGAAGAAAAAATTTGAAAAAAAAAACTAGAAGATCGCGTGTGTAATAGAGAATACTAGTAAAATCTAAGTAAACTGCATGATATTTAAAGGAGATATGTTGTTTTTATTAATTATCAAAAATAGATTGTAGAGTACAAAATACAACATTTATACACCTCAACAAGCTAAGCTTGGAGCAATCTAGTTAGTTACAAATATACGGGCTAGGATTAAGTTATAACATCAACGGTGAGATGTGTTGTGGTCTATGCAAGCTATCAGACATGCTGCCACGTACACATATTGCAACTTTGTTTTGCTTCATTTCTATACTATGTCTACTACATCTACCGTGACTTTATTGTATCATGCATGCATTATTGCATGTATGCATGCATGCTTATTTCATGCTGCAACACCCCCCTCCCCCTGCAAACTAAGCTTGGTGCAGATCACCAAGGTGCAGTTTGGAAAGCAATTCACAGAACCGAGGCCCAGCTAATGACTTGGTAAATAAATTTGCAAGTTAGCTGTTGAGCCAATGTAGGAACAAATGAAGGGATAATAAAACCATTCTTAAAGTATAGAGGTGAGAAATGACAGTCTAAATCCAAGTGTTTGGTACGCTCATGAAATACTTGGTGTTTGGTGATTTGGATGGCAGCTTTGTTATAACAGTACACTCGGATAGGCTTAGAATATGGGATGCACAAGACATCAAGCATATAAGATAGCCAAATTAAAGCAACTATCTAATTGTAAAATTGAGACTTTTGTATTCAGCCTCAGCTGAAGAAAGAGACACTGTTGATTGCTTCTTGTATTTCCAAGAAATGAGGTTATTTCTAAGAAATATGCAATAGCCTGTCAATGATCTGCGTGTATCAAGGCAAGATCCCCAATCAGCATCGCAAAATGCTTGGAGATCAAATTGAGAACTGGCACTATAGTACAAAGCAAGGGATGGATAGTCTTTTAAATATCTCATGACATGTAAGGCTGCATTCCAATGATCAAACGTAGGATGATTAAGAAACCGACTTAGCTGTTAAACAATATATAAAATATCAGGACGTGTGAGGTTTAAGTACAACAACTTGCCTACAATCTGTCTATAAGATACAACATAGCTCAGAGAGTCTCCTTGTTGATTCAAAGACAAACCGGGTGGTAAAGGTGTAGCAGTTGGCTTGCAACCTATGAGGCCAACAGATTCTATCAAATTCAAATTATGCTTGCGTTGGCATAAGAATGTACCATTATATGAGCGGCCTATTTCCATTCCCAAGAAGTATTTAGCCTCCCCTAAATCTTTGATAGTATATGCCTTGCACAACTCATCATTGACTTGAATAATAACATCTAAGGAGGGCCTCAAGAGTAAAATATCATCAACATAAACTAGTAAAGCCACAAAGTAATCTCCTACTCCTTTGGTGAACATGCAAGGATCAGATTTTGACTGAACAAATTGAGAAAAAATAACAACTTACAAAATTCCAAATTCCATTCTCGTGAGGCTTGTTTCAAGCCATATAAGCTCTTGGCAAGCCTGCAAACATCCCCAGTGCTACCTTAAGTATAACCCTGAGAAAGAGACATGTAAGTCTGATCTATTAAATGACCACGTAGAAAAGTATTATTGATGTCCACTTGATGTAGAAACCAATTGAATTGAGTAGCCAAAACAAGAAATAACAGGACAATGACTAGCTTAGCAACATGTGCAAAGACCTCATGATAATCAACACTAAACTCCTTACTGTATCCTTTAGCAACTAGCCAAGCCTTATAGCGTTCTACACTGCCATCAAACTTCAATTTAACCTTGTAAACCCATTTATACCCAATAGTCTGTTTCTTTGGAGGTAACTGCATAACCTCCCAGGTATGATTATCTTCTAAATCAGTTAACTCCTTATCCATGGTAGCAACCCATTCCAGATGCTTACAAGCTTCCTTATAAGAAAAATGAGGAGTAATAGTAGAAGAAATGAAGTAAGGAGTGAATTGAAACTCATGCTTGAAGATGTATAAAGTTCCATTCATTCTCCCAATCCCCAAGATGGCATAATTATACTTTCTCTGAACAAGACAGTGTGTTTCAAGGAACACCACTCGACTATGCAGATCTCTGGTCAGTTGTCTAACTGAAATGAGGTTATGAGTAAATTATGTAGCATATAACACATTCTACAGCTTGATCTGAGGAGTCCATTGAGCATCACGTGTCATAAAAGCCAAGAGACTACTCCCATCAGGTAGAAACATTCTGAGAGGACTTTTTAATATCTTGATGTTCATAAGTAGAGATTCTTGGCAGCACATGTGATTGCTAGCTCTTGAGTCTAGGATATATTCATCATTCTTGTTATCAGTTGACATTCCAAAGGCATAATGTCCAGTGAAGTTAATAGAATCTGCCCCAGGACCAACTTCTCCTAGATTGGCAAATTGTAAACTTTCATTACATGCATTCCTCTCAAACTTTCCCCCAAAATTCAACATAATGTAAGGATACTTTCATCTGCTATTCAACTTGTAGGACCATGGAATAAGCCTGACTCACAATAGATAATGGACTTAAGATCAGACTTTGTTGTCTAATAAGTTCATAAACATCATTAAGGCCCATGAGAAATTGCATCATTTGTTCATCTTCCACCTCAGCCTTCACATCTTCAGCAACCTCACAGTTGCAACTTCTGGTTGTTCTTAATAAAGCCAATTCATCCTATAATGTAACGCCTCAGGCCCACAAGGTGGGGTCCAGTAATGAAATGACGGCATAATGGGCTCTACTAGCAATTACTTGGTATCCGTCCTCGCATTGCCAAAGTGGTTAACCCAAATTGTTAGAGAGCCCATTGAGCCCACTTATATACTTATCATACTTTCATTCTCCCACCGATGTGGGATGTCACATTCTTCCCCCGTTGGAGACACGATGTCCTCATCGTGTTCCTTCCTCTGTAGAACCGTCCCTCGGGGTCCGGTTTGAGAACACCTAGACTAGCTGCAAGGCCCGATCGAACGCACCCGGGATCATCTCTGATACCATTTGTAATGCCCCAGACCCACAGAGGTGTGGCCCAGTAACGAAACGACGGCATAACGGGCTCTGCTAGCAACTACTTGGCATGCGTCCTCGCATTGCCAAAATGGTTAACCGAAGTTGCTAGAGAGTCCATTGAGCTCACTTATATACTTATCATACTTTCACTCTCTCACCGATGTGGGATGTCATACATAAAGCACTCAAATTATTGAAGTAGATCAATACAGACTGAGTATGTTGAGAGTATGAAGCAATTTCCCTACGAATCTTATACAACCCAGGACCATTCATTTCCCAAATCTCTTATGTAATTCATCCCATAATTATTTAGATGTATCAAAATTTTGTAATCCTCTTGATAATTTCTTCACAGCAGAATTGCTCAACCAATTGAAAACTAAATAATCAACCTTAATCCATTGCATATAATCCATAGAATCACTACTAGGTTCACGTACACTACCATCAATAAACCCTAGCTTGTTTCTAGGAAATAGGCCCCGTTTAATTACTCTACACCAACTATGAAAATTCTTCCTATCGAAGAGGTCAGTTATCAATAGCAGACCAGGATGCTCATTAGGAGTTATGTATAATTCATCATTTGCTAGTAATCTATTGTTAGCAATTTCTGTTCGAGCATAGTTATGAAGCTCCATACCTTTTCCACCACCACGTTCATGTGAATATGAATGCAAAATCGGTGTTTCAAGTGGATTTAAAGCAGGCTGATGGTTGTTGTCACCATGTTCAAAGGAAAGCCAATCTCTTCATCACGAGCATTCCGCCATGAAAATTTTAGATTGCCTTTTGTCATTCCAATAATTGAGATAAGAACAATCACATAGTAAGAAATCGCGAGCAAATCATAATCAATCGATTAATTGGATCTTGATACCATGATGAAATCTAAGTACATTACATGATATTTCAAAGGAAATCTGTTGTTTTTATTGATTATCAAAAACTAGATTGTAGAGTACAAAATATAGCATTTATACACCTTAACAAGCTAAGCTTGGAGCAATCTAGTTAGTTACAAATATACAGATATGATTAAGTTATAACATGAACGGTGTGATGTGTTGTGGTCCATGCAAGCTACCAGACGTGTTGCCACATACACAAACTGCAACTTTGCTTTGCTTCCTTTGTATGCTATGCTTGCTACATCCACCACGAATTTATTGTATCATGCACGGATTATTGCACGCATGCATGCATGCTTACTTCATGCTGCAACAAATACAACACCAAATGTGCAATAGATAATTTCAGCTGCATTTTTTCCCACTTATTTTTATCTAGAAAAAAAAAATCATTTTATAATTTATATCTACCAAATTAACAAGATCGTTGTTGAACAGTAATATTGGTTAATGCATGCATTACTGTTCCTTTGCTTTTATTATTTAAGGCCCCTCTGGATAAGAGTAGAGATCCTCTAGTCCCACTTGTGTGTGCCAACTGTGTGCCACCATTAAAATTATATATTGTTAATAATATTTTTTATAAAAATAAAATTTATTTTATCATAACTAATCATAATTAATATTTATTGCAAAAAAATAAAATTTTTTAAAAATATATACCCTAAGTTTGGAATAATCAACCCCCAAAATCAATTATATTAACTAAAAAATGAAAATTAAATACTAAAAAATAATTATAAACCCTAATTGGGTGAAATAAACCTTAAAAAATAATGTAAAATTATACTAAATCAAAAGAAATTAAAATTGAAGAAAAAAATAAAAGAAAACGTAATAATTTTGAGGTGTGGTACACAATTGGCACACATAAGTTGGGACTAGAGGATCTCAAGTGTTCTGAATAAAACATGTTTCTATTTGATATATATATCTATTTAATTAAGGACTATATTAGCAATATAATTTAGTTAAATATCAGCGTATCATTGCGGGAAATCTGGGGTGATAAAAATGGTTAGCAAGTATTTTTGTGTATACCTATATATTGAATTTGGGCTTTAACTAATGAATCTAAGAATAAATTGGCCCAAATAGTAACGCAGTGTCCAAGTAGAACAATGCTGACGTCTCACCCTCCATGGAAGATTTTTCTTTTTTCTTTTTTGTTGACAACAGTAGCTTAAAGTTTGCTAAAAAAGAGAGAGAGAGAGAGAGAAGAGAGAGAAAAAAAGCCTAAAGTTCTATAAATAAAATGACAAAAAATATGGTGTGAGACTGTTTTGTGAGTTAAATCTATAAGAAGAATAAAAATTCATATTCAAAGGCATTTGATGATACATTTGTAATTTAAAACAGTCTTGTGGGAGATCGTTTTACAGGACAAAATTCATAAGACGAATCAAAACTCGGTTCCAAATACAATAAAATACAAATAAAATTATAAGTGTCTCATTGAATATGCATTTGAATCTATATCTTCATCTGTGTTATAAATTTTGATATGTAAGATAATCTCATACAAGTTTTTATCTAATTATATCAGTATTTGATCGTATTTGAATTCGAATTTCGATTTCTCTTACAAAGTTTGAGCCATAAGACAATTACACACAAGACTTTCGCAAATAAAATAGTTTAAATAAATTATTATCTACATCTTCATCTAAAAAAGTTCAAGCCGGGTTATAAAACATTCAAATAGTATACAACCTATATATGGTAAATTACAGTCCGATATTTATATTTTAAATTTCTTTTTTTTTTCAAAAATAGCCCACTTTTCAAAAGAAAAAAAAAACTAAACTTAGATCTCAAAATATAATTTGCCCAATAATATATTAAAAAACAAATTACCAAAACTAAGCTCATAAGAATCATAATATAAGGATGGCTCATAACTTAAATTTAAAATCTCGATAAACTGATTGTCTTTTTTTTTTCTCACACACCCGACCTGTGGTATTGAGGAGATTCGAACTCGTGTTCTTTAGTCTCCAAGCAATCTCATTCCACCACTAGGCCACCCTCACCGGGACAAACTGACGGTCTTTTTTATGATAGTAATAGCTAAACAATTTTACAGTAACTTCCCATAATTATATCATTTATAAACAATTTGAAAATTGAATTGGTATAAACTATTATATATATAGAAATGATCACCTATTTGGCAATGTCTAAATACGTACATTATTAAGAGTATATTCTTCTATGTAATTAATAATCCCGAGTAGTTTTAATACAACTATAAATATGTTGAAAACTTGAAATTAAAGTTGAAACACGTGTAACACTAGTCTATCTGAGAACATATTATTAACGTACCCACTATTTAATAATTAGGTAATAATTATTCTATTATTTATTTAGTAGGCAAAGTCTCCTATGCATCAGATGCATGGGTCGGCCCATGAGATGGACCCGGGCCGACCCGCATCTGACCCGCGAAAAAAAAAAATCGCTACCTATAGTATCAATTCGAACACTAAATAGTATCAATTTGTGTTTTTTTGTGATTTTTAGGGTTTTTTTTGTTTCCTTTTTCTGTTTTTTGGGGGTGTTTTTAGGGGTTTATTTTGTATTTTGGGGCGTGTTTTTAGGGGTTTATTTTGTATTTTTTAGGGTTTTTTGGGGGTGTTTTTAGGGGTTTTTTAGGATTTTTTTGGGGGGTGTTTTTAGGGGTTTATTTTCTATTTTTTATAGTTTTTTTGGAGGTGTTTTTAGGATTTATTTTGTGTTTTTTATAATTTATTTGGGGGGATTTTTTAGGGATTTATATGTGTTGTTTTTAAGAAAAAAAATAAAAAGAAAAACATAAAAAACGAAAAAAAAAAAACATAAAAAACTGAAAAAAAACGAAACAAAAACATCAGAAAAAGACCAAAAAAAAAAAAAAATTAAAAATGCGGGCGCGTGTACAACATGCGCCACGCGTGGTCAACGTCACCTGCGCGTGGTGGCCGTCTCACATGTCGCATGGGGGAGGCTCCTGCACACGAGACCTCCCCTATTTAGTATCGATAGAAAGGTAGTATACTAGTATTGGTATTTGAAGTAGTACCTACCCCTTTTCTTTTAATTGTTTTCTTTTCTTTTTTCCCTTTTTCGATATGAAAAACTCGTGGCTGTGTTTATGCAACAAATTGGCGAATCGATTTCAAAAGTGTTGGTGAGAGTAATTAATCCACCTTAATTTGGAAGGTAAGAGTGAATTAAGACACACTCGATAAATGAATGGTTGATAAGTTCCAGTTATTTTAAAAGTTTTGAAACTTTACAGTGGCTTTCAATTGTAAATAGTTTTGTTCCTTTCTTAAAAAAAAAAAAAAGTAAATAGTTTTGTACCTACCAATTACTGATTATATTACTTGATTGAGATTTTCAAGTCTTTCTATGAAAGACACTTGTTGTTTATGGATGATTATTACTGGAGCAAATCTTACCAGCTTTTTAAGGCAATTTTGGGCCACAATTAAGATTTTAATAAATCCAACCCGGCTTTTTAAATGGCTAATTAATTCATATATGAAGACATGGCGAACTCATAAATATATACATATAATATGTAATGATTGAAAAAACAAGGTGTGCTAACAAATTACAAGAGAGATTAATTAATATATTTTGTTAGAGTATATATTAAATAATTCACTGTGACAACAAGTTTGTGATGAGGCAAACGTGATCAAACAACAATTGCACGCATTGCCAATCAAGACTTTACAAACATTTATCTATAGTGGATTCTCTTTATTTATTATTATTTTTAGCACCTGATCAAAGTACTATCAATATGTTTTTTTAATTTTAAAAAATGACGTGTCTTAAAATTTTCAATTCACTGGTTTTTTTTTTGTTATTTACTATTTAGAGAACTCTCTCTCATCTTATTTCCCCAATGTTTTTAAAGAGAGCAAGTCATTGAAATCTTGAATTTGCAGTATATATTATACTCCCACGGAAATATATGTTTTTGGACTATATATTTATTTAAAAAGAGGTTTTTGAAGGTGGGTGTGAGAGTGTGACTGTCGACTTTTATTTATTCCTATTGTAGTAGAGTGCATAACTATTCATGCTATTTGCAAAGAATATATTTTTATTATTTCCTATTTAAGTTGAATGTTGCATTTAAGTGGAAATTTTGATTGTTTTATTGTAGTAGTAAAAGATGGAAAAGTGAGGATTGGACAAGAAACAGAAATTTGGACATTCCAAACTGTCCAAAATCAAAACCAGAATTGGACTCAGAATTGACGGTTCTAAACTAGTTCGTAATTTTTTAGATCAAAGGTGTCGGTTCGTAAATTAAATTGGAAAATTGCATTTTTGGTACATTTCTATCATTTTTGGAACTCATGTATTACAACTGTCAAAATAATATCATAATAATATGTATTATATCACTTTTAATCTCGATGACTTGAAATAACAGGTTTTTCGTAGTCAAATGTAAATTGAGGTTTTTGCAATTTATTAAAAATTTTGGGACCAAAATTTGTTTTAATTTTTTTTATCCAAATTAAATTATTTTTACCTTAAATATTTTATTTGGTTTAATTTACTTAGGTGGAAATTTTGAAATACATTTTGATCCCATAATTTTTAATTCATTGCAAAAAAAAAACCCCCTAAATTAAATTACCTTTGACTTAAGTTTGATCAAGGCAAATTTGTTATTCTGGTTCATCATGACTAAAAATGATACAATGGGTATTGTTAGAGTATGAAAAGTTATAAGAGGTCAAACATAGAATACCAAAAAAAATCAATTTTCCTAAATTAAATTATTATATTGTTTTGGAAATAACCCTAAATGAAATTAAATTATAAAACCGTAGCTAGGCCTATATATCGAGGAAAAATAATCCACAAGTGTTTGCAATTTTAAGAAAATTGCTTGGCATGCTAAATGTTGGTAATATATAATTAATAAAACATTCAATAAAATAGTAATTTATTTTAGAATTTACCAAGATGGTTTTTAATCATAGATGAAAGTAGACATGAATAGCTTAAGTCCACTTTTAATTATTAAGATTGACTATGAAATGAAAAATTAATTGAATAGAAACAAGTAGAGATGAAGAAATGGAGAACAAAGAGAGGTTGAGTATGAGTTAGTGGTAGATGAAAACAAGAAGTGATTAATGGAAGCACCAAAATAAAAATAAAGCTATGAAGTTGACAACTTTGTGCCCCTTTTTTAGTTGTTAGGTTCAAAAGTGACTATAAGTGTATACCACTTTCCTTGTAATGCCAATGTCAAGCATGCAACTATATATATTATATTTTTTTCATTATTATTTTTTAATTTATACATACATAGATTTCTATAATCATGAAATCTTTCATTTAATTACTCACACGTTATTAAGTGAGTTTTTTTGGTCTCATTTATTTGTTAGTTATGTTTCATTTTCCAAGATGGATAAAAAAGATTAGCTTGATTTTCAATTATTGGTTTTTTTCTTTTACCAATATGTAGTTTAGACATATATAGTGAATGGTGTTGTCACTTGTGAAGCTAAATAATTATTAGATATTGATCCGATTTAAATTTTTAAAAATTTAATGTTTGAATGTGAATTTGGTCAAATTCAACAAGTACACAAGATTACATTTTAAGTAAGAAAAAATGGTACTTAATTACCTATTTAAAAATGATTTTGAATTAAGGCACACATATTAATCTAATTCAACTCTAAATCAATATTACATGATGCGAATACATATCTGAAAAGCTAATTAAATTTTTAGAATATACGCGAATCTAAAAAGTGATCAACAATACTAACACCATATAAATTAATGAACAATCAATTTAATTAAATTAGTTATATATCACATGTATCAAATGATGTCGAAAGGAATCAGATCATCAATTTGCTACAGAAAGTAGTCGAATTAATATTAATTGGTTAATCAACATTTTACCTAAATGAAAATCAATCCCTTCTATTATAACTCGACAACTCTCTGTCGGTACCTGTTTCGTACACAATATTGTCTGACAAATCGTTACATCATATTTTTTTTGTCCATTAACGAAATTTGTGGCTCAATTATTAATACCACATGGAACCTTAATTTCTCGGTAAGTGGCTTTCCGATTGATGTGATTAAGAGCGAACCATCGTCCTTAATGAGTCGCAACTATTTTCACCGTATAGTTTTACCGAAAGATTCGGCTCTTGTGTGAGACTGTTTTACGAGTCAAAATTCGTATTATAGATAAAGATTCAAATTCAAAAATAACCGAACACCAATAAAATTATAAATATGCAATTAAATATGAATTTATATCCGAACTTCGATCTGTCTTATGAGGTTTTTTTTTTTTCAATTTGATCAATTTAGATTTGATGAGTATACACAACTATATATTTTAGTAGAATTTTTTACCAACGTTCACGTCTGAAAATATAAGTTATATATCTATTAATTTTACCTTTCAAATGATTCACAAAAATGTCACACGATCTTTCAAAAATAACAATTTAATGTCTGACGTTTTGAATTTACCATAAATCTAGTCTGAGATCACTCTTCGAACGTTGCATAGTTAACGTCTGTTTTTTGGTCCAGATTTAAAGATAAGACATAAAAAAATCACTCGTGCTATATCATATCTGAACGATGTCATTTTGATAAAATAAAATTTAGAAAAAATAATTTAACGTCAACTATTGAAATTCTTAAAATTAATTAAACTCATGCTAGATTTGTGATAAGTTCAAAAAATCATGTATTAAATTGTTGTTATGAAGGTTATGACATTTTTGTGAATCACTTGAAAAGTTGGGTTAAAAACTTATATTAACCCGTGTAAGTAGGAAGTAAAAGGAAAGGTGCTCCTACTAATATATATACTTAGATTTAAATTATTAAAATTATCAATTATTAATTTAAGACTAAAGAAAATCATACAATATTTAGATGTTTTTATTTTATTTTTAGTTACTTAATTACTGATAAATTTGAATGAAATGAATATATGAATAATGATCCATTGCAGTTACGTTTAATACAACTTGTTAAAAAAACAAAAGGAGAATCAAAATATGTGATGATTTTTTTTGTGTGTGTGTGAATATTTATATGATGGTTGATAGTAATTTAGCTTTATGCGATGAAGTCCTAAATTGATAAAACTCTTTAAATTAATTGGTTTAATATATAGTTAACACGCATAAACTGCTTTAATTATCGGCATTAGTTAGTGGATTAAGACCTCAGTGAGTCATACGTAAGAGTGAATTAACATGCGGGAAAGATTAGTAATGATTAATTAAACAAGCTAAGGGCAAAGCACGCACCATCCATCTCCCCCACCATTAAACGTATCAGACAAAGTACAAACTATAAACAAACCAATTCGACAACGAGATCAAGAATAAATGATTCTTGTAAAGCCAATAATGTTTGCAAAAATTCAATGATAATTACTTAAATTAAATTTTTATTATATGTCAAGTCTATATATAATATTGGAAGAAGAAAGTATGTGCAAAATGATGATGGACTTATCCCATTTGAACCAATGAGAGGTGAGATGACCTCATTTGAGAATATTAAATATTACGGAAAAAAAAGGATGGGATTTTTTTGAGTGGGGAAAGAAAGTGGAGAGAAAGCTAGAATTTTGAAAAATTTCATGATGTTCTATTCTTAGTTAAAATTGTGAAATTTTGACATCGATGGGGTCATAATTTATTGTGGTCTTATAAAAAATATTGTTTGACAAAGTTTGCTATCACGCCTAAATTCAACTTCAAATTTGAGTTCTTAACTCTTTATTCAACGAATATAATGCAAACTTTGTTTACGCATTGATTGTAAATCGAGAATGAAGATAGTTTTGCCACAATTAATTAATTACCCCACTTCCATATTATAAGATAAATTATTAATTTAATGTTGATGGTACCATATGTTACACGACTTCACCTATTATATATATATATATATAATATTAATTACTATATGTAGATTAATTATTAATTGGATTCGGATATGGTGGTACGAGATGATCGCTATATCATTTCAAAATATCTCAAGGGAAAAAAGGTCTAAACCTAAAATATTAATAACAAAACCCAAAATAACTAGAATCTCAACCCAAAATTTTTTTAAAAAAAAACCCCCTAAAGGTAAACTAAAAAATTAAAATAATTAGAGAATGCAAGAACATATGAAATTAAAATTTCAAATTAAAGATGATAATTATAATAATTAATAAATATCTCCTACCTCACCCATGTAATTAAAGGTGCATGGGAGGGAATGTGTAATTTGACAAAACTTAGGGGATATAATTATAATCTAACAAGTCCCTATTGTTAGTCAAATTAATAATATTATTATAAATTCGGACTGTATATTTTGACAATTTTGCTCTCTTATTACTAACATTTTGTATGACGTATCAACTTTTCAAGAGACCAGAAATTCTTACATATATGTTATAATCTCAAACAGTATAATATACCACATTAATCTAACATTAAATTATTATATTAAAGTAGGCTAAGCTTGTGTGTGTGTGTGTGTGTGTGTATATATATATCATGTAAGGTAGCGTAATTAATTAGTAGCATATGCTCAAATTTCTTCAAAACAAATTACATAATACGCTATGAATCAGAATTCAAAATAAAGGTCTTAATTGACACTTAAGATCCTCTAATCCCAACTTATGTGTGCCAACTGTGTGTCACGCCTCAAAATTATTATTTTTTCTTTCATTTTTTTTTCTTCAATTTTAATTTCTTTTGGTTTGGTATAATATTATTATTTAGGATTTATTCCATCTAATTAGGGTTTATAATTATATTTTAATATTTGATTTTCATTTCTTAGTTAATATAATTGATTTTTGGGGTTGATTATTCCAAATTTGGAGTATATAATTTTTAAAAATTTTATTTTTTTGCAATAAATATTAATAATGATATAATAAATTTTATTTTTATAAAAAATATTATCAACAGTAAATAATTTAATTTTAATGTTAGTACACAATTGGCACACACAAGTTCGACTCTAGAGAATTTGTACTCCTTAATTGGGTGTCAACACTTTGAACTCACACATATATTTCCATTATTCCCATTTCCAAAGCTACAGTCCAAATTTAGACCTAGCTCTACCTATATATATCATTGGGAGAAATCAAAATATGGAAATAAACACACATTCAATTCTTTACAAAACCCTAAAAATAAACTCAATTTTCTTGAGATATATGATTCCATAAATCGCTTCTGGTTCATGTATTTTGATGGGTCCTATTCAGGTCTATAATCCCATGGGAGTTGAATTGATGGGTTGTGCAATGAAATTGTAAGAAGGTGCACCATGATGATCACCAATCCATTTTATTTTTAGTTTATTTATTTTGATTGTCACAATAATAAAACTATATACCCCATTTTAGGCTGTCATCACCATTTGTCCCTCATTTTGCCTCATTCCTCTCAAAATCGTGTTTGGTGAAAATTGGTGAACCCCTTCATTTCAGCCCCCTCCGTACGTAACAATCTCCTCGATTTGTTCCTCTCAACAAAAATAAGAAAAAATAATCATCAAACTATTATGATTCCAAAAAAAATAATAAAAAAAAAAAATATATATATATATACAAATTTCAGCATGCATGTGAGAGAATTTATGTATATATATATATATATATATGCACAAGCACAAATTAATAATATTCGAGTTTAAAGTGAGTGGGGAAATTTACTTTGCGTTATATATATATATATATATATATATATATATATATATATATATATATATATATATATATATATTCATAAATTATAAAGTTGAAATGAATTTGACCCTACATCGTACAATTTCGCTGTGAGATCTGCAGTTAGTTACTATTTGTGAATGTTACTTTACATGACCAGAAATCAAAGAGGCAGCCATGAACAGTCATTTTCTATCATTTTCTGTCATTTTCTTGCCTACGTTTTGTGTTTAATTTGTTGTTTTGCATATGATGTAGGACCTATCAATATTTGCAATTAATAAGGTTAATTGTGTAGTAGTGAGTTTTATGATGTTGTAATTCCAATTTGGGATTTTGTATATGCCCAATGATTGTTTCATATCGATTTTGTTGTCAAGAGATCGATGATTATCTAGCTATATACATATGTATTAATTCGTACGTAATTTTTTTCCATTTTTTTTAGTACGTAGAACTAATAAAATCGATAGAAACTTAAATTTGTCGGTTTGATCGTGAGTACGTGATAGCCGTACGAGGTGGTCGTAAATACAACTTCTTCAAATTAAATAGTTTTTTCCCCCCTAAATTATGGGTCAAAATAATAAAACAGTGTACTTTATCAATAAAAAAGGATATCTCTATTCTCTACTATATTAAATGCTTAATATGACAATTAATTTTTTTAATAAAAATATGATTTGGCGGTTAAAAAAATTAGTTTGGATATTAAATTAGTCCAAATTGCATGTCTCATCCCTGTGCCAAAATCAAAATTGCATAGTTTTAATAATGGTTTTCAGAAAAATAAAATGTATTATATTAAAACTAATCCTAATTAATATTTATTGCTAAGAGTTGAAATTTTTAAAATTATATACCATAAGTTATAATCAACCCTAAAAATCAATCATATTAACTAAAAAATGAAAATTAAATTTAAAAAAATAATTATAAATTCTAATTGGGTGGAATAAACTCTAAATAATAATATAAAATTTATATTAAATGAAAAAATTGAAAAAATGAAAGAAAAACTAATAATTTTAATGTTTAGGATACGATTAACACATACAATTTTAGATTAGACGATCTCATGTGATTAAACATTGGTATTCCACATATATAAATAGTTGTAAAAGGAATATGCCCTTTGCTACAGAGGATATCAAATTTCACTTTGACATTCAAAATAATATAAAAAAGGACAACACTGTTCATCACTTACATAAAAGAGCTTTTGAAAAAATCCGAACCTTCGTCCATGTACTTTCTCCGTCCCAATCATATAGTTTCTATTACTATTTTGAAGTGTTTTAATTATATAGTCTTATAATTATAAATTGTATTAATTTTCATAATAATGCACAAATGTATCCTTATTAGTTCTTGAAAATTAAAAACTAACCGTTTAAATTTTTTTAAGTCATTAATTTTAAATGAGGGTAATATTGAAAGTTAAGTTTTAATATCTTATTTTCACAAATATTTTTAATTTACGTGCGAGGAAAAATTGAACTATATAATTGAGATGGAGTGAATATATATTTTGAATCAAAACCAATGTGTATAACGAGCTTCGAGAAATTATGTGGTTGGTTCAAATGATTTTGTGGTGGCTAACACATTTGTTTGTGCAATTTGCATTTTGCAGCACAACTTAGTGTCTGATTTTTGTATTTGGCTTCGAGATTGTTCCGCTTTGGAAATCTCGGTGGAGTAATAATATGATTTTATATATTTTTTTAGAAAAAAAAAATAAAGTTATCTCTTTTAATGTTTAAAATTTTCAATAATAATATTCGTATAGTGATGATTATGATCTTCTAAATGTGTCCAATTCCATCTGAAATGTATATTAACTTGAAACCTAAATCAATTTTCAAGACCATCTAATTAAATGTAATACAACCATACATATAGAGAATCATTCAATTCTGAACATCTATCCACTTTGTGGATAAATGAATCATATATATCCATCAGATTCATTACATGGATATGGTAATCTGAGACCAGAGTATTTTTCTTTGAAGATGAAAAATCCGACCACCGGGGTTTATCAACATGCAAATTCTTCCACAGTTAGTTAAAAGAATGAAATTGGCTGATATTATGACGATACTAGGTAGTATAGATATAATTATGGGAGAAGTTGATCGGTGAAATGATAATTAAAATTAATATAACAGAATTAGAAGCTATCAATTCTTTTTCCAGATTGGAATCCTTAATTCAGGATCAATTTTATTTTAATTGCTTTCTTATAGTTATTTTATGTAGTAAAGTCATATTTTTCATATGAAAAATTATGCTTCTTTTATGTTTCAGAATTAATGCTTAAATTGTTAATTTGTAATGTTTTTTTCGTACATATAAGATACTTGTAATTTAATAGTGTACGATTTTAAAATTGACAGTATTGCGTGCATCTTATGCACCATCAGACGATCAATTTGAATTAACGCGCGTTGCTCCGATCAACCCACGAAAAAAAAAGTCAAAATCAGTTTCAACCGTAATACTAAAAAGTATTACTCAAAAGCCTAAAAGTATCATCCAGAAAAAAAATCACGTCAAAATCAGTATCAACTGTGCACATGTATCCTTAAAAAGTATCATCTATGTCACTATTTTTTTTTTTTGCGCATTAATTGGATCGACTTGTTGATTGACATTGACCGTTTGATGGTGCATTCTATATATATATATATATATATATATATATGAAATCTCGACGCTTGAGACGATTCCATACAAATTTTTATTACATATAGAGATATAGGTAGATGAATATATAGATAAGATTTTCAATAAATTAGTGTCACTATGTACTTGCCCAAAAAACTTTCCGAGGTTCCTTATAAATTCATCTTCTATATCTATTGCATGGAATTTATTCCCGATTTCCATCTCAACTTTTCTTGAATTAACAAAATGTTTCGTAGTGGGGAATCACCTAAGCCAAAAACCACCCCATAAATTAAAATAATAAAAGCAGTGAGCATAAAATATTGAAACACTACACCAATATTTTTTATTTGCAAGTAATAAAGAAAATGTTTTTTGCGGTTGCAAGTTGCTACCTCTGAGATTCGGCCAAATACTTTTTTAGATACATTTGCTGCATTTATTTTAATCAGAAATCTTTTCTCATTTAGGTAGTGGCCACCATAGGATGGATAGGAAACACAAATTTTTTATGATAAAACAAGCTAATTAAATTCATCCACGCTCAATGTGTGACAATGACTCTCTAAAATTGACATTATATTTTTCTTTTTGCTAATTTCACGGGTGAGTGTGCGTGTACGACACAAATGAGTTGCAGAAATTTTCCCAGAGTTTAAACAACGTTTAATTAAACATTATATTATGAATGGGATTCTCGAAGAAACTTCCATGAGAAAGTAATTTTAGTTAAAATAATTTAATTGTTTGACAATACCCTATATATAATTATGCTATATAAGTGGGGGATAATATAATTTAATTGTTTGACAATATCCATAACAAGAATTTGAATATTCCAAACATTTTTTTAGCTTCACTCAAGCTATTTTTTGGATTGTTGTAGATAACACGATATGGATAGCTCGACTTAATTTTCATAATAACTTTCAGTGTATAGTTGTTTGATACGATGGTGTGACCTTCCAATAAGCAATATTAATATTATAGTAGTTTATAAATTGCTAATGTTTATGATTTTGGTGGTAGAATTTACCTTTTTTTTTTTTAATTAGCGATTGGTAGCTATTTTTATTTAATGATTGCTTAGTAAAAATTTAAATAGAATCCAGTAAATAATTTGGGTTTTATTTTTATCCCACCATCAAATTTATGAAAATTTTCCATTATTTTTTATCAATTTTAATTTATTGTGTTTTAGTTTAATTTAACAATTATTAATTAGGATTGATATATTCTACCCAATTAGGGTTTATAGTTGTTTTTTAGTATTTAGTTTTCACAGAAAATATTATTATGGTTGGTTAATTATTTTATAAATATTACGTATAGTTTTTTAAATTTCAATCTTTTGTTAATAAATGTGACTAGGTCGATTATTTTATGTTATAACTAATTTTTATTTTTGCAATATCTATTATTAAACTCATAAATTTGATCGTGAACACAGAATTGGAACACCAAATACGAAATAGAGGATCCTATCTGAAATATACTAGCACGAATTGAAACAACAAAAAGTACGTACGCACAACTACTAGTTCTAACTACGTACTCGTACAAGATTTAAATTTATAAAATTTCAATCACGAAGTCGTTCAACTCATTCGACCAATTAATCAAAAAAAAAAAGGTCAGCAAAAATCAACTAATACAGACAGACTGTAATTTTCATGTAATCTAACGAATAACTTTGTTCTCGACGAGACAGGAACTGCATTTACTGGGGAAAAAAAAACCGATTGACTTCTTCGATGCTTCAGAATTTGCTTTTCATGATGTAATATTTAAGAATAACAAAACTAGAAAAAAAAAATTCGATTCTCATCCTACTCTTACAACTTTATATCTGCACATATTGTTATATATTTATATATGTATGGACTATACATAATAAATCTCCAAACTTAGATAAATTAGACACGAAACAAGCTGTAGAATATTTTATTTTTCTTTAATCTGATTAATTCCAACTGATTCAAAGAGGGAAAAGACAACCAACTCAATCGTTAAGGATATTCTATCCATTTTTTCAGTTGAATTTTTATCCTCTGCAAACCAAGTTAGGACGACGACAACAACATGCGAGATCGAATCCATCTCGAATAATTCCGTACGTTCGATCATCATCACTCAAACTGTCAAACAATCTATAATATATAAAAAAATATTAAAGAGCATATAATGTCACCAAAAAAAAAGGTGTACGTAGATGTATGTGAGGGATTTCTGCCAACCATTGCAGCATATATAGGCTCAGCGCATATCAATCTTGATAAATTTTATGCTAAAAACGAGGAAATAAAGGAGTTGGGCATGATGAGACAAGTAAAAAGGTTGAAGAATTTGAACAAAAAACATGAGATTATGATGAGCTGCATTAATCTGGTAGAATTGAAGTAGCTGCAATGATCTGATCATGCAAAGAAAAGAAAAGAATGGATATTTTATTTTTGGAGGAATCGAGCAAGTGTGAGTCGAGTTGAGGCTAAAGTTAGTGAGCAGAAATTGCAAAATAATTCCCACTTGCCATTAGCAGAATGTGAAGGGACAGCCAGTATTATGTTGGCAGAAAACATAAGGAAGTGGGAGCATGAAAGAATGTTGAGCTACATCATTCAAATAACCCCCCATTTACCTGCTTAAAGACAACAATGTCCTTACATCCTATCCAAAACTAAGTAACTAAATATAGACTGTAAGAATAAAATTTAAACTCTTATCATCATTCAGATATGGTATATCTTAGCTTCAATTCTCTCTCAGATTACAGTTGTAGTCCACTGTCTTTTATTACAAGTAGAATTCTGGCACAACTTGATCAATCTATCTTTACCAGAGTTTACTATATTTGCACCACATATAATTGCAAGTCAACACTAGCTAGCAAATAACATTTATTTGAAGAAATTATAGATACTTCACTTATACATATGTAAGTATATATATACACTGTATCCCTCACAAAATTCCAAGGATTTTTTCACTTTACATATTTTGATAAGTTGAGCTCAAGACAGCTGCTTCTTTACCTCCCACTTTGAATACATCAGCTTCATCCAGTAATACTTAAATAAAATAAAAAAAAATTAACAGCCTAAGTTTAGGTATTTCATCTAAACAATATGGACCATATATGAACATAAAATATGGGTCCCTTCTATCCCAAAGCCTCAGTGCTGATTGACTCATCAAATTATTATTAAAATTGACATCTAAATTCTTGCAAGTCTTTTTAAAATTTGTGTTTACCTTTAGATTGACCTAGATTTCGTCATCGTTCACAAAAAAATACCTGATTGGTCATGAGGGTTTTTATAAATATATATATATATATATATATATATATATATATATATATATATATATATTCTTGAATTGGCCCATCTTTTTTAAAGGATATATGGCTCCTCCAAGATTTGACTTATATAATTTCTTCTATATGGAAACAAGTTTCAAATAATTGCATATCCCATTATCACAAGCTTTTGATCGATCCATCCATATTTACTCATCTAAATATGTAGACCATGATCACATATATATATAGCATGCATGCATGATTCAATATATATGATATAACATTATAACATGATGCATCTACAGAAGATGTAGTAATTCAATCATGTCATTAAGGCATAATAGAAAGGCATCTCATATATTAACACCAATCATTACATGTTATGCATACATCATCCATTTTTTATCTATCTTTTTTTTCTAAATTTTTTTCTATTATTAGTGTGCTTATGTAAGCTGCCCCCCCTGAAGCTGTTGCTCATTACTCAAATCTCCTATAAATACCCCTCTTTTCATGCAGTGCAATCTTACCAGCTCAAAACAAATTAAGTGTTGCAATATAAAAAAAAACACTCAGAGAAATCAATCCAGAATCAAGCATGATTCAACAAGATTTCCAAGAATTGAACTACTTCTCCCCAGAAAATCTCCAAACCTTTCCAGCCAACTTTGGGTTCAACCAAAGCAACTCAGCAGCAGCATTGCAATACAGCAGGTTCTTAACCAACTTGCCTAACTACCAGACCTCAGCCGTCCCAACTGGGATCCATGAGTTCAGCCCGAATTCGACGTGCAATTCGACCTCTGATGAGGCAGAGGATCCTCAGCTACGCGTCATTGATGAGCGCAAGCAAAGGAGAATGATATCGAACAGAGAGTCTGCTCGAAGGTCTAGGATGCGTAAGCAGAGGCACCTCGATGAGCTGTGGTCTCAGGTTCTTCGTCTCAGGACCGAGAACCACAGCCTCATCGATAAGTTGAACCACGTGTCGGAGAGCCATGACAAAGTTGTGCAAGAAAACGCTAGGCTCAAGGAAGAAGCTTCTGATCTTCGACAGATGCTCACAGATCTCCAAATCACAAATTCCTACAGCATTTTCAGAGACCTCGATGACATTCCATGCAACACAGCTCATCTCAGGGCTGAATCATCAACTCAATCTGTCACTACTTCCACCAACCTTCTCCACTAAGCATGAATTCGAATCAACTCGTTTGTTTACTAACTCTAGAGGAGAGAGAGAGAGAGAGAGAGAGAGAGAGAGAGAGAGAGAGAGAGAGAGAGAGAGAGAGAGAGAGAGGATGTTAATTAATTAGACTCGATCCTGTCCATTTACTTTCTTCTGTGCCAGTGTTAATGTTTAAACTTGCTGCTAATCAATGGATGTTTCCTAGAACTATGAATCTGCCAGGAATGTTTTGGTTCACATCATTGCAAAATCTCAGTTCATCTTCGCCGCATAATTATCCAAACGCTGATGATCAAATTATGCGGAAGAAGAAAATATTCTTCACTTTCATCATTACTTTCTTCCCATGATCATCAAATTACCCCACCATCACCAATCACCATTATACCACAAGGGAATGCTAAAAAAACGAATCTTGATTAAAATCATAAGCGAACAGTAATACAATATAACGCAATGCTTAATGCTTCATCACCACCAACACATGTAGACCAAGTCTTCCCCTGCAGCAAAGAAGTAGACAGTTACCTACATATATATGTAGAGAGAGAGAGAGAGAGAGAGAGAGAGAGAGAGAGAGACAAGTGGTGGTGGAGGCGCTGGTGATAGTGGATCATAATTGAAGAGCTACCATAAGAAGCAAAAAAAATTGAAAAAAGGATAAGCACTAGAAAAATCGGCTACTGTTTTTAACTTTTTGTGAGGTAATGCAAGTAGATTCAATCCAGTTATTGCAAGCAATTCAGACAAAAGAAACTATGATTTCAGGTGTTTCTGGGCATGGTGCGTAGCACTGTGTTATTGCATCAACAAAAAATGGCCGGAGAAAAGGACAACAATTTGTCTATGCTTGCCCCTGTTCTCAGTGATCATTCCACTATTGCATCTCCATCAATGAATCAAACCCTAAAAATCTTGAATTTTGTGAATCACGATCAGGCCCTCATAGTGGATCGGGTTAGTAATTGGATTGGGTAGTCAGTTCAACATGATGAAATCTAAAAAGGCGACCTTTTTTTTTTTAATAATAAATATGCATATGCGTAGTTCTGATCAATTAGAATCTACATCTAACCCTAATTTCTGAAATGGTGGATGAACTGATCGAATTTGACTGGCATACAGTTGGGTTTTGGAGAATCAGAGAATATTTGGCCTATTTAGATTTATTTAACGATGATTTTAGAATAATTGTTGAGCATCAGAATAAAGCTACATTTTTTGTAGTTGGATTTTTAGTCTGTAAAGATTGTGAAGAAGTGAGGCTGCGGCGGCCGGTGCTGGACTGCTGGTGGGTTGGTGAAGAGTGCATAATAGAAGAAATATGAGAGAGAGAGAGAGAGAGAGAGAAGGGAAGGTGAGAAGAAACAGAGGAGGCACACATGCTTTTGAAAAAGAGAAAATTTCGAGAAAACTCTTTTTTTTTTCAAAAAAATAAAAAGGAAAGAAAAGAACAAAAAGGAAAAACTGCTTTTGGAAAATAGAATTTTTTTTTTTTTTAGAAAAAACTTTTTTAAGGGATAAGAAAAATCTTTATAAGGATTATCTAAAAAAAACTTTATAAGGATGAAATTTAATTCG
Organism: Perilla frutescens; assembly: GCA_026008535.1. NCBI lineage: Eukaryota > Viridiplantae > Streptophyta > Magnoliopsida > Lamiales > Lamiaceae > Perilla > Perilla frutescens. The sequence goes on along the minus strand of BRKX01000018.1, from coordinate 7,032,948 downwards.
CAAGATTAGATATCACATCACATTCATATTTGGTGACACCAATTTTATGGGTTGAAATTTCATGTTACATTTTCTTGTGCTTTATTATAGGGGTGCACACGGGTTGGGTTGGTCAGATTGTAGGTGTTTACATAAACCAACCCATTGACTACGGTTTGAAAAAATTATAAACCATTAATTTTTTTTAATTGCATAACCCAACCCTACTACTCACAAGAATATTAGGGTTGGGTTGAGTTGGGTTCATCGGGTTGAAAGTGAACAATTAATTTCAATATAAACTCATTAATTTATTGTAAACTATAGTGAGGGTTATCGATATACCCGTGGCAAAAAAGAAAGCGGCTAGATTACCCTACGTGGAGAAGAAAGTGAAAATTTGTTCCTATATATGTAGAGTTTTTGAGTGTTTGAGAATTAAGATAGTGGAATATATCCATTGATTGGAACAATATCATAAATATATAAAAAATTATACATAATTATATACATTTAACATATATATATATAAAATTGAATAAAATGTAACGGGTTGATTTGGGTTGGTTTGGGTCAACACTCTTGAACCCGTGAGCCAACCCATTAAGATCGGTCTACGTGATGTATGAGTCGAAACAACTTCGATTTATAATTATAACGGGTTATGCGGTCTACATTCGGTTTGGTCGGCCTGAACACATTCATGTGCACCCCTACTTCACTCCGCATTAAATTTATGGTTTTAATAATATTTATTATAAAATAAAAATTAATTATAATATAAATAATCATAGTCAACATTTATCAATAAAAAAAATGAATTAAAAAAATTATAAAAAATAATTTTTAAAAAATAAACCATAATAATGAATTATTAATTAGAAATCAAAAGTTAAATATTTAAAAATAATTATAACCTCTAATTGGATGAGGTGAACCCTAAAAACAATCATAAAATTAAACTAAATCATAAAAAAATAAAATTGAAGAAAAAAAAAAAAAGAAAACCCCGTAATTTGAAAGTGTAACATAAAGAGTGTAACGGAAAATTTCAATCTATTTTTTATATCCTCTAATGATTAATAACACAGTATACAAATATATTTTGCTATTGATTAATATACATTCTATAATTAATAACATAGTATACAAATATATTTTGACATTGATTAATATACATTCTATAATTGAACATTCATTTTGAAAATGTTGTTTCGGCGTCTTCCAATTTTGGTTTCTGAATAAGGCCAAAAGCCCATTACTATCAAGAAAGATATTTTCTATCTCAATTTTCTCTTATCCCTCTGAAACTATATGGACTGCAAATACTATCAAGAAAAGCACCCTTTGAAGGCAGAAGGCATAACAAAAACACTAATAAAAACTTATTATTTTGTTTGTCCAAATTCTTGCACCACACTGCAACATGGGATGTTCTTTCAAGCCATTGCCTGCAGTTGCCTTCACCAACCAGCTACTGCCCACTAAAAGTGTCAAGAGACCTTCAATTTCTGTGTTGAATGCAAAAGCTGTGAAAAAGGATTTGTACTTCAACCATGATGGCTCTGCCACTAAAAAACTAGTGGTAAATCTTGACTGTTATTAACACTTGAGTTTATGTTGGAGTATTAAGTTATTATTTCATGACCAAATGTTTTAATTTATGGGTTATATATATATATATATATATATATATATATATATATATATACATATATTGTTTTTCAGGCAGGGGTTAATAAGGTTGCAGAGCTGATTGGAGTGACATTGGGCCCTAAAGGGAGGAATGTGGTGTTGCAGAACAAGTATGGACCTCCCAAGATTGTCAACGACGGCGAAACTGTGCTCAAACAGGTTCTACCATGTTGTTTATATTTCATTTTCTTCACCACATGTTTGCCATAATGCTGCAATTTAAGATGTGTGTTGATTCTGCATAAGGACATTGTTGTAATGAAACAGGTTCCTTTCCTTCAATTCTTGTGTTGGTAAAGAAGAAATAGTATTTATTTTGTAGTTTGATAAAGGAAAGTTGTTACCTAGTGCCATTGTCATTATGTTATCATTCCACTTCAGACTTTTGTGAAGAAACGAATTCATGTGGTTTTCCATAGCAAGTTTGCATTCTAGTTTACTTCTTGAGAGAGAATTGAACAATGTGGTTTGCAATAGCAAGTTTGCATACTAGTTTACTTCTTGAAAGAGGTGAATAATGATCAGAGGTTGTTATGGTTACTAGTAAAGATTGAGCTGGATGACCCTCTGGAAAATGTTGGAGTGAAATTGGTGAGGCAAGCGGGAGCTAGAACGAATGATCTTGCTGGTGATGGTAGCACGACGTCCATATTGCTAGCTCACGGCCTCATTGTAGAGGGTGTCAAGGTACGAACTCTACATCAGGAACGCGCTGCATTTGCCTCACAGCTGCATTTCCAAAACAGATTTGGAACTTAAAACCAGATATTTGGTTAGGTCATTGCAGCTGGCTTGAATCCAGTTCAGGTTTCGCGAGGGATTGAGAAAACAGCAAGAGCTCTTGTTTCTGAACTCAAATTGATGTCCAAAGAGGTATATATATAAAACAGCTGTTCATCTTCTCTCATCTTTGGAAGTTGATAATTGGACTATGCTGTGAAACTTGCAGGTTGAAGACCATGAGCTCGCGGATGTTGCTGCTGTTAGTGCTGGAAATGACTCTGCTGTCGGAGATATGATTGCTGAGGCTCTACGACAAGTGGGGAGACAGGGTGTCATCACCATCGAGAAAGGGAACTACGCTGAGAACAATCTAGAGATTGTTGAAGGAATGCAGTTTGATCGTGGTTACTTGTCTCCATATTTTGTCACTGATCGACAGAAGAGGATAGTAGAGTTTCATGATTGCAAAGTGAGGAAGTTAGTCCTTATTTCCTACTTGTTCATTGTTTTTTTTACAGAATAGGAAAAAAAAGATCTGAATTTTTATTGTGGATGCAGTTGCTATTGGTAGACAAGAAAATCACAAATCCAAAGGAGATGTTCAAGATTCTGGATAATGCAGTCAAAGAAAAGTATCCGATTCTCATTATTGCAGAAGGCATCGAGCAAGACGCACTGGCTCCTGTGATCAGGAACAAGCTGAGGGGAGTGCTCAAGGCAGCAGCTATCAAAGCTCCTGCCTTTGGCGAACGCAAGAGCCACTGTTTGGATGACCTTGCTGTCTTAACCGGAGGTGCTAAAGCTCGAATTCATGTCTGAGAATCTATATTCAAGGGTGTTTACATGCTTCATTTGCCTCTGCAGGAACTGTAATCAGAGATGAAATGGGATTCAGACTTGAAAATGCAAACTATGATATGTTGGGATCTGCTTCCAAAGTCACCATAACAAAGGATTCCACATTAATAGTGACTGATGGAAGCACTAGTGAAGCTGTTGAAGAGAGAGTTTCTCAGTTGCAGAGGCTCGTGGAGGTACATCAACGATACTTTAAAACCGTGTATAGATTAAGCGATCAACCAACAATTGCAGGATCTCACTCAAGGACAGTGATAAGGGTTAAAAAAGAAGAAGAAATTTGAGTTTGATTAACTTTTTTGCGGTGATGACATTATGCTTAGCTTTCTGATGGATAGCTGTGGCATACTTTTACAGAACACTACCGAAGAATTTCAAAAGAAAATTGTGAGGGAACGAATAGCCCGGTTATCGGGCAGTATAGCAATGCTTCAGGTAGGCTTCACCTTCTTCACATTGGCAAGTTAGGAGATTTAGAAAGTTAACTCATTACTCTGTGGATCATATTTGGTCATTCCTATGGTAGGTTGGAGCACAAACCGTCATCGAGTTAAAGGACAAACAGCTAAGAGTTGAAGATGCACTAAATGCAACAAAGGTAGCTCATTCTGTAAATTGCTTGCTGCATAGAAATTCATCAAGTACAGTTATATAAAGTATAAACTATGTTGCTGTTGTCCTTCATCAGGCTGCGATTGAGGAAGGAGTAGTCGTTGGCGGTGGTTGTTGCCTCCTAAGGCTGTCTACAAAGATTGCTAGCATCAGAGAACAATTAGACAATGAAGAGCAAAAGGTATGCCATTTCTTGGAGTTAGTTGCTCACAACTTTGCAGCATTATAGACTGATGAGTAGTGTATCTGCAGATTGGAGCAGACATTTTCAAGAGAGCTTTGGCTTATCCTGCAAGACAGATTGCCAAGAATGCCGGTGTAAATGGGAATGTTGTCATTAACAAGGTCTCTTCAACACACACACACACACATGCATTTCAACAGATCATGTAAGGATATATACATCAACCATTTGACAGTTCCAACATGTGCAGATTCTATCATCAGATGATGTAAGGTTCGGCTACAACGCTGAAAGAGACAGATACGAAGATCTCATGGATGCCGGCATCCTTGATCCTTCAAAGGTGAAATTCAAGAAACCAGATTCAATAGTCATATATGTTCATCGATACTTATCTAGGGAATGCATGTTTATAAACTTAGACGGCATTTCTAACAATCGGGGCAGGTCGTTAGATGTTGCTTGGAGCACGCGGCATCAGTGGCCAAGACCTTCTTGACAGCTGATGCAGTTGTTGTGGAGATCAAAGAGGCAGTGCCCCCTAGAATGATGAGGACACCAATGCCAACCTCAGGTTATTAACTATAATTCCACTTATGCATTGCCTTTAATCTTCACTATATATATGTGTGTGTGTGTGTATATGTCAGACGAGACGAATCACCCAGAATTCTATTTGGTGGCAGGTATTGGACCAGTTAGCCAGTTCATGAAAAGAGGATAAGCAGTTAGTTAGGCCATGGCATGCATAAAACATTCACTTCTTCCATTTGCAATGCATTCATTCATCCATGGACAAAACACAAGATTCATCAAGATTGTGATGCTGATGAATGATGGTGAGTGATAAGGGACGGCTGCAGCCTAAATCGTACGAGTTCTCCTGCGCAAACAGCAGCACAAACTGTATCAGAAAGCATAGCCTATATTTATATTGAGTTTTCTTTATACCATCCGAATTCTTGTTTTTCACCAGAAATTCTGCTTGTTCACTCCATCAACGTTCAATGTCTGGTAATAGAAAACATATGTTTTATATTTACCAGCAGAAAAAGCTTGCATAGCACACAATTCAACTAATTTGCTTAAATTAATTATTGAAGTTTGCATAATTTTACTATACTATATTTGAGTAGTCAATTTAAAAAATATATTTCATTATATATATATATATATATATATATATATCAATTTATAAATTTAATAATATCTGAAAATTCTAGATTAATCAATAATTAAAAAAATAATATAAACATAAAATATAATTATAAATTGTAACTATTCAAACACGAACTCAGAATTTATAGCCTTTTAATTTGTTTATATTTTTATTGTTTTAATAAATATATATACACACACACATACACATACATAGATATGTACGTATATGTATATATACATAGGATTAGGTATAAATACGTTATATCTTAGATTCCCCAAAATTAAAAACGGCCAGAGGAGTTTGAGAAACTCAATCATGTTTATTAGATTTGTATTTAAAAAATTACTAAATAATGGATGATCACAAAAAAAAAATTAATTAATTAATGGACGGCCGTGAGAGTTGATGAAAATGTGAAAGAAGGCGACAGGTTGATTTAATTAATTTGTTCATTGTTTATTAATGTATATAAATTTATTACTTAATGTATTTGTTGGTTATATATCTTATATATGAATTTATTATATAATTGTTAATATTTTATTGCATAATTACTTTGTACCACTTATGTAATGAAATTATATCAATTATGTAATAAAGTATTTTAAGCAATAAAATAATAGCAATTATAAACAGTAAAATGCAGTAAGATAAGAGAGAGAGATGCATGTATATCCTTTCTCAAGATTCCTTTTTTTACAAAAATTCTCAACCTTCTTAGATTGTTGACGTGTATATATGTATCAACACAATTCAAATCTTCTATTCAACAATTTTTATGTTGATCACTTTAACGTCTAATAAAAATACAAATTTTTAATTAATATAAGTTCACAAAATCTTTGCACCATCCATTTCAGAAAAATTTAGTATAAAATTAATTACACTTACTAAAAAGTTATTGAGTTCAAAATAATATTAATTATATGATTTTTTACTATCATGACAAAACACCTTATCGCACATCAATTAACATAGTTTATCTCAAAAGTAAATTATATTTTTAACCACTCTATGTTATCAATTAATTTATGTATAGATACACTAAATTGATTGAACTATTTTAATTATCACACATGTAACAAAATATTAACTATTTTTTGTGTATATTTTGTCCAAACATACATTTAATACTATATTTTTTATTATAATATAAAAGACTACATTGAACAAATAAAATTAAAAATAACTTAACTAAATTAAAATGGTGTTGAACGTATAAATATCATGTGTTTAAAGATTAAAAAAAACCTTCATTATTATTGCAACATGTGTTGCTCAATGATAAATAAATGTTAAAATCTCAAAGTTTGGTTAATAGTTTGTTGTGGTAAAATACGTTCAAGGTTTCATTTTCAATATATTTTTAAAATGTATACATTGTTTACAATTTTTTTATGAAAAATATAATTTGATTTTCAGTTGTAATTCTTGATTCAATATTGATTAACTAATTTAATTAGTAGTACAAATCTAAGGAAAAATTATTCAATTTCTCAATTTTAATTATTTTCTCAACTATCGGAGAATGTTCATTCTCATTCTTATGATTGATATGTTTTAAAATTGGTAATCACCATTTTTGTGAAAATCTATATTCCAAAATATGTGCAATATAAATTCCTTCCATCCGAGAAATTTAATTATTCTCATTCAACCAAAATACCTAATATATATATATATATATATATATATATATATATCATTCTATAAAAAAAATTCTAATGTACAACACTTCTACACATATAACTACGAATTATATTATTGTTCTATATGTATTATGTTTAACTAAATAATTTGAGAATTATGTTAAATAATTAGTAGTTCAATCTAAGGGGAAAATATTCGATTCTTCTATTTCAACTCTTTTATAAGTAAGTGGAATATGTTTATTCTCAGTCATATGATTATAAGTAGTCAACATAATCCATATTCCAAAAAAATTATGCAATATTCATCCCCATGAATTTAAATAGCTATTCTTAATTAACTGAATAATCTAATATAAAATATTTTATATATAATTATAAAACCAACTAATATTATATTCTAAATTTCTCAAATTATAAATTAATAAGTTAGAAAGGGTAACATTTGAACCATAATTTAAAATTTATTTTCCCAATCAACCATTTATTATTGTAATGTTTTAAAAATCATGTATAAATTATAAATTTGTATAAAGTTGGTTATTTTTTTTTTACAATTAACCATATTTTTTTAAGCTATCTAGCAACTTTCAAAATAGAGTCTCCAAATGCACGCTTTATTCAGATAATTTCTTAAGAACAATGAGCTAGATTACTTTATAATCTTTCCATAAATTCAAGTTTTTATTTTTCAATCTCCTTCATTGGGATGTAATTTGTTGGTCCTGAATGAGTCAAATGAGATTTAGAATGAGGGTTGAATAAACTCTTTTAAAAATTCAATTTAAAGTGCGGAAATATAAGGCCTACTCGTTACTTGATTTGCACTAACTATCGTTGAGATAGTCTAGAATAATAATTTCAGAGGAGGAAAGATCTAATGAACAAGATAAAATAGCGGTAATCAGCCGTTAGTGAATATAACTCTGGACATTTGATTTGAATGAATGTGTTGCAATTAAGATATGTCAATCAAAATAAAGCAATGTACAACACATAAGATTTATAGAGGTTCGAAGCTAAAACTTGTATGTCTTCTCTACCTTTGTATAGATCAGTTGTGCTATAGACAATTGATGACGTGACATCTTTATTGATTATCAACTCGTCTCTGTGATAATTGTGTATTCGTTCAGTCGAGTTTGTCAAGACTGATTATTTTAAGTTATTTGACATTTCATCAAAATATTTGATCGATTATTTTTCTAACATAATCTATATAAACTATGTAATAGTACAATTCTATTAAAATAACATTTAAATTATAACATATAATATATTATATGTGGAGAATTAATTATATAATATATTATATTACTGTAGGATTATTGATGAGTGGTATTTTGGCACAATATTTTGAGGTTTAAATGAAGTGAATTGAAGAGTTTTGCATATGTTTTAACCCAAATTGCGCTCTTAACTTTCCTACTTGAGAGTTTTGTTTCTTATTTGAGTTTTACAAAAAATTGTGGATGAATAAATGAATTTTTGAGTGATTCAATGCCATGGGAAGATAAATGATCGAATTGGGAGCACGGTGCAAGTTGAATCACCTCAATCGGACAAGAAACAAGAGAGAACGAAGCAAAACCGTGAAAGGTATCGGAGCAGGGCTGTAGGCGCGACCCGAGCCAGCCCAGCACCGCGACCACCGCTCCGTGTCCGCGGCTGATTTTCCACCACCTGCAATGCGACCCGACCAGCGATGACCCCGCGCGGGTCGCGCCTCCTGGCGCGACCAACCCGTGTCGCGCCCCTGTGTCACGTTTTCGGATTTTCCATCTTTTTTCCCCCATTTTTGATTTTCTTTGAATTCTTTTATTCCTCCACTATATAAACTCACCCCAATGCAAAATTAGGTCATTCCATTCCACCCTTAGCCACTTTTAGAGAGAGAAATACTTAGAGAAGAAGAGAGAATAAAGGGAATTGAAGATTGGACAAGAAGAACAAAGTTGAAGCAAGATTTGAAGGCCAAAACATCCATCCGGGTTCTTTTGTTCTTTAATTTTGTTAAAATCATGTTCCTTTTTGTAGAGATTTTGGTTACCCATGTAATTATGAGAAGCTAAATCTTTGATACTCTTGGGTGTTGGTTTTGTTTGAATTATGAGACATAAATGATGTTTATTTTGGATGTTTAATGGTTCTTGATTATGCTTTGGATTCTTGTTATGTATGGGTGTTATGTATTGTTGATTGGTGATAACTAATTGATAATTAATTAGCATGATTATGTATGTTGATTCAAAATTCGAGAGATGAGCTTCAACATAGGATCCTAGAATTCAAAGAGCAATTATCAACAAAATCGAGAGATTTGAGATAGTTGTTGAGGCATAGATCATTGGTGCTCTTGGTAAGCACACTTAGGTATTAGTTGGAGACAATAATCCTATGCATGTGCCCCATATTCTATATGTTTCAAGAGGAGATATAGAATAAATTTGTGATCGCCTTAGTAATCTTGAATTGGAAATTAAGCATCCATTATAATTAGATTTTGTGTTAATTAATCCAATAAAACCAACCCCGAGAGTGTTCTTTTCCTTAATTGTCCAATTTATTTGTTAATTGCAATTATTTACTTTACTGTATTGTTTACTTAGTTTTAAATCAAACAATTATCTATTTCATCGTCTTATATAACAAATAGGAGCCGATGTCATAATACGTGATTATTTAATTTTCTTTTTTCCTGTGGATTCGACCTCGTTTCACCATGTGCTACATTTACTTGTTCACTTGCAAGTTAATTCGAGTTTTAAAACTAAAATTTCACACATCAATTATGTTTTTTTATTTTTTTTCCTTGTTTGCTATGGTTGATATGATGAAGAAATAATTGGCGGAGAATTAATTGATGTGAATGAAGAATTGTAATAATACAATACTATTGAAATAGATATAATATATTACACGTGATAATGATTAATTATATAATGATTGATGGAGAAGAAATTCTTGATTTTTGATAGAGAACTTCTTAAATATCATCAGGCCGGTTAGTTTATAATCTTTCTATAAATTCAAGCATTTATTTTTCAATCTCTTCATTTGAACGTAATTTATATAGACTATATGATTGATGAAGAATTAATTCACGTGGATGGATGAAAAATTATAATAATACAATTCTATTGAATTAATATTTAAATTATAAAATTAAATATAATATATTATATGTGTTGAATTAATTATATACTATATTATATTATTGCGAGATTATATTTTTTAATTTTTTTTTCTTGTTTGATATGGTTGATGTGATAGAGAAATAATCGGCGAAAAATTAATATGATGTGGATGAAGAATTAGAATAGTACAATATTATTGAAATAAATATAATAAATTATATGTGAATAATTAATTATATAATATAGTATATTACTTTTTTACCCTTAAATTAAGTGCATATTATGGATATAATAAACAAATCATATTTTGTAAGAAATTAAATAAATATAATATATTATATTTACAAATAATTATTTATATAATTTTATATTAGGGATAATTTGATGTAGTAGAGTTCAATTATAACAAAACTATTGAAATAAATATAATATATTATATTTACAAAAAAATTGTAATATATTATATTATTTTTTTACCCTTAAATTAAGTATAAATTATGGACATAATAGGCAAATCATATTTTGTAAGAAACATCTACACTTTTTATATAGAAATATAGATATATGTATATTAGGAATTAAATACAGACTATAGTCACTCGGTACAGAAGCAAGCAAGCAACCTGTGTCTGTTTGTTGCTAGTCATTCCTCATGCATGAAAAGTAGATATTTCCCTTTTATAATCATTTTTATTTTTTCTTTTGATCCAAACTGAGTCCCAAAATGCTGCCATTTCGAAGCAGAGCTACAAGCAAGCATCAACTTTGCATGATACAAATTTCAAGGAAATCGGAAAGGATTTAAACTGCCCGTCAAATAATATACTCATCTCCAAAAATTTTAGTTAGTTTTGCAAAAATGTCCCGGAAGTTCAAAATACGTCAAAAAAGTACTTAATTAATCTTTCCACATTTTTGTAAAAATGTCATGGAATCGTTTTGATATATACCACCGGGAGCAGGAAAATAAAATTCCAAGGAATTCAAAAAATGGAAAAATTAGATCTACCTTCAACGGATCACACCTAGTAAGAAAATGTATTTTTGTTTTGGTTCGCGCTATCGTCACATATGAAATAACGAATGGTATAACTTTAGGAACATTTTTCGACAGATCTTTTGTAGGAAAGGGATGATGTGAAACTTCGAGTTATCAATTATATCATTTATGAAAATGATGAACAATTCGAGGAATTTATGATACAAATATTCAATTAGTTCGAACTTGTTTATTATTGAATTGGGACTAAGAAAAAAATAGTTCTTCTAGTCAAGAAACTCGCACTTCTAATCTAATTTTTGATGTCAAATAGCAAATCATATTCCACGTTGAGAATAAATATGATTTTTTACGTCACTTTACACCTTATCATTCGACATACCTTATCATCAATAGAGCTATACCACACCAAAAATTGGATCATTTAACATTTTCTTCACATATTTCGAAGTTCATAAGATTTTTACCGAACCGCCCCTAAATTTTGAGACTAGATCGGATAAGATTTCATCAAATTTTAAAACATCAAAAAATTCGATGCTTCTCATGAGGGTAGCGTACCCGGATTTGATTCTTTATTTTTTAATGTTTTTGCAAAATAACGGATATAAATGACGACATTAATAGATGTTAATTATGTTCTTCACGATTTTTTCACCTCCTATTATGCAAATGACATATGTGTGTATTTTTACTATATCGCGTGGAAAAAAAATCGCAACATTATTATTTTCATAGTAGAAGGCAAAATAAAAAAAATCAGAATGAACATAATTAAAATCTATTTAAAAAGTAATACATATTTCAAAAAATAAAAATTACAAAAACATTTTAAATAAATTGCTAAAAAATAAAAACACAAATCCGGGCACGCTACCCTTACGCGTAGCATCGAATTTTCCTATAAACATATAAGAGTAATTTGGGCCGAACCCGTATTTCTGAAGCCCGAAAGCAAAAAATAAAAAATAAAAAGAAATTAGGCCCAATTTGAAAAATGAATTTATCATCTGCCACGCTCTTTGTATGGAGCGCCGTGCAACCGCAGCGTCAGCTGCCTGAATAGTATGTGTCATTTCTCATCTTTCCCAAGACGCTGCCATACTGCCATCTATAGATACACACACACCATTATACATACATCTATATATATATATATAACTATTGGTTGCAGAAACCCTCTCAGATGTGAAAGGAGAGCCCTTCCAGCTCATAATAGGATTTTTTTTTCGATTTTATTGAAGAATAAAAGAGGGAGGGAGGGAAGAAGAAAACAGAAATGGCGATGATGCTGTTGGGATTGAGCGTGCAATTCGTTTTGGATTTCGTGGTGGCGGGTATTTCCCTAATGATTGGGATCGGATTATTCGCTTTCATCGCTTCAATTCTCTGCTCCGCCGCTTTCTTTCAGAACGCCAAGGAGATTTCTTGATTCGCCACCGCTCTTGGGGTTTCTGTCAGTTTTTCTCTTTTTTTTTTTCGATGTTTTGAATGTTGATTTTGCCGTGATGGTTTTAATCTTTGTGGGCATATTCTTGAATTTTTTGTTTTGGAAGGTGAATATTTGTGAATACAAGATCCAATTTTTAATTTTATTTTTGGAGATTTTGTTCCATCAAACGTAATCCAAATTCCCCAGATTGAGCCAAAATGATAGACTCTCTCAGCTAAGAAATTGTGGTGATTCTAGTAAATGAGTTCTTCATATTTACAATAAATGAGGAAAAGCTCAAATCAATTAATTACAATTTTCTTTGTTATATTGATAATAATGATGCTTATAGTGATTGGTTGTGTTTTTCTTCACTCTTCCATTCTCTTTAACAAGAAAGATTATGTCTTTGTGTGAATTAGCATCTCCTAGCTAAACCTAAATGATCGAACACTTGTATAAATGTAGATCAATTTGCATATTCCTTCCCTTATTTCCTCCAACATCTTTTCTTTTGTGCTACCATCAAATAACAAACTTTTAAACTAGAAGAAAATTTGTAAATTGAAATCTTCTATATGGATAATGCCACCTCATTTTTTGCAGGCTAAAAAGGAACTCCTCGTTGCAAATCAAAATAAGGCTCTAGTTTCTCATCTTCTCCCTCGTGATGCAAAAGTCTTGTCTCCTCAAAATCCAAGTTTTTGTATGTATGTAGATGTAGATTATCACTTGTATAAATGAACATCGGCCTAAAGTAATACAAGGAAATCATTTATTTCCTTAGATGTTCGTTTCATGTTTCATTTCATCAATACATGCTCGAAAAGTAAATTTAGAAGGAATTGAATAAACATGATCATGTGAAAGCATATTTGCAGTGAAAATTAGCAGAAAAAGAAAAATCAGTATTTATTTTTGTGTTTCCTAGAGTAAACCATTCCTCTAATCCCATCCGGGTCGGCGACGAAGCCCAAGGGCCTATAAAACCCGAGAACTCGGGGCTCCGCATACAATGCGATGTTAGTGATCCCCTTCTCTAACAGCTCGGTGACCATCCTCTCCATCACAGCCTTCCCCAGGCCAATCCCTTGGAAGTTGGGGTCCACCACCACGTCCCATATTATCGCGTTGAACACGCCGTCGCCCGTCGCTCTAGCAAACGCCACCGGCCGTTTCGTTTTCTCGTACTCCACCCACAGCACCGGGTCGGTGTGCTCCAATGCAACCCGGATCTTCTCCGGGTCGCGCCGCGGGAATCCCACCGCCGCGAACACCGAGTTCAGGTGGTCGAGGTTGAGGTTCTCGGTGGTGCGGTGGAATGTGAAGCCGCGGGAGGTGAGGGACTCGTAGCTGGCCGTGGCGGAGACGACGGCGGCGCTGCGGCGGTGGTTGCGCTTGTTGAGTGGTAGTGTGATGGGTATGTGATTGTGGAGCAGCATTTCTCTGTTTTTTTTTTGTTGCAATATTTTTATTTGTTTAGGAATATAAGGATGGATATATATGTGATGGATATTGTTGAGAAAGAGATTTGGAAGTTGTGGTTTTTATGTTGCCATGTCTCTTTCTGTTTGGTTAAAGTTTATTTGTGAAGGCCAAGACCTCACTATTTCGAATTTGGCATGTTGTTTAGTTTTTTGAATGCCATGAAAAATAGGGTTGGTAACAGGTAGCACATTTCGACTCTTCAACACTGCTCGTCAATGAAGAATATGGTTCATAATTGAGGATTAAATATATACAAATGCTCAAACTCAGACTAACCTCGGGAACTTCAAAAACTTCTTCTGTGCCACAAATTAATAAATTAAAAAATAAAGCAGAACACATTAGAAAAATCTAAATCGAATTGAATCCATCCACTTCAAAAATCAAATTCTCAAATTCTATTTCCAGTTGAATTAATCAATAGGAAATGGATATCTTCTGTTTACTTTGACTGAATTCAAACAAAGTGTGAAAAAACACAAGATACTGAGTTTTTAATACAACTTTCTTACTTTTCGATTTACTCTAAATTCTTATATATAGCCTATATATTTCTCGTCATCAATTCACGCAAAAATACTTTGTGAAGATATTCTAGATAAATATGTGTGAATTTTAAATAATCTAAAATAAGTTCTTTTTTGTTCATTGATAAAAGGGATTTTTCTGTTGTACAGTTCTCTAAATGAAAATAAAAAATGGTTTTATCCCTTAATTCAAACTGGGCCAAGAGTCTTGAACACCACCACACAGTGGGCCTTATCTCTTGATTTTTTTTGGCCCAATTAAATAGACAACATATAATATCTCACTGCCAATCAATGAACACTGGATTTTTATGTGATTATGCAAAACAATTATCGCTGCTGCAGAAATGCCAATCATATTCATTTGCATAGTACTTACATACATACATACATATCTATATATATACATAACAAGAATAACATGTGAAATGGATTCAGCTGCTCTACAGATTTCACAGTTAATCAAAAAAAAATAAAAAAATCAGACAGCCGCAGCAGCTTGTACTTGTACATGTAGACAGTCTGATTTCGATTCTTGCTGTTTCATTGAATCAACAAACAGAAAAATGTATTGCTCCTGCATTAAACCTTATACACTTATCCTGCTAAAAAAGATTTTGTCGTGTTTACCTCTTTTTCGATCTTGTAGCACTGTGAGTCTTGTCTTTTGCTGCCTTAATCTTCTCATGAGCATGTTGCTTCTTGTCTTTCTCTTTTAGGTCTTTCTGTTTTCTCTCATTCTCACTGTTTGCATGTCGCTGCAAGCCGTAATGTTTGTTGAAATTCCCATGCTGATAGCTTGGACCAGAGGTTGCATCAGAAGCCATTGAATCATCACTCTCAGCTTCTACCTCGTCGTCTTCTTCTTCTTCATCTTTGCTGCGATCTTGATCGTCGTCTCGGTCATCTTCGTTCTCCGGTGAAGCTATGTACGCGGTCCACCCCGACTCGCTGCTGCTGCACTCATCACTGCCTTGAGGGAATTTGGATGAATCCATTTGTTAGGTGATATTATAAATTTTGTGATGGTGATTCTACTCTATTTATCAGAGCAATTTACTGTTTATCACTTTGACTCTTCCATGCATGAAATGAAGGTACTGATTAGCTGTCTCTGCACTCTGCAGATTGAATTATATGTGGCCTTTTTATTTCCAGAGGGGACCTTCTGCAGGCTAACTTATCTCACTTGGAAACGGTGTTTTCGACATCTCGGCCCTCGAAATCTTGCTGCTACTCTTTTATCTATTTCCCTGTCTGTTTCATTAGTATAAAGCTGTCTCTGGATGATGACAAGACCGTGGCCCACCAGCCCACGAGTAGTAAAGAATAACGTGAAACTTACTAGTATTCCTGGATTTTCATTTTCATTTTCATTTTTAACTCCCGAGTGTCTTTGTGGAGTGTTTATAAGTTCTGATCGTATATGAACTGCTAAGAATGTATAGAGACAATTATTCCAAATAGGTGCAAAGAGGGCCTTATATTTAGTTCAGGTACTCTTTTTTTTTTTTCTTCTTTTCTCTTTTCCACTCTGATTGAAGAGCTTTAATTCTCTGTCATGTCATTAACTAATTAAGAGAGGCAGCCTTTCATGTGAAGTATGCAGTGAATCCAACTGTGTTTTGGATTCTTGTATTGGGTAAAAATGGGACTTGATAAGTTAACTTTTTTCAAACATTAGACATTCTAGGGGTAGTAGGACTATAACACATTGATCAACACTAGCTAGCACATTGATTGCTACACATATAATTTTGGGATAGTGTTAAATCAGTACCTATCATCACATTCTTGGATGTTATTGCATGTTTGCAGAAAAAGGTTTCCCCATTCTTGATAGAAAGCAGCACTCATCATCACATTCTTGGACGTTACAGCATGTTTGCCCAAGGGGGCTCTTGATTCTTGATGAGAAAAAGGGATGGATGTCGAGCCGATTTTCGGCCGTATTCCGCCGTGGTTCCCTACCAGAGTTTTCATGGCTTGGCCTATTCTCTGTTTGGACTTGCATGCAATGGCTTCAGCTTGTTGAATTGTCTATCTGTTTTCTCATTCAGAAATTGACTCCATCTTGGGATTGGGCTCCATTTACAGACAGTTTTCTTGGAGGTTTTCAATCAGTGGGGCAAACATCCCCTTAGCTAGGTATTATTTGGGAGATGTTGACACTGTTTGTGTGCAAATGATGTTTCATCAACATCTTCACGTGGAACTGTGCAACCCATATTCCCAATCAATAGGTTTTCTGTGTTGAACAACCTCAAGGCAATGAGCCCTTTTCTTTATCTGGTTGGGGTTGTGAATTGAAAACCATGTTTGTCCGGTCTTCGGAACCAGCCACACCAGATTCTCTATTCCAAATAATCCTCGTAAAGTCATGATATAATATAATTTGTAATAGAACAATTTGAATTGTTATTTATTATGGGACAATTCGACCGTGCCTAAAGAGGTATTGCCCACAATCCACATACAGTAAAACCTCTATACAGTAATATCGTTTGGACCAGAGAAAAATATTACTATAGGGAGGTTATTCTTATATAGAGTTTACATATAAAAATCATTATTTTTTAAATTTAATATATATTATACAACACTTGAAAATGTCCCTTCACATTTAAAAACATGAATTTAAAAGGTATATAAAATTCATTCATGTGCTTTAACCGAAGAATACATCATATAGGAATAACGCGATATGTGCATGGTGATAATCCAGAGAATGATAGTGTAGAAATAGAAAAAGTATCGTGTCAATAAGCTTCAAATATGTTGGACAAGCTGAAAATGTTTTAGATTCAACAAGAAAGTGACCGTGTTAACTAATTACTTATAACGTGCAAGTTAAATGATGTGATATTAACCTAAAAAATTAAAGCACTGCCACAACTAACTTTAGATAAGTATTTCATACAATCTTAAGTTTAATATAACATATGTAGTTAAAATAATTCTACACATTTTATATAGATATTTAAATATGTATGAAATTTAATGTCACTTTATTACTATATAGAGGTAAATTTCTTAAGGATGGTCCTAAAAAAATATCGGAATATTACAATGTAGAGGTTATTCTTATTTATAATTGGTCCCGAGTTGGGACCATAACTTTTTATTACTATAAGGAGGTTATTCTTATATATAGTATTCTTGTATAGAGGTTTTACTGTAACATGTCTCCTCTACTTGACACATGTTAAATAGGTTTGAAAATAAAAACAAAATCACGCACGTCAATATAGGCAGGATGTAGTACGAAGGTACATGTAAATAATGATTGTTTATCCTGCTTATAGGGGACATACATAATATTTATTTTCGAGCATGTCGGACAGGTGTCTGATTCAGGATCGAATTTTTCGTACTTTATGCTTGTATGCCTACTTAGAAGTGTGAAAGAAAGATGTTACATTCATGCAATTAGTGGAAATTCATGTTCATGAAATACATTCTTGGGATTGAAAATTTGAAATAAGGGTTTTTTTTTTCTCCCAAAATATTTTCCCTATTGTATTATCTCTTGAAAGAGGACTTCGCGCGAACCTCTGATATTTCTGGTTGGTTGTCTATACATCCGTCCAATTTTGTGGTTAACGTAAAGCTTTTAAGTAGATATCTTTTTTTGATATTTTGATAATTGTGCTTCTAAAATAACATAATCAAAATTATATATGATATTAAGTAAGAAGGTAATATCATAATAAATGTACTAGCAAATGGTACATAATATAACTCATAATGAGATATGGCACAAATTTAATATCGAAAAGCTGGTAAGTGCAACTTTAATGTTTCTCTACTTTTCCAATCTCTGGCAAAGAACTAAATTAAGCAATCTCTTGCCAAAATTGACTTTACAACACATGAGATGAACAGCATAAAATAACTATTGAAATCCACTGACTTTGCCCTCTATATTTAAATTTATTAAAATATCTACTTAATTAGATTTTACTATAGATTCTAGAATTGACGTATCAATAAAAAAAATAAAATTGAATTTCTTATATAAGATTAGTTAATAAAACCAGGGTTTTGCTTGGTAATGTTAAGGAGGGTGAGTCTTATATCGAAAATGAACTTGCACCATTAGCTGAGGTCATTAAGACCGGGATTTTACTTGGTTTTAAGTATATGCGTAGGAAAGTTAATACTGTTACTTATAATCTTGCATAATTTAGTGCAGAATGTGATGATTTTTGTATTTGGAACAAATATTTCCCTTCTTGGTTGAGGGAGTAAGCTGGAGTAATAAAATATCTCAATCTTTAAAAAAAAAATAGTTAATAAAATATCTCCCAAATCCGAATTGGAAAGAATTATTAACCGTAAATTTATTATACCGATTGGATATTTGCTGTGATCTTGTTGGGAGTTGCCGCGTGACAAAGGAGACCCAAAAACCTTTTTACCAAGTCAATGATGATGACTATGTTTTCTACTCAAAAGATTCAATCTTTTTTTGTATTTGTACTCTGCCAAAATATATATAAAAAAAATGAGCACCAAAATATGCTTCTTTACCAAGAATTATGATTACCCGGCTGCGTAAAGAACTCGAAAGGATTATTTTTTTGATCTTTTTTGGACCATAATCAAATAAATTGGAGTGTTTAGGATAAATTCTTGAAGATGGGTATTCTTGAAACTGTGAGTTCGATGGAGTGGGAGCAGGAATCCTACCCTCAATATGGAGACTTCATCGTGCTTCCGATTTTTGCTTTCTTTTTCCCGATTGTGAGGTTTTTGCTCGACAGATTTGTCTTTGAGGTATTTCCTTTTTCAGATGATTATGCACATTTAAAATGTATTTGTATCTATGTTTTTTATGTTTACTCGATGGCCCTTGTTGGAATTTAGTAGTTTTCAGTTAGTGAGGAGTATGTGCTGTTGTCTGTTTTATGTTGTGGTATCTAATTCAAGTTTGAGTTTTTCAAGAATTTGGCAACATAGTTATTTAATGAAGTTTTAGATTCTGATGAAAGGTTATTTGGTAGTTATCAGCTAGTCGATTGAGAATTTGAAGGGAATGGTGTATTGGAGTGGGATGCTATTGTCTTGAATTTGGTGATTAATGAGATTTGATTCTTGTTATGAAAAAATCTTGAGGAAAACTAATGTAATGAAAGCACTAGTGACTAGCTTTTGCCTAAGTTCATGATGTGGATTGCAGTGATGCAGTTACTGAAAGCAAGCTATATCTGTGCTTGAAGCATCTTTGAGGCCCATTATTCATTCCTTTAGGCAGTGGAAGATTATGTGTGGAAAACTGATGGTTATTTTGTTTCTTATAGCACCGCTCGATCAGGATTCATTTATGCCTTGTTGATTCATTCTGAACTTGCAAATCTTCAATTTTATTTGTTTATAAGTATATGAATGATCTTTCTGAGCTTCTTATCATCATGTTGAGTTGAGTTTGAATTAACACTACTTTGATGGACTACTAAATAATCTGTATACATGTCTGCATTGATCCGTGTAACTAATAGTTAGTACTGGATGTATAAACTGCAGAAGGTTGGCAGAAGATTAATCTTTGGGAAGGGAATGGAAGTAGTGGAAAATGAGACTGCGGAGCGAAAAAAGAAGATACGAAAGTTCAAGGAGTCAGCATGGAAATGTGTATATTTTCTTTCAGCTGAGATTTTGGCACTTTCTGTCACCTACAACGAGCCTTGGTTCACAAAGACAAAATACTTCTGGGAAGGGCCCGGAAACCAGTCCTGGCCTGACCTAAAATATAAGTAAGGTTCCTTTCCTTTTCTTTTAAATGGTGCAGTCAAGGCACCTTCATTATACTATTTGGTTGAAGAAGTGTCCTGAACATGAAAGCATGGCCTATAGATGGTAGCAGCGGGAGTTTTGATTTTAAACTATTTACCATTTTATATATTTTAGCTAGCTGGTTGATTGTATTTTGCTTGACAGGTTGAAATTGAAAAGCCTTTATATGTATACTGGTGGATTCTATGTGTACTCCATATTTGCTCTGATATTTTGGGAGATGAGGCGCTCGGATTTTTGGGTTTCGATGGGTCACCATGTTGTATCTTCAGTTCTCATCATATTATCTTACATATTGAGGTATGTTTTTAAGATTTGAGGCTGTGCTATTGTTGTAAATTCACAACAAGAAGTTGAGCTGAATATTTTGTAACCTAATATTATGATGTTCCCTTTTTCTGGTTACTTCAGGTTTGGACGAGTCGGTTCAGTCGTTTTAGCTCTTCATGATGCCTCTGATGTATTCATGGAAGTAGGAAAGATGTCTAAATACCGCGGTGCAGAAGCACTGGCTAGCTGTTCATTTGTGATCTTCGTCATTGTATTTGTTGTACTTCGTCTCATTTACTACCCTTTCTGGATTCTGTGGAGCACGAGGTACGTTGTCGTACCTAAAATAGATAACATGAATGACAGAATGAGATCACCAGTAATAACATCTTCCTTATTACATTCTTGTTCTTCATATATTGTTGCAGCTATGAAGTAATCCAGTTCATGGATAAAGAGAAAGAGGGGCCAGTCTATTACTACATTTTCAATACCCTTCTTTTCTCCCTACTTGTTCTTCACATCTACTGGTGGGTTCTGATGTTCCGGATGATAGTCGAGCAGATCAAAGCCGGTGGCACAGTCAGTGATGATGTTCGATCTGGTGAGTGAAGGCGATAACCACTATTCCAGATAGTTTCAATAAAATCTTGATTTGATGCCAAATGACTTAAACCATATGCCATGGATTATGTTCCTTGCAAGATCATTATAACACAACTGTCAACATATGTGCTATCTTTATCTCTCTTCTTCTTCAACTGTTAACCGATTATTACAACCAAACCCGTTGCATCTGGCAGATTCGGAAGAAGAAGATCTACACGAGGATTGATCTTGAGAAGGTAAAGATTCGAATTTGATTGGAGCTTACATAATGATCTCTTTCAAGAATGCATTGTTGCTGCTAGATGCCGGTTTCTTGTAACTCTTTCGCAATGGATTCAGTTAGATTTTTTTTGTTCACTTATGAAATGCTCAAATGAATCATTCGTTTTCACGGCAGATTCAAGAATCCATACATGGAGTCTGTTGTTGAGGGGTGTAAATGAGAGGAGACGAACACTGCTTCTCGAAACAAAGCTCGTTGAACCAGACGAATGATCGACAGAGGCAGCCTGTATAGATTGAGATTTTAGATTTTGCATTTGGAATTTGGAATTTGTGGTTTGTTACACACCATCAAATATCAATACATAGTTTTATCAAATACTTCACATTTGTGCTGTTGTAATTCACCATTACATGAAAAGAAATCACATTACTTCAGTGTTTATATAATTCGTTGTTTATCCAAGGGTTCTAAAAAATTAATCTACTTTATGTAAATTAAATTGTTTATTATTTTATTTCTGAACTCATAAAAAGCATGTTATATTTAGTAAAATTTATAAATGATTTTACTCTTAACGAATTTCAACGAGTTTAACTTACGGTAATACTCATCAATCATGAATTCAAAGCTGTGGACTCTCTCTACCTATCTGAATACTACAATTACTTAATTATGAATTTTATTTTCCCTATTTTTAACTACTAAAACACTATTTCAATAAAAGAACAAGAAAAGGAACAACATTATTTAAGATGGGTTCCTCTCCCAAAGAAAAAACATTGATTATAATTTTACTAATTAATATACATATAATTGAATTTATTTATTTATTTTTATGAAATATAATTGAATTTTAAATGAGCAGTTTATTCAATTCTTTTGGTCGTATGTTCTATTTTACAGCAGAAAATAAAATTCGGAAAGTTTTATTAAAAGAATAAAAATAGCATTCTTGCCGCAAAAGCTTTTGTTCACCGAGATCTTTATTTATTTATTAATTAATTTGGAGATCTTCTTTCTCTCACCAACGCGCCGCCGACGCTTTACTCCGCCGCCCACCTCTCAGCTACTGCGCCATCGCCGCCGCCCCTTCAGCTAGGTTCGTACAGCGTCGTTTCTGGTTATTTTTTCCATTCTATTAATACGATGAGCTTTTCTTTGTCTTCACGACAGGTTTTTTAATTTTTATTTTTTTAAGAAATTACATTGTTCTTCTTTTAACACAATGTTGGCTTTAAATCGTGATTTTTGTAATGAATGAAAATTCCTCATTTCCTTTTTTTTTCATGATTTTTCAGCTATAACAAATTATTTTGCTCTACAGTTTAGCTCAGTGTTAGTTATGAATCGATTCTGTATAGGAGAAAACCCTAATTTAGTGTGTGGGATAAATTGTAATAGAATTACTTTTTTTTCTGAATGCACTGTTTCAGCTTCAACCTTTTCATGTCAATACCGTGAAGTTTTAATATGAGAAAAGTTGTTTTATTTGTAGTTTATACTGTTACTTATGAAGTAAATGATGTAAAATATTGACCGGATTTCTAACGAGCCACTTGTGATAAATTACCTTCCCTTTTTTTAGCTGTTGTTGCATTTGGCACACTTTCTGGAGATAATTATAACTTTGGCAAAAAAAATTGTTTCCTCAATACAACTCTGTTTTAGCTCGAACCTTTTCATGTCAATACCATGGAGTTATATATCCTCCGTTTGGTGGCATGAGTTTAACAGGAAAAAGGTTATTGTTTGATTTATATTGTTAATTGTATAGCAAATGATTTAAAATATTGATAGAATTTGTAACAAGTCACTTGGCTGTAGCGACTGTGCAGTTTAGATGGAGCTGTATCATGATTCGTGACTTTGCCATGGTTAGGAGACTCCTTGACGTGCAGCTACTATTTTTTTTGTTGAATAGAGATTATTTGCTCAATTTTGCAGATGAATGTGTCTAAGAAGAAAAGGTTGTATAAGCCAAATCTTGTATTCAGTTAATTTCTTGAGAACATGCTTGATGATCCCTTGATTGATTAGTAGCTTGTTAATCTTTGTGCACTAAAGTAAACATTATATCATCAAATTTTTGCGAACCTTTATTTGCAGTAGGTAAGGGTTCTAGCTTGTTCTAATGTGATTCTTGGTTCCTTTAGTAATATCTAGCAATTGGTTGATGATCAAGTACTTATATGACCGTAAATTGATGTATTGTTGCATAAAATCTCAGGGTATAGGACTGGGATAAAAGAGATGGACGATGTAATAACAGACATTCCCCCGCCTTCAAGGCTTCTGTTGGAAGATCTGAACAACTTCACTCCACCACCACCTTCCCTTCCATCTCCATTCCTGGTATTCTCATGTGCTGATTCAAAGAAAAGCTTCTCTCCCTCACTTCTCCTTATCGCCATGTCTTCCTCATCTCTTCACCTTTTACACCACCTGTCCCCAAAAACTCTTATTGGGATGCTTATCCTCCCAGAAATCCCTTATGCTGGAAACTCTGTTGAACCTTCACTCAGAGACAAATCATGCAACATATATGCCCTCAATGGTGCTGATAAAATGATTATGATCATCCTGGTTCAGTTTCCCGTTACTTCAGAGAGAGCTAATGCAGTGGCTAGGTTGCTCATCGGTGAAAAGATCATACCTCAGAGGGTTTTGATTTTGGATTCCATTCAAAGCAACAACTTTCGTGGCAGGCTTTCTCCTGATGAGACGATTGCCTACAAGTTGGAGACATCATTGGAAAGAAAACACTCAGAAGCCAATGATTCATTAGTAAAAGGTCTGGATTACTATCCATCGGGGAGTGTGGTAGATGGCTTGGCTGCTGCTCTGTTGAGCCGATGCCAATTGAAGAAGATCAAGGGAACTCTCTGTGTTTCATGGCCTGATTTAGGAATTCCAGTGTTGTCTCAGATCAAGTCTCTTTTGGTCAGGAATGTCTTAACAGGCACAAAATACACCATAGATGGAGATTACGAGGATGAGTATTTGAGGTTGAGCCGAAGAAAGGATCGCGTTGATTCTGATTTGTATACATGATCCATGAGTTCCTAGATATGCCGTCTGTGGACGCGCATTACAGCAGCATTTACATTGATCATGTTTCTACTTGTACTTCCAGTTTTCCTCCTGTTTTTGATCAAATTTCTCATTGTTGTTAACTTGCACTTATTTTTATCAAAATAGTGACATTATTATCTCCAAATTATTTGATCAGTTCTGCTGAAACTACACAAAATCAAGAGTTATACAGGTGTTTCTGTGTAAGAATCAAGACTCCTGCTATGCATCTTCTGGAGAAGAAAATATACATGTGTTTTATGGGAAAATAGATTCTATTCTTGTTGGTGAATTAATTGGAGTTCCTATTTTCGACATTTCGTAGTAAAATTGACCTTCTCCATACCCAGTAATGTGTAATATAACAAGATTAACAGTGTCAAAGTTGAACAAGAAAACTGGTTGCTTGTCTTATTAGCATATCTTTGATTAATGGTTACTCAAGAAATCCTTTTTTATATAAAATAATAAATAAAAAAAATTCAAATCTCATTTCCTAGTCCGCCTTTTAGATCACACATCCAACGGACTAACTCTTTTTTGTTATAAAGCAGTTGAGAAATATTTGGATATCCTTGTCCATTTTTTCATGCCTCTGACAACAACATAGAACAAGACTATTTATTTTTCTATTATCAGACAGTGGAAAAGTTGAAGAGGTAAAAAACATCCAGCTTTTTGTTACAAGAAAATAGGCCAGACACTTAGGTCTGGTTGCTAGCCCAAATTTTATGTACAACTCATTACAAGGTACAACTCTGCTTGATTTGCTTCTTTAGGTTTGGGAGATCCCACCAACCAGACTGATAGTAGTTACATCCTCTCTTGACTAATATTTCCACAAATTTTTACTCCAAAAAAAAAAAAGAAAAAAAAAGAAACAGCCATTTGTGTGAAATCATGTGCAGAATCTCACTTATATATAACTCATACTCAAAAAGCTTTTTCCACAATCTCTCTCTGTGACTGAAACCATCCAAGAAAATCAAGAAATGGCTGCTGCTTCTCTTTACTCAAAGGGGCTTCTTATTTTGCATTGCTTGATATTGGCTCTTTTCATAGCCTCTTCCACTTTGCATGCAAGCGAGCCGCCTCTAACCTTAGATTACTACAAATCTACGTGCCCTACGGTGCTTGAACTAGTTAGGAAAGAGATGGAGTGCGCGGTGCTCTCTGATCCTCGTAATGCAGCCTTGATTCTGAGGCTGCATTTCCATGATTGCTTTGTACAGGTCACTTTCTTGATACCTTGTTCCACTGCACTTCATTTTGCTACATACCAATAGTAATGATTTTTGTAATATTTTTTTTGAGCTTTCGAGAAAATTTTGATGCAGGGCTGTGATGGATCAGTTTTGTTAGATGACACAATCACACTTCAAGGAGAGAAGAAAGCACCTAACAACATACATGCCTTGAAAGGATTCAGAATCATTGACAGGATCAAGAACAGGCTCGAATCTGAGTGCCCAGGAATAGTCTCTTGTGCTGACATCCTCACTGTTGCTGCTAGAGATGCAGTTATCTTGGTACTCATTCACAACACTTATATATATATATATATATATATATATATATATATATATTTCATCAAAACTCGAATACATTATGCAGTTGTACTGAGTTCTGAATGATGGAGTGCATCAAATTTTTAATGTTTTCGACTTTTCTTGGATTCGTGCAGGTTGGTGGACCTTACTGGGATGTTCCTCTAGGCAGGAAAGACTCAAAAACTGCAGGCTATGCACTCACTGAAACTAGCCTTCCCACAGCTGATGATAGCCTTCTCTCCATTATTTCAAAATTCATTTATCTTGGCCTATCAGTCACTGATATGGTGGCTCTTTCTGGTAATTAGCACATTACACCTACAATGATTCAATCACTAGTCTCATAGTTTTCCAACTCGAACGAGTTGAGTGAGTTTCTAACACAAGTCCCACCAAGAATCATAGAACACAACCAAATCCCAGAGTACCTAAATGCAATTAAAGTTTGCACATATTTGTTATTGTTTTAAGTTGTCAAACTATGGTGTTGCAGGGGCTCATACAATCGGCATGGCTCGGTGCGTGAACTACAGAAACAGAATCTATGGAGATTTCCAAGAAACTGCAGGGACTAATAAACTTTCACAGACTTATCTAAGCAAACTGAAATCTGTGTGTCCACCTATGAAAGGATCATCAGACAACAATGAGTCGGCCATGGACTATGTGACGCCGAATTTATTCGACAACTCCTATTATCAGATACTCTTACGAGGCGAGGGGCTGATCAATTCAGACCAAGAACTGTCTTCCAGTTTATTAGCAGTCGAAACCAAGAAGCTTGTCCAAAAATATGCTGAAAATGCCATTGCTTTCTTCGAGCAGTTCTCAGAATCTATGGTGAAGATGGGGAATATTACAAATGCTGAAACTTATACTAATGGAGAAGTTAGGAAGAACTGCAGATTTGTGAATACATGAGCATGCAACTGATCAAGTTTTCATCTGCAGCAGCTGTCTTAAAATTTCTGGGAAATCAAGAATCAAATTCATGCATGCATCATCATCCCTTATTTCATTAATTTTGTATTCATCGAATTATCAGACAGTTTTTCATGTATACGTAAACCAGTTCGATTTCAATCAAGTTTCAACTATTAATGGAATATATATATTTCGTTTATTTAAGGATTAATGTATGTTATATGTTCCAGTTCATTTTTACATTATTCTTGCCCAACTCACCAACTTTATATATAGTGTCCTAGTTTTGCTGTTGTTCATTTGGTTTGAATATCTATAATAATTTCAATTGACTTTTACGAAAGTGATTAATTACATATGGAGTTGTTCAAACAAATTAAAAATTGATCACACTATTATTGATCATAGCAGTTAATTAAGGATTTGTATTTTTTATATATTACATCATATATTTACTTTGATTGAACGATGAACATGCATATATTCAATCTCCAATCGGGTTCAGATTTTATGAAAATTGTGTTGTTGATGGAAAAATTATTCTAGAACAAATATATACATTAGTAATTTTTAAGGTTAATTGGTAGCTCTGAGCTTTCAATTTCTATTGTTTAAAAAAAAAATCAATTCCTGTCAATTATTAATTTATTTTTATTACGGACCTTATAAAAAAGTAATTATATATGTATACAAAGCAAAATATCATTTGTCCCTGTTTGTAAATTTCAAAATAGATATAAATTTAACTATCTAAGACGGTATTCATAATTTTGAAAAAATCAATTTAAGAAACTATAATAATGCAACTTATGTATCTTCATTTGATTTGCATTAAAATATGATTGATTACATTTTAGTATCCAAAGTTAAGCATTGTGTGTTCCGAAATTTCAAAATTCACATAGTAATATCGTACGTTTACAAAAATTAACACTTATAATGTTAGAGCAATTTCACGGGCTGACAAATATTAACTTGGACTATTAAAATTGTGAAGAACGACGCTAATATCCAATATTTGTACAAATGGTATAAATATATTTTGATATGTATTTATGACTTTGGATAAATATTTTTACTGTTATTTAAATCAAATATTTTATATCATATTTGAATTTATTTCATTTGATTTGAAATGTCTTCAATTTAAAACAATAAAAAATAAATTAAAAATAAATAAATAAATAAAACATAACGACGGATAAATTTCGTCGTTAAGTTTAACTACAAACTTAACAACAAATATTGGGAACCTATTTATCGATGGAACGTGTCCGTCGTTAATTAAAGTCTAACAACGGTCACATCAATGACATTTTCTGTCGTTAAATAGTTGCCACAATTAAATCGGGCGACATTATTAACAACGGATGTATACGTCGTTAGCCGTTAACGACTGATATTTTTCTCATCGTTACTCCCACCGCTGACCAACTACTTAACGACAGAATTTATCCAACATTAGTCCATCGTTAAAAATATTTAACGAAGGAAAATTTCGTCGCTAAATCGCGATTACTTTTTAGTGTATGGAAACTGAAGCCTTCCTATATAATTTAATAAATACAAGATCATTATTCTAAAATAAAAATATTAATGTAGCCTGAGTCAAAATAAAGTTGGTCTGATGAAAGCTTACAAAGTCGTGTCTGGCGTCTGCTATATATTATTACGGTTCACTTGATGCTACAACCGGCTCCTGTGCATATCACCGTTCGATTTTCAACACGTGGAAAGTGGTATTTACTGTTGGCAGGTTGAAGGTTGGGTTAACTTTACTTTAGTTAATTAAATAGTACAGTCAAGCAAAAAATTGCAATCATGTGACCATTTTCTGCAGATTTGAACAAACAACAGCAAACCTCACACCTTTTACCCAACTCAAAATCAAATCTCTCCAAATATTAAACCCACATCCGCAAAATCTGTGATAATTTTCTGCAGATTTGAAGTGATGAAATTTGATGGGAAGAAGAAGATGTTGAAGAAATACTATTTGCAGTTGAAACACCCTAACAAAATGGAGCGGAAATGGATCTTTTTGCTCGCAATTGGCGCTATAGTTTCACTTTTCTTTCTCTTTCTAGCCACCCGCACCTCGCCAGACGATCTCCATCCTGCCTCCGCCGTCGCGCTTCGCCTACTTGATATCCAGATCCGCCGGAGATGGGTCGATGCTCCGCCG
The DNA here is from genome assembly GCA_026008535.1 of Perilla frutescens. Taxonomy (NCBI): domain Eukaryota; kingdom Viridiplantae; phylum Streptophyta; class Magnoliopsida; order Lamiales; family Lamiaceae; genus Perilla; species Perilla frutescens. Next base: position 7,003,870 of record BRKX01000018.1, on the reverse strand, counting down.
AACACTGGAGACGCTGTACTACCCGAGTAATCAGTCTATCGTGCACCTCGACGCTGAGAGCTCCGACGATGAGAGGCTTGATTTGTATAATTATGCTGAATGTTTTCATTTGGAAGTTGAAGGTGATGGGGCGTATCCGAAAATTTCTAGAAAATAAGTAGATGATCGGTGGTCTCGTCGTTGTGGTTACCGGAGGGGAGGAAGAAGGGGGCTGCGGCGGTGCCGTGGTCCTCAAACTCTCATCGAGTGGAGTGAGAAGAGGGAGATGATCAAGGGAATAAAAAACGGGCAGATGGCCGTTGGCGGCCGGTGGTTGTCGGTGGAAAAAGCGGTTGTTCACGGAAATGGAGTTGGAGAAGAGGATGAAGCGGTGGCTGATTTTTTTTTTAACTGTGATTTATCCTAGAGTGAGAAGTGAGAGATGATCGAGAGAATAGAAAAACGGGTGTGGCCTATGGAGGGTCGTGGCTGTCGGCGGAAATAGCGTCGGTAGAAATGAGAAGTGGTTGTTGGCGTCGGAGAAGATGAAGAAGCAGCGATGTAATTCTCACCTACTGTAATTGAAGAGAGGGAAATGAGAAAGGTTGATTATGTTTAATTGTATTATTATATTGTAAATCAATTCATTAGAAAGGAAATTATTTGGTTAATTTGTTTAAATCTATATTTATTTTAATTAATTAAAACCATCATTCTTAAATAAATTTCAGCACAAACACAACGTGTCACCCGCTACACGCACACTACATTGGAAATTTTTTTTAATTTTTTAAAATAATAAATGATAAGAAAATTATAAAAAAATGGAAAATTTTCATACAACATAGGACACGCTCAACTTTCAATTTATCTCTACACGTGCACACAGACACATAATTTACAACTACACGCACACAATGTAATGTACACGTACATGTTTAGTTTATTTTTTATTTATTTAATAATTAATTTTTAACTATTTAATAATTAATTTGTTTTTATTATTAAAAATTAGAATAGCTTGAATGTTATTTGAAATAATTTTGATTTCCTAAGAATACGCAAATTAATTAATTTTAAATAATTGAAGACCTAAATAAATAATATTTATTCAAATTATTTTTTTTAATAATAGAAGACCTAAATAAATTCAAATTGTTCCAATTTTGAATAATATGAAACATAAATCTAAATAATATTCAAATTATTTTATTTTGAATTATAGGATGCCAACCTAACTCTAAATGACATTCAAATTGTTTCAATTCTCAAATCGGAAACCTAAATCCAAATAATATTCAAATTATTTCATTTTCTAATAATAGAACGCTTAAATGAATATAAATAACATTCAAATTCTTCCAATTTTGATTTATATGAAGCATAAATCCCAAAAATAGAAACATAAGTCCTAATAATATTCAAGTTGTTTAAATTGTTCAAGGAAACATGTGACTTTTCTTTTCTTTTTTTAAATCTAAGTCCAAGTAATATTAAAATTGTTTCATTTTGAATAATAGATGTTCGATATTTATTTAACCTAACTGCAAGTGTACAATGAGGTTTATAGTATAGCGGTGAATAAGAGTATCATATCCACATAGATTTAATATTTAACTAAGTACTATAACTTAACTCCTAAATGCTATCTAGACAACCGATTAAAGTTTTTGAACTAATTAAAGTACTTAAACATATAATATAAATGGAAACACAAAGAAGAAACCCCTAAAACCCCTGGAAACCCCTAAACCTCTAAACCCTCGAAAACCCCTAAAACCCCTGGAAACCCCTAAACCCCCTGAAACCCGGCACCCTGAAACCCCTAAAACCCCCGAAACCCCTAAACCCCTTGAAACCTTTGGAAACCCCTAAAACCCCTAAACCCCTAAACACATGAACCCCTGAATCCCGGAAACCCATTAACAACTAAAACCCCTGGAAACCCCTAAACCTCTAAACCCTCGAAAACCCCTGGAAACCCCTGAACCCTCTGAAACCCCTGAAACCCGGCACCCTGAAAAATCCCTAAAACCCCCGAAACCCCCTGAAACCTTTGGAAACCCCTAAAACCCCTAAACCCCCTAAACACATGAACCCCTGAATCCCAGAAACCCATAAACAACTAAAACCCCTAAACCCCTGAATTAGGAAATTATATTATATTATTTTGTTTTATTTCAAATTATAATGAGTTACATTATATTCGTTCGTTTAATTTAAAATTATAAATATCACTCGGAAATAAATCATATGTGGAGAACCATAATGTGACAAACTCACACTTAGAGGTATTTGTGAAATTCGAAAGTTTCAAACTCCAATCATTATATAATATAGTATGTTGTTACTTCTTAATCTTATGATTTTCTTTTGAATCATGTAATATAGTATGATATCACATCTTTATATTATTATTACTTATTGTATTTTGAAATGAAATGAACAATATAATGTAATTTATTAGTTCATTATAAGAGAATTAAAATATATTGTTTCATTTCATTACAAATCACAACAAATTACTTCATATAAGTTCATTTCGTTTCAAATGGCATAATACAAGAATATATTGTTGCATTTCATTATAAATCACAATAAATTTCATTATAATTTCTTATAATTTCAAATGTAACGAATAGCTTGTATAATGTAATTTGTTATAATTTAAAATTAAATAAATTATATAATGTAATTTCTCATAATTTGTAATGAAATTAGTTTATATATAATGTAATTTCTTATAATTTGAAATGACATGAACAAATATAATGTAATTTCTTATAGTACTTCAAATGAAATAAAGTTAAATGATGTAATTTATGGTTACTTGAAATAAAATGAAATAACGTATTTAAATTTCTTATAGTTGTAGTTGAAATAAAGCTAAATAATATATTTTAATTTATTATAGTGTCACAATATAGTGTTAATTTCATACTTGCAATTGGAATAAATGTATATAACATAATTTCAATTCAAATACACACATATAATCTAATTTCGCTTTCGAACTACTCCAATGTCCTTCGCCCAATTAATAAATTGAGTCTTCCACATAAAAACCCATTTATGTAATAATATTTTCTAATATTAACTTACGGCTATACACTATAATATCAATATTAATTTACAACAGTAACTTGTAACACCACAATTTTCTGTATTTAATAAAATTATAATTTCATACTTCAGTTTTTACGAAAATAATTATTTTTCCATTTTATAAATTTGGTCATTACTCTGTCAAATAAATTTTATTTTTTAACTAAACAACTTCTCTAACATTTCATTTATTTATTTATTTATTTCTTCTAAACATTTCATTTAGACTGTGTAAGTTCATTTCATTTTAAACTATAAGAAATTACAATATATTAGTTCATTTTATTTTAAAGGGTTGATTACAATTTAATTTCCAAGTTTGAAGGTTTTAACAAAATAACCCAAAGTTTTAATTATGACAATTTAATTCTCAATGTTTGGATAGTTTAATAGAAATAATCAAATGTTTAATAATAATAATTTAATTCCCAACGCTTGAACATTTTTACAGAAATGACCCGATATTTTAGGCAAATAAAATCATTTTGGTTATTTTTCCAGAAAAAAGACATGTCCGTTATATAGGTTCTCCAGCTCACTTGAAAGTAAAACCTTGTTTGGTTGACAAAGAATCTGGTCTTGGAAAATAATCTGATTCCTTATTTTTAAATTTTAAAACTTTCAAATAACTATATTATTTATTATTAAATAACTTGAGTAAATATTAACAATATGTATAATATAGTATATATTTTGTTGTGTTTCAAAACATAAATATAAGGGGAATATATTTTGTATATGATTTACGCTAATTAGTATGTATCTATTATTTTGCTTTAAAAATAATATATTCTCTTTGTGATGCTATTAAATATTTATATATGTGGGTTCAATGAACTTGTCAATAATATCAAAACTGAAAGAATCATTTAAATTGATTTTGAACTCTTCGACGATCGCTGTAGAAATTTCCGTGTGCCAGACCTTCTACAGGCCATACAAGGTTGATAAGTCCCTTACATACTATTTTATGGCATTCACAAAGACCTATGAGTAGCTGAACACGCTTCTTTCCTTTATATCAGACATTAAGGTTCAATAGGCCCAGCGTGAGAAAATGGCACTTATGAGTTTTTTTGGTTGGTTTGCCCTCTAGGTTTGAGACTGCTAAATCTCAAATCCTTTATGACTCTAAGATTGCATCGCTGGAAGAGGCCTTTCGTCAAGTTCTTCAAACTGAGCCACCTGCCTCATTGTTGAATACTCAGTCTGCTTTCATCGGTCGCCGCCCTCACTATGACTCTAGGACCTCTTCTTCCAAAGGTTTTGGTGGTCCTACGGCAAATCGCTCTGACTGGATTGCCTCTATTGAATGTCGTTACTTTCATGAGATTGGCCATCTCAAGAACACTTGGCCCAGAAAGAAACGACCTCCGTCTGCCAATGTTGCATCTAGCTCTTCTGTCAATTTGTCCGCCGCTGACAGTACCCATTTGCAGACTCTGGCTGGCCATTCTTCTGCCGCTGCCATTGCTGACTCAGGTAATCCCGCCATTTTCTCGTCATTTATGCCTCACAATTCTAGTCCACCTATTTCCTTGGCTGATGGTTCGCACGCTCCTGTTGTTGGCTCTGGCACTGTTAATCCCACTCCTTCTTTATCTTTGTCTTCTGTCCTCAGCTTTCCTAACTTATTGATGCGCGGTCATTTCACGTTCAAAATAATATTTATAACTTTTTGTGCCCACGATAAGCGTAACTAGCTTATGAGTACGGGTCGATCCCAAAAGAGCCGATATGATTCCACCTTTGGGTCACCAATTACTAAAGGGGGTTGGTTTGTGTTGTCGTCTTACTGAAATATAAATCTACAAAAATAAACTAAAGAGAATATCAAATATCAAACTTTTCCGACATTTGAACTAGATCTTGGTTTAGGTATTAATTCACTCGATTATGGGCACACTGATTTTCTTACCTTACTAAGTCACCCAGTTATGAAGACCGGATTCCTCGCTACGTCTCCTTATTCATTCTTTCAGTATAGGTTTAGAACTGATTCCTCTTCAATTAAACCCCTAACCTATCACCCATCCCCCGGTTCCCCAAAGAGATGTAAATGAGTAGGCAGCAGTATGTCCTAGACGAACTCAAGTTTGTTGTGTTTACTTATTCCTCGTGTGCCCACAATAACCCACCAATTTTCTAATTACTATATGAGTCAACAAAAAGCCATGATTCGCCAATTCAATTAATATTGGTGTGCCCTCTATGATTAAAGAGTGATCAGCCACATTAGTTATTTTAAACACACACTCACGTGGAACAAGATCAAAAATTGGCAGAAACAATTCATGTAGTAATATGCCCATACAGCCTCATGAGTCCAGAATTGTACATAAACCATTATCTATCATCCAAACATTAGAAATGGAATCTAGCTATTCATGCTAGATGAAATTAATCTTGAAAAAATTAAAGACATAATTATAGAAAATAACTTACTGAATTAATAAGCAAGAAGACTCAACTCCAATGTTGAGCATCAGAACAGTTTCTACGTCCCGAGGGCATAAGACACCTCAGATTGTTTTTAGCTGTCGTGGTAGCTTCAAAGTAAAATGAAAGTAAAATGCAGAATTTAAAGATTGTATCTAACTGTGAGTAACTATTTTTTCCAGAATTTAATGTGCTTAAATAGAGTACAATCCGAAAATGAAATTTCCCCATAGGCGGGGATCGGCGTGTCCTCTCCACCAGACTGGATAAACCTTATCCAGTGGGTTGTTGAGCAAATCTCATTTATTCAGGGGTTACTTCTTATCATCTCAGCCTCATTTCTTCTAGCAGTCCTTTCTTGCACAAACTCTCTTTGGATTATCCCCTATCTTCCACGTCTCTTTCTCCTTAATTGAATTCTGAGAATTTTGCAAGTGCCCTCTCCAAGCCTTGGTCGAATCTGTACGAGAAATATGGGTATGGAATCATCTTGTCAGCTTCATCCGTATCTGGTTTGCCCATTCCACCTCCCGAATGTTGAATGATGTTGAAGAAGTTCCGGAGTGCCTCTAGATGTTGTGTATTGTCAATGAGATATGCTTGAATAATTAGGCAAAATGTGTTTTTCTCCAGATTCGACCTGTGAAATGCCCCTGACCGCTTTCCTGGTTCTTTTTTCAACTCAAAAATGACTAAACATGATGAGACCGGGCTGAGCACTGAGGAATTGAATCCGGAGTTACAGCTAAGAGGTCAAGGCCATGCATGGACATGCAATACATAATTAAATCAGCTCATGGACGTGCATTTATTAATTAAATCAGCTTGATTTAATTATTTATCCATTAGTATAGTTTGTTTTATTTAATTTAATTAGAAGCCCAATTATCACAACTTGTCTAGGTGTTATTGGGCCAAAGAATTTATTTATTTTATTAAGCCTAGTTCGGAATTACCAAGACCAAATACTTGTTAAATTTCATTCCCTAGGATAGTACTTAAGCTATGTTTCGACATTATTGTGATTTAGACTGGTTTTAAATGAAATAGCTTTTACGCTTCAACCTGTCTCACAAATAAATCGATAGTTCTTGGTAGAGTTTGATTTTGGTGAATTTAAACTTGAAATCTTTGATTCGTTTGTGACATCTTATAATGTCCGGGTTAATCAAGCCATGAAAATTACTCTATAGGCGCATTTCGGATTCTCGTCGATCCGGGGTTCGTTTCGGGTAAGATTCACACCTCAACGTTAATCTCCACCCTCACAACAATTATACACATTCCCTATCCATCCTAAAATCACCATATTTGTCCACATAGTCGTCCAAGTCCAGATATTAATCATATAATTCAATTGAGCCCTATTTAGCCCTAAAAGTCCGAAAATTGACCACCGAGCCAAAACCCAAACCACTCGTGATACTTGGCTGATTTTTGGATATGTTTTTACTAACTTATGAGTGTACCTTGTCCTAAAATATGAGCTTAATCTGAATTCATTTGCATAGGTTTCTGTCCATGTCTTTATATTGGTTTTTCGGGTTAATTTGTGCTATTTTTGTGTTAATTCTTGTTCAATTCGTGAACGAATTTATTTGGAGGTTTAGGTCAGTTTATTTAATCATATTTAAGTGTTATTGTAGTGGGTATTTTGGATTGAATCAATTTTACTAGCTGACGTTGTTCGATTCGCTGCTTCCGCACATTGATTGGTCGTATCAAAAAAGGACATTTAGATCGACTAAAATGCCCAGAAAAATACGAAAGAAATGGACTTGTCACTTATCATTTAATTTGATTTCTGTTAGCTACCTGACTTGCTCCCTAAACTATTACGCTATATTTTTCCTTGACCATTACGTTTTTCAGGATTTGTCGATGAAGAAGATTATTGGTAAGGGGCGTACGTCGCCTTATCTCTACCTTTTGGATACACAATTACCAACGTCTATTGCCTGCATGAGTTCTGTCACACCCTTTGATGCCCATTACCGATTGGGTCATCCATTTCTTTTTATGCTGAGAAAGCTTTGTCCTCAGTTTTCTAGTCTGTCATCTTTGACTTGTGAGTCGTGTCAATTTGCTAAGCATCATCATCTTAGCTCTAGTCCTAGAGTCAACAAATGAGTCAGTGCTTCTTTTGAGTTAGTTCATTCTGATGTTTGGGGTCCTTGTCCTGTTACTTATGTTCCTGAATTTTGATATTTTGTTAATTTTGTTGATGACTATTCTCGTATGGCATGGTTTTATTTAATGAAAGAGCATTCTGAGTTGTTTATCCATTTCTCGTCCTTGTGTGCTGAAATACAAACTCAATTTGGGGTTCCTGTGAAAACATTAAGAAGTGTTCATGCTAAAGAATATTTGTCTACTCAATTTCATGACTTTATGCTCAAACATGGTATTCTCCATCACACTTCTTCTGTTAATACTCCATCTCAAAATGGTATTGCTGAGTGAAAAAATTGTCATCTCTTTGAAACTGCTAGAGTACTCTTGTTTGAGATGCATGTTCCTAATAACACCAGAGTCTATAGAATTTTGGATCTGCAGAATCAGACGAGCATCATCCCTTAACTAGGATTGTTTTGAATCATCACTAGGCGGAATATCAGTCATATGAGGATCCATAGAGACACTTAACAAATACAATGCAACAGTATTGCGCTAATCCAAATAATTAGACACAGTCAACTTGTGGTCCGTGATTTGAGGCATCACGGGGATAACATCCAGAGTCTTCTTGGAGGAGTCGGCCATAGAGACAACACAAAGACCAAAGCGAAATAAGACAGAAAACCAGGGGAAAATCGAAACCTGAGTGAAGAAGCGACGTAGACCAGAACGGAGACCACCAAAGGGCCAGAATCACCAAGACGGGACGACGGACAGAAATCGGATCGGTGCTGGTAACGGATGCGCGCTCACGTGCTGATGACGCGACTGGAGCAGAATCTTTCGATGGCGCGTGTGGCTCACATGCGCGGACGCTGGTGACGGGACAACTGGCGTTGATCGGAAACTGGACGACAAACCTCCTAGTGGTGGAGGTGTCAATCGGTGACAGCCCGAAACAGAATGGGTTGCGAAACCCTTTCGAGGAAAAAAAATTGAAATCTGATTTAAAAAACCCTATCGTGGCTCTAATACCATGTCACTTAGAATGATAAACTCATATTTTCTTGTATTTCACATTGACTAATTACATCCATATTTATACAAGAGATATAACTCTATACTAGGAAACTAAATATTCTACAATTAATATTACAATCTCTTATATCTTTAACAATTTTCTAACCTAGCTTACCGATAAGGTAACATAAGACATTCTCCTAGCATATAAGGGTTCGGGGCACTACAGTCATCCATGCAAGATCAATCAATTCAACAAACCGATTTAATTAATTTATAGTAGAAGATCGTTGTGAGGTGGATATTCAATTTATTAATCGACTTTACAAATTTACTCGAGAGAAAAGTTTTTAATACATTTTTTTTGGTTCAATTTTAGGGAATTTTGAAAAGTAATTAATCAGAATCCTCAAAGCAAGAAAATCAATACAACATTCCTGGATTCTGAATACATAGTTGGAGTAGGTATTGTGATTACTTGTTTCTATGAATCTTGTGTTATACCATTTCATTATTTAATTTTCATCAATTATTTTAATTATTATAAAAATTGTATTTATAAAATTTTCAATAAAAATTTGAAAACAAATTTTTATCTTAATTTTGTAATTATTGTTATTTTTTTACACGCGCAAACACAACATGTCACCCGCACCCACATAGTACACTAGTTACACGCACACTACACATTGAACATTTTTTTTTTGTTTTTTAAAATAATAAACGATAAGAAAATTAAAAAAAATGAAAAAAATTCTTACAACATGTGACACGCTCTCACCTTTCAATTTTTCTCTTTTTTATTTTTTATTTTTTAAATACTAAATAATAAAATAAAATAAAATTGAAAAAAAACAAAAAAAACTAAAACATGTGACATGTTCCTTGGGAATGAGAAGCTTCTTTTATTTTCTTTTTCTTTTTTCACAAACACATGCACACAAACACACAATTTACAACTACATGCACACAATTACATGTACACGTACATATTTAATTTATTATTTATTTATTTAATAATTAATTTTTAACTATTTAATTATTAATTTGTTTTTATTATTAAAAATTAGAATAGCTTGAATATTATTTGAATTTATTCAGGTTTCCTAAAAATATGCAAAATAATTAATTTTAAATAATTCAAGACCTAAATAAGCAATATTTTTTAATAATAGAAAACCTAAATAAATTCAAATTGTTCCAATTTTGAATAATATGAAACATAAATCTAAATAATATTCAAATTATTTTATTTTGAATTATAGGATGCCAACCTAACTTTAAATAACATTCAAATTGTTTAAATTCTCAAAATAAGAAACCTAAATCCAAATAATATGCAAATTATTTCATTTTTTTTATAATAGAATTTCTTTCATATTTGTGTGGTTTTCAATTTAGAATTAGCCTGTAAGATGTTGAGATAAAATAATCTCAATTGCGGTACAAATTCAAAAATAAATAAACGAAATACCAAATAAATCCAAATACATAAAAGATACAAAATAAATTTAATATTTTAACTATAATTGTGATATACTACAAAAAAAAAAAATTTGAAAATGTGTACTACACTTTGACCTCAAACTTATAGTACACGTTGGCCACACGTTAGACACCAACGTGTAGCACACGTTCGGTTTGATGAAAAATGTGTAGATGTGCGATAATTAAACAACTTAATTAAATAGAAAGAGATCGATAAACGGTGGTTGATTTTTTTTTAAAATTCTGACCAACAACTGAATTTCTTGTGTTTTCTTTTTAACTGTTTGCTTTTCATGATTACACTTTCTAATTTTATAATATTAAATACTGTCAGTGCCATTAACCATGGTAAACATTGTGCAAAAAAAAAAAAATTGCTTTCCACGTTTCCGAAATCGAACGGGGGTATGTAGAGGAGGTGGCACTAGCATCGGAAAAAACCTTATTGTTAATCGTGTTCACCTCCGAGATGAGATTAATGATGGCAGCTGAAACCTGCAGGAGTTCATCTTCATCGTTGTTGATGATTTTCTTTTTAGTATGTCAATATTTCTTTCAAACCTCTCTTTCGTGCACACCTTCTTCCTGTGGCATCATTCGCAATATCAGCTACCCTTTCCGCCTCAAGGATGATCCTACAAACTGTGGTGAGCGCAGAGCAGAATTAGCATGCGAGAACAATCGCACCTTCATCTATGTCAACTCTCATAATAAATACTATGTCAAAGATATCAACTACAGGACCATCAGGGTGGTTGATGCTTCCATAAACAACAACGACACCTGCTCTTTCCCCAAATCTTCTGCATATTCCTATAATTTCACCGGTCATCCTTATCCTTATTTTTCTAGCGAAACGCCTATTAGTTTGATGAGCTGCCCAACTCCCTTGAAGAATTCTTCTTCCCTGGTCTTTACAGATATTACTCATGACTGTGCCTCTAATTCTTCATCCCTTGCCAGATTTACTTATATTAAGGTCGGCACCATGATGGCCTCAGAGGTACCAAAATCTTGCAGAATAGACCTCACAGTGATGACATCTTGGAAGAAATTTAAGGATTCGAATTCAAACAACAACGTATCACTTTCAGAAATCCACCACTCTATCTTGTATGGATTTGAACTCACCTTCTGTCCCGAGTGCGTAGATTCAATGTGGGGTAAGAATATTGCAAGATTTTATAAGTTTGTCTTAATCAATGTTTAAGATATGTATACCTTTATTTTTAGCTCCTCTCTATCTGGGTCTGGAAGATGGCTGTGGGTTCTGATTAATTCATAGCTTTTCTATATATAGTTCATGTGGCCCTTCTTCCTACCTTGAAGTCGACCGAGCAATCTTATAGCTATATATATAAATTTTTATATATCATGCTTTATAATTAAGAATTCATTTCTGTACGATAATTAATGCTTTTGTATGTGTTCTTGAAAATGCAGACAACTTCATAGGCTTCTTCCGAGCATATGGTAAGGATTCTCACACTCCTTGTCTAATCAATCTCATTTTCATGTGTTTATATATATATATATATATGAGATAATTAACTTTGAATTTCAACTTAATTATGATCTCCATGCATAATCCTCACTTGTTAATTATCATCTATATATCTGCAGGGATTCTCCTGATTCCTCTGACCATTGTAGGTGCGCAATATTTAAATATTTATGAATTTCCAAATGAAGAGATCATTTATATCGATGAAGTGGGTAAGATTGGTAGAACTAATCTAATTTTGTCAAAAAAACATTCCAGTTTTTTTAACTGCAGGAATAAGCCTCCCTTTGATGATCATCATAGGATTGGCCGGTGTCCTAGTACTCTCATTTATTTACTTCGGATGGATACAAAACTGTAAGAATCTATAGTACATTATATTCCTGTGTCTGTTTAGTCTCATTTATTATGTCTTTGTTTCTCAAATATTATATTCACTTTTGTTTATGTTAGCCAGTATCTCTGATCTACTTTGTAGGGACATTCATACTTGGCCAGTTATTCATTGATGGAGAGGTCTTCAGACCTAATTACTCATTCCTAGGTACGTGCGTTCTATATTTATGTTGTAATTACATTTTCAAGTTATAGTTACAGGTATAGTAAATTCCACCCTCCAACCTCATGCAGACATATATGCACTGCAAATCCCTTCCAAATGTCCTCTAAATTTTGAAAGTAAATTTAATTATAAAATTGACAATAAATTAAACTATGGTTAATCTTTATAGACATGTCATGCTTTTACCGAGACTCGTAAATTTATTTAGTTTCACCAAATCTTGTTTGGTGACTAGCATATGTTATTGACAAGATGTAATTATATATACACTGGCAACATATCGAATATATATAACATATGAATTATGAAAAAAAATGTAAAATGATAATATTTATGCTAATAAGTATTTATAATTTTATTTACAAAATTATAATTTATGTTATTTATATAAATATTTTTAATATTACAAGTATAAGACAAAATATCAATTCACATTAATTAATAACATGCCTGCTATTTTCAAGGCTCGTGGATCTACTTAGATTTACCAACTTTGTTAGAATACTGACGTATATCATCGGCAAGATGCAAAATATTCACGGGCAATAAATCGAATAAAAGATTTGTATTAAGAAAAAATATAAATTAATAGTATGCTTGATAATAAGTATTTTTAAATCATTACAAAAAAATATATTTACAAACATATAATTTTTTTATATTTATATAAATATTTTCAATATTATAAGTATAAGACAAAATATTATAACATGTGGATCTATAAAGATTTAAATCTTGTAAGGTTATTGGCAAATATCATTAGTAAGATGCAAAATATACACCGACAACATATTAGATAAAAAGATTTTGAAATCCATTTTTTCATAAATACAACCACTTATATAAAATAAAAAATTAATAATTATTTCAAAAATTATCTAACTAGTTTTTAAATCGTTGTAATGCAAAAAAATAAAAAATTAATTATTATTTCTAAAATTCAAGAATCTCAAATATATGGAAACTTATGCATATTTGACGTGACCCGCAACTGCTATGACAATCGAAGATGCATAAAATTTTTATCCTGGTAACTTTTCCGGCCAAACTACCACTGTCCGATAATCTGTCTGTATTGTGCCGATTATATATAGGGTTCATCAAAACCTTTTATGATTATCGATACCTCTTTTACGTATACCAATACATTTTACAGATATGAAAAATATTTTTAAGAAAATTAAGGTGGCCACTTTGCAGAAAGTTGGGTTATACTAACCATGGTCAATCATAGTTAGTCCATTATTAAAAACGAAAAAAATAGGGCACACATGTCTCACAACTAGAAGATGAGCAATGAGATATTATATGCCATGCGCGCATGTAATATGCCCCTCTCACACAAAATAATAATTTTTAAATAATGGGTCTGTTCGGTATTTATTTTATCTAACTGCAAGTGCACAATGTGGTATATAGTGTAGCAGTGAACAAGGTCGTAGTCATATGGATTTAATATTTAATTATCTAAGTATCAGAACATCAACTCCTAAATGCTATCCAGACAACTAAATGGAATGGTTGTTTTAATTTATCTACTAGAAACATAAAAGAAATAAAAATAAATAAAAGGGGAACACATAGATAAAGATAGTACAGGAAAAACAAAGGAGAAAGACGTATTATAGAGTTGTCGAATCATTATTTAATCCTCTCATCCAGATTACCAATTAAACACTTATGTTGAAACTTAAATCTAGCTAGAACAACCACAATAGTACTTTAAACCTCATCTCGAAGTGCATAAAGCGTAGATCACAACAAACATTAACATCTCCGTTCAATACCTATCATGCAACTCTTAATGGTTCATAAGGTTTATTGTTCTCTTAATTAACGTCAATGATCTTGAGTGCTATTGACTAATAAGTTGATTACTTCAGATCTTGTGTTAAAACTACTCTCTCGATTTATGAATTAACACATCAAATTATTATTTAGTGATCAGTTAAATAACACAAATAAACACAAGAGCAATCAAAGAGCAAGATTAAGTCATAAACAATTATTTGATAAATTGAATGGAATTCATAAACAAATCATCTCCAACCCTAGAATACTAAGGTTTAGCTATCCGAAATTAAATAAATAACTAAACTCCAACTAGAAGAAATCATGTCTGACAAAACTAAAGATAAATAAAATCCATAAGTAATTATTTTGTCTCTATTCTTGCTCAGCTTGAATCTTTTGATCTTGTTCTTCGTGTTCTTCTTTACAGTTCTCTATCTCTGTCTTTTGAGGAGGAACATGATGTGTGTTATGGTTTTTCATGTTATGGTATGGGATTTGATGCCTAATTTTCATGTTTGAAAGGCCTATATATAGTGTAGGAAGTATTACAGTTAAACAAGAAAAGAGAACGAGCCAAAATAGGTAAAAATCGGATATTTAGGACTTCGTTCGTGACCTCGTTCGCGACCAGCTCGGTCGCCCCTAAAACACATGAAACCACCCTCTAGTCACGAGTCAATTCGCGAGTGTTTGTGAGCTCGCAAATGGTTCGCGTGTTCCGTCAGTCTCTATTTTTTTTGTTTCATTCTCATTCATTTCTCATCCGAATCTCTTGATCTTGCTCTTCATGTTCTTCTCTGCAGTTCTATATCTCTGTCTTTTGGGGAGGAACATGATGTGTGTTGTGGTTTTTCATGTTATGGTTTGGGATTTGATGCCTAATTTTCATGTTTGAAAGGCCTATATACAGTGTAGGAAGTATCACAGTCAAACAAGAAAAGAGAATGAGTCAAAATAGGTCAAAATCGGACACTTAGGACTTCGTTCGTGACCTCATTCATGACCAACTCGGTCGCCCCTAAAACACATGAAACAACCCTCTAGTCGCGAGTCAATTCGCGAGTGTTCTGTGAGCTTGCGAATGATTCGCATGTTCTATCAGTCTCTACTTTTTTGTTTCATTCTCATTCATTTCTCGTCCGAATCTCTTGATCTTGCTCTTCATGTTCTTCTCTGCTGTTCTCTATCTCTGTCTTTTAGGAAGGAACATGCATGATGTTTGTTGTGTTTTTTCATGTTATGGTATGGGATTTGATGCCTAATTTTCATGTTTGAAAGGCCTATATATAGTGTAGGAAGTATCACAGTCAAACAAGGAAAGAGAATGAGTCAAAATAGGTCAAAATCGGACACTTAGGACTTCGTTCGTGACCTCATTCGTGATCAGCTCGATCGCCCCTAAAACACGTGAAACAACCCTCTAGTCGCGAGCCAAGATTAATGATCCTCCTTAATTAGGTGTTCCTCTCGGTTGATGATTGTTTTAGTATGTCAATATTTCTTTCAAACTTGTCTTGCTAAGCCTTATAATTGTACCCCTTCTACCTGCGGCATCATTCGCAATATTAGCTACCATTTCCGCCTCAAGAGCGATTCCAAGCACTGCGGTGATCGAGAATTTGAATTAGCATGCGAAAACAATGTCACCGTGGTTTATTTCTACTCTGAAAAATACTATGTGAAAGCAATCAACTACCACAACTGCACCATCAGACTCATTTGTTTCTGCAACGAGTTAAGTTTTAGAATAGTTACCGTGATTTCTTAAAAAAAAAAAAAAAGTTATCGTGTAAGAGTCGGGGTAAATTACACTTTGATACCTACATTTTGAACACTTTTTCAAAAAAAATATCCACTTTTTCAAAATTAACAAAATAGTACCCACATTTTCAAAAAATTTACAAATCTAACATTTAACCAATTTTATGGCCACAAAATCACACATAATTGATTTATTTTAACATTCTTATTTTCTCAGTCATGTGGAAAAAATCATGCAATCAAGAAATATTATATTAGAAGCAATTAAATGTGATTTTCAAGTTGTAAAATTGATTAAATGTTAGATTTGCAAAAATGTTGAAAATATGGATATTATTTTGTTAAAAAAATATGTCATTTTTTAAAAAGTGTCCAAATTATAAATATCAAAGTGTAATTTACCCACGAAGTCATTCAGAAAATAATTTTGGTAATGAAATATATCAAATGACCTTCTGAATTGAATATAATAATCAAATTAAGCAAATTGATTATTTTCAAATATACTGGAGGAAGACTGATTAATTTTGTTAAAATTATTTTCATTTAAAAAATTATTAAAAATATTACAATGAGAGAGAACAATTTTATGTTAGCTTATTTTGATTTATTGAGTGAAGACTGAAGAGATCACAAAAATTGGACAAATCATAAACGATAAAACTTGCCTCCTTCAAACGCACGCAAATCAACGTTGTTGCTGAATTCATAGCTTTTCCCTCAGTCGGCCTGCTTAGTATATCCTCAAGCAAACGAATTTCGAGCTTCCAACAATTTCTACGAAATTCCCTTGAATCAATTTCATCTCATTAGTCGTGTTTGTTTGTCAAGGTACATTTTGTTTTGATGCTTTTTTTTCTGAATTATTTTTGTTGTTTGCTGCAATTGTTTGTCTCAAGATCCCTTTATGACCCCTTCGCATCTTCAATTTTTTGTGCAATTTTGTTGATTGTAGTTTAAATCGGATTCCCTTTGAAGTAATTCATCATTGATGAATCGATAATTGTTTTTTCACTTTTTTATTAGGTGAAGTACTGAAGCCTTAGTTGGTGAGGAAGTTTGGAAATTTTGTAGAAATTGGATCGTTACTTCTTCGTTTTTTTTCTTAATTGTATATCAATGGTCGTTCGAATCAATCTCTGCGTATAAGATTCAACCAAGATCGCCAAAGGGTATGGATTTATGTTTGTTTTCGGACAAAGTTGGAGTCTTTATGCTGGCAATGATTTTAGGGCTATTTATCTTCTCTTCTGTCTTTACTTTTGGGTTGGGTTTATAATTTATAGAGGAAGTAATAATGATCTTTGATTGATTTTTTGTATTACTTATTTTTCTGCAAGATTTAGGATCATCATGCTCAAACTATTCCTTGGAAAGTCATGGTTTTGATCATACACTAATGCTGATGCTGGTATTGATAGATAGGATAGTTTCCGGCCAGAAATTCGAATGGAAAAGGATTCGGATCGCGATTTGATTAGTGATTTGCCAGAAAGCATTATAGAAACTATCCTCACAAAGCTTCCGATCAGGGATGCTGTGAGAACAAGTGTCATATCTACAAGGTGGAGGTATAGATGGGCCTCCATGACTCATCTTGTGTTTGATGACCGAAGTGCAACGGACTATACTGACCCAAACACTGTTCGGGATAGAGTTGAGAATTTTGTCACTAAGTTTTTGCTTCTTCATAACGGTCCGATTCACAAGTTTTCTATTTGCAGTTCGCATTTGGGAGCCTGTCCTATTGATCAGTGGCTCCTCTTTATTTCGCGGAAAGATGTCAAAGAGGTGGTTATTGAATTGGGAGAAGATGAGTGGTTTAGGGCACCCTCTTGTCTTTTTTCTTGTAAGAATCTTACTGGGTTGGAACTTGTTTATTGTGAGCTGAACCCTCCTCCTAATTTCAAAGGCTTCCCGTGGTTGAAAAACCTCAATCTTCATCAAATTGCGATTCCACCAGATGATATTGAATGTCTGATTTCAAGTTGCCCCCTCCTTGAGAATCTGTCAATGTCATACTTTGATGGCGTAGAATTGACTATCCGCGCTCCCAACCTCAAGTACTTGGTTTTGGAAGGTGAATTTAAGGACATATGTCTTGCAAACACTCCGCGTTTGGTTAATGTATCCGTTTTGATGTACATGACTGATCACATAGCTAACCACTTCGAACAAAGCTCCAGCTGCAATTTCGACAAGTTTCTTGGTGGTGTTCCCAAGCTTGAGAGGCTGACTGGGCATTTATACTTCACCAAGGTATGAACTCTTAATCTAATTAGTCAAGTAACGCTCTAGATGTTTTGTATCCTCTATTATGTGTAGATAGCTAAAAACTTGTAGCAGGTAGAGTCTAAACTCATCAGATCCCTTTGGTTTAAGTTTTTGAGTATAGGTAATCGCAACGAACGTAGACCAATGACTTATCACCAGTTGAAGTTTATCGAGTTATATCAAGTTAGCTTTGAAGACATTAATGAAGTCTTGGTTGTGCTTAAGCTGATTGTGAATTGTCCTAATTTGAAGTCGCTGCAAATCTCTGTAAGTTGCTCAACATGTCAAAATTCATGCTCAACATGTCAAGATTTGGGAAGTTTACTAAAGTTACGCTGATTTCTGTAGGGTTCTACATCTGCTGGTGCTCGAGATCCTGACTTGCAATTTTGGGACAAAAATATCTCTGAAGATTTCACGCTTCATGAGTTGAAGACTGTGAAGTTGACTGATGTGTCTGGTGTGCCCTTGGAAATGAGATTTATAAAGTTTCTTCTCGAGCATTCGCCTGTTCTTGAAGAAATGACTGTTACTCCTAGTTCATACGTGACAGAGGGAAGATTGACTATGTTGATAGATTTGGTGAGCTTTCGACGTGCTTCTCCACAAGCATCAATCGTGTTTGTTCATAAATCGATATGATCTTGTGCTCTGCAGCTTGCATATAACAAAGCTCGTTCTGCAATCGAGCTTTCCCTTTTCAATGTCAATTTTAGTTTAGTTTTTTTTTTTTACTGGCAATTATGATCCTCTGTTTCCTGGCAATAATATGAACTTTGCTTCTGAATGAAACTGAAAGAGAAGGCTTAAATTTTTAAAGTCCTTTTCCCATAGCAGAAAGATATTTTATTTGAGTTATCAATTTTGCTTTTTCCTTTCATTTGTGTGTGTGTGTGTGTGTGTTTTCCTGTGTTCCTCTCATATTTGATATAGGGAATTTAATATTTTCATTGCAGTCCTACAACTGCATCTTGCAGGATTTAGACAGCATTATTGTTACAACTTACAACCTTAAATTTCGAACAATCCCAGAAAAACCCTACTAAGCATGAGCATTTGCTGAGAAATATACAGGAAAAAAAAAACTCATTTAGGACAAAAAAAAATGTCAGCTTCTCGAGACTGATTCTATACAGTCAAGACTCATTTCCGCCATGATTCTCCACATCAAACTACTATACAACATTGTTTCATAGAACTTTCTATTTTGCCAGTAAATTCTTGCTTTTTTCACTCCGATTTTGCCATGTATACGATCATCTAGGACCAGAGAGCTCCATTGCCTGAACAAGCAACGAAGAATCGTCTGTGAGATCAGAGTATCTCTCCGAAGACGAGAACTCGTTGGCCCTGCACCTAGTGCTCTCTGCTCTCTGTGAAGCTTCCCATTTTTCCGCGAGCCCGTCTCCTTCCAGCATCCTAACCACTTCAGACATCTTTGGCCTATGCAGTGGAAGGTATTGTGTGCACAACAGAGCTACCTGCACCATTTCCTCGAGCTCAATCCGGTCATATTGGCTCTTGAGATCCTTGTCTACTAGCATGTCAAGCTTCTTTTCTAGATGAATCTTCTTCACCTAAAAAAATTCATAATCTTATGCTTGTTAGAACACAACATAGAATATGCAGCATGAAATCAAGAATCATAGTTAGCTTGTGCTGACCCAATCAAGCATGGCTCCTTTCTGGTTTGCTGCTTTGCCAAACTCTAGAGCCCTCTGGCCAGTGATCAGTTCTAGAAGAAGAATTCCAAATCCAAAAACATCAGTCTTCTCCGAGGATTGTCCCGTGGACAAGTACTCCGGGGCTATGTGCCCGACTGTGCCACGAACAGCAGTTGTAACGTGCGAATCACGATGATCAAGAAGCTTTGCTAGTCCAAAATCGCCTACCACAGCTTCACAGTAGTCATCAAGCAATATATTTGCTGCCTTCACATCTCTGTGGATGATCTTTGGATCACATTGCTCATGTAGGTACAGCAATCCCCTTGCTGCTCCCAATGCTATCCTTTTCCTAGTACTCCAATCCAATGGTGGTTTGCCTGCAGCACGACAGACATACCGGTATCTGTTAGGTCCGATGCAGATCATTCTTGTATTGAACAAAAAATAGGAATGTAACAAGGTCTTATTGCATTTGCATCCTTTATTTACCTTTGAGGCGTAAAGCAACACTTCCATTAGACATATAGGGATAAACCAAGAGCCTCTCTGTTGGAGTTATGCAAAATCCGTAGAGTCGGAGGAGGTTTCTGTGCACAGCAAGGCTGATCATTTCGACTTCTGTCTGAAACTGAATCTCTCCTCCGATGTTGCTTCCATCTTTGAGCCTCTTCACTGCTACGACTGTTCCATCGGGGAGGTAGCCTTTGTAGACATTGCCAAATCCACCTTTTCCAAGGATGTATTTGTTGCTAAAGTTGTGTGTTGCGGCTTGAAGCTCTCTGAATTGGAACCTCCTTAAGTTGCCTAGGCACACCTCTTCTTGATGTTGCTCTGAAATTATAAGGTAAAAAAAAAGATCGTTCTTGAGAAGAGAAACACGGTTGCTTAGTCCACGTCGTTTGTAAGGGTTTGTTTTCGTGTTACCATTAACATCGAAAAATATCTGCTTATTGTGCTTGTGCCTCCACCAGAGCAGGAAACCAAATCCAAGAATCAGTAGGCAGATGCAGCCGAGGCTCGAGCCAAAGGCTAGCGCGACTTTGTGACTAGCCCTTGCTGATGACTGAGGAACTTCATCAATGAATAGAAAGTAAAAGATCAAAATTTGTAGATTTTATACAATCAAATAAACAAGAGGGAACTGACATTTATGAAGCAATTGAAGGAATCCTAAATTTTTACTTTGTGAATTAATTTGAGAGAAAGGAAGAGGCATTAGTGCAGTTCCATTGCAGTCTGGCTCCTTCCCAGTAGCGCATATCATAGGATTTCCTAAAACACTGTCACAGTAAAAAAAATTAGAACATCAAAATCAATAAAAGGTTTCCTAATAAAGGAAAAACTGCAACTCAAAGTAAAAAAAAAAAAAAAAAAGTCCCTTGAAATTCCTGGATAACTTACTTGAATGTTTTTGCCAGAAGTCTTGGCACTGGCCCACTCAAATTATTGAATGACAAATCCCTGAAACACCACATAAAAACAGTAGAAATCTTCAAATTAGATCAAACATCTCATTTCTTGCAGTAAATATTGAGCTAAATCCATGCAAAAATGGGATTGGAACTTACAGAAAGGTCAGCTGTGTCATGTTTCCCAAAGCCAGAGGAACAGGTCCAGTGAGACTATTATTGTTCAACCTCCTATTGAGAGAGAGAGAGAGAGAGTTAATGAAGTGAAGAAAAGAAATCAATACACGCTACGATTTTTGATAAAACCTCAGCAATAAAAGGAAGTGCTTACAAGTACTGTAGGGTTTTGAGCTGAGATAAAGGAGGAGGTATTTCTCCAGTGAGCAAATTATCTGAAAGATCAAGTTCTTGAAGTTTAGGGAGCTTTCCCAATTCAGCAGGAATTGTCCCTGATATGTTATTATCCTGCAATAGCCTGCAAAGCAATGAATTCTGTTAAAAACTGATCGATACGAGCTACTGTTGATCATCTTGCTGATCTTGTAGTTAATTGCAGACACTCACACACTTGTGAGGTGTGTCAAATTCCCAATACTGCGTGATATCGTCCCAGACAAACTTTGGCTTGGGATTGCTCTGCAAGAATTAGCAGCATTGCAACAATTTCAGCTCATGCATCATGCAAAAAAAAAATGAAAATGAAAATTTTCATTTACTAAAAGAATTGAAAGCTGCAGATTAGCTTACAATGTGACAACAAAATTATCATGAGAGCAACCAACCATAGTCCAGCCACATGGATCAACAGCATTCTCATCCCAACTCAGAACTCCATGTGGATCAATCAATGACCTTTTTATATCCATCAAAGCTACCACTGCAAAAATATTCAAATTCTTGATTAAGGGACTTATATAAGTAGTCTTCAAGTGAAAAAAAAATCAGATTTTTGAAGAATAAAAAACTGACCTTCAAAGTTGACACCATTAGGTGTGAGCATGGCAGTAGCACATGACCATAAACATAGCAAAGCTACAAACAAGAAAGCAGTTTCCATTGAAGGAAAACTGGAATTCCCAGATAGCAACAAGAAATGGGACTGTTTTGTCTGAACAAAAACAAAATATTTCTGATGGGATTTTGCAGTTTTTTGTTAGTTTGAAGAAATCAACAAAGAAAAAATATGCCAAAACTAAAACTCTGTTACTGAACAAGTAACAGATGCATCACATGAGAATAGTACTACTTCTGATGCTTGCCATACAACTACTACAGCAGCATTGGTTCACAGCAATTGGTGTCAGATTTTCAAGAAAAATAAAGGGTTTTTGTAACAAAAGAGTGTAACTAGTAACATGCCCACCACTTGTCTACCAAAGTTGCAAGAAAAGAATATATAGAAAGCCAATTTATAATTTAAAAATAACACCAGTTTATAGATAATTTTGGTAAAGCAAAGTTCCTCCAATCATGGTTCTGCTAGGGGGGGGGGGGGTTCTTTAGATTTTTAAATTCTAGCATCAAAGAATTTAAATTGTAAAGCAAAGTTGATGTGCCCTTTGTTCATACCACTGTGAGGTTACATTTTAAAGAATCTTATCATACTATTTACCCATTTTCTTGAATATTATTCACCTTCTTATTGTGTATATACAGAGTTACCCGTTTATATTGATGATGTCGCTCTACAAAAAACAACATAGCGGACAAAATATAACGGAAGTAAAAAGAATTTGTGTTTAGAGATGCAAATCTTCAAAAAGATTCACATAATCTGACAGTTTGAAATAATTTAATGAATTTATTATGGGTTTTATATATAAAAAAATAATTTATAACACACAAAAGTTAAGGAAGATAGCTATAATCATGCGTTGGATTTTCTTTGGATGGAGTGTAAGAAAGAAAACATGCGTATTGGGATTTGGCTTGGCCCTTTGGATTTTGCTAAATTTCTTATGTCTGAATCCAAACATTCCCACTGTTTGTCGCTTACATAATTTTTTTATTTTAATAATAATAATAATAATAATAATAATAATAATAATAATAATAATAATAATAATAATAAACAAGCACGCACATTCATGATTCATACGATGCTGCTTGGACTAAACTGCCCCTGCGATCGCAGCGCTACAGAAAATATTAAGGTTCAATAATATTGTAAGCATGTTGTGATATATTTGTGGAATTTATTAGTTCCTATTCAAATTTCTAGTTTTTAAAATTTGAATTTTTAATCCAAACAGTCTCCTTTCCAACTCATTCATTATCTACCGAATATAAAAAGGAGTAAATATATATGATTCTTCATTGATACATCAAACATTTTATCATTATATTTTTTTCATTTTCAAGTTCGACTTTTTAGTGCTACGGATACCTATAGAATGTATAGTGAGCAATAAATACCACCTTTAGTAATAACCAGGTGTCAAAATATTGGATCCACTTTAAGAAAATGAATGCAAATCATGTAATCGGATTTAGGTTTATTGAAACATAAGCATATATAGCATATGACATGAATTTTTTTATTTTATTTTTTATTTAAATTTATTTATTTCATTCCGTAATTGGTGGGATTTTCTTCCACTGTACTCAATCTGGATTTTTACGATACTCCAAACGGTAGAACTTTATTAAATAAATATTTTTTTGAGTTAATGAGGAAAACTACTGTTTGAACAATTTTTATTTATGTCTAATATAGGTGGTAACTGGTAAATTGCATTATGCAAATTCTATATTACGAGTTCAACCTAAAATATATTGATTATATTTAAAATTTTAAATTTGTAATCTTCGGCTACAATAATTTCAACTTCACCACTCGACTACGCCAAGAGAATTAATTATTATAATATTAATATTTAATGTTAAAACAAACCTTGTACCTAATTCTCATCTCGAAAGAACATAATGGAAACGTATCAATGTCGGAATAAATTGTGTAACCTTTTTATACCACAAACTCGTGATCGACTAATTAAAATCACGTCAACTCTTAAAAGTTAATCAAGAAATAAATCTTTAATAAGGCCTCAGCAACGTTCACATAAAAAAAAAAAAAAAAACCCCCACGTATTATAAGGAATTAAAATAACCAAATCAAGGAATTTGGTTCTTTAAATAATTTAATCAATGATTTCTTTCGTTGTAGAGTAATGCTTAAGGTTTGGTGGCAGGTCAAATTAATCAACATATTATTCCATAAAAATAGGAAAGCTTAATAAAAAAAAATTTGGGGAATAATTAAAGATTATGGAGAGGCATGCATAATTGCAGATAAAAGGTTAGAATCTCGAGACAAGCTCGAGATTTGTGATATAATTGGTTGCTCGTGGGATCTTGATTCATCAAGTGCAACTATATCTATATTCCCACTTTATTTATTTATATATATATTTTCTCTCTGTAATTATGTAATTTCTTTTGCAGTGGATGAATGGGAATCCACTCATCCAAGAATTTCACTTTTGCTTATGCTCACTTTCTTGACGCTAAAAGCTTAAACATAATAAATATATTAAATATTGTATGATCCATGGACAGTCAAATTTGTTCGACTTCTATTTTGTTATTGTATATATATATGTAAGTGCATTAATAATTTAGGACCAAAAGATATATTGATCATCATAACCTAAAAGATAATAATATTAATTGGACAGATTTTATGTGCACTAAGTGTATATCAGACAGTCAATATGTTGAACAAGTTAATGTGTTGATCAGAAAAAACCCTTCAAAATCAGCATTAATCGTAACACTAAAAGGTATCACTCAAAAGCTTAAAAGTATCATTTGTATCATTAAAAAGTATCATTCAGAAAAAAAAATAAAGAAAAATCTGTCAAAATCACTATAAACCGTAACAATAAAAAGTATTATTTAAAATTCAAAAAGTATCACTTGTATCCCTGAAAAGTATCATATGTTTTGATAATACGTGCGTTGACCCGATCAACATTTTGACCGTTTGATATACATCTTATGTGCATGAGGATTTGCGATATTAATTTAGTGTCCAAAAGATGAAAAACTATTAATCAATGACCTCAAAAATTATTTATTTCATTTTTTTCATTTTTAATAAATTATTTTTTAATTTATTAGATAATTAATAAATAAATTTCCCTTGAAAATTAAAATTAAAATTAAAATAATTAAAAAGAATACAAGTATTATTTTTTAAGTCTTTAAACATTGATAACTTTCATATTTCATTTGCTTGATTGATAAAGAGCATGTCTTTCAAATACTAAGGCCCAAATTGGTTTGGTTGATAATATAAACAAGATTGACTGAATAGAGTATCAGTATTGCACTATTCATACAAAAAATAATATTATATTTGAATTGTTTGATTACAATTTTAATGGATTGTGATAAATTATCAATATTCTGTTGAATTGGGGAATTATGATTAAAATGTAGAACAATATCTAAATAACAACCCCACATAAATAGAAGGGTTTGAAAATTAGTAGGAGGATAGTTAGATAATTTGGTATTTTATCAAAGATAAAATGAGAATAATCAATTCAATATTGAAGTGATAACTTATCATTTAAATAGATGATAGAAGTCCGATCATCAATATCAAATGGCAATCCTACCAACCAAACGTATAATTGGATTGAACTATTTAATCTATCAATCCTAATTATATAAACCAAACTCGAACCCTCAACTAACAAAACTTCATATATTTGAAACAAATTTAGAAGGTATTTTAAGTAATTATTATTAAGAAAACTTAATATATTTGAAACATATTTAGAAGGTATTTTAAGTAATTATGGAAGTTGTACTCGACTACTCTCCACACACGTGCATTATGGACACGAGTCATGATAGCGTTGACGAGTTGAAACATTGAATTCTTTGGATGCTTTACCAATCATATTCCTACTTAATTAACAATATATATATGTGTGTGTGTGTGAGTTTTGTAATACTACAAACATTTGTGGGCACCGTTTATATAGAAATCACGTTATTCATTTTTATTATTTTTTATTTAGTTTAATTTTGTAATTATTAATTAGAATTTATTTCACCAAATTATGATTTATGATTATTTTTTAGAATTTAATTTTCATAATTTTATTAATAATTAATTTTTAGGGTTATTTATTCCATAATTAGTGTGTATAATTTTTTAAAATTTCAATTCTCGGCAATAAATGTTAATTATGATTATTTATGTTATAATAAATTTTTATTTTTATAATAAAAATTAATGAGGTAGCCGCCACATAGGCGATGCTCAAAGTAATGTGTAGACTAAGGTGTGTAAGCTAACAAAACTATATATATATATATATATGGAAGGGATCAAATGAGAACCCTTTCCTTAGGTGGGAATTAGGAACCAATCATATCCCTTCATTGGTTCAATTTGGACGGCCCAGATTAAGTGAATGGGGCGGTGGCATAATTGTAATATTTGACAAGTTTGATGAAGGGGGGGCCAATATAGTAATTCAGTTCTTCAACTTTCCTTCTTCAGATTTTTTTCATATTCATCTCTCTCTCTCTCTCTCTCTCTCTCTCTCTCTCTCTCTCTCGTTGATTTACGTTATTCTTCTTCCCTTTTTTATTTTTCATTATTTTCCAGCATCTGCTTTCATCTTTTTATCGTGAAGATTCGACCCTGTGATTCGTAGAGTTCATCGGCGGCGCTGTCTTTGTATGGTAACTCCATGTATGTTGTTTTTTTTCTTTTCAATTTATTTTAGCAGTTTGGTGTGTCAATTTATTTCTCGTTTCTTCTCGTGATTTTTATTCTCATCTTATTTTCGTTTCTGGCTTCATTATTTTGTTACAAAGATTCGATATTTTTGATTAATTTGATCTGTTTCGTTCAGATCTGTGTTGTATCAGTTTTTTTTTTAGAAAAATATCAGCTATTTTCTAATTGTTAGAAATCCTAGGGTTTAGTACGAGAATATACAGAATATGCATTAATTTGATTTGTTTATTTATTTTAGCATGTTAATGTATTCATTTTAGCATGAGTATTCATTTTAGTCTGTCGTCACATATGTTTTAGCTGCACGCACTCTCTAAAACATGTCATACAAACCATGCTTTGCTTTTTTTCTTTTTATTTTCTTTTTTGTGTGTGTATATTTTTGTGACCCGACTACACAATGTTACACACACCATGCAAACATTAGAATACTTTGGTGTTAAAATGTATGTTGCATGATACTAGAATGTGACATACCTAATGCTAAAAATCAATTTATGTGTTGATTTTATGTCTGAACATCTCTTGATGTGATTGTATTATTATTTTACCTTGTTCAGTTTATAATTTTTTTTTTTATTTTAATGTGTCAGCTTCTGATCTGTTTCAAGTGACCATAGTAATATGACCGTAGAAGTATCTCCAGACATGACAGTGTGGTGATATGGAGGGTTCTACTTCACGTAGCAAGACGATGATGTTTGAGAAATTCTACGGTTTACGTGCCCCTTCTGAAGTTATTGTTCATCCACCTATTACAGTTAAAACAAAAGGTAGCGGCAGTCGTTTGATATCTAAGAAGGGGGCAAGGAAGAGAAAGGAGAACAAACCACTCAGAATGTGCGGCAATTGCCACAAGTTGTCAGATTATGATGCTAGGAACTGTCCAGCTTTGATGTTATAATAGTGATTGAGCATAGTTTAAATCATGTTTTACCATGCTTGTGAATTGTTTTCAGCACATTCATTTTGAAGAATATATATGATTTTTAATAAAAGTGTTTATGACATTTCCTTTGCGGTAATTATATTACTATTAAGTTTTATTAACCACAGTTATTGTTTAGAATATGATGCTAAAATAACGGAAGCATGAGGTTAAATACCTTGTCAGATTCCTATTGCATATTTTGTTTATCAGAACATGCTAAAATGAGAAATGAATGAGGTTGAAATGATTGAAGTAGAATGCTAAATTTGATGTGACATTTTCCACTACAGTTCACCGTTCCCAATTATGGTTTATTACGTTCCAATTAGGGTTCATCTGATCCCAACTAGTAATTCTGAGATTCACATTAGGGTTCACTGTCCCCAAATAGGGTGTATTGCGTTTCATTCCAATGAAATCACCATTCCATATTTTGTTTGTTGACACATGATAAAATGAGAATCGCATGAGGCTAAAATGATCGAAGTAGGAGGCTAAAATTGATGTGACATTTTTCACTAGGGTTCACTGTTACCAATTAGGGTTTATTACGTTCTGATTAGGGCTCATCTGATCCCAACTAGTAATTATGAGATTCCCATTAGAGTTAACTATCCTCAAATATGGTGTGTTGCGTTTCATTCCAATGAAATCATTGTTCCATTTTTGTTAATCAACACATGCTAAAATGAGAAATGCATGAGGCTAAAATGAGCGAAGTATGAGGCTAAAATTGAATCTGGGCAGTTTCTGAGTTCAGTTCTTAGAGAAACGATGCTACAGTTCACAGAAAAAAATTTCCGATTTTGCCCTTAATGAGACGCGCGAATTGAAGATTTTCATTTTAATTACAAAATTGCCACCGAAAATCTGGATTAATTTGGACCGTTCAGATTTTGTAATGGAGGGATATGATTGGTTCTCAGTTCCCACCTGTTCTCACCAGATCTCATCCCTATATATATATATATATATATATATATATATATATATATATATATATATGGAAGGGTTCAAATGAGAACCCTTCCCCCATGTGGGAACTAGGAACCAATTATATCCCTTCCTTTACTCAATCTGGACGGCTCAGATTAAATTAGATTAAGTGGATGGGCGGTGGTAGAATTGTAATTTTTGACAAGTTTGATGGAGGGGAGGGTAATCTAGTAATTAACTAATTCTTTTGCAAGTTCTGTATTTGTTTCCATCTTCATCGTTCCGCTTTTCTTACGAAGAGATCTTTCCTTATCTCTTCTTCGATCGTTTCAATCTTCATCCTTCAATCTATTCTCGCGAAGATCTCCTTTTAGATCGCGTTTTTATTGCTCAACGTCCTTTTATTTCTGTCATTACCTTTTTGTCATGAAGTTTCTACATCTGTGTTCTTATGGTGACTCCAGGTGTGTAATTTATTTCTGCAATGTTTGATTAAGTTTGAAATTTTAGTGCGATTAATTTCGTAATTCGTTGTATGTGGATTGATGTTATAGTTTGTTCTATTGGAGTTCATTATGGTTGTGTATTTACGTTTTTTTGTATGATTGATTTGATCTATTTGTTTCAATACCATATTATATCAGTTGTTTTCTCACTGTTGGAAATAATAGGGTTTAGTACGAGAATATACAGAATATGCATTAATTTGATATGTTTATTTGAGTACGCCATATAAGATGTTTTAGTATGTTAATATATTCATTTTAGCATGACGTGACATATGTTTTAGCATGATAACATGCTGGTTTTATGTTATTTCTACTGCATGCACTCTCTGAAACATATCATACAAACCATGCCTTGCTTTTTTTCTTTTTGTGTGTGTGTGTTTTTGTGACTCGGCTACACAATGTTACACACAACATGCAAACATTAGAATATTGTGGTGCTAAAATGTATATTGCATAATGCTAGAATGATACTTATCTAATGCTAAAAATCAATTTGTGTTGATTTTATGTCTGAACGTCTCTTGATGTGATTGTATTATTATTATTTTACTTTGTTCAGTTTATAATTTTTTTTATTTTAATGTGTCAGCTTCTTTTGTTTCAAGTGACCATAGTAAGATTACTCACATGGTGACATACAACAAAGAAGATGATACTGTTGTATGTAGCTGTAAGAAATTCATTATGGATGGCATATTGTGTTTTCATATTTTCCTTTTGTTAAAGCATTTGAAAATTGTTCCAATATCACCTAAATATATTGCTTCCCGCTGGACAAGAACTGCATTACTTAAGCATATTCATGGTGGTGGTGCTGAGTGATTCGGTAAATCTCTTGTGTCAGATGATAATAGGAGTTTGCTAAATCAGTTGTTTTCAGAGTTTTATTCTTATTTGGGCTATGTTGAGCGTGATCTGGAGAAGATGAATTCATTTTAGCTGGCCTGCAGAAGTTGAAAGCATTGTTTCAGTGTGGTGATATGGAGGGTTCTACTTCATATAGCAAGACGATGATGTTTGAGCAATTTTATGATTTACGTGTTGTTATTTATCCACCTATTCCAGTTAAAACAAAAGGTAGCGATAGTCATTTGATATCTAATAGGAAGGCAAGGAAGAGAAAAGAGAACAAACCACTCAGAATGTGCAGCAATTGTCACAAGTTGTCAGATCATGATGCTAGAAACTGTCCAACTTAATGTTATTATAGTGATTGGGCATAGTTTAACATCATATTTTACCATGCTTGTGAATTATTTTCAACACATTCATTTTTAAGAATACATGTGATTTTTAATAAAAGTATTTATGACATTTCCTTTGCGGTAATTGTATTACTATTAAGTTTTATTAACCATAATTACCGTTTAGAATATAATGCTAAAATAACGAAAGCATGAGGTTAAATACGTTGTCAGATTCTCATTACATATTTTATTTATCAGAACATGCTAAAATAAGAAATGAATGAGGCTAAAATGAGCGAAGTAGGAGGCTAAATTTAATGTGACATTTTCCACTAAGGTTCATTGTTCCCAATTAGGGTTTATTACATTCCAATAAGGGCTCATATGATCTCAATTAGTAATTATCAGATTCTCATTAGGGTTTACTGTCCCCAAATAGGGTGTATTGCGTTTCATTCCAATAAAATCACCGTTCCATATTTGTTTATCAAAACATGCTAAAATGAGAAATGATTGAGGCTAAAATGAGCGAAGTAGGAGGCTAAATTTGATGTGACATTTTCCACTAGGGTTCACCGTTCCTAATTAAGGTTTATTACGTTCCAATTAGGGTTCATCTGATCCCAATTAGTAATTATCAGATTCCCATTTGGGTTCACTGTCCCCAAATAGGGTGTACTGCGTTTCATTCCAATGAAATCATCGTTCCATATTTATTTATCAGAACATGCTAAAATAAGAAATGAATGAGGTTAAAATGAGCGAAGTGGGAGGCTAAATTTGATGTGATATTTTCCACTAGGGTTCACCGTTCCTAATTAAGGTTTATTACGTTCCAATTAGGGTTCATCTGATCCCAATTAGTAATTATCAGATTCTCATTAGGGTTCACTGTCCCCAAATAGGTATACTGCATTTCATTCCAATGAAATCACCATTCCATATTTTGTTTATAAGAACATGCTAAAATGAGAAATTAATGAGGCTAAAATGAGCGAAGTAGGAGGCTAAATTTGATATGACATTTTCCACTAGGGTTCACCGTTCCCAATTAGGGTTTATTACGTTCCAATTATGGCTCATATAATCCCAATTAGTAATTATGAGATTTCCATTAGAGTTCATTGTCCCCAAATTGGGTATATTGTATTTCATTCCAATGAAATCACCGTTCCATATTTTGTTTATCAACACATGCTAAAATGAGAAATTAATGAGGCTAAAATGAGCGAAGTAGGAGGCTAAATTTGTATGTTATTTTCTGCACTTAGAATTGCAGCATATATTTTGCTCTCATAAACTTTATCTCGTTTCGAAAAATATTTACGCATTTTCTTTCTTAGTTGTCAGTCATCTCCTTCGTTGCTTCACTTTCTCATTCTTTTTTTCTTTTTTATCATTAACTCGTGTTTTTCATTTTGTAGTATCTATATAGGTGTAGGTATTTATATAAAACTGTTAGAAATAAATTCATAATATCACCCGCTAAAATGTATTACACAATATGCTAAAATGTTATATAGGTCATGCTAAAATATTGTATACAGCATGCTAATATAAATTTGGGGTTGCTCTATGTGAAAATTATGCCTAAAAATGATTTTTTATTTTTTTCATCTATTTTTTTCCAAATAAACATATGCAATATGGATCTTAAATGAAAGAGCATGAAAAGAGCTTTAATTTGATATAAGATTTGCGTAAATTCGATTAAAAATGAATAAATTATGATCATTTAAAGTTTTTAAGAATTTTTTCAAAACATGATGATATCACTTTTTTTCTTCCAATTTTACCCTCAGTGAAATGCGTGAATTTAAAATTTTTATTTTAATTACGAGATTGCCACCGCCCCCTCCACTTTATCTGTTTAATCTGGGCCGTCCAGATTTTCGAATGGATGGATGGAATTGGTTCTTCCAATTCCCACCTGGGAACTGATTCTCACCAGATCTCATCCATATATGTATATACATACATACATATATATATAGGGTTGTGTTCCAGAAGGAACCATACCCCATGTGAGAATCGAGAACCAATCTCAGCCACAGATCTCGCCTATTTGGACGAATAAGATCTGTTCCAAAATTAAAAAAACGTGGTGGCATAACTTTAATAACAACCAACTTCGCTGCCCCTGAATCTTAGTAAGGGTAAAATTGGAAATTTCAATGTATATGTGATTCACGCGTATATTTTTCAATTTAGGGTTTTAGCATTGTCATTCCCTATTTTAGCACTGTCATGACTTATTTTAGCACTAACATGACCCTTGTTTAGCTTTAGCATGACAATTATTTAGCATTACAATAAAAAAAATACGATTGTTTTACAAAGCTTCACACTACAAAAAGAGTTAAACTGGCTAGATAGACATTTTGTACGTCTCTAGCTATATCTCTCTAATGTAACTTCTTGTTTTTTTTTTCTTTTTCTTTAATAAATAAATTATGGCTTAAGCCATAAGCCATCACTTCAATTTCCTTGTGTTCTTTTTTTTTCAAATGGAAGTTGAGAACTTTCTAAGAATTTGAGTAAATCAATTAAAAAAGATATAAATATTGCAAAACTTCACATCTTTTTTAGAAATGAATACAAAGAACTAAATTACGTAATGAAAAAAGCACAACAACATTAAAATAAGATAACGATGACGATTGAGTTGATCTAAAATTGAAGTTGGAATCACAGAGTTCGACTTATTCGATAGTAATTATGTCACATCAATATTTGGATGATACATGGAACATGATTTTAAAAGTTTAGCATTGTATATGTGATTCACGCGTATATTTTTCAATTTAGGGTTTTAGCATTGTCATTCCCTAGTTTAGAACTGGCATGACTTATTTTAACACTGTCATGACCCTTGTTTAGCATGACAATTGTTTAGCATTACAATAAAAAGATATCATCGGCATCTTTTTATGCTTCATGATCTTCCATTTTTAGCACTATAGTTTAGAGTTTAGCATTGTATATGTGATTTACATGTATATTTTTCAATTTTGGGTTTTAGCATTGTCATTCCCTATTTTAGCACTATCATGACTTATTTTAGCACTAACATGACCCTTGTTTAGCATAACAATTGTTTAGCATTACAATAAAAAAATACTGTTGTTTTACAAAGCTTCACACTGCAAAAAGAGTTAAACTGGCTAGATAGACATTTTGTACGTCTCTAGCTATATCTCTCTAATGTAACTTCTTATTTTTTGCTTTTTCTTTAATAAATAAATTATGGCTTAAGCCATAAGTCATCACTTCAATTTCCTTGTGTTCTTTTTTTTTCAAATGGAAGTTAAGAACTTTCTAAGAACTTGAGTAAATCAATTAAAAAAGATATAAATATTTCAAAACTTCACATCTTTTTTGAAAATGAATACAAAAAACTAAATTACGTAATGAAAAAAACACACCAACATTAAAATAAAATAACGATGACGATTGAGTTGATCTAAAATTAAAGTTGGAATCACAGAGTCTGACTTATTCGATAGTAATTATGTCACATCAATCTTTGGATGATACATGGAACGTGATTTTAAAAGTTTAGCATTGTATATGTGATTCAAGCGTATATTTTTTAATTTAGGGTTTTAGCATTGTCATTCCCTATTTTAGCACTGTCATCATTTATTTTAGCACTAACATGACAATTGATTAACATTACAATAAAAAAATATCATCAGAGCCCTAATTCATTTCTCAGTTGCAGTCTCTGATCCTCATCAGGATGTGGATGTTCCTTAAAAAAACTTCATACATTCAAATAAAATCCCACAACATTAATACAACTCATCAACATACAAAATAAATCCAAAAATAATCTCATCTCATAAATCAGTAAAACAACCAAGTGTAGCGTTTAATTTCCAAAGCTTCATGCGAAAGCAAATTACATGCACAAATTAATAAAGATATAAATTAGATGCAAATTAATAAGTAGAATGCGTACGCTTCGAGCTGCTGAACTTGCTCGGAAGAGTGATGATGATATTGTCTATTATTATGTCTTTCTCATCGTAAATAACAGACTACAAAAATGTTAACACTATCACCTACCAAAATATTCAAACATTAAACTAACAGTGTTAAAAAAGGAAAATGGAAATGCTAAAATATAAACTACCGGTGCTAAAATATAAACTACCAGTGCTAAAAGCTAACTATTCTCTCTATATATATGATCGCGTGTATGTATCTATCTATCTTGACGTTGAAGCATCAGTACTGATTTTCCATAGGAGTAAATTATATTTGAAATTTCATTGAATGATTTTGTTCCGAACCGGAGAATTGAAATTGGAGGTTTGCTGAGTTGTAGAGAGAGAGAGAGAGGTTGGAATGGCGGCGATTGAAGGCGCATTGCTGTTTTCGGTGGCGTCAGTGGTGGAGGATGTTCTGCAGTAGCACAGAAGCCAATCGCGCGACCTCGATTTGGACGCTCGCCGCGCGGAGGAAGACAGTAATTTCTAAGGAATATGTCTGATTTGCAACTGAATGTAGCTAATTACAAAAAACACAAGTGAAATCTCCAAAGTGGAAGAAACAAAATCTGCACATTAATCAATACATAACTAATCACGAAGAGAATCGCGTGAAAAAATCGCAGAAAAAGTACAATAAAAATATTTTTACCCGGCATTATCATCCAAGAACAACGAACAACCAAAACTCTAGGGGAACTCGCATGAACATCGATCGATTAAGGTGAATCGACTGAAATCTGGATTACATAAACACAATAAAATCGAAGAGAAATCAAAGAGATCTTTCAGCGAATGATGATAAATTCAAACTTAAGGCGGGACGGTAGTGCT
Source organism: Perilla frutescens (assembly GCA_026008535.1). Taxonomy (NCBI): domain Eukaryota; kingdom Viridiplantae; phylum Streptophyta; class Magnoliopsida; order Lamiales; family Lamiaceae; genus Perilla; species Perilla frutescens. Next base: position 6,968,591 of record BRKX01000018.1, on the reverse strand, counting down.
TCGGCATGGCGTCCACACGACGGCTGCGAATAGGGTTGTGTGGCAGTGGAAAAGAGGAGAGAGAGAGAGAGAGAGAGAGAGAGAGGTGGAGATGAGAGTTCAAAAGACGGGAAGAGATTTGATGCAAAAAATAATAGAATTCCTAAATTACGAAAATAATCTTACTTCAATAAAAAGTTAGTAATATTACAGTAATGCCATCGCGTTTTTTTTAAAGTTTGGAACAGATCTTGACCGTTCAAATAGGCGAGATCTGTGGTTAAAATTGATTCTTAGTTCTTATAGGGAGGTGTGGTTCTCACATGATCCCATCTCTCTCTCTCTCTCTCTATATATATATATATATATATATAGTGCGGACGCATCGGAGCATTAATTGCAATGATATGAGATCACCATATATTATGACCAAGTACAATCTTTTATTGCTAGACTCGAATCCAAACCTCTTCTATCCATCATCACTCTTCATTGTTCCATTTACTACTTCAATTCTTCGATAATTGATTAAATATAGTTTTGTTTTATTTTTAGTTCGAGTGCAATGATCATTGCCTTGTAGTGAGAATTATGGGTCCAAATTCAAGTCCATCGTCACACCAAATTTATAAATTATTGCATCTAGTGATCAAATTATACTAAAAAATACTGACTCCTATTTTTTTCTCATAAAAAAAAAAGATAATGGTCTGAATAAATTAAAAATGAACATAAAAAGTATAGTTTTATAAATGTTTAAGGGAAATGTGCTTTTTTTTTTTTAATTCTTGGACTACTAACGTTTTATGGTCTCAACATGATCATATTAAAAAAGAGCTGGCCAAAAGAAAACATTAATTAATCAAATAATAAGAATTGCCCTACCAGAAATATAAGGTGGAATCCCACTATTTATGTATAGAGACTTCTATGTGAGAATTTATATAAAAAAGGAATATATATGCTTTAAAAAAATACATAAATTTTGAGGTGTTTTTTAGTTTTCACACATTTTAAAAAATATAGTTTTAATAACATCAATTTAATCTTTATTTAGTTTTTCACGTAATTTCGAATTTCAGTCAATTGAATTTTATGTGGAGTGTCATGTGTATATCTACGTGCATACCAAATTACCTTAAAATACACAAATTTTGAACTAGTTTTATTTTTTCAAGTGGACGAAATTTTAAAATCATGTGAAAAATCAAATAGTGGTTAAATTTATATTACTAAAACTATATTTTTTTAAAACATATAAAAAATCAAAAACACTCTAAAACTTGTGTATTTTAAAGTAATCAACCAAAAAAAATTATATAGAAACGTAACATAATTGCAATCATTCAACTACTCTCTCTCTCTCTCTCTCTCTCTCTCTCTCTCTCTCTCTCTCTCTCTCTCTCTCTCATGCACCCAAAAACAGGGCTTGGAGCCAAAAGTTGGTCAAAGAAATGAGGGTGGGACACTTGAAAATAATCGTCACGAAAGATTTGATGTTAGTGGGTGGAACCCAAATGAGTAGGAAATTATTGCATCTTTACATTAACATTGTTTGGTTTGAATGGAAGCTAGTAATACAAACATCTATTACACCAAATCATATTTTGCATATCATATTTTTCCAATAAATAAAAAACAATTATCATATCATCCAAAACAAACTTGATCACTCCCCAACCCCACCCTCTAGCACCCCACTAACATTTTCCCTTCGATAAAGTCAATCAATTTATTTATTTTTATGGAAAATGGTGTCTTAATTAACTTTTGTTATTATTATTATTATTATTATTATTATTATTATTATTATTATTATTATTATTATTATTATTATTACTACTACTACTACTACTACTATTACTACAACAACAAAAATATCATTCATAACAGAGAATCTCGTGAACAAGAACATTGCTCTGCAACTAATGCAAAGAAAGAACCTTTCTTCATTTTTTCGCTTCCTGACTGTCTAGAGATTGAAGAGACAAGAAAAATGGAATCAATATTCTTGGCATAACTTTGTACTTACATAAAATATTTCCCTTGTTTGGAAAAAAAAAAATTGGCATCTAAATGAAAGGGAGCGTTGGCCACCTGCAAATTATTTAAAGACAAAGTAAGAATTTATTCCCATTATAATTTACAACTTTTCAAGAGATTTAACACTTTCAAAGCTTAGGATTCCTTCATATTTCGTTCTCTTCCAATGCTTTCCACTCCTTTTTTGCAGTCTAGAAAGTAATTTTCCCTACCAAATAAAAATTCTAATTAGTGGAGACAACAACGGCTTACGAATGTTAATGTAATGTGTCTTCAGATACTCTCCCCAAATTGTTCAATATTCCTCCATTTAATTTATAGCAACTTTTCAATAAATATAAGCAATTATTTTTATTTTTTATTTTTTTGTGATTTTTTTTTTAAAATAAGATAGCATCAATCTGATGGGAACAACACACATTCGTATAAATGTTTTTATATTGATAGGAAATGTAAAATCCATGTACATATTATATATATATATATATGGCATACCAATTATGAAGGTATGATATTTGTAAAATAAAATAAAAATTAAGTGACACAATTGAGTTACAAAGCTCCGAATAAGTGAATTTTAGGGTTCTGTATCTTTTGTCTCTTCTAATACATTAAATCTTGGAATTGGGTCCTAAAATTGTGTTGCTAATTATTAGTTGTTTTTTCACTTTTGTTGTTTATTTGATAAATGATTTCACACCTTCTAATCACACTCTCAAACTAATTCATGTCATGGTTTCAAAAAAAACAAAAAAAAAACTAATTCATGTCATAAATTCATAAATAATATTTTTTAAAAAAATTGCCAGATTGTTCTCCTATCCCCTCAAAAATTAATCACCACATCCATTTACTCCGAATTGTTTATTATTGAATAATTCAAATTGAACATGTTCCTAGAGTGGTTACATTAGAATCAACGGTAGCATTGAAGAATGAATATATATATATATATATAGCTATTTATTTCACTAACCTGAGGAGAAATTGTGAGAAATAATTTGAAAAGATGGATTGAATTATGTTACCACTACTGTTGAGGAAAAGAAAAGAAAAGAAACAAACAATCTTTCACAATTTAATAATTTATACTCATCCTGTTGTTGTTTCTTCCTACTTTTCGGAATTGCATATGGGCTGGCATCCATATATATTTTTAATTACCGAATAAATTGCAAGATTTGTGGCAAATATATGAATTGCACAATATCAGATATCATAAACTAATTCTACGACTCTTCTCATTTTTATAATACTATGCTAAAAATATTCCAAATTTGTTTAATTAATTTTGAGGGATAACCGAGATCGATCCGAAGCTAGATTCCTCAGCTCGGCTGCAAATGGTGTTTACTGTTTATCTCATTTTGTAAAAATTAAAATACATTACAATGATATCACGCAACGTGTAAGGGTGAGAGATACGGATACGAATCTCAATCATCCATCTCACAACTCAGAATAAAAATAAAAATTATATATGTCTTTTTTTACACAATTTGCAATTTAAATACGAGCTTTGAATTTTTGTAATTAAAACACAAACTTGAATTTTTTTTTTATTTTTTTTGCAAACTAGTCACAATTTACAATAATATGAAAATCAAACATTTTATTCCATATCGATCTTTATTGTATTAATGAAATTCAAATTGCGGTCATGCTATATATCTATACGATTTTACAATATTTCATGTTATATATCTGTTTTTCCTTCCTTGGAAAAATTCAGGGGTGTCTATTTGCAAAATAATTAGAAGATCATGTTTTGATTGCAATGTTTCAAAATTCATGTTTAAATTACAAATTGTGTCAAAATTTTTGTAATTAATCGTAATTAATCCTTTTTTATAGATTTTAGGACGTGCTCTTAGCAACATTTTGATGACCGACATAAACCAGGATTTGAAGATCGATTTAGTGCGGATTTCACGAGTGTTTGTCCCCAAATAATGCTAATCAACTTCTCATCACTTCTTACTGCAAAAACAAAAACTTCGCGTCACTTCTTAATCGATCATTTTAGTTACGGTGAAGACTTCCGTCAAGGCCGGTTCTGATATTTCGGAGGTCTATGGCCAAACGATAAAAAGGGTTTTGAGATTATTTTTCTCCATATACATCTTGAAGTTTTTTTCACTTTATCTTAATTTATCTTAACTCTTGAAAAAGTGCGAGCAATGTTTATAAAATTCAATTCATGAATTTTGTAAGTAACAAACACTTTCATCAATTAAATAATCGTGAAAGAAAAATATTGATGATATTAAAAAAGAAATTATTCAAAATGGCAGCAACTCAATTTTTATTATGATATTTTATATTTGGATTTGGTGAACTCAACATTGGGGAATAAAAGTCTTAAATACAATTTCTCACTTTTGATAAAAAAATAATAATAATAAAAATTGAGTTTTTAATGGTTGCTTTTTTCATACCGGATCTTTGTTTAGACTTTAGAAGATTAATAGTCCAATTGCAAAAATGGGATCAATTCAATACAAAATCTCAATAAATTTTCACATTAAACTTAGACATAGAAAAAAAAATATAAGCAGCAGGACTAATCACTAAAATGGATTTTATCTTGAAGTTGTTCATATGAGAGTTCAGAGTCAAAAGAGTAGAGTGTAACAGAGATGACCATTTCAACTTTGCATATATCTATATATATTTTTTAAGAGTCGTCTAATTTTTTTTTTAATTTTGGGTATATTTTTTAAGAGTCGTCTAAATTTTTTTTTAATTTTGGGTGCCAAAAAAACATAAATGGGGGCCCTGGGCGGCGGCCCACCTAGCCTACCCCGGGGTCGGCCCTGACTTCCGCACACACATTGTATATGAGTTTTGTATCATACTTTTTGATATTAGAAGTGATATTTTCAGTATTGGAAGTGATATTTTTGTTCAATTAAAAAAAATGCAATAATAATTACAAAAATATCAATGCTTTTTTTGTTAAAAAAATTAACAGTACTATTCAATAAAATAAACATGATACTTTTCAGAATTAGAAACAATACATTTTCCGTCTGATACTAAGCTTATATACAATTAGTGTATACAAGATCGCCGCTTTATTTATTCATTTATTTTTGGGTGCCTCTACATTGAATTTCAAACTAAGTTTGAAGAGGCTGGTGAAATTGCAACTGGAATGGACCACACAAATTCAAATTGTGAAAGGGAAACCAACTAATATTCAAGTATTCAACTATGAATAAAATAAGCATGCACAAAAAGAGAAAAGCAGCAACTACATATTCCTTGCCTCGTTATAAGTCAGGCAAAAAGTTTAAAGCCATAGCACCTACAAAATTTATAAATATTTTACACAAAACGCACGGGTTAGGTTATAGTGAGCATAACCCTAACTATAACGTGAAATCAAAAGTATTGGCAAAGAGGTCTCATCAGTGAAAGTATTAGCAAGATTCGAATGCGACGTGATTAACCACTAACGAAAGTCGTATTTAAAAGCTACTGCAATTTATTGTTGAATTTGCACACCATATAACAGCAACATAACATGGTGAAATCAGCAATTGTAATAGCTATAAAATTGAAAGAGAGGCAGAGTAGTAATAAATCAAACTTAGTTCATAAATCATAAAATAAAAACTCAGCAATAAATCCAGTGACGGGCACAACAGAAATACCACTAGAGTGGTGACATAAAGAAGGAATATGAAAACCTAAAAACAAAGAAACGTTCGACAACATTGGTAGCAGAAGACCAATTTTATTGCAGACAAATAAAACTAGAGTGCTACTCCTTTTCTTCTTCGTCGTCATCTTCATCTCTGAAACATTTCAGAATGGACCTCGGAGATCCACAAGTTGCAGTCCTCACAAACTTCTGGTAGGTGATTGAGCCACCTGCACCCAGCTCCTCGAGGCTTCTCTCTCCACCAGTATAACGTTTCAAATCCAGGTAACAAATATCGTCAAATAGCTTGGCACCATATTCAGCATGGACAGATACAGAAAACTCGTTTGGTTCGAAACAAGCCAAGACCCTCTCAACAAGAGCACCCAGGTTGACCATTTTCAAATCATAACCAGCTGCTTCAAAGCTTGCATAACTGAAACCATCCTCGGGAGTAACATGAATTGTAGACAGTGCAGCTCCTTCAATTGAATTCATGGAATAACCGCATGGCTCAAACTCAAAGTCACATATGCGTGATTTTGGGAGGATGTTTCTTATACCAGAGGTCTCGGTCATCAGTGTTGCGGCAGTTGATTCTTTCTTGAAGAAAACAGAAGCTTTCTCACTGTCCAACCCAGTCATGCACATCTCTAACGTGTACACGGGATTATCAGCTCCAACTGATTCAGCAGTAGCAGAATAAATATGCCATTTCTGTTGCTTATCAAAACCTCCCATGACATAGGCTTTGCTACCACTTGGACCAAGCTTCGCAAAATAGCCATCAAGGACAGCCACTTCCTCTGAGAAGTTACGATGGGGGTATGATTGAGCTCCTGGAAAGATAAAACTTCCACGGGTATATTTCACAGTTTGAACAGAAAGAGAAAGGGAATGAGCCAACTTGAGTATGGGAGGGATTGACTTGAGCAATTTCGTAGTCCCACAGGTCTTAATGATGATCTTGTAAGGATGAACAAAAAGACTAGACTCAGACAGGACATACGAGTCAAGGTGCTCATTAGACAATGAAGCAACTATGGTGCATTCAGCAGGTTGTAAAATTTCATCTAGTTGGGCTTTTGACAGGGCTCGAAGTCCCTTCCCTTCAGGATCAGCAAAGAAACTTGGCTCAAAGAAGGAGATTTCAAGCCTTTTTTCAAAACCCTCAAAACCAATTGCAGAGACAGGCATAGCCATTTTGTGATAAGAAGCCTCACAACACTAGAGGAAGCAGGAATGAAGGTAGCCGAGAATGAAGAAAAGGAGTGTAGGTAATAAAACTAAATTAAATTAAATTACTGAACAGGAGCTTTCACCACGCCCAATGACGTGATATGGAAACCAATCAAGAAATATCAGGATGGCTTGCGAGCGCACTGCAAAAAATGGAAGAATTAATTTCAGTATGACCAATTCACAATCATATAAAACTAATAGAACAGTTAACCTGAAAATTAGGATATAGGTGCTTACGTTGGAGTATGCAGCAGATCTGAACTTCTTGATGCCACCGTTTGGTCGAATGTCTTCAATGCTGTATCCAAGGGGAGCTTCGTAGAATAAAGATTTACTACTAGAATTCTTTTTCCCACCTTTAGTCTCCATTAGATCATCAACTCGTAACTGTGTCATAACCAAATAGTTGGATTAAGAAAGATCCAAACAGATAACTTTTATGGATGGCAGAAAAAGCAAGGACGAGTTGTGGAACAATACCAAATATACAAAATACAATGGAAATATGCAGGAAGAAGTGAAGAACGAGAGCTACACAACATCAGAAAGATGAAATGAAAAAATAAAAAAGAGAAAATTGAGAACTAAAGCGAAGCCACAGCTAATTATTTGAATCGCTAAATCAAAACCACTTATTTGTCTAGCATTTTTTACTGAGCTGAAAATATAATATAATATAATATATATAAAGTAAATCAATTTCTCATATGCAACCAATAGATCTATACCTAATAGAAACGTTATTGAATTGAAATAACAAGCAAGATAAGCTGCATGACAGACAGAGATCTGACTCAAAGAGAGTATCATTGTTCCATACAAGAACATAAGAGAAAAACAAAATGCTTCTGAAACGTAAATCTAAAAACACATCCACATAATACTTGTAAAAAATTTGAAATCACAAATAGGAGACGGCGTGTACGTATTGTATTTAATTTCTTCCATTAAAACAATAGCATTGAAAAAGTTTTTATCAGGAGTTTCAGAGATCTAGATCTGAAACACGGCAAACTCTTGAACATACGAATTACGAAATTTCAGAACTCCTACACGATACTACTGTTACAACGTCGTAGATAATTCAAAATCGGGCAGCAGAAACATGATTCATAAAAAAAACGTTGAACTTCAATATCAAATCTCATAATAAACCATAAAATGCCATACTTACATAGAAAATATTCAATTTTGTGCGGAAAAAATCGTCTCAACACCACAATTCACGCAGTGTGTAGCTCCTGGAAAGACATGAACAAATAAACGAATAAATAAAAACATTTCAATCACGCTTACGTAATCCTATTTATAAATCAAGAAATGTACTCACGGAAACTCAATCACAACGGCCGCCAAGAGAGAAAGATGAAACCCTAGAAATTTGTAAAGCTCACGAATCGCTAAATTTCCTTTGCAGACTGATTTCGTTTTCCTTCTGAGAAACTCTCGTGAGTCGTGAACGCCTAACATATTGACGAGGTACATTTATATAAGTAGGGAATAGTTAATTGCCCCTAATCTATTCTGATATTACGGTATTGCCCTTTATAGTCAATCTTGTTACGAAATGAAATTTATTGCTTTTATTTATGTCAAGTGTAATAGAAGTGCACACTCAATAATTATATTAGAAAAATTATGTGTGACAAATGAACACTTAGTGATGTTGATGGAATTCGAGCCTGAGAATTTTAGTATTAAATTTATACCATCCTACCATTAATCACAGATAAAAATTATTGCTTATTTTGTTTGATTTCGTGTCGATGTGTAATGTTATTGATTGAGGGAGGGTTTATTAACAAAATTAGGTAACCGAAAAAATTAATAAAAACAAAAAACAAAATTAGGTAACAGAAAAAATTAATAAAAACAAAAAACAAAATTAGGTAACAAACTCCCAAAATTGCGTTCAACTATATTACTCTTGAATAATATGTAAAATATATTATAAATAATTCGAATAATTGAAATCCTGTATCCATATTTATTCTCTAATTCTCTATACAAATTTCCATTTTTTGGATAAGTCTACGTAAACAATTGCCTTAAAAGGATATTAATGTATATACTCCCTCTAGAGCTGTCAAAATCGGGCCGGTCCGACCCAGCCCGATTTTGGGCCGGGATGGGCCGCGTTTTTATAGGCCCGAAATGGTTTCGGGCCGGGCCGACCCGACCTGAAAAAAAAATTGGCTCGAGTGGGCCGGGCCGGCCCAGTGAAAAAAAACAGAAATTTACCTTTAGGCCCACGGGCGGTCCGACCCCGCCCGAAATTTGGGCCGGGCTGGGCCTCATTTTTCTAGGCCCGAAATGGTTTCAGGCCAGGCCGGCCCAACCCGAAAAAAAAAGGTTGGCCCGGCCGGCCCAGCCTGTTTGACAGCTCTAACTCCCTCCGTCCCATTTATATAGTCTCTTTTACTAGTTTGAGGTGTCCCAATTATATAGTCTCATAACTATAAATAGTATTAATTTTCATAGTAGTATACAAATATACCCTTGGTATGTATTGAAAATTGAAATTTAACCACTTAAATTCTTAAGAGTCATAAATTTTAAATAAAGGTAATAATGGAAGTTAAGCTTTAATGTCTTGTTTTCATAAATATTTTTAATCTACGTGCGAGAATAAAGTGGACTATATAAATGGGACGGAGGGAGTAACAATTATAAATCTATTCGGAAAACATTGGTCCTACATTTAATTATTATGGCCGTGTAGTTCCTTTTATGGGTTGATAAATGATTTCAACCTTTACATTTAATTATTTGTATCTTTTAGAAATCATTCAACAAAGAAAATCAACAATGATATTATTATAAATATCCTTCTTATCCTCGTCCCACTCTTCGATTTGGTTGGCCATTTTCTTTTTATAAATATAATTATTTATGTGTGTTATTTAATTAATCCCTTTCCTTTCTTGAAACCCATCCCTATCCTCCCATCTTTAAAAAAAAATCATTTTCCTCCAATTTCTTTATTTCATTTTTTAAGTTGTCCTCCAATTTCTTTTCTAAATTATGATTACTTATTGGTCAAAAAGTGACCACATGATCTGTATTTGTGCCGGAAATAAATCAATCTTGTAGGTGTGGTTATAACATTTCTTGGAAATCCATTGGCTGAAAATAAATCTCTTAAGAATATACACACACACACATATATTGTCAACTAAACATTCACCTCATTATTGGAACGCCACAATAAATTTATTCATTCAATGAATAATTGTCTATGTGGAAGCTGGACCAATTTTTTTTGGACTAGTTATAGGACAAATTAATTTATTCACTCAATAAGGGGTCATAATTTTATAATAGTTAAAGGAAGTGTCGAGGAAATTCAGTATTAAAAAAAAAAAAAATAGCAATGTCTTTTTCGCTATTGCGGAGTACTATTCGTTTTTCGCTATTATGGAGTATTTTCTTTCAGTAATTCCGTGAAACATTATTGTTCTGAAAATTTATTATTTGAAATTAATGTTACTAAGTATTTTCACAAACATTGATATTTTCATATTTACTGTGTATTTATTCAATATTCCGTTTAACGAGTCTTGCAATGAGATAATTTTACGTATTAAAATTTGTAGAATGAGTCAAAATTCGAATACAAGCATATTTAAATACTGATTAAATTCTAAATATGCTATAAAATATGAGTTTGGATCCAAGTACCGCAAGGTGGCGAATTCTAACGTAAGGTCACTGCAATACATCCCCCATTTCTGCAGCCGACATGTGTTATGGCCCACTAAATTTTGGTTATCTGTAGCTCTTTTTTTGGTCCAAAAATAAAAGTTTCAACTGGCCAGAAAAATTTATCATGCATTTCGACTAACATATGGTGACACTTTGACTACCTATTGTGATACATAATTACATATTATGACAATTAGAAATTAAAATTATTTTATCGATTGGCCGATGATAAAGATTGAAAATTAAAAAATAAAAATTATAAATAATAAAGAGATGTATGACATTCCACTTACAGGGAAATTCTACCACACGTGTTCACGTAGTGTATCTTCTGTCACAATAGATCTAATGTGACATTTCGATGTATCACAATAGATATATTATGACACATCAAAATGTCACATTAAATCTATTGTGACGAAAGACACACTACGTCATCACTCCCATTATAAAATTTCCCCTACATTAGAATTTACCGGTGTAGGGCGGGGTTAGTCTAGGGACATGGAAAATAGGGCATCCGAGTCACAGACGTGTGAGCTGTATTTTGTTGTACCTACACTGAATGAAAAAGACAAAAATGTCCTCTTTGTTTATTGCCCAAAACAGAAAAAGATTCGTTGATTCCCCAGTGGTCGTCTATCTTGTTTAATTATTTCATACTTTAAGAATATTTTTCTGCACATCATATTTCTTAATTTGTCTCGTGATTTGTACGTTGAAAAAAAATATGTGTACCCTATTGTGCTGGCATATCCGAACATTATTATTCTTAAATTGGTATATATCATGTTTTTTTTGTGAAATTAATTATTTGCATCTTGAATTTTTGTTTACAGCTAAAATGTGTATCAACATGGATTGCTAGAGATTACTTTGCGCACCATGATATGCATGTTTGCTTGGACCCATGCTTAATTTGTAGCTCAATTGTGCATACTTCATGTAAATTATAGAATAAACACGAACCAACTATGTTCTCTGGGGATGATTTAATGACAGAGTAAAGCCTGTAGGTCAAATGGCACCGTTAAATCCCTCCCTCACCCCCTTTTTTTAAAATTTAGGGTTTTCTAATTTGTTTAATGTTACATTATAGTTGATGGTTAATCACGGCTAAATAACCACAAATACGTCTGTAAATTAAACAAATAATTATTAATGATAGCATTAGAACGACGACGTTTGATCTGTTGCACAACACGACATGCAAGAAATCCGACCCGAATTAATATTATTATTATCGATGCAAGAAAATAATAGTAGGAATACGTCAAAGTCGGATTAGTAGGCAAATTAGGGTTCCTACCTACATGTTTGTTGTCACTTTGCAAGAGATTTAATTTCTTAGTAGTTTCAATATTTTTGGGAATTATGTGACTGCAAGCTGGCCAACCTTTTTCTTAATTAATAAAAAATGAGATATATATTTGAAATCCATGAGATGTGGTAGTAGTTAATTTTATTTACCAACCATATGCATTTATATAACTTTTAATGTTAATACATATGGTAAATGTAATGGTAGCTTACACCTCTAGTGTGTATATATCCCCATTCACAATCTCTTTTGTGATGCTTTTTCACTTTTCTTCAGCAGTCAATGATAAAAATTTTGGGATCCAATTCCAATTATATGAAATGTAACTCTTACAATAATAGTTTTCTAATACGATAACGTATAAACGCCTTATTAAGTAATTTAATAGAACGCTCTCATACTGCGTTGTAAATTCTGACGTCAACTTATGTCCCGTGACACCATCATCTTTTAAGCTAATAGCGCGCTTATAAATGTCTTTTGGGAACATTAGGGAACATAATCCATAATTTTTTAATCTAATAGGACACTACAAGGCTTATAAGCGTCCTATTACCTTTGGTGGAACGTTAATAGAACACTGACCCGTGTCCTGATATATCATGTCCTAATAGGGGAAAATTCTATGACGCGTGATGGCATGAGGTCGAAGTGTGTTCTTTGTCACAATAGATTGATGCGATGTATTACTCCTGCTTGATTTATATGTGTTCTTTGTCACAATAGATTGATGCGCTGTATTACTCCTGCTTGATTTATAATTTTACTTTATGCTCAAGTCATGCCTACAAGTGTATAAGCATATTGTAGATAGGATGAAACGAGATCGATCCATAGGGAATGAGAAATGTAAACAAATGACAACAAGCACCACAACTATAGATGAGTAGATTATCTAGACTTCAAATAAGTGAGAGTTTGATTTCAATCCAAGTATTCCAAAACATAAACCAAACGATCAAACATAAAAACATGAATTAATTTAAACAAGGATTCCAAATTCTGCACCGGTGCAAGATATTAAAGATTTAGAGAAAATGATTCAATTAACAAGTAAAAGACAAGACTCTAGGACATGGATACACAATGCTCTTCTTGAACACAACAAGAGTTATCCCTACAACCATGCTTCGTTCAGCGATAGGAAGCCCATGAAGATCATAAGAGCATCTCTCGAAATAACAATTAAATAATCTGATAAATAATTAATTAGATAAGATATCATGAGTTATATATATAATCATATATATATATATGTACATCTAATTATAATTAAATTATAATTGTAATTTGAATATAGGGTTGAGGAAAAATTGATATTAATTACTTTATCTAATTTAAATTATTCATTGTTTAATTATAATTCATGAATAAATTAGGTATAATATATTTTATATATCAACATATATACATTTAATTCGGCATATGACGGCATATCGTATATACCGTTAGTTCGGTATATACCACACCAACAGTATATACTAGTATAAAGGTATATACCAAAAAAGTTCGATATACCGCCGGTATCGGTATATGTAGGTATACTTCGGTTTTTAAAATTTCATATCATTACTTTACCGAACATACCTTACCGAAAATACTAGTATACCTTAAAGTTCGGTATTTCAGTATTTTTTTGGGTACGATAAGTACGATATAATGATATGATACAATTGGTACTGAAATTGCCGTGAAACATTGAGAATTAAATTATAATCAGTCCAAATTGTTTAGACTAATTAAATACCTTGGGTTAAATTACAATTTATACCATAAATATATATAGGACAAGTTAATTACTTTGAAATTGGAGAATTTAAATAAAATCCAGACATGTTAAGTCGAGAGAAAATTTAAGGAAAGGACAAACGATCACTCTCAAATATTAGGGAGGTTGATGCGATGCGATTAGGTAATTGTGTCCGGTAAAGCGTGTTCTGATTTCGTATTGTGTGAAAATAAGATTCGTTAATTAATCATTAGAAGCTTTAGCACCTTTTACTTTGGTAAGGTGGAAAAAAAAAAGAGATGTTTCTATTTCTTTATTTTTTTCTTTCTAAATTATTCTTTCTTTTCTGATGAATTATGGCATTATTGTCTGAATTGCAAAAATAAACACATATACGGCACTTATTTCTTAACAGTAAATATCGTAGATACTTACTTAAATGTGCAGTTATTGTGCATTCAATATTTATAGCCTTATAGGGTAATATTGTTGGTATTCAAAACAGAATTCTGCAACAAGTTTTTTTTTTTTAATTGGATAAATTAAGATGGACGTATTTAATTGTTGAAATCCTCCAGTCCATCTGTCATCCATGCACAAATCACAATGTCTATTTAATTCGTGTTTCACAGTCGGAAAACAAAATGTAAACTTCAAGAAAAAAGGAGACTTACATATAAATATATAGCCATCACTTTATTTTTATTTATTTTTTTGTATCTTAATATTAAAACATTAAAATAAGATATAGATTGTGGATTGAATGATTTTATCTTTGCATTCGAATCATTGGCATCCCTCTTAACATGAATAATTGAACAATTTAAATAATAAATCTGCACTAATTAAAAATAGAAAATTATAGCATTTTAGTAGACTTACCATTCAATTTAATTATTATACATCACATGTTGATTGAGGAAAGCAACATTCATAAAATAACTTATTATATATATATAGTAATAATAATAATAATAAGTTTTTTTATAATTATTTTGTAGCGGCACTAAACTTTTTCTATACATTATATTAACACATTCTCTCTCCGTTTTTTAGCAAGTGTCATTTTAAAATGAGTGGTTATGCCTATTCAGAATGCCAAAATGGAATTATATTTATTACAAAGAAAACTTGAGGGGAAAGAATAATTGAGTACTCAAATTAAGTGTATCTCAACAATTATGATTCCATCAGTCTGGCATAAACTACAGAAAAGGGAAATATTGCTACAGATAACATAACCCTCCATCTATTAAAAAAAATAATCGTTCATTTTCCTTGTTAAAGATTCATCATCCCTGCATGAAGTTTTTTTTTTTCCAAAAAATAAAATAATTCTTCAGATTTCTCTCTGATAAAAAACTGTTCTTCGTACCTCGTTGTGAACCTTTTTGCCTTTTGTTTCCTTCTTCAACCCCCGTTTCTTCGCTGTGTCTGTTCTCTGATTCCCATTTTTTATTATGGGAAGTCTTCATGAATGAGGAATCTCCATCTCTACTAGAGTTGCGTTTTCTTGACTTGGAGTCTGCAAAGGAACCCACCGTGTTTGAATGATCATTCTCTCTAGCATTGTGTAGACCCTGCTCCTGCTGCTGCTGCGCTTGAAGCTTTTCAACCCGAAGCTTCAGCTTCTGCACATTATCTAGTGCAAACTCCACAATGGGGCGATGTTCAGTGCCAAACATATCTATAAGCCATCAAACACAGGCATTAATAAATTTTTTCTTATTGAGATATTGCAAAGGTTCTGTTGCAAGATATTGCTATATTGCTTGCGCTAGAACTTCTCTAGGAACGTAGCAAATTTTAACCATCTCCAATAACAGAGTTCAACATTGTAATTGGTAATATAATTAGCAACAAGGAACACTGACCAGGGTTATTATTAACAACTCTCAGGGCCACCAGCGCATGTTGATGCTCTGTGAACTCTAAGAAAGCCACCCCACGCAGTCGACTTTTTTCACCTTCTTTCCTATTTTTTGAATCCTTCAAGATCTTTATCTTCACTCGCAAAAAAAAATACATAAATAAATTAACTAATCAAATAAACAAATTAGGGTCAGAAATAACTGCTTTAGCATAGGAAAACAAGTTAATAATAACATATTCAACCTGCCGAATTGAGGGCTGTTGTTTTGTTGCACGAGAAGTGACTGCATCTATAAAAATCTTTTTAAGATCTTTTTCATTCATGGTCTTTGGCACATTATACGCAATCAGCCTTGTCTTTGATATGCGGAAGTTTGGGGATTGAAGCTTAGCCATCTTATCTTCGTGCAATCTACAATATGTAACAGCAGCAGAATTGCCACACTTGTCATACATACGATAAACACAAAGCACGCCCAAAAATGAACTAATGGAAGATGCATAAGCAACTCCATCCATGACACTTATCATTGATATATGGCATGTCAGAGCACAGTGCTTATTCACTATAAGAAGTAACTAATGGAATTTACAGCCAGCTAAAGTGCATACATATTGATACAGAAAAGATGTCTCTTAGACCAGAGACCTGCATATTTATTCGCATCTTTTATTTATGGTCACCCCGACAACCCCACCCCTTTGGGACACTGTTGGTGCTTCAAGTACCTTGAGTTCCTGCTCAAGAAGGACTTCAGCAGGTCATGTTTCTGCAATTCCTTTTGACCCTCTACATCCATTGTTATTTGGACCTCTAAGTTCTGTCAGTATGAATCAACGGTGCTTGCTCTATTAAGCCGTACAATAGCTGTCCACATCCAAATAATTGTAGAACTAGCACTCACTCTCTCTCTCTCTCTCTCTTGGAGAAAGAACTAGGAGTCTGCTTGGGTAGTTGGGTTTTTGCAGAATGGCTACCCTTATGTCTTGGAATTTAAGAAAGGACTCACACTACCTGAAAACTATTAAGAAGAGCAAGTTATTCAGCTTTCCTCCATCCACCGTATTTCCTTATATCTGATCAGTGACCAACTCAGATAACCTAAATTTATAACCGGGATTTGAGCATGCACCATATAAGCATGTAACATAATGGCACGGAAATGCATTCCAACTTGCACAACAGACAAGACAGGTAACAACAATTAACAGGGAAGGCACTACTGGACACTCAGATTTCCAGAGTTTATTAAGTAAGGCAGAAGTAGAACTTATATTCCAGTCAAACCACAGTTGGTGACAGTGTGAACATTATCCATTTATGCACACTTTTTCATGCAATCCTACAAAACTCCGTGTTTTCAAATTTTCATCTTAACATATTTATAGAATATCTCCCAACACTTACTTCTTTCTTTTTGACATATCACTTGCAGAAACTCCTATTGCAGCAGGCATTCCTTCCATTATAAGACCTTCCTGTCAAGAGATGACCAAACATAAATCTGGGCATTAAAATTATATTTCAGCACAAAATGAGAAACTGCATTTGCCTTTTTATGTTCTTTATCAGCAGTCAAATGTTAATAAGTGGATGATGATAGAAAATGAGAAGAATTTTGAGAGCAACCTTAGCCAGGTATACATTGCGGAGGTCAGTATCCTCTTTCTTGGCCTTCTCTACTGCCTTATCATGAGCTGTTGTCTTGTCCAAAGCCTTCAGCACTTTCACTGGCCGGCCTTTAATTAAGATGCCCTGCCCAGCAACTGTGTTAGCTGCTGAAAGCGCAGCATTGACAGAATCTGTAGCTGTAAACTTGAGAAATCCTGTTCCTCGCGGGCGCCTGCAGAAAGATTATGCTCGCATAAACCAATATTATATCTAAAGAATGACAAACCATCCAAAAAAAGGCAACATCCGTACTTCGTCACTTGATGGAGAGGCACAAAAGACTCCACTCCACCAAATGCAGAAAAACGTTGTTTCACTTCCTCGACAGTGATCTCAAAAGGAAGATTGCTAATGAAAAGTGTTCGCTGCAACTCATCTTCTCCTTGAGTTGACTTTGTACTTTTAGGTTTTTCTCCAGTACCACTCACGGTGACGGCAACATGGGTGCTCAATGCATCAGATGACTTCTTTTCAACTGGCATGGATTTATCAATGTTTTCTTCAGAAAATCCTGAATCATTGTCTGCAGCAACATTTTCAGAAGATGATGAAATAATGTTCTTTAGTACGTTTTTTGTAATCTCTGCCTCTTCTTCAAAATCAATTTCACTTGTATTGTCATCCCTGTCAAAGGAATCAGACTCATCTGCAGAATTATCCCCATCCACATCATTGTCCTCTGATTCACAACTGCTTCCATAATCTTTCTCCTGCCCTGTAAAAACCATGACGAAGATTGTTTTAACTTAGTATCCAATGCCATAACAAATAGTATTCAGTATATTTCAAGGCAACCTGAATAACAAACAGTAAAATAAGCTGGTGAAATATTTGACATGATACCATACAGAGTGGACTACGAACACACACAAAGCTATACTCACTGTATAAGAAGGATAAGAGAATAACGCTCTGCTCAAATAAAAACTCATGGAACACGAGCATGCAGTTTTTTTTTAAATAAAATAAAATAAAAAAGAGGAAAGAAAATGAAGAAAGAAATCAAGTGAATGCTAAATAGACTCCGATGAGGAAAATGAAGAATACCACCTCCTGTGGTAGCAGCAGAATTATTGCCAACTGCATAGATCTTTTTTGGAACAGCCCAATCAACAGCAATCGTTCTTTTACCAATTTTTTCCCCGTTCAATTTCTGGATGGCCTGCACAAGTAAAATTGAAGATACCAATCGTGTCCTTATAAAGATTAATGATCATAATACAATAATTCAATAATTCAATAAAAATTTAAAATGAGTCGACCCACAGACAACAGAAATGCAGACAGCAGTTATGTCGGGGAAAATGTCCCTAACATACTGATTGGGCTATATTTATATACATATTTTGGGCCATTTTTGGTATTGTTTTGATATGTTAATTGCCTCACGATGTGTTTTGTGGAAGAAAATGTGCTTTGGGAATAATTTCAGGTGATTAACACATATATGAAGAAATTGGCCAAGATTGTGGAGAGTCCGGAAAGTACGCAGTATGGGCATACTGCCTGGAAGCCAGACTGTATGGGCATACTGCCTGAGTGAGGTACCGAGATGACAGATTCTAGGCCTGAGCGCGAAGAGTTTGGGCCTGAGCGCGAATTTTACTTAAAGCCCATGGCCTGGACGCGGAATTGAGAGTCTCACCGCCTCTAGAAGTCTTTGTTTTGGCAATTACCTAGTTTAGATAGATTAGGATGTTATTTCCATGTTGGATACTATTTTATTAAGGATATTAAGATAGATTAGGATTTATTCCAATTATATATTCCAGAAAAAACGCCGCAACGCAGACCAGAGAGGCGCGAGAGTGCATATTTTATTCTCGTTCTTTTATTTCATTCTTTTCATCTGCTCCAACATTGAGCTAGACTCGTTCTTATTCCGGTGAAGATTAACGAAGTCCTGGCGTAATTATACTGTGAGATTTAATTGTTCTTTTTATTTTGATTAATTGCATGTATCTGTTATTCTCTGTAATTCGAGTCGTTAATTGTTTCGATATTGCTAGATAGGTGCACATATTTAGTAGATCGGAATTAATTAGTAGCCAATTAAACCGGTCATCCGTAATTGTGGTTTAAGTTTAATTAGTGGTAAAACGGTTCTTCAGAGCCAGGGGAATAGCAGTCTTAATTCAACGGTCATGTGTCAGAGTCTGTTGGTTTTGAATCGGGTTTCTCTAGTTCTTAATGCTGTCGGCTCATTAAATCTATAGAGTGTCTCTTACGGTTGTCAGTCGATTAGGGAAATAATTGGTAAAGTGTCTTCCTGATTATCGAGAAACTAAGGAGAAATTAAGCTGCGTCAGTAAGTGTCTTCGGTGGCTATAACTGGTTTGCATGTGTTGATTGAAATTATCTTTGCATCAAGGATCGGTTTAGTTAAGCTAGGGTGGAGTTAATTGGAAACCGGAATACTTTTTATAATCTGTTAAACCCGTTTTCTCTATTTATTTATTATTTTTGTTCAGTTTATTTTACAAACACAAAAATCGTTTGGAAAGTTAAGTTCTGCAGATTGAAGATTTAGAATAATTCTCGCCGGTCCTTTGGGAGACGATCCTGCTCATCGCTGTACTCTGCAGTAAGAGCTTACCGACGGAAGTCGGGACATTTATTTTTGGTGAAAAATGACGCACCACATACGTTCTACAAGCTATTAATAGAATAAGAGTTATACTCCAGAAGGGTGGGCAAGAGCTCATTTCTTATTGATTCCACATTCAAAGAGATAAAATGTTGTCATGTAGGTATGGCGCCAGGGCCCCAAGCACCAGACTATCTTTTCCATCAAAATTAACAAGAAACCTTGCAGGAATAATAGCACCAGGCAACAACATATAACAAAGACACCCGATCAAGATATCTCTGCATCAGTATTTATTCATTATACAAGCGCAACCTCAGATATTTAGGCAAGTTCTGTACTCTCAATCCCCAATCTCTAACTTTTTCCCCTTTCTTTATTTTAGTTTCTTTATCCAGAATAGAAATAGAAGACAAGCTATTTCCTAGGCTACTTGATCCATTATTAAGTAGGAAATTTTGTATCAAGTTCTTTCCAATAAAACATACATTTTCTGCATCTTGCTTTGATGTGAATTTAACAAATGCAAAACCTTTGGATAACCTGTAAAAGGGAAATAGGAGCAAATAATTAATACAACAGTAAATGCAGATCAAGGGAAGAATAGGTAAAAAAGAGATGCAATGTTCATGGGACTACCCAGTCTCAGGATTTTGAGGAATAAATACATCCCATACAAATCCTACAACAGAAAATGTATCCCTAATCTCAGCCGCGTTAGCCTGCAAATCAATAACAGTCAACAAGACTGAAGATAAGAAAACTAGCCTGCTTAGAACAAAATCAACCGGCAAAGCTCTTCCAAAAGTGTAAAGATAATGCAAGCATAGTAAATACAAACTGGTGGTTATCAAACTTAAAAATCAAAATCTCTATGTAAATGACAAGAACCTTGAATGGAAGATTTCTCAATATAAGCTTCCACTTCTCAGATTGATCTACACAGAGATAAAAGTCAAAAGATTGAAACATTGAAAATCTACATAAAAGAGCATGTAGCACAATAACATACTCCCAAGACCTTGATTCCCTTTAGCTCGGCGTTGCTCAAGTGTAGCCCGATGTGTAGCTTGTTTAGCCACAATCTTTCTACCTCCAATAGTTGAACCATTTTTCAGTTCAATGGTACGATTAGCATCTTCAACAACAGCACTGTATTCAAATTAGAAAAATCCAGCATTAGCCTCGCCGTGACAATTAAGTCAAAACAATGGCTCAAAAATCCAAAAGCGACTTACAATTGAACATAGCCAAAGCCTCGGTGTTCGGTGGACCCTATCATATAAATAAATAGCAAAAAGAAGTAGAAATTTAAAACAAATATGGTAAAACCTACCCTCAAGAAATAAGTCTACTAACATAAACTCCAATCGAGAAACCAGTAATTTTGGGAAGTTTTTTAAAGATAAATCCGGTGCATAAAATGCAATTTCTTAATATAAAACAGCTCGAGTAGCATACCCTTCTTCATAACCATGAAGCACCGTCGTATTGGTCCGACATCACTGAACGCTTCTTCCAGCTAAAATATTCAGACATCAAACCACAAGCATTAATCTCTATCCCCGTAAAAACTATCTGCTACAAAATAACAAATATATGCACATTTCCCACACACAACAGATAAGAATTTAGCACCGCATATAAAAAGGAGACAATCAATGTGTAAGAGTATACCTGAGCGTTAGTGAATGAGAACGGCAAATTCGCAACGAAAACGGTGGAAGGAGATTTCTGATTTTCGCCTCCGCCCTTCATATTCTTCATTTTGCCCATCGCTGCTTCTACTTGAAGAAAAAATTCGACAGTTTATGAAGGAAAAAACGTACAAACTCGAGGAAGAAGGGTTTTGTCGGACGACGGAGATGTCACGGCGGTGCCGCCGATTTATGGTAGCGAGAATGTGTAATCTATGTATAAATACCTATATAAAGTGTGAATGGTCTTCTAAATCATGATTTCTCTATTATATCCATAATTTGCACTTAATTTAAGAATAAAAAGTAATATAATATATTAAAATTTTTTGTAATTATAATATATTATATTTATTTTAATAATTTTATTATAATTGAACTCTATTACATAGAATTATCCCTAATATAAAATAATATATTTTTTTGTAATATAATATAATATGTTTATTTTAACAATTTTGTTATAATTGAACTCTACTATATAAAATTATCCCTAATATAAAATATTAAAAATGATTAGTTGTAAATATAATATATTATATTTATTTAATTTCTTACAAAATATGGTTTGTCTATTGTATCCATAATATGCACTTAATTTAAGGGTAAAAATAAAATTATCCCTAACATAAAATATTAAAAATAATTAGTTGTAAATATAATATAATATAATATAATATATTTATTTAATTTCTTACAAAATATGATTTGTCTATTATATTCGTAATATGGACTTAATTTAAGGGTAAAATAATAATATACTATATTATATAATTAAGTATTCAATATTATATATTATATTTATTTCAACAGTATTGTACTCTTTCAATTCTTTATATATCCACATCATATTAATTTTCCACCAATTATTTCTCTATCATATCAACCACAATAAACAAGAAAGAAAATAAAAAGTATAATCCCACAACAATATAATATATTCGATAATTAATTCAATAGAATTGTAGTATTATAATTTTTCATTCACACACATGAATTAATTCTCCATCAATTACATCGTCTACATAAATTACATCCGAATGAAGAGATTGAAAAATAAAAGCTTGAATTTATAGACAAATTATAAACTAAGTCGATAATACTTGAGAAGTTATCTATCAAAAATCAAGAATTTATTCTCCATCAATCATTCTATATTTAATTATTCACCTGTAATATATTATATTTATTTCAATAGTATTATACTAGTATAATTTTTCATCCACATCAATTAATTCCCCACTAATTACTTCTGCATCATATTAGTCATATATATCTAACAAGAAAAAATAAATAAAAAACATAATATATATATAATTAATTCTCCACATATAATATATTATATTTCATAATTTAAATATTATTTCAATAGAATTTTACTATTGCATAGTTTATACATGTTACATCCCAATGAAGAGATTGAAAAATAAAAACTTAAATTTATGGAAAGATTATAACATAACCTCATTATTCTTAAGAAATTATCTGTCAATATTCAAGAATTACATATTTATCAATCATTAATGTGGGGAAAAAGATAAGAGGATCAATTGGAATGGCATTCAATCAGTGATTTGATTCATTTAATATAAGCTATTTAAGTAGTTTTTAATAGAAAACATGTAATTTTAGTTGTGGCAACTATAGTGTGTGTGTTTTGAATCATGTTATATGATATGAAAGAAAATTGAAAAAAAAAAAATTGGTTCCATAATATATACAACTAAAATGCTAAGTTTTAATTTATCCCTTGAAATTTATATGTTCATTCTCATTCATATGATTAAAAGAAGTTTCAATTAAATTTATTGAAACTAAATGTTGACTGAGAGTCGACGTACTTCCTTCTTGCTTTGACACTACAGTGGGGTCATAAAAAGTTCGCTGCCGAATAGAGCTTCACTTTTGAATCTGCTTTCTAGGGATTCAAAAGGTGAGATGATCTGTCATAGGGAAAACTGAGTTGAAAAATCCCAGCCTTAACGCCCTTGCTTCACTTACTTCTTTCCCTACCCACGCTCTCATGTATGGACAAAGGAGCGAATCCTACCACAGATAGAAATCTATTTATAGAAAACTGAAAAGGAACCTCCTGCTCTGTCCGAGATAGCCGTTTTATTCTTTATTTATTGTCGGTCTCAGATAATATTGACTACGCCAACAAGACATGTAGATGATATATGTTGAACTATTAGAAAATATATCTACTACTGTAAATAACACCTAAAAAAACTCAATGATGAAGATAAATATAAGAATTGATTAATGTAAAAAAAATTTGGGATCTCTATTTTGAAATCTGCTAGACAAAGTTTTAAAAATATGGTTAATTGTAAAAAAAAAAAGAATTTAAAATTTATACATTGCTTTTAAAATATTACAATAATAAATGATTGATTGGAAAAATAAATTTTAAATTTTGGTTCAAATGTTATGTTTTTCTAGCTTATTAATTTATAATTTGAGAAATTTAGAATATTGGTTGGTTTGATAATTATATATAACATATTTTATATTAGATTATTCAGTTAATTAAAAATAGTTAATTAAATATGTGGGGGAGGAATGAGTATTGCACAATTTTTTGGAATATGAATTATGTTGACTACCCATAATCATGTGACTATTCTTAATTAACTGAATAATCTAATATAAAATAGTTGAAATAGAAGAATTGAATATTTCCTACTTAGATTGAACTACTAATTATTTAACATAAAATCCAAAGCTATTTAGCTAAACATAATATAGAACAATAATATAATACGTAGTTATATGTACAAGTGTTATACATTATGATTTTTTTATAGAATGATATATATTATGTTTTGTGGTTGAATGAGATGATTAAACTCCTCGGTTGGAACAAATTATATATATTGTACTACTAATTAAATTAGTTAGTCATTGAATCAAGAATTACAACTGCCAATCAAATTATATTTCTTAAAAAAATTGTAAACAATGTATAACATTTTGAAAAATATATTGAACATGAAACCTTGAACGCAATATATCACAACAAACTATTAACCAAACTTTGAAGTTTTATCATTTCTTTATCATTGAGCAACACATGTTGCTATAATAATAAAGTTATATATATATATATATAAACACAACATTTATACATTCAAAACCATTTTAATTTAGTTAATTTTTTTTTAGTTTTATTTGTTTAATGTAGTCATTTATATTTCAATAAAAAATATAGTATTAAATGTATGTTTGGATAAAAATACACACAAAAAAAGTTAATATTTTGCGACATGTGTAATAATTAAAATAGTTCAATTGATTCAGTGTATGATGATATCATACGTAAATTATTGATAACATAGAGGGGTTAAAAATATAATTTACTTTTAAGATAAATTATATTAATTAATGTGTGATAAGGTGTTTTGTCATGATAGTAAAAAATCATATAATTAATAGTATTTTGAACTCATTAACTATTTAAATTATTTTAGTAAGTTTAATTAACTTTATACTGAAGCTTTCTGAAATGGATGATGCAATATTTTGTGAATTTATATTAATTAAAAATCATAATTTTATTAGACAGTAAAATCAAAATAAAAATTGTTGAATAGAAGATTTGAATTATATTAATACATATATACGTCAACAATCAAAGGTTGAGAATTGTTGTAAAAAAAGGATGTTGAGAAAGGATACATGCATCATTCTCTCCCTGTGTGTGTGTGTATTAAAATAACAAAAATATAAATAAATTAAAAGACTATAAATAACAAATTCGTGTTCGAATAGTTACAATTTAATTATACTTTATGTCTCTTATGTTTATATCATTTTTCTGATTATTGATTAATCTATAATTTTTAGATATTATTATATTTATAAAATGGTATACACAGATATATATATATATATATATATATTGAAATTTATTTTTTTGATTGACGACTCAAATTTAGTATAGGAAAATTATTCAAACTTTAATAATTAATTTAAACAAATTAGTTGAATTGCGTGCAATGCACGCTTTCTCAACAAGTATATATAAAAGTGAAGTAGTGGATGCACAGCCGCTCAAAACGTCCGCCCAAAAATATCACATCAATATTTTCATGCAAGAATATTTTTTAATTTATTTTTTCAATTTATAAACGCGTTTTTATTGTTGTCTCTCTTTTACAGTCTATAATCAGTTGCTCTTGGTACAACTATCACAAGCGATTTAATTTCTTAGCAGTTTCAATATTTTTTGGAATTATGTGACTGCAAGCTAGCCAACCTTTTTCTTAATTAATAAAAAAAGACATACATATTCGAAATCCATGAGATGTGGTAGTAGTTAATTTCTTTTACCAACCATATGCATTTATATAATTTTTAATGTTAATACATATGGTAAATGTAATGGTAGCTTACACCTTTAGTGTATATATATCCCCATTCACAATCTCTTTTGTGACGGTTTTCCACTTTTCTTCAGCAGTCAATGATAAAAATGTTGGGATCCAATTCCAATTATATGAAATGCAACTCTTACAATAATAGTTTTCTAATACGATAACGTATAAACGCCCTATTAGGTAATTTAATAGAACGCTCTCATATTGCGTTGTAAATTCTGACTTCAACTTATGTCCCGTGACACCGTCGTCTTTTAAGCTAATATAGCGCTTATAAGTGTCTTTCTGGAACATTGGGAAACATAATCCATAATCTTTTAATCTAATAAGACACTACAAGGCTTATAAGCGTCCTATTACCTTTGGTGGAACGTTAATAGGACATTGATCCGTGTCTTAATATATCATGTCCTAATAGGGGGGAATTCTATGATGCGTGATGGCATGAGGTCGTAGTGTGTTCTTTGTCACAATAGTTTGATGCGATGTATTACTCATGCTTGATTTTTATGTGTTCTTTGTCACAATAGATTGATGCGTTGTATTACTCCTGCTTGATTTATAGTTTTACTTTTATACTCGAGTCATGCCTACAAGTGTATAAGCATATTGTAGATAGGATGAAATGAGCTCGATCCATAGGGAATGAGAAATGTAAACAAATGACAACAAGCACCACAACTATAGATGAGTAGATTATCTAGACTTCAATTAAGTGAGAGTTTGATTTCAATCCAAGTATTCCAAAACATAAACCAAACGATCAAACATAAAAATGGGAATTAATTTAAACAAGGATTCCAAATTCTACACCGGTGCAAGATATTAAAGATTTAGAGAAAATGATTCAATTAGCAAGTAAAAGACAAGACTCTATGACATAGATACACAATGCTCTTCTTGAACACAACAAGGGTTATCTCTACAATCATGCTTCGTTCAGCGATAGGAAGACCACGAAGATCATAAGAGCATCTCTCGAATATCTCTTAAATTCGTATGTGATAAGGATGATTATCCCTAATACATTCCAAGATCACACCTACCAAAAACACAAAGGGGTCTAGTTTCCTTCCACATAATCGACATTCAACCAATTAACCAAATACATAAATTCAATCCATACATACTTTATGATCACAAGATCTATCAAATTCATGTGATTCAAACATTTGATGTTAAATGAAGGTCACTCAAACAACATCATATACGAACGAGTAGGAATCGAAATCTTGACAAAACATAATCATAGATCAAACCCTAGTTAAGAACAAGATTTACACCGTTTCTCTACATCCTAGAGCCCTAAGGCTCTAGCCAACCATATTTACATCCAAAGCAAGAACAAAGAAGAGAATAACAAAACCCATCCTTAATACAAGTGTAAAAGAGTAAAAGAGAAAATAAAACCCAATGTAGATCACTCATCTTTAATCATTTGGCTTGAATCTTCAAGATGGATGGATGCTTCTTCTTCTTCTTCTTACTTCTTCTTGTTAGTTTTCTTATTGTGTGTTGTATTGTTCTTTTGTGAGAAGTGAAGTGTGTTTTGGGGGATGAAGAAGTGAAGTCCAAAAGCCCTCCAAATTGGGAATATGAAGGAACTAATAATGGGATGCCAAAAGTCAAAAAGTGAGATCCGTTCGCATGGCACGCGACCATAAGGGGGACGCGTTTGATGCTTGAGTCTCACAATAGTACGGGGCGCAACTCCAGACCCCAGTAAGTCGTGTTTCATGGTCGAGTTTGAAACATAGAAAAATAGCGCTCTGAAGGGGTCGAAACTCGGGCTTCCTATCGCGTTTGGGGGTCGCGATGTACAATGAAGCGAGGCATGACCCCATGTAGCTCGCGCCTACTGGCCACGTTCTACCATGTTTTTAGGCGTGACCCAAAAACTTGATCAACTTTTTGTTCGACTAAAACTATACCACAAGGGTACGGTACAATTATAATAAATATGGCGAGCAAGAGTATCGTATCTACATAGACTAATTAGACCTAATTGTGTGTACTACAACATCGGACCTCAATCGTTATCTAGACGCTAAGAAAATGCAAAGATAATTAACTAATCTAAATTAAGGAAAGCAATAAATAAACATAAAAAAATAAATGGAGAATGAGACAAGAAGGTAGAGGTACTTTCGGGATTGATTTATTCGGGTACTTAGCACTAATGATCTTATTAAATGTCTATTTTATGGTGCCAAATTTCACTAGGGCAATCTCTAATGCATCCTAAGCTCTATCGAGATACTTAAGTTGTAGGGTACACGCTAGGTTCGTCATCTCCGATCGAATCCTACACATGTACTTACCAAAAGCTCCAAAGATTCTAGCCCTCACACTAAGCCTCAATTCTCTCGAATTTATTGACATAGGTGTCTCGTGCCTAGGGTTCGTCTATTGAGACTCATCTCTCGATTTTTGAATCAATAAATAAAATTGTGTAAATTAGTGATCAATTAATCAACACAAATACATAGCATAAGCACAAGAAAATGAAATAGGCCTATAAACAATCCATAGAAAAATAAATACATAAATATCCAAATATTTCTCAATCTAAAAATATAAGATAATCTAACCTAACATCATTACAAATGTAAGGACTAAATTATCTCAAAGGAAATCAAAGACAAAAACAAGAATAAAAACTTGATACAACCCGAAAGTTGGGCATCGAATCCATCTCTTGCTCCCGCTCGTCTCTTCTTTGCTCCATCTTCAACCCATAACTCCTTATTCACCCTAGCTAGGTAGAAATCCTAGCTAGGGTGTGGGTTGATGGATGAGGGTTGAAGGGTGAGAGAAGAGAAAGGGGTTTTGGTATTGAGAGGATTTTTGGGTTGTGGAGGAAATGTGTTGTGTGTAAAAAATGGAGATAAAATAGAGAATAAGAAGAAGAAGATACGCAATGTTTGAAAATCTGGGCTAAGGGCGTGACACGGGCTCGGTCGCGCCCTCAGTCGCGCCCAGGACAAAGAGAAACATGCCTCCGCTTCGAGCAGACCGATCGCGCTGCAACTCGCGCCTGGAGGCGTGAGCGTGCCGGTTGCGCTGCCAGTCGTGGCAACATTTCTGCACTGATACCTTTCACGATTTTGCTCCGTTCTCCCTCGTTTCTTGTTCGATTGAGGTGATTCAACTTACAGCGCATTCCTAATTCGATTATATATTTTCTCTTAGATCACTCAAAAAGGCATTAGTTCACCCTCCATTTTATGTGAAACTCAAACAACAAACAAAACTTCCAAAATAAGAGGTTATATAAAAGCGCAAATTGTGTTAAAGCACATGCAATACTCTTCAAATCACTTCATTTCAACCACAAAATATTGTGCAAAAACACCACTCATCACTTGGTAGTTGCGTTTGGGGGTCGCGTTTCAAGTGAAGAAGATCATCTCTCTGAAGGCTTTGCAACGCGGGTTTTTAGTCGAGTTTGGAGGCTGAGTTTGGTTGTGCTGCGAGGCGCGATCCAAGGAATTCACGTTCTAGGGTCGCGGTCGAGCTCAACACTTGGTTTTCTTCATCTTTTTCTCGTCTCGTGCGGTCTTTGTTGATCAATTCTCCAAATTGATTTTCATTTGCATTGTTAAACCCAAAAAATCTTGTATTAGCCACTTTTATTAAAACTAAATATTTAAACAATAATTATAGTGTTTGCATCAATATTTACGTAAAAAACTATTGGATTTATAAATAAATGCAATAAAAAAATAGTATAATTTAGACACTCATCATAGATCATGTGATACAATAGGTCTATTGTGACACATAAAAGTGTCATATTAAGTATATTGTGGTAGATGACACACTACATGTGCGTGCGTCATAGAATTTCATGTCCTAATAGTTTTGTGAAAACAATGCATTTATCTTTCTCATATTTAATAAGGCGCTTGCTGATGAGTGTTTTATTACACTCATTTTGGATGCATTTAGTTGTAGATGCTATAAGTTTATAATGTAAATTATGTTGTAAATACTGTAAATATGGTTTAAATTCTCGTTTCTTATAGAGTGTAGTCAATACGGGACCATTGATCTTAACGTATAAATTAAATTAAAGCAAAAAATGAAGATTTGACCAACAAGAATCGTGGGAGTCGAGAAAAGATGAAGAAAATGAATGAAATGCAATTATAAGCTCAAACGCGCCCCCGGAATGCGAGTTCCTCGGGTCGTGCTTAACAATGATGTCAAATTCGACCAAAATGTCGCGATGCAGAGACTTCAGAGACATGATTTTCTTTGGCTGAAACGCGACCATTAAGTGTGAGTTCCTTGGGTCGCGTTTGAAGTCCTTGCCAAACACGACCCTTAAACGCGAACATAAGGGGGTCGCGTTTCAATGCACATGACAGCGCGACCCTTGAACGCAACATGCATCTCACGTTCCAGCCCTTCAGAGACCCAATTTTCTTCGCCTCAAACGCGACCCCTAAACGCGACTTGCTCAAGGTTGCGTCTCAATGCTTTGTCAAATACGACCTCATGTGGTCACGCCCCACTATATGGCCGGACGTGACCTACAAACACGACCTCCTGTGGTCGCGTTCCGGGCAGAGAGATCCAACCTTTTGCTCCATTTTAACTTTAATGTCTATTATTGACTACTACTTATGACCCGATTTTTGAAAGGAATATAATACTATACTCCTTCACATTTGAAAAACCCATATTTTTGTAGAGAGCAACAAGGACCAAAGCAAAGGAAAAAATATCATCTTGAAGATTCAAGCCAATAAATTGAAGAGAAGTTTGTCCTCATTGAGTTTTCTCTTCTCCCCATTCTCTTGTATTTGGTTAGGATTTTTTTTATATCTTCTTCTTTGTTCTAGATATTGATGTAAATATGATTGGCTAGAGCCCTAGGGCTATAGGATGTGCTAAATCTTGTGAACCTTGTTCTCATCTATGGGTTATATTATATTTATGATTCGTTCAAGCCTTTTGTTTCATAAACTATTGATTATGATGTTGTTAGAGTGGCTTCATTTGGCATCAAATGTTATGATTTACATTGCATGAGAGAGATTGTGATCATATGAACATTTAGGAGCCAAATCCATTTACTTAATTGTGTCCTTGAGAAAAGATTGAGTATCTAGAAGGAATGTTGGCCTTTTGTGCTTTTCGAAAATACAATCTTGGAATGTATTAGAGATAATCACCCGCATTGTATCATAATGTAGGTGAGATCGAGAGATGAACCTATTTATTTTTGTAGTTTTCCTAGCTTGAGTAAATTGTATCTATAGAGATAACCCTAATTGTGAGCAAGTAGAGCAATGTACCCATGTCCTAGAGTCTTTCACGTTCATTTGTTTTCTCTAAGTTCCCTTGATTTAGTGATTCTAGTTTGTGTTTGGATATTTGAGTTTACTTGTTGTTTACATTTATTGTATGAAAACAAACATTACCCTGAGAGTCTAGATAATTCAATCTTTGAAGTTGTGTTAATTGGTTTTGTTAATTTACGTATCATTTTCCATGCGATCGACCTCGTTTCATCAGATTCTACAAATTGCTTATTCACTTGTGGGCATGATGCGAGTTTAAAAATAAAACAAGAAGATAAAATGCATCACTTGCAAACGCCTTATTAAACATATTGTGACATTTTGGAAATTTCTTTATTAGGTTACGTGATAAGGAGTTCACGTCAAACGTTGTCTATTAAAAAATGTCATATTACTTTTTTTTTCGAAACAAAACATTAATAAGACATTGAGAAGCGTCGTATTATATTTATGTGAAAACAAATAGGGTGCTTGGAACCATCCTATTATCTTCCAAATAAGTTTATCCGGACACTTACAATCGTTGTATTATCTATTGGGACGTTTGGAAATTGTCTCAATTGGCAATCTCATACTATCAGAACGTCATATTAAAGAGTATAATGTGATTTTTTAAAGAGCCCTACTACGTAAATTTTCTTTTACTACGTAATAGGATATCCGTTAACAGCCTATTATGTTATGTAATAGAGAGCTCGCGTAAAGCGTTGTGTGTTCGAGTTTCAAAATCTCTTCCTTGCACTTACGCCACTATTGATGCAGTTCATGTTGTTCTCACCGCCGCCTCCCACCATTCCATTTATCCCTCAATTGTGTTGGAGGGAATTATTTGACATTGTAGCACGTAGTGTGTCCTGCATCACAATAGATCTAATGTGACACTCTCATGTGTCACAATCTAATGTGACACTCTCCTAACACATAAGAGTGTCACATTAGATCTGATGCAGGGGACACACTACATGTGGGTGTGTCATAAAATTTACCATTCTCCCCAAATGCTATGCCTCTCACGTTAGGGGAGACTTTCATGGACTCAGAATCTTTGGGCTCATATTTAAATTATAATCCTGCCAAAATTAAATAAATATGCAATTGGGCTTCATAAAATAATTTGTGTTTGAAGTGAAATAAACTTGGGCTTGTAAGGCTAAAAAACACTTTTAATCTCAAAATTAGTTTTTGGGTTTCTAGGAAAAATAAAACTTGTGGGCTAGAAAAATTTGCTTTCAAATTTGATTTAGACTCAATTGAAATTAAAAATAAAATAAAATAAACAGGTTTTGAATAAATATTTGGGAAAATGTGATGAAATGCATTATAAAGTAATCTGGATCACATTTCCTCCGGGATGATAAAAGATGTACTACATATTATTCGTATGGTGTTTTAGTTTCTTATAAAAGGGAAAAGTAACTAATATTATCCTCCCTATTAATCACTATTCTTAGTTTTTTTAACTTTCTTTCTATGGTGGGATCCCAACTCCTTTTTACATATAACTTTTTCCAACACTAGAAAAGTTTGAACAAGCCAACTCATCGTGACCAAATTATGGGCCAGACAATTTAAAACATCCCAATTTTTAGGAATTTTTTTCGAAGAATGAAAGCTATAAAAAATAAAGTAATTGATGAGAGTGCATGATGATCAAAAGTCAAGAATTAAAAGGAAATTGACCATCTATTAAAAACTCTTTGTCAATTTCCATGAAAATTACAGGTAGGGGCCAACATATAGCAGATTAAGGGCTTATTTGTTTTTGTCCAAATGAGATTTTTTTAAAATTTTTACGTCGAAAATACATTTGTTTTACTCTTTTCTAATTTTTATCCACATTTTTTAAATATTATATCATCTATTCAATTTATATATATATATATGTGTGTATATATATATATTACAAAGGAACTTATCACTTAAAAAATTAATCTCAACAACACAAATATTTATTATTTTGTATCAATCACAATTTAAAATATAAATCATGTTAAATAGATTTGGGAAGAATATGCTAAATATGGGTGAGACAGAAATCCGACCAAAAACAATTAGAAAGAAAGTAGTATGAATATGATGCTAAATAATTTACAGTATATATATCAAATAATTTCCTTACACATCTTTGATCATTGATTCTGACGTTTTCTTAACTACGAAACAAGAGAAAAGCGTTTTCCGTAAGCAATTTTATTGGGTCGACTGTTTCTCTCTCTCTCTCCTCGCTCGCTCGCTCGCACTTCCGCTGCAACTCTCTGAGCAGGTGAGGTTCTATTCGATTTCATTTTTGCTCTAACTGAAAAAGAATCCGCTCTTTTTTTTTTCTCGAGGTGAGAAATTGTTTTATGCAATACACATGCAATGCATAGATTTATGTAAATGTAATTATATTTTATTTTCAAAGTTTCAGGACTCTCGATCTGCACAAATTTCTCACTTGACCTTTTTGTTTTATTTTTTTTCTCGGAGTGGATCTCTTTTGTAGATTGGGAAAATTTCATTTTTGCTTATTTAAGCTGAAATAGTGGGGGAAAAAGAGAGAAAGATAAAGAGAAAGAGAATGGGATACATTGGAGCGCATGGCGTTGCGGCGTTGCGTAGGCACAAGTATAGCGGAGTTGATCACTCCATAGTGTCGAAATATGTGCTGCAACCTTTCTGGACTCGCTGCGTTAATTTGTTCCCTCTTTGGATGCCGTAAGTTTAATCCCTCTATGTGTGTGTGTGTGTGGATTTGGTCATGCTTTGATGCTCAACTTCTTCTTCTTTTTTGCTGAATCATACTGATTCTTTTTCAATATTCGTTTTTTCTTGAAGATGCAATATGTGCTTTCTTTTGTTGGAGTAGTGTTTGTGTTTATGGTTATTGACTGTTAACTTTAAAGTTGGATGCTTTTTTTATGTTTATGTGAGAGAAAATTGTAAGAGAATTTATGTGAACGGCCACAAGGTGAAAAAGGCTGTTTTTTATTATTTTCTGCAATCGTAAATTAGAAGAAATTTGTGGGATTTGGTCAGAAATGTGAACAGCGAAACGTCGAAAAAGAAAATATTTGCTTCTTTATAGTTCTTCTGAGGAAGTGTTAGAAGATTTGTAGGGGATTTTAACTGTTGCTAGCTTTCAAGTGTCCTGAACTAAAATTTGTGTTTCTTGTTTTCAAGCATGAAGCATTCTTCTGTTTTTGCAATCAAAATTCGTTCTTGGGCAGCAACCTAGTCTGGCCTGCTTTAGTGCTGCTGATTCGTTCTTGTAAAATCTGTATTTGGTTGGTAAAGTTCTCTTAGCAAGTGGGATATAAATATGTCTTGAACAAGTATACACTGAAATTTTCTTCTTCTGCTGTTATAACATGGTGATTTCTTGTTACATTATCCTAATTTCGGGGAGGCCTTCTATCAGACCATAGAGCAGAATTGCACTGACTACCTGTTCTTGGTTTGTACTATTCACGATAGGGAAATTTTTATTTGCATGTAATGAAGGTAAATATACCTTCTTTTGGTATGGGATCAATGTGTGCATTGTCTGAAATATTTGCTTGTAATTATGAAATAATACATTTTTATAAAATCCTATGGATATGGACTCAGATTACTGTGATGAATGAATGCACCTTGTGGTGATAATTTTTATTATCTGCTGTACCAACTTCCACTGATTGTCACTAATATCCATCTGTTTCCCTTTTGTGCATGGGCTGAGCATTTGCAGACCTAATATGGTAAAAGTTTTCTGATTACCGTGTCATTGAATTTTGAGTTTTTATTGTAGACTTATAGTTTTTAGCATTTTTCCTCCTATTGACATGTTAAATGCTATCTTATTTTTCTCCCCAGATTACACTTACAGGATCCATGTTTTTGGTTACATCCGCATTGCTTGGATATGTGAGTTCTCTCTCTCTCTCTCTCTCTCTCTCTCTCTCTCTCTCTCTCTCTCTCTCTCGCCCGCACATATGCACAAATACCACATCCTTGGGGCAGTTCCCTGAGGAGATTTTCTCCATATCAAGAAAGTTTTCATGTTAATATTCAATGATTTCGTAAAGTTCAATTTTAAACTGTTATGAAGTGTAGGTACTAATCTACTTGCAAAAATTTTAATCATGAGGTGATGCTGAATTTTCAAATATTGTACTCCTCACCATAATGTGCCTATAAATCATTCCATTTTCCCTGCATATTTGATTCTTTAATCTTATGCAGATATATTCGCCTAAACTGGATTCACCTCCTCCAAGATGGGTTAATTTCGCCCATGGATTACTTCTCTTCTTATATCAAGTAAACTCAGATCTCTCTCAGGACTCTATTTCTTTCTTTGGGGATTGAAGCTTGGGGGAATATCTTATAGATGATAATGAGATTTCATTCATATAACTGAACTCATAGACCTTCATCGGTTCAATTTTATTTATACATCTTGTTGATGATTCAGGCTTAGAGGAACGGAGATACTGAACAATATGATATCGCATGCCTAATGCGGGATTTATTAGCCTGTTTGAATAGAGAATTAGTTCCTCATTTAAAAACTGAAGGAACCATCAGGATTTTAAGGGGATGTTTGTGGAGTTGAAAAATTATTTTTACCAAAGGTTCACCAGTAAGATAGAAAACTTATCTTTAAGATCTTATAGACGTTTTTTGAGATTTCATATTTATCACTGAACCTAATCCTAATGATCTGATTCTGTCCAAACAATACAAGTGTTCATTTTTTGCAAGCTAAAGAACATATCATAGAGAGAACATACTTATCAGGCTTTCTAAAATAAGTTAGCATAACACCCAAGATATGAGTTAAGGACCCTCTTCCCCTTCTTTTAATGAAGAACTGCTGGAATTCTGTGGCAACTCAATCATTTGTCTAGAGTTTCAATTCCTTGTCTATGTTTGACCAATAGTTTCTTACTTATGTCTATAATTTCTTGTCATATTAAAAACCACACTAGACTTTTGATGCTGTTGATGGAAAGCAAGCAAGAAGAACAAATTCCTCTAGTCCATTGGGAGAACTTTTCGACCATGGTAACATTTGTCCCTTTGATGGGGGTCATTCTTTGAATTTGTTATTGCATTCCATTTGTATAGTGCTGACTGTAATCTTAACCTATTGCTGCCTCAACAAATCTCAGGATGTGATGCTCTTGGATGTGCGGTATGTATTTGGAATTTATGTTTTTGTGCAAGGTGTTCCCGTACTTATGCTATTAAATCTTCACTTCTGTTTCTCTTCTTCTCCAGTTTGAGGCCTTGGCCTTTGGAAGCACTGCCATGTGTGGTGGGACTACTTTCTGGTTCTGGGTTATATCAGCTGTCCCTTTTTACTGTGCTACATGGGAGAAGTAAGTGGATCTTTGGTTGATTCTTGACCCAATTCATAGAATAGGTTTAAGTAGGTAATGTAGTCGGTTATGAGATTTGCTTGTCCTCAGATTTCGAATTCCTCCTGATGAGATTAGTGCGGCTAGTTTCTGTCTAACTGAGATTCAAATTCACTATCACTTTTTTCTTGATTTTTGTTTTGTGCTGCGCCTCTTTCTGTTATTCTGTTTGCTACAAGCTGCAAATGAATTAATTTTGCCTTCCTGTTATGCTACTCTCAGAATGCCATATTGCTATGCTTTCATTAATTTATCCATTGCATTGTTGCAGCTATTTCACCAATACGCTTATTCTTCCCATTATTAATGGACCTACTGAAGGTCTTCTGATGATATATATGGTCCATTTTTTCACTGCTATTGTTGGTATTGCTTCTTCCACTTTACTTCCCTGCTTATGCTTTATGGTTCCATTACTGGTGTGCTAATATAATCTGTCACCTAAAACAATGAGGTTTGAGCATGAATGGCTTTCTTTTCAGGTTCTGAGTGGTGGGTTCAGCAGTTTGGGAAATCCATTCCATTCTCTGGCTGGGTTCCATTCATAAGTGGTGAGTCTAGCTAGTTATTCAAGGGTTGGTAATATTTAACATTACCATACACATTCATCAGTGTAGTGACACTTGCTTTCAATCTGATATAGGATAGCTTATCTAATGTGGTATTTAGTGTATTATGATTGTGAAATTCACCGTAACTTATTAGGTTTTTTGTTCCTGTTTTAGTCCTCTAAATTGATGTCAATTTTTTGTTGCCTCTTATTTCTTGCTTTTGTTTGTTGTGTTCTGGTCAGCTTCTTTTGATTTCATCGTTTGCTCTTTTCTACCTTTCTTTTTCCCAGAATTGCCGATGTATAAAGCTGCATTGTTTCTGATGATAATCTTTGCAGTTATACCTACAGTTTCATTCAAGTGAGTACAGTTTTTATAAAATTTCAATCACTAGCTTGAACTACATATTTGATATAATTATATAAATGCATGGCCTCTCATGGAATCTTAACCAACATTTATCACCCTCTTTATTGACGATATCATGTTATAACCTTGATTGTATACACTATAAAAAATTTAGAGGGATTGATTCCCAAAATATTATTTTGTAAAGCAGTTGAAGATTCAATAAAACCTTTATAAATTATAACATTAAGACCATGAAAATTAACGTGTTTAGTCTATTTAATAATCAAAATGAATTTGTAATTCCATACGCATACATTTAACAAAATTGAGATTTGTTATTATTTAATAGCATTCATGTGCAGTGTGTACAATGTTCATAAGGTTGTTCAGGCAAGAAAAGGAAGCATGCTGTTAGCCTTGGCAATGGTATGCATGTTTGACACGTCGATAGAACTCTATTACATTTTTTATTAAAAAATATTTCGTTCAAATTTGAATTAACATCTTGATCTTTTTTCTTGACAGCTTTATCCGTTTGCTCTGCTAATGGGTGGATTTCTTTTGTGGTATTGCTTGATTTCCTTTTACCTGATTTATTTTCAGTTATGTTTATAATTTAATATTGGGTATAATTATGCAGGGACTATCTTTCTCCTCTTGATTTAATGGGCAATTACCCACACCTGGTCGTATTGGGTATTGGTTTGTCATTCGGGTTCCTTGTGGTAATATCTCCTTCTAG
The DNA here is from genome assembly GCA_026008535.1 of Perilla frutescens. NCBI lineage: Eukaryota > Viridiplantae > Streptophyta > Magnoliopsida > Lamiales > Lamiaceae > Perilla > Perilla frutescens. Next base: position 6,930,370 of record BRKX01000018.1, on the reverse strand, counting down.
TTATGAAGTTTCGCCACACAATTAATATAACTACTGTTTTTATTTTTATTTTAAGGTCATGATATAATTATCGTTGTGAAGGCATATTTTTGTAGAATTCGAAATCATAGTACTGGTTTCTCATAATTTCGGAATTGTTATGCATGTTGGAATGCGATGTTCCTCTCATGTATTTTAGGGCATAAAAGGCGTTATTTTCTTTCTTCCTAAGCTGGTTACGAGCTTTTTTGCATCATTTGCTGAGAAGGCCATAGTTGAGGCAAACTTCATTTTTACTGCATAATATTGATGCATTATGCTCCTCTTCTCGTTCCAGAGCGTCTTAAACAGTTGATTACTAAAATAAATGTTTTGCAGGGAAGGCTGATTCTTGCTCACATATGTGATGAACCCAAGGGCTTGAAAACAAATATGTGCATGGTACGGGCATCTTTTATACAGTAAAGCATAATCATGAGGCAACATTATCTAGTGAAATCGAATATTTTGATTAGCTTCGCCATCTTTAAAATGGTATAAAAGCATAATAATATGGTCTATGTCATTTTGATGGCGATGTTTGGAATCTAACAAATAATATGCCTGGATTTGCTTAGTTTTTTTATAGGATGATTAAATTCTTCAATACTTGTACAGGAAAGCCATCTTTAATAACAGCTTTTGCCTGATCCACATTTCTGTCGAAGCCTTTTGATTTATGTTTTACTCTTTGCAGTCTTTGTTATACCTGCCTTTTGCCATCGCAAATGCACTCACTGCCAGGCTAAATGACGGGTATGTGGTGACATTGTTCTGCTGAAGAAATATTTTACTCTTATATTCTCAACTGGTGCAATGCATTTGGTTTGATTGTTTTAACACTTTTGAGATCTTCATATTCGTTGCAGGGTTCCTCTCGTTAATGAGTTCTGGGTTCTTCTTGGTTTCTTTGGGTACTCAGGTACGACTTTTACATTTCTGAAACTGCTGCTCTGATTTTTGACCTTGTAAATCAAGTTCAACAATTCTACTAGTCATTGAGGGAGTGTTCTCCTTTTCTTGTCGATTTCCTCTTGGTCTTAATCATACTATATCGAACACCTTAGTTTTTATTTGGCTTTATGCAGTGATGCTGTATATGCATTTTGTAACATCCATCATTCATGAAATAACAACAGCCCTTGGAATTTACTGCTTCAGGTATGCTTTCAATTTGAAAATTCACTGCATATTTTGGCCTCTTGAAATCAATCTTTTTTTTTTCAGTTTCTGAACTCATGCACGAGACTTGTTCTCGTATTCTGCTCTATCAATATTGTGATTCTACTGTGGCCATTTTTTTTCGTGTTTTTACATCCATAAATTATTAACGGATTCCTCTGTTACGTCTAAATGCAGGATAACCAGGAAAGAAGCGTAAGCTGTGACTAATGCATACCTTGGCTGTGCCTGCTGTATATCGAGGTTATTGGTGACGTGTTTTTTTTTAAATCATTTCTTCATGTAATGTTCATTATAGTATCACGCCTCATTTGCTTTTTCAGGCATGATCTGTATGGCTTCCTCATCTCTACATGAATCAGCAGCAATTTTGAGATGAACATTCGTTCATTTAGTAGTTTTGTGACTACGTTTTACATGTTGGTTGTTGTAATTGTTGAAGTTAGGCAACGCTTCACACACCAAACTTTTATTGCTTCCTATGCTATATTCCTTTATTTTGTTGTTCTAAATTTGTAACATTTCAGTGATCAATATTAAGTGTTAGCTGTTTTTAGTGGGCGTACTTATGCATGATTTGGTGTTATTATGCGGAGCAAAATGGTTATAATCTTGATTTGCAGTTTTTAACTAGAAGGTATTTTGATAGAATTCGAACATGGTCACGTTTCAATCATGAGATCACCACTCCATCGGGGCTATCGAATAGCCTTACATTGTGATTGCATATATATATATATGTATATATATATCATCACAAGGTTACAAAGAATGACAGAAGTGTGAACTCAATATTAATTATCATCACGTTATGGTTACAGAAGTATACCAAAAAATACCAAAAATAGAATAAATCCAACTTGCAAAGTTGCAAGCTTCCAAACACTTCTCTTTCAACTGAAAATCAAGGCATTCAATGAGTGAAGATAAATGGACAGACTACATATGTACAGAAATGGTTTTCTGCGGCAGTACAAAAATTCCTTCATATATATTCATATTGCAGCCTCCAGCCATTTTGGTAGCCTAAGTGAAGCCTTTAACCCAAGTCTGGTAAAGAATATAGCATATAAAAGATGTAGCAAGAACACGAAGAAACCGCAATTCAGCAAAAGCTGTCAAGAGATTGAGAACGTGTGAGAAGGTTAATCGCACATACAAGTTTCGTATGCATGAGGTAGGAACATGGATAAAGGAAGTGATGAACTGTACGTACCAGAAATCCGAAAATGAAGTATATGAAATTCATTGAAGGAACTGCAATGATGCCTATGGATGAGAGGACATACGTGACAAGAGCATGAACATTTATTGTAATCTACAACCCAAAGAATATGTATGAGCCAAATATTTTGGTTATGGTAATTGGTATAGTAGTATGAAGGAATGAAAAATTAAATGGGATGTGTAGCCAGTAGGTTACCAATGCCAGTATATTCTCTCCAATTAAATACGAGGCAATTACAACATTAGCCAACGCTCCCATAGCCCGAACCTGCAATTATAAGTCACGTTTTTGTGTCACTAGCACATAAACATGTATAGAGATAGGAAAATATCTAAGGGAGATAGCAATACAATTGCGCACAAGGAGACTGAGGTACGCCAATTTGCCTTTGACCTGACAAGAACGGACAGAATGTTATGGTTTGTGCCATTTGGGTCTCAATTTAACCACAAGCGGGATAGTTAACCCGTTTGTGACTACAAAGAGAAGGAAGGAGATTCTAACAAGCGAGAGAGATATCAGCTCAAACCAAGAGAGTTCCAAACGCATCAGTCAGAAACTAGTCTTACAGAGATATAGAATGCCAGTTAGTCTATCAGATAAGCTTGCACGTACATGATGCCTACCTCCAAAAAGTGCCCATGGTGAAACCCAGAAAACCATGCAATAACTGGCCAATAATATAAGTTCAAATTAGCATCTGCTTTAAAATTCATTGATAAAGAAAATTTTCAGGAGCCATGATGAAAAGCTGAATGCTCTTCTGAAAGTCTAGGGCACGACATAATAGGGGAGGAGGGGGGATTTCATATAAAACATTACAGAACTCACCAAATATGTAATTGCTTTCACTGGACCAGATAAGACAAATAATAGTACAGTCGTTGCCACCTAGCAAGATCACGAAACAATATGATCGTCGCATTATCTGCACAAAACTCTTAGAAAGGAGGACATGACTTAACAGAAACTTTAGGGCAAAACATACCATGGTTTTCCTGCCTGCAGCAATACCCCATCTCATAGTGGACACTACAATTGGCAAAGCAAAGAAACAAGCAAAATATTTCTGCGAAAAATCAATTGCACATGAGTGTAGGTAGTTGAGAATGGGAAGCCAGTGTATTAACTAGCAACAGTAATATCCTCGATTAATGTATGGCCTCGTGCATTTAGATATTAGGATTAAGGATAAACACACATGACACATCCTAACACATGATCCAGTAGTATTATCAAATCTATGCATTAAAACAGCTAGGACCTTATTCACAGTCATTATTCTTGAGGTCTGCTCAACTATGGAAATACCATAAACTAGGTTAGGAAAATCTAATTGCCTACACCAACCTCAACGCATTGAATTACGCAAAATTCAATAATTTGGTATGTACTACATCATATCACCTATTCATCATGCACAAGTCTGAAAAATCAACCGTTCCTCCTATATTTTACGCTCACTAATCAAATTACAAACGGCAGCAAAATCTTGATATCACCATCTCAGTCATAGCACGTAACAAAATTCAAAATTTCATCTTAGGCATAATTACCACACCCAAATTGCAATTAAATAGTAAATGGGACTAAGCTAAATCAAAATAAATAAATAAAAAGAAGACGAAGGATAAGGAATACCTCAATGGCGAGAGAGTTACTCAAAAGGAAGGCCAGCGCAGAAACAGCAGCAAACATTGCGCACTCCACCAATCTTAAGGTCTTCTGATAAACCTCGCCATCTTCAGCTAGGTATTCCTCAAAATCTTCAATTTCGCCGTCTTCTTTATTCTTGTCGATCGAAAATGGAGTTGCCGCATTGATCTTTGAATTCCTGACATACTTGGTAGAAGAGTAGAGAGGTCCGACCACGGCTGGTGAAAGTTTAAAACTTTGTTCACGAAAGCTGAGGAAAAGGAAATGGGGGTTCGGCGGCCGGTGGCGGAGGCGGTGGTGGGCGTGGAAGTTGATTTTCAGGACGCTCATTATCCTTACATGGAGGGATTGAAGCGTGTGTTGAAGATAACAAGTATTGGTTTATTTGAGCTAAAGTCGTTGTTTCTTTATTTGTTTTCTTTCTAAAGATTCTATTTTTATTTATTTTTATCTTTTCAGTACCGGAGAGATGTTTAGTTTGTCGATTCAAGATTTGGAGGGTGAAAACTCTCAATTCAACATGCGAAACATGAAAACTCTCAATTTAGGACCTCAAAAATTACAAATTTTATTTATTTTTATTTTTTAATTTCTTTGTTAGATTTAATAGATAATTAATTAAGACATTTTTATTGAAAATTAATATAAAATTAATTAAAACAATAGACAGAAATCTAAATTCGTGATGTTTGAGATCCTTAATTGAGAATTTTCAATTTTCATGTCCTAAGTTGAGAGTTTTCTTCTTTCAAGTCTTGAATTGATAGATTGTCCATTTTTTTAGGTACTTAATCGATGATTTTCGTTAATGAAATCGTTTTCCCACAAAATTTCTTTGGAAGTTTGAGAGTTTTCATCTTTCAAAATTTGAGTTGTTTCTTTTGAGAATCGTTTGGAAGGTTTTGTATCGGCAAATATGACTAATTTAATTTATATTTTCCCTCAAAAAAAATAAAAAATAGAAATACTAGGGGCCATGTTTCATCCCTCTACACGTACTGCACTGGCAATCTGGTAGAAACATAAAACGTGATTTTGCTAAATTACCATGATTTTATTGGACGTGAAATGATTTATATATGTTATGATGGTATTTTACAAAATTATCGTAATATTATTAGACATGAAATGGTGTAAATATGTAGTGTAACATAAGATATCAATGGCCAGCCACTTTATAAAATTACAGAATTTTTCTTTTTAAATGAAGAACTGAAGATGTCACGATTTATTTTGTCTCTTTTTGATAAAATTTTTTGAAGAAGCTTACTAAGTTACAGAATCTGTTCATCAAACTTACACTAGAAAAAAAATTGATCTTCCACCTAGGGATGTGTAAAATCAAACCAAAATCAAAAAATCGAATCAAACTGAGCTATTTAGTTCGGTTGGTTTGGTAATTTTTTATTTAATTTTTATTTGGTTTTGAATATTAAAACCAAAATATAATTTGGTTTGGTCTCGATTTGAGTAAAAAATATTTTAGTTAAAACTGAACCAACCAAAATATATGTACTATATTTATAATTTATAATTTATAATTTATAATTTATAATTATAATATTAATTATACCTAAATTAATAAATTTAAAAGGTATTATATACCTAGATAATATTATTAATTCTAATATTTAGTTTCAATTTTCTAGTTTTAGAATTTTTAAAACATTTACTTATTTAATATATCGTTTGTTATCTATTGATGCATATTATTTTCTTTAGATATAATTATTTCGGAAAAATAAAATTAATCATTGAAAATTCGGTTAAACCGAAAATCAAACCAAACTAACCAAATAATTATGATTTTGTTTGGTTCGGTTACATATATTATTTTGGTTGGTTCGATTTAAATATTTTTTATTTTTTTAATTTGATTTTGTTAGTTTTGCTCGGTTTCGTATCGAATCAATAATTTGCACACCCCCTACTTCCACCCTAATATAGTTGGTTCATTTGATTTAACCCCAAGACACGCAAACGATTACGAGACCAAATTAGATTAAAATGTTGATCGTATACTAGCAGTAAAAATTAGAGAATATGTTCAATATTCGTAATTCCTGAGAATAAAAACATAACCATTTCTTATGAGATTGCCACAGAATATCTGCACATACCATTCTAGTAAGATGGAGGGTTAACATCTCATTGGGAACACCCAAACAATTGGAACCCTTGTGTAAAATGGAGACGTCTCGGGTTTGAGACTCACCGGTATTTCTTGCCCCAATTCAAAAAAAAAAGATAAGAGGGTTAACATAGTATGCTTATATAGGCTGCTGACATACGATATTAGACAAACATGCGCTCGTGATGAAAATATGTTCAGATATATGCACAAGTCAAGTCTGATTTGCATCTTCTTATAAATGCCCTTTTCATAAACAGAATGTTGAACTAGAAATACAATTTGAAGGCCTAAGCCTACTCAAGAAAATCTCTAATGGCACAACCTTGTTCACCGAGGAGACGACCTGATTCTGGATCCAGTTCTGGCTTGTGCAAAGCAAACAACAAAGAGGCTCATGAGCATCCGAGTTCGGATCTTACTAAAACTGGCGACGTAACATACAGTGAGATTGCTCAATAGGTCTCTCGATCAGGATCCAAGTTCTAGTAAGGATAGCCGGAAGTACAAGTACTTTCTTTCCAAGAAATCATTTTCCTACGATCCCTACCTCTAAAGGATCGAGTGACAAGCTCACCGCTTACTGGCTTGCACAAACCAACATCAATAACTGAATTAGACCTCCGCTCAGAAGACAGGTTCCCATCATTGAAGAAGAAGTCGAAAAGCATTGCAAGGCAAAGCACTTGGTGACCTAGAACTATATTTTCTTCATCGGAAGGTATCATCCTCATAAGGTGTACATTGACCTGCAAATAAAATTAAATGAAGTACGAAAATACATGGATTGCATATTATGACAAACGGCATGTATGCTGCCATATTCAATATCGGGAATACAGGCACACAAACACGGGATAAGCCAGATCAAAGTTGAAGCAAGTACTTATTACTATTGACAGCTGCTGTAGGGATCAACAAAGCTAGATGCTCACCTCCGCCTCCAATGCAGAAAGTTCATTGAAAAACTCAGAACATATGGCTTCAGAGTTGTTCTTCCCTTGTAATGAATTATACAGACTCAGTTCAAACTGAGGAGGCCTAAGAGGATATTCCATACTTATCTTTATCTGAGAAAAAAGAAATTTTAGAGTAAGCCAGTTTCAATTTAGGAATGAATATGAGTAAAAACTGACAGGTCTAACCTTGGCTTTGAGTTTCATGATCCTATCATCATTATTCAACTTCTGGACTAGTACAAGAGTATATTCTTTGATCCCATAGTCAATCCATGCATTGTCAATCACTGCTGGCCGCGATACATTATCAGAGTGCTCCTCTAATTGGACTGGCTCATCCTCGTTTTCAGATTCCAGCATGAGATCAATGTCATCCTCTTGCCTTTTAAAGCTTGGTGATTTCCCTTTATTTGTGAGAGGAGATATGATACTTCGCCTTCCAGAATGCTCAAATTCAAATTCAGATCCTTCTGAAGGTGTTAGTTTAGCATCATTAGCACCAGTAGCAGCTGACACCAAAGATGGGAGCTCCCCATCCTCTTTTATAGTCTCCATATCCTCTTTGGATGTCCCAGTTTTAATTGGTGCATCAACATTAGTAGAATCCTGACCTTGTTCAACATCACCAACAGGCAAAGATCCCAAACTATTTCCAGCGGAAGTCATGGACGACCAGCCATGCAATTTGCATCGTGGCGTGTGTGAGGCCCATGGGACACTCTCACAGGTCAAAGTTGGCCATTTAAGGTTCCCTAGTGAGTCAAGTAATTCCCTGTAAATCAACCAACATGTTTTTAAATGAAGCAAAGTTTAGGTTTAAAATGAAGAACGGTCCAGAGATGGAGGGAACAGAATCAGTTGGGAATAAAGAAACATGTACCAAAAATTTAAGATTAAGCACACTATTAAGAAGCACATCAAAGAAAAGAAATCGCATTCCGGAAAAGAAAACTTCACAAAATAAAATGGAGTTAAAATTCACATGACCACTACAATTATGCATTGCTCTAAATTCAAAGTATTCAATACAGAGCAGAATAAGAGGTCTAGTCGAACAAGATCTTCAGTATGCCTACAACATCCATTTGTTCCAGGGCAGTGACTCACGCAAGAGCCAGCTGAACCTTTTTCCGGGCACGAATCCTTTGGACAACAGTTTGCACCCTGTTTTGCTGACGATATACTGACAGACCCAACGAAACAGATGGATGTTTAGTTGTTTCATGATTGGTTTCTCCAGAGACAGAAAGCAGCGGTGATACCTCTGGCAAAAAATCAATGCCAGCCAAATGTTGAGCCCATTTGTATGGCCTTGAAGTTCTCTTTTCATCAAATGAAAGAGAATTACCAATACAGAGCTTAGCTGACTGCAAAAGTTTTAAGACACTGTATTATGATTGAAAGAGAAGATGCATAAAGTTCACTGGTGGCTTATAATCTGAAAAGCTAACCTGCTGAGGGAGCTCCAAGCCAGTGTCGTCCGGAAATAAGTTGCACAAGATGTTGTTTTCAGGAGGTTCTTCAGAACCCTCCACCCCCACACATACAACATCCAACTTTATTAAGAACTCAAACTTCAAGGTGATGAGTTTTGCAGAGTTCAAGTCTGAAGCCTCATCATCATTTATGTGGAGGGTAACTTTAAGTGGATGACTCTGATATACTCCAGACTGGTCAAGATTCTCCTTGTTTGGAACCTTCTTTGGCCTCTTTCTCCTCCTTTGGCCATCATCTTCCTCATCTGGCAAATCATCCTCTAACTTGGAGCTGTCTAAATTTGTTGATACAGCTGAACAACATAGATCAGATAAGATAGGAAAATAATGTAATGCATGCATGCACACAGGAAAAATGTGCATCTTTTCCAACATCGCATTATGTGATAATTGATAAATGAAGAAATAAAACACATCAAGGATGTGTTGTCTCCGTATGAAAACTTAATCAAGAAAAAAAAGCCTGCGAATTATCTGCATGACTGATTACCATTGTCCTTGTTAGCCAGCTGACGAGCAAACGCTTGTGCGTCCTTTATACTTCCTGTTATCTCCAGTTCAATACCCTCTCCAAAGGCTTCCTTCTGAGCGAGTAACTGAGAGTAGATCACATAAAGAGGAGGTGGGAGCAACTCTGCTAATTGGAGCTGTTTTAGCTTCTTGGTGTGCAGTACCCCTAACTGATTCTGCACAGGCAAGGACGCTTTTTTGAGGGCCTTGAGGTGAGATGGGAGACTTAACAAAAACTTTTTCCTGTTAGCTATTGTCTCTTGGAGAGCTTTCTTTTGTAGTTCCAATTTCTCACGGAGCCTGCATAGCTCTTTACGCTGAAACAGTAATTAAGTCAGCAATTCAATGTGGTGCTTCCATGGCAATTACAGCTATTAAAACAGAAACTAATAGAGAAAGTAATGGAGAGATGAAGTTGATAGAGAGAACAAACGGATTACCAACAGAGCATTGAAAAATTCAAACTCATGTTATTGAGTCAGGATTTTTTAGTAGTTGTGCATTACACTTCCAAGCAAACAAAAAAAATGTTTATTGTGAATATTCTAGGTTAAGGACATAAGACCGTTGAATAATCAAATTCAATTACACCCTTTATTTTATACCAATTACCAATTCGTATCTCTACAATCTGTGTATTATTGTTTATTAATCAAACGTTCACACCCTTTATTTTCTACCCCTTGCAAATTCAGCTATATGTGAGTTATTTTCTGATTCAATTCAAAACTAGCATTCTTGGTGTAAAAAATCATCAAAAAATCTAACCTTGAGCAATTACTGATGCCAGAAACTATCAATATCTTATTCTTCATAGTAGATCATTAACTTAAAAAATGGACTCACAAAAGATAATGCAAATCATGAAAATGAAAGCTGACTACTCGGAACAGAATTATTTAATTATTAAAACTTGCCTGGCTGAGCTCGTAGTTGAGCCTTTTGAGCATCAAATTATGTGCACTATCAGTTGATAATACAGGGCTTTTAATCTCTTCTGGGGCATCTCTAAAGAATTCTTCCTCAGGTACAAGTTCAATGTCAGGATATTTGGTCTTAAAATCTTTACAAGCCTTTATTGCTTTGACGTAGTGATTTTTCTCGTACATCAAGTTGTGGAGCTGCAAGGTTGTCAGGTCTACAGGCGCCTTAGCACGTTCGGAGTCTGCTTTAACCCGATCTTCTTCCAGCAAGATGGACCTATTAGCCTGTTGAAGAGCATTTGGAGTTGGTGATTGATGGAGCTTATTGATACGTTACTATTTTGAACAATGTGGTCAGAACATGCGAGCATCACGGCATCACCAAATTTGAACAACTATGAATCGAAAAAATATGTTAATCCTGCCGAACCAAAGGCACTCAATTTCTCACTTTTCAATCTGTTAATCATAATTCATAACATTCTTCAACCTGTGCTCATCTAATTCAGATCAACATTAGCTAAATAAAACAGCGCCTAAATCATGATAAACCCTAAGCGCATAGATTTCAAGACCGCGGCAGCAAAATACGGATAATTTAGTAAAACAATATAGAGACAGATATTTCAGAGTAAACAGTAGCATAACGAAATCCAGACCTGCCGGAGAGAAACAAAATTAAGGAGAATCTGAGTAACAAGTTCTCGGAGCTGGGATTTCGGCTGAGCTTCTTTTTTAATAGCCAACATTTTGGAAACGATTTCCTCCGTCGAAACTTTGCTCTGCTGCAGCATATCATAGAGCGCCGCCATGTCGACGTTGCGCTCCGGCAGTATTTCGCCGGGCTCCGCCATTGTCACTTCCATTTTTATTTCTCGCTTCGCGGTCAGCGTATAAACGATACGGCTGCGCTCTCAGTAATAGGAGAAAAAATAAAATAATAATTAAGAAAATCGTATTTCGTAATTTGTGGTGTTAAATTATTTATTTATTTTTGTTTTTTTAGGGAATTTATTTTATTTTTGAGTAAGTTGTTAAATTAATAAATTTGGAATTGGGCTTAATCTAAATTCTGAATTTTGGAGCTTGTGTATCCCAAATTTCTTCCAAGAAAAATATAATTTAGTCTTCACTCAAAATATATTTAAAATTTCCTCAATATATATAGTCTTAAAATTTAGTTTTATGTTTCCTGAGAAAGAAAAAAAAAGTTATTTTTTTGTAATCTATTTTTTATCCGGCTATATGATAAATTTGTTTTTTTTTTTTAATTAGACTTTCGTACGATTAAATTATTATTAGTAGTACTAGTAGTACTAATATAATGCGAGTGCTTCAAAAATATATTGCGACTTTTATTTAGTAACTTGCAGTAATAATGAATATTTAAAACAACTCAAAAAAAAAAAAAAAAAAAACTCATAATAAATGGAAATAAAATTTACTTTTGGTTGGAAATCTATTTAATATAATAAAATGGAGTTCTCTCCAAAAATATTTTTCCTCTCAAAAACATCACATCAGCAATAGTTATTATAATTTTTTTTTAATTTTTAATTATTTCTTCATCTTCTCTCTCTTTCTCTCTCTCACACAAACATGTCACATATTTTTTAAATTATAGAATTTATTTATGCTTAATCTATATAATTATATAAAATAGAGTTCCCTCCATAACATTTTCCCTCCCAAAAATATCAAATCATATACAGTTTTTATAAATAAAAATTATTATACTCTCTCTCTCTCTCTCTCTCTCACACACACACACACACACACACACACATTTTTCTTTTATTTTAGAATTCATTTCTACTATATTCAATAACATATTTTCTTATATACATGACATTTTAAAATCTATTTGCATTAATTAATGAATATGTGAATTTCTGCATATTTTATTATGTCAAATAATCACCAATATATATTAAATACATAAAATAAAATAATTAAGTGAATTATTTCGTAAAACATCATAATCATTAGCATATTTTATTATATTTTATACATAAATATAACATTTATAATATTTTTAATTATACTGAACATGACATGGTTAACAATTTAACATTCTAAATAAATATTTAAATGAATCTATACACACACACACGTTTTTCTTTTATTTTAGAATTCATTTGTAGTATATTCAATAATATATTTTCTTATATACATGACATTTCAAAATCTATTTGCATTAATTAATGAATATGTTAATTTTCACATATTTTATTATGTCAAATAATCACCAACATATATTAAATACATAAAATAAAATAATTAAGTGAATTATTTCGTAAAACATCATAATCGGTAACATATTTTATTATATTTTATACATAAATATAATATTTATAATATTTTTAATTATATTGAACATGACATAGTCAACAATTTAACATTATAATTAAATGAATAACTAGATAAAATAAAGATTGATATTTATAAATTCATGTAGTCTATTATAATATTTTTGAGAAAGTATAGTCTAATGTTATTGGATATACAATCGTAGTTAACATATTATATAGGGCTCATTATATTTTAGTACCCGAAAATTGGATGCATTTACACTTTTGTCCTAAACTTTTAAAAAATTACACATTAACATATATTGTTTGCATAAATGAACACTCGTAGAACTATAATAATTTTTCAGCCTTGCAAATATTAACATTTTTACACTTTCATCCTAAATTTTTAAAAAATTACATATTAACATCTTAGCTTATTCCATTTGTACAAATATTGTATGTTGTTGTTGCTCTTCACAATTTTTAGCAGTGCTGTTAACATTTGTCAGACCGTGAAATTGATTTAGCATTATAAGCGTTGATTTGTGCAAACGTACGATATCAATATGTAAATTTTGAAATTTTGTAACACAAGCATAAAAGCGCTCAATATTAGATACTGAAGTGTAATCAATCGTGTTTTAATGCAAATAAAATGAAGACACATAAGCTGCATTATTATAGTTTCTTAAATTAAATTTTTTACATTTCAATGTATATTTATTAACTTTATTTTGATTATATTTATTTTACATAAAACATAATTATCAATTTCTCAATTAAGAGTCAAATCAAACAAATCTATATAAATATACAAATTTAAAAATAATTAAAATGAAACATAAGTTATTGCTATAAGATTTGTTCGGATATATATTTCAGAAGTTTTTAGTCATGATTATACATAATTGTTTCACAAATTACAAGTCACGCTCGTTTGAAAATCTTTATTCATAAGGATGATGATAGTGTAAAATGCTATTACAAATATTGTATGCAAGTAAATGTTACATAATTTATAATATAATATTTTGATTGCAATATTTTATTAATTATTTATACAATTATTTGAAATCTATTATCTTATAATATAATATGTATGTAGTTACATATGTACAATATATGTGTATAATCAAACAATTATTCCTTTTAACTTCCATTAAATTTTTTTAATGATTGTCAACTTAATAATTGTCTGATATATATAAAAAAAAGATAACTAGATAAATAAAAAATGGCATTGATTTATTAACTAAAATATTAATTATCTATAAAATACAAAGATATAACACTTATATTAAAAATTATGTGCATCGCACGGGCGGAAATCTAGTAAGTTTATACAACAAAATCCAATTTTGGTTGACGACTTACACAAAGCTAACCATATAAATTGCACGACTAATAATAGAGGAATGCTATTTTATATTTTTTTTGTATATTACATTTTACTTATTTATTTTTTTAATTTAATTTTCCTTTTCTAACTTTCAATTTTTCATCATAGTTCAAACTAGTTTAACACCTATGCATTGCGTGGCGATATATAAGACGACCTTATTTTTTTAGCAATATGATTTGGTCTCTGAAAATTTAATTTGATAAATTGTGGAATGAATGATCATGTGTGAGTTATTTTAGCTTTCCAATACTGCATAAAAATAATGTTTTATATTATGTTCAAATTAAATTGAAAAGAACAAAAAAATCATTTTGCTATCAATTTCAACTCCAACAAGAGCGGCATCTCCAATGCTATTTTAGGGAATTGGAGAGGGGGACGGTATATTTACCGTCTCTCTCTCCTCGAGCAGCAAATTGTTTCTTTTTTTTAATGTTATATTTTGTTTTGTATTTTATGTATGTTATTTGTATTGTATTTTAAATAATGTGTTGTAACTAATACTAAAATTTATTATATATGATAAATTTAATTAAATATAAATGTTGATACATAAAATTAAATTAGATAAAAATTACACCAACAATAAAAAATACTAAAATAAATAAAATTACACCAACAATAAAACTACATAAAAATATTAAAATAGGTAAAAGTACATGAAATGAAAACATAAAAATATGCATAAAATAAAATAAAAAGAAACAAATATTTTGGTTTTCCTAACATTTTCAAAAAAAAATAATTATTATTATTATGAAAATTTGAATTTAAACATAGATATCCATTAAATGAAATTTCGTAAATAATAAATGTTATCAATTATAAAATAATAACTGTAAATGAAATAAAATGAATATTCTGAAATATTATCTTTTAGTGTAAAATTATAGTGCAAACTGTTGGAGATGGAATTGAAAATTTGTTGCATTTTAGTGATAGTGATGATGTATTATAGTGTAGACCGTTGGAGATGCCTTTTACATTATTTTTGACTATTCCTAAATAATCCCTAAAAAAACAAATGTATTAAACGTATTCTGAATAAACCCCTGCTCAACTATCATTAAAATTAACAACTTTTTAATGTGATTATACCAAACTGGCAAACTCCAACATGTTTTTTGAGTGAGAAATTAAATCAAAATGATCTCATTGTTTTTTTTTGGTCAAGCATACACTTATTGTGTCTTGAACTTAAATATGTTTTGTAAAAATATTATAAACTTTAAAATATATCATATAATTCAATTTTTGGTGCTGAAATGCTGATAAGAGCACGTTAGAGTCTATTGTGTGAAATCATGATGACGTTATACTTAATCTCCAAAAGGAATATGACTTTCCACATCAATTTAGCTTTGGATCCAGGAGTGCTTTGTCACCACTTCGACACCGAAAATTGAATTCGATGACATTTGTACATAAATATTGAAAATAATTTAGATATTTTTTTGACATTTTTTTAAGTTCATGATAATTGTACTACATTGATTAAAATTCAAAGCATAAGTATATATTATGGCCATATTTCTTTTTATGAGCTTGATGACTAATCTTTAATTTAACATGCAAAATACACAAGTCTTGTTAGTTTTTCTAACATATATAACTCCACTTTTTTTTTCCATCATTCATGTATAGGCAACGACGGATCCAAGGGGGATGGGGTCCCATAGCCCTCGAACCAATATTACTTTTATATGTTTGTTTATCGTTGGTTAGTTTCGGCCCGACCCTCGTTAATGATATAAAATATTTTTTCTTATAAACAAGATAGTGAATTTCCCAAATATTTTTGTCTGGATTCATCATTGTATACAGGATGATGTATCATATATTGGTGGTAGAATGAATATATAATCAATATATATGTGAGTATATATATACAGTAAAACCTCCGTGCAGTAATATCATTGAGACCAGAGAAAATATTACTATAATGAAGTTATTCTTATATAGAGTTTACATATAAGAATTATTATTTTTTAAAAAATTAATATATATTATACAACACTTGGAAATGTCCCTTTATATTTTAAAAACATTAATTTAAAAGGTATATAAGATTCATTCATGTGTTTTAACCAAAAAAGACATCATTTTAGGAATCAGACCAGAAGTGCGAGATGATAATCTAGAGGATGATAGTGTAGAAATAGAAAAAATATCATATCAAGAAGCTTCAAACATGTTGGACAGGCTTAAAATGCTTTTGATTTAACAAGAAGATGATTGTGTTGACGAGTTACTTCGAATGTGCAAGTTAAAGGATGTGGTATTAACCCAAAAAATTAAAGCATTGTCACATGCAACTTTATATTTCATATAGTCTTAAGTTTACTGTAACACCAAGATATTTTATATAGATATTTAAATATATTTAAAATTTAATGTCATTTTATTACATATGGAGGTAAATTTCTTAAGGATGGTCCTAAAAAAATACCGGAATATTACAATGCAGAGGTTATTCTTATTTATAACTGGTCCCGAGTTGGGACCATAACTTGTTATTACTATAAGGAGGTTATTCTTATATAGAGGTTTTACTGTATATATGTATGTTCAATAGATTGTCTAGCAACTTGAGTTAACCATTTTAACAATGCGAGTACGGATGCCAAGTAGTTGCTAGCGGAGTTCGTTATGCCTTTGTTTCGTTATTGGCTCTCACCCATGTGGGCCTACGGCATTACAAAATGTTGTTAGAGTTGATCCCGAGAGCGCTCAATCGGGCACTTGAGCTAGTCCAAAGCTGCGTGGGCGAATATACCAATCTTGTTTGCACAATAAGAAGACGGTGAATATATCAATCTTGATTGGGCAATAGAAAGAGTTAGGGGTTAACCATTTTAAGCGGATGTCAAATAATTGTTAGCGATCAAGTACTAGAGCCGGTCCAAAGCTGCATGGGTGAATATACGAATCTTGTTTGCACAATAGAAAGAGGAAGATGGGTTAACCATTTTGGACAAATGTCAAGTAGTTGCTAACGATCGTACACTAGAGCCAATCCAAAGTTGCATGGGTAAATACACCAATCTTGCTTGCACAAAAGAAAGAGGGGTTAACCATTTTGACAACATGAAGACAGATGTCATGTAGTTACTAGCAATGCTCGTTCTGTCGTCATTTCATTACTGAGCCTCATCCCTTGGGCCTGGGGCATTACAGATGCTCAAATGGTAGAGAGGATAAGAAGAATATACATATTCAAGTCATTCAAATTATCGCAAAATGCTTGTTGGGTGGCATAGTTAGTATGTGAATGAGTTCGTGATTAAAAGGGATGAATTCCAATAAACTAAATGACATTTTAGGTCAAACTCTGTTTAATAAGGTTTGCTTGTCTGAAGTTATTTGAATTGGAAACTTGCTCGAATTCGATCCTTTTTATTTTTCATATATTTACGAAGATGCTCCGCTTGATTAATATTAACTCTAGATTAATTTCGCTTTCTTTTTATAATTTATGAATTATTGAATGAAAACAAATTAAATTACTCCCGTCCACATATAAATATTGATCTTATTTATCTCCTATATAAACCATAACGTTGTATGAACTAGATTTGATTAATGACCAATTATTTTAAAAAAAATATCTATAACATGATAACATGTTGGAACAAGGGATGAACAAAGGTGGGGCAAAACTTCCAAGAACAGGCATGTTTTGTACGGCAGATCGGGTGGAATAGTTAATCAAAGTGTTGGTAACAACTAACATGTAACTCAAATCATTAAATTTATTTTTAAGCGAAGAATGTTTTTGTAATAATTGCAACTAGCCAGTATAGTATACAATATATATATTAGTAAGGTTTCGGACATCAAAATTGTCTGTCCTAATAAACAACATTATGAAACATAATGATTATTACAACGAGTAAACCAGACTTAATTGTTCTTTTTGGGGGGGACTCAATTTGCAAATACAGTTAATTATGTTCATGGATCGAGCGTGCCTGCGGCGTGTGTGACACCCAATCATGTCCTAATTTCTAATA
The DNA here is from genome assembly GCA_026008535.1 of Perilla frutescens. NCBI lineage: Eukaryota > Viridiplantae > Streptophyta > Magnoliopsida > Lamiales > Lamiaceae > Perilla > Perilla frutescens. The sequence continues at coordinate 6,912,558 of BRKX01000018.1, read as the reverse complement.
TGCATGCGCTTATGTGTCACTCTTCTATTATTTTTCACATTTTTTTTTACTGTTTTCAAAATTATTCATTTGATGCCATCAATTATTTATATTTTCTTTTTGGTAATTAAAGCTGCTTTCTATATATATACTCCCTCGATTCGGATTTGAAAATTTAAATCTGATATATGACTTTTGAAGGAAGTGTGAATGTAATTGGTTGGTGTTGTATGTATCAAATTAAGTCAATTTAGTTAGTGTCAAATTAAGTAACCGATACATCCTTCAATTTATTATAATTTATGTTTATTTAATTATTATTTATTCATGTTTTATTTTATTTAGTTTAGATAGTTTACATTGTTATGATTCATGTTTTCCTTATTTAGATCATTAGGGTTTCTAGCTTATAATAAATTGTTGTAGGTTTTACATAATTTTACATCCAATTAAGTAATAATATTGTTCTTTTTAACGGATTTGACAAACCATGAAAGAATATTTGGCGTGTCTTTTCTCATTCATCAAAACAATGTTATATACATATTACAAGGGAGTAATTAGACTATAATTAGGGAAACCAAATATGCATGACCTAACATATATAACACATACAAAATAATACAGAATATATACAAATATATTCTGCTAACAGCTTGCTCAAAAAGGCGAAATCGCTATCCGATTGCGATCACAAATCACGATCGTATCGGTAACCATAATTTCGCACTATAAATAAGAAGAAATTATTGTGTATCAAATGAGATTTTCGGACCTTCAACAAATTAACATTATAAAAATGGAAGTATTTCCTCATATATAAATCACAAGAAGATTTATACTTAATACCTTCTCGTATCGCAATGTTCATTATGATGACATTTTTGTGTTGATAGATTTTGTGTGGTCATGATTTGAACTTCCACATGGATAAAGATAAATATCATCAATAGTTGGAAAAAAAGTTTAGCATTGATTAAATACTTGTGTGAATAATATAGCAGCATGCTTGAGGGAAGTACGATATTAACTCTTTTTTTTTTTTTGGGTGGGGCAACCGATTATTAAATATTTTTATGAGTTGACAATTTTTAAAAAATATATATTGAGTAAGAATTAGTGTATTCAATTCGGATAAATTTTACCACACACCTCCAACTCCAACTACACTCGCATGAAATTTCCTATTACACTCTCTGTGTTACATTTTCAATTTATGAGTTTTGCTTCTATTTTTTTTTACTTCAATTTTTTTTATAATTTAGTTTAATTTTATAATTGTTTTTAGGGCTCACCCCACGCAATTAGGGTTTATAGTTTTTTTATATTTAATTTTTAACTAATAATTCATTATTAAAGTTGATTTTTTTTTTCAAAATTGTGTTTTAAAATTTTTTAATTCATTTTTTTTGTTGATAAATGTTGACTATGGTTATTTATGTCATAATTATAATAAATATTATTAAAATCATAAATTTGATAATATAGTACGGAGTGTAACACAAAAAAATGTAACATGAAATTTCAACCCAATTACACTTCATTCATAACTGGGTTGAAATTCATGTTATATTAATTTTTTTGTTTCACTCCGTGTTTCATTATTAAATTTATGATTTTAATAATATTTATTATAAAATAAAAATTAATTACAGTATAAATAATCATAATCAATATTTATCAACAAAAAAAAAGAATTAAAAATTATAAAACATAATTAAAAAAAACCATAATAATGAAATATCAATTAGAAATAAAAAAAATTAAATCTTAAAAAATAATTATAAACCATAATTGGGTGGAGTGAACTCTAAAAACAATCATAAAATTAAATTAAATCACAAAAAGTAAAATTAAAGAAAAAACACAAGAAAAATTCATAATTTAATTTAAAAATATAACATTGAGTATAACACAGAGAGTGTAATAGGAAATTTCATTTGTTTGTACCCGTATCAGTGTTACTAGTGCTACAAGAGAGGTGATTGAAATTTATTAAAGGAAGACGGCAAAAAGTGAACTTGATTTTGTTCTTTAATAAAAGATAATGACTATTTTTAAAAAAGTAAATGTATCCTAATTATTGTAACGGCTATATTTTGTATTTTGGCGACAACAATATTTAAAAAAAAAAGTAGAAATAACAAGGTATAATTTTAATAGTTTGTATTGAATCCAAATGATTATATAAATTGCAAACCGTAAAGTGCTCCATGCAAAAAAAAAAAAAAAAAAAAAAGCAAAGGGGCACAAAGGAGAAATTTTATGCTGTCTGCATAGGTACTTTTTTTTGAGGGCAGCCCACATAGGTTCCTTACATTAGTATTGTCACACATCATACACACATATATAATATCATAAAGAAAATTATATCTGCACTACAATTTTCTTTTATAATACAAATAGTAAAATTAGTAGTATAAATAATCACTCTGTATCATAAATTAGACAAACATCCACAAATGCGGTAGATTCAATGCTACTTACCTTTTAAATATCACTTTACATACACATATTTTTTATAATTTACATATAAAATTATATGCAAGTTATAGAAAATATGTGTATGTAAAGTGATAGTTGAATTATAGAAATGTAAAAATGACATTGTATGTTTATACATTTGTACGTATATTGTAGGCCTAAATATTAGGATGCACGTATAAACTTACCTATAATTTAATCGTAATTTTAAAACAAAACCCGTGAGGTAGCATAGAATTTACCCATCACCGGGAGGGCTGCACGGACAAGATAGTAAATGCAAATTGCGAAATAAATTGGGACAGAAGAAAGAAAATCTTGCAAACTTTTTAAGGAGTTGACAGACAAGAAGAGAGAGTGATTGATGCGTCCCCCACTATTAAACAGCAAAATCAGAGATGGTGTTAACAGCGCCAATTTATAGGACTACCTCCATTCATTTATTTATTTACTCTACTTAGCTCTCAACTCACAGAGTGTGTCCCTCAATTTTCAATCACTTCAATTCCCCACCGCCATCACACACACAATCATACCTGCAGAGAAACAAGAGAGAGAGACAAGAGAGAGATAGGGACATTGTTGTGCATTCCCCATCACTCTTGTAGCTCTGTAATCAACACTGTTTTCTCGGAAAGAAAAACGTAAAGCTCACGCCACATATTTTTTGCCTCTAAAAAAACTCTACCGCCTGCGTGCTATTCTATCTTTCCATTCTCGATCATTGTATCTATCGAAACCCCTACTATATACCAACTCTCTCTTTCTAACAAATTCATTAAATCGGCTTCTTTCAATTCCCACTTCACATTCTCCTACATTAACTCCTAAAAATCCAATCTTTTTTTTTTCCAGTTGCAGAGGCGGCAGCCATGAGAGAGAGAGGCAAAGCTGTCGAAGCTTTCAGCAATGAGATTTCCGAATTCAACTACTCGGCTGCATCAGAACTTCCGTGTAGAAAACACCCAAACTCAACGTCGGTCGGAATCTGCGCTCACTGTCTGAAAGAGAGGCTGGTGAAGCTGGTCTGCTCGGAATGCGGCGAGCAGCGCCTCTCTTCCTGTTCTTGCTCCGACGTCTCCTCCTCGTACCGGAATTCGTGCAGTACGATGGAAGTCGGGAGTGTCGGGAGGGTCTCATTTCTGATAGAGAACGAGAAGAGCGACCAAATTCCGAAGCCTAAAAGAGGTGAAGAGAGATCGGAGCAAGTCATATTTCTGCGGCGGAGCAGCAGCAGCTGCGTCGAGGTGAAGAAAACCAACGGCTTTTGGCGGATCAAGAGGCTGTTCAGGAAGAAGCGAAGCAGAGGGTGTCAGAAAAACGGCGAATTTTGCGACGACAAGAGTGAGATTTGGGTTTCCGACGTCATGGGCGTTTCGCGGTCGCGATCGCTCTGCAGCTTCAGAGGAGGCGGCGGCGGCGGCGGCCACAACGATCTCGATGAAGGGAGCGACTGCGCGCTGTCTAGCGCCAAGATTTCCGATGTGACGAGCGGGATCTTTCTCGATTCCGACAGGCAGTTCGGATTCTTCAATGATTCGGAGCCGCGGAGGAGCGGGTTTCGAGGGATGTTCGATGCTGAAAATGGCGCCAACAGGAGAATTGGCGGGATTGAGTTTGATAGGGCGTATAGTGTTCCGAACCGGAGCGTTTTTCCGGCGAAGGAGAGCGATTTCAATGCGATGGATGAGTCCGCTTTCATCGACTTGAAGCTCGATTTGTCGGTGGAATCAAAGGAGGCCTTCTGCGGCGGTAGAATCAGCGGCGCCTCCGATCACGGCGGCTGCAGGAATGAGGGGTTTGAGAATGTGGGGGCCACTTTTGCAAATTTGAAAAGTGATGGGGGCTCTTGCAGGATTACGGTGAATGAGAGAGGGTTGAAACGAGGGGGGAAGAGCCATAAGGTTTGGAAATGGATATTTAAGTATCATCCTGCAAATAAGAAGGAAGAAGATGATGTTGTGAAATCTTGAAATTTATGATTTAATTAGTTTCAAGAATTGTTGTTAGTGAGAGAGAGAGAGAGAGAGAGAGAGAGAGAGAGAGTTCATCAGTTGCTGAGTAAATAGAAAGTATTTCTGCTGTCTTAATTTTCTTGTGTTATTAGCCTCTTTTGATTTCATTTCGTGTCTCGTACACTTGGTTTGTATTGGTAAAATGCGTAATTTTAAAATCGTAAATTTTGTTAATATCATCTAATTTAAGCATCCGAGTAATTAAGCTTTCAAGAATTAATATAAACATGATAATTTATTGATAATTGATGTAATTAAGGGCAATCAGCAAATCGAGAGAGGAAGTTAAGACATGAGACATTTTGATGAAGCGGATTGGTTGAAACTTGAAAGACAATAAGAAACAAAAAAAGTATTTTAATACCTACATTTTGCACATCCTTTTAATAATAACTCATTTTTTTAAAATTAACAAAAAATTACCAATTTTCAATTTTTTTGCAAATTTAATATCTGGTCAATTTCATGGCTTAAAAATCATACGTAATTAATTATATTTTAATATTTATTAATAGAAGGATTTGTTGTTATGTGTCTAGAGAAATAGAAATATTAAAAATACAATCACGTATGATTTTCAAATTGAAAAATTAATAAATTGTTAAATTTAAAAAAATTTGAAAAAGTGAATATTGTTTTATTAATTTTAAAAAAAGAGCTATTTTTTTAAATTCTAAATATACGTATTAAAGTAAAATTTACCTTTTTTCTATATATCATTTTCCCCCCTTTTATTCGGACACAATGTCTAAATTATATCTAAATAACATGATGATGGTATACCGCAACAAAGATTTAGGCTTTTATTTATTTTTTCTATTTTTAAATAAATTACAAGAGAGATAAATTAGAAAAAGAAAAAAAAAGAAAAAGAAAAAGGGAAAGAGCGTTACGAAATTTGACCAGAGCAGAGCAGTCTTGCCAAAACCCTAGAGCCTATAAAAGACCCCCAATTACAAAACCCAGTGTCTGAAACTCCCTCCATTTTGCCGCGTTTATCGCCACCAAAACACGCACAATTGGGTGTAAGCTATACAAACATATACACACACTTTCTCTCTTTATATATACTCCTACATATGCTAATGGATCAAGATCAGCAATGGCTAATCAATTGTTTGAACGCCTCTCTCGATCCCAACCATCAAGTTCGAAATTTCGCCGAGACTTCACTCCAGCAAGCATCGATTCAGCCTGGTGATTGAGACAATAATTTCTCATAATTGAGCTTTTGTTGTTCTTGTTACTTTTTCTTGGGTGGAATTTTGTTTTTATTTGGCATGATTTAAGTTTTGATTTTCAATTATAATTTGGTTTTGAGGAATTGCATTTTCAGTATATGATTTTGTCGTAGGGTAATGCTGAAGTCTTATGCATAATGTACGTATTTTTTATTGTTTTTTGGTGAATGTGGTTCAGTATTTTTTTTTGGTTATGAGGTTGATTTTTAGTGTACCATTCCCGCCCTGTAAACAAGATACGGACTTTACTGATAAATTAATCTGCCATTGAATTAGTCTTTGGATAAATTCATGATTTTTAGAGACGTAAGAATCTGTATCTTTTTTATGTATAATTGGACCAACGGTTGCACATCCTCGGTGAACTGGCATAGTTTTGCTATGTCATTGAAGCAACTTTTGTGTTTTGTTGTTTTTGGTTATGTTATTTGTTATCCTACAGTACAATATGTGGGGGAACTGATTCCGTGTGTTCTTTTAAATTGAAGGTTATGGTGTTGCTTTAGCTCGAGTTGCTGCAAACCGGGAACTTCCCTTTGGACTGAGGCAGATATCCTTCATGTTACAATATATTTTTGATAGAATTTCTTTATTTTCTGTTCTATAAATGGATACTCTTGTGTGTTTCATTTTGCTTCACTTCCTTTTATTATACACCTTGTGGGATTAACATGTATTTACCTAGCAGCAGTATTGCTGAAGCAATATATTAAGAAACACTGGAATGAGGATGAGGAAGGCTTCAAGCATCCTGTTGTTGCAAGCAATGAGAAGGTTTGAACCCCAAATTTAATTTTTGAATGCATTTAAATTATTATAGATTTGAAGGTATGTTGCCAGTTACCACACTGGACTGAAGGTTGTCCCTTCAAGTTCTGCATTCAAAAGTGCCACCTTGGCTCAAGTGGAAGTCCTTTTTGTTTTTGTTGTTGTTGCTCCCTCTAAAATATTTTGGGCCACCATCATATTCTATTATTGTATGTAGCTTAGAACTTTGGATGTTAAGTTTTCTGCTGAACTAATGATGCATTAAAAAAACATACTCATTCATGTTTCCTCAGCCAAGATTGGGTACTGATAGCTGCGCTACGCGTGTAGGATAAAGTTTCATAGTATTGATTGCATGATGGACACCCTAATTCTGCTATTTTATCAGGCATCTATACGAGGACTACTTCTAGCATCACTAGATGATCCAAATAAGAAGATCTGTACGGCAGTAAGTGTGGCTGTGTCAATAATTGCACAGTATGATTGGCCTGAAGACTGGCTTGAACTAGTTCCCTTCCTTTTAAGTTTGATCAATGACCAGACTAAACTTAATGCTGGTGAGTCCTTTCTATTCTATCCTTATAATGTCTATGGCACTCCTTGAGAGGGAATGTGTTTAATTGTACCTAATGCAGTGCATGGGGCTTTAAGATGCTTGGCTCTTCTTACATCAGACATGGATGATAAGATGGTTCCCAAAATTGTCCCAGTTTTGTTCCCATGCTTGTACACCATAGTATCATCTCCTCAGGTTGATCTCTCTCATTATCTCGCATGCTAGATTCATTTTACGAATTTTCTGTTGCACAACTATAAAAAAACATTAGATTGTTTGAAGCTTTTAGAAAAAGGGTAGATGTTTGGTATGATAGTAGAAATCGATCCTTACTTGCCTAATAGATGACATATGTTTTGATCATTGTAATTTATTTATTTTGCTTATTTCAGCTTCTACTGGACTTCCGCTAAAAAACTTTAACTTGCTTTGATGATAGGGGCGTTCAAGTAACAATTTTGTCCATTTCCAAGTAGATCTGGCCTCCTATTTGACACACTTATCAGTTTTTTGAGAATTTTAGTTAAGATATATAAAGTAATGAATGGATTTCACTCTTTAGCTATTAAGTGTAGTTCGCTGTTTTTCTTTACGACATTCTGGTAGCTCGACTGGATTACCATAAATTCTTTGATGCACGAGTTAATTTCGGATCATTTTTCATCTCCATGTGGATTTATATTTGCAGATATATGACAAATTTCTGAGGTCTAAAGCTATTACAATAGCTTATAATTGTATCTCTATCGTGGGGGTTATGAGTGGTGTCTATAAGGTATTTAACTATAGCTACAGGATGATTAAATACGCATAATTACTAGTCACTAGACTAACCATTTTTGTGAGACTTCTGGTAATTAGACAGAAACTAGTGCCTTGATGTTACCCATGCTCCAACCCTGGATGGAGCAATTCTCATCAATCTTGAAACTCCCAGTTCCATCTGAGGATCCTGATGATTGGAGCATCCGAATGGAGGTAGCTCTTCTTTTGTTTTGAGTTTCTTGAGCCATATGTATTCCTAATTGTTGACTTCTAAGTTCAGAAACATCTTGATACCTTCTATCAGGTGTTAAAGTGCTTGAATCAGTTTATTCAAAACTTTCCGTCCATAGTGGAAAATCATTTCGTAGGTATATCAATCAAATTCACTATTACAACTTCTGTCACTGGTTATGCTGATATATTGGTATGCTTGCCTTAATTCATCATAATTTCTGACTTAATGATGATGTTTCAGTAATTGTGGGGCCATTATGGCACACATTTGTGTCATCCTTGAAAGTGTATGAGCGATCATCTATTGAAGGTGTTGAAGATTCCTATGATGGAAGATACGATTCTGATGGTGCTGAAAAAAGCCTCGAGTCTTTTGTTATCCAGGTTAGTACATTTGTTAGTGTTCTAGTGAAGTTTCAGCATGGAGAAGTAGGAGGAAAGAGAATAACAATCAATCACTATAAAATTTTCATATTGAGGATAATTGTTACAATAAATTGTTGTATTGCTAGTGTGTTTAAGATCTAAATGTGTTATTTACCTTGTCTCTCTTGTTGGGGGTGAAATATATCTATTATTTAATTATCACACGTTTCACTGGTCTTTGGTCCCGCAGCTATTTGAATTCTTATTGACTGTTGTTGGAAGCCCAAAATTTGTGAAGGTATGCTTCAAACCATCTTTTATTTTTGTTTTTGTTTGTCTTGCTGTCCATTCATTTTCCAATTGTGATGATGTAATTTTTTTCTTCTGATGCAGGTTATCATGAACAATGTGAAAGAGTTGGTATACTATACCATTGGTTTCCTTCAAATGACGGAACAACAGGTTCTCTCTATCTAGTCGATTCAAGAATTCCATGTTTTCTTATGTTATTTCATTTATTTTTTAAAAAGATTTATATCATCACATGGTAACTACCGCTGCCTTTTCCTTAGCATTGCACTAATTTTGCACTTGCCAGTTACCATTTTCATTGTCTTGTGAAATTATTATACCCTACATAATACTTGAGAATTGGGATGTGCAATTTGTTTTCACTTGGTTTTCTAGGTAAAGAAATTCGTATGAGCTAAATTAGCTAATGTTGCACATAATCTATTTTTTGTGGTGGAAGAAACTAATTTTGATTGGTTTGTCATTGAGAAATTTATTAAGTAATTTTTTCTCTTTTCTATTTTACTTCTCATAATCTTTTCAATGCGCGACTTTGATGTAGGTTCATACCTGGTCGCTGGATGCTAACCAGTATGTTGCTGATGAGGATGACAATACTTACAATTGCCGTGTATCTGGTAAATAGTTTCTGCAACTCTGGAGGTTGTCAGTTCATTGCTTCTTCTGTAGCTCACAGCCTTTTCGCATAATGATTGCCCTTCTATTGATTTTGTTATTTAAAAGACTTCTCTTTCTTACATGGTCTCATAATTGCAAGAACTTAGTTTTAGAGTAGCAAAGGCTGAGGTCTGCTGTGGCTGAAGTGTATTGATTATGTACTGCATTCTGCATGTTACCCTGTGCTTTGACATCTGCAGTGGCTTAAACATACTTTCCCTGATAGATATTTTCTTACAGGTGCACTGTTACTAGAAGAGATAATAACTTCTTGCGGGATGGATGGAGTAGATGCTGTAATTGACTCCATAAGAAAACGAATAAGCGAGTCCCAACATCAGAAAGAGAATGGCATTTCTGGCTGGTGGAGAGTAAGTTGAACAGTTTCAACTTCCAATAATTGAACCATTAATGCCATTCTATGAGTAGTAGAAGCATCATAAATGCTGAATAGGCTTGAAGCACTACATCCAGTAATAATAATATAAAATAAAAATAAAGAGAAAAAAAGAGTAAAATAAAGAGAAGCTACCCCAGCCCAATTGATGGTGGTGAACTTTCTATATTGAGACCATACATATTTTACTTGCTCAGGGCATATGACTTACCAAATGGATATGCATGATTACTTGTAAATTGTAATCGGTTCTCTTTAGCTCTCACTACTTCTAAAAAGTTAGCTTTGTTCTTATTCCAGCAATTGCACCAGGAAGTCTCTTCTCATAATAACGTTAGACATTATTGACTAATGCAATTCTATTACCATGTGTAAAGTAACTTGTGACTTGTTTGTTGCTTGTGGTCTTCTTAAATAAACCCCTTATCACGTGATGACAGTTAAGAGAGGCTACCCTGTTTGCTTTGGCTTCAGTGTCCGAGCAGCTGCTTCAAGTGGAGGTCTGTCATCATTTATATTTGTATAATAAAAGTATGGATACTATTTCATGGTATCTATTGTATGCAGGCTCTCTATAATGATATTTGAGGTGTATGTTAGGTTTCTGCACCCACAGTAGGAAGTATGCTAGAGCAAATTTTAACTGATGACATGGCAACAGGTGAGACAATTTCTATTGAAAGCTTACACCATATCAGTTCTAGCTTTCAAATTTTGGGTTTCTGTTGTGGAACCATCTATGCTTTTACTTGCTACTGAAATCTTCTTGCTTATTTTTACAGGCGTGCATGATTACCCCTTTCTTCATGCCCGGTTATTCTCATCTGTTGCAAAGTTATCATCTGTGGTATTACTTAGCAACCTTCTCCTTTGTCCTTCATCCTCCCAACAAGCACTTTCATGTTCTCTGTAAAGATGTTATTTGGTTTCATAATTTGTGCAGATGAATGACCAAGTAACAGAGCATTTCTTATATGCTGCTATTAAGACAGTTGGCATGGATGTGTAAGAACTTGACTTGGGATATTTCATTTCATAAATTTCAATAGTGTGTTACTCCTATTCCTTTGTACAGGCCCCCACCTGTGAAAGTTGGTGCATGTCGAGCTCTATCCCAACTTCTTCCTGATGCTACCAGAGGAATTATCCAAAATCATGCGTTGGATTTATTCTCTTCACTTGTAGATCTTCTTAAAAATGTGAGATGACACCTAACCTTTTCAGCTCGAAAGTTTTCTTATTGTTCATAGTTTTTTGATATTTCTATCCTGCTTTGTAGGCATCTGAAGAGACTATGCACCTAGTACTTGAAACTTTACAAGCAACTATTAAGGCTGGTCAGTTCAATTGGAATAATATTTAACTTCATATTGATGTTGAGCTACTTTTCACTTGGATGCCTATGACGTTTTCTAACCTCATTCTTCTTCATTATGAACTGAGGAGTGAGGTCTGGTTTTGTCTTGTAGGTCATGAAATTTCAGCCTCAATAGAGCCAGTTATCTCTCCTATTATCCTTAACATGTGGGCTTCTCATGTTTCTGACCCTTTCATCAGTATTGATGCTCTAGAGGTTTTGGAGGTAACTATGTTATTTACTTCTTTATCCTTCTCTGTTTGTGGTGTTAGTAGAGTCCAATATGTTATGCATAATAATCCAAACATTTTGTGAGTTGAAGCTGTATTTTTTTTACTTGAATGCAACTAGATGGATTGTAATAATACTGCGGGAGTTTTCCACATGCTGAGAGTTGCATAATAATATAAGCTTATTTTAGTGGTTCTTTCCCCTTGCAAGACCTTTTTAAAGTCCTGCATGATTTTGCTTGAATTGGGTACATGGTGCCTCAATTTCTTTTTCTGGATTTGTTAGGCAAGTACATTTATTGCTAGGACTGTAAATGAACCAAATTGTTCGCGAGCTAGTCGGGTATTGGTTCCAAAAAGCTCGATCAAAATTCGATTGTTTATTAAACGAACTGAATTCGAGTTTTTTTTCAAGCTCGACAAATTTTCAAGCGGAGCTCGATCTTAGGGGTGTTTGGCTCGTGAAGCTCGCGAGTAGTTTGAGTTTAGGCATAAACAAGCCTACTCGCGAGTAGTTCGCAAACTTTTTATTATTGAGCATAAGTTATTGCTATATGTTTGCTGTGTGCTGTATCTCAGAACATGTGTTTGTGGAGAGTCTGAGTATGCACGTGTGACTGTTCTTGACTGAAACTGCCGTGACAATGCTTGAATGCTTTCCCGAAGGCCTGCAAAGCTGTTTTTGGATATTCTCTGCTTATCTTATTTTATTTTATTTTGTTTTATCTTTTCCAGTAGAGGATTGACTACTGAGTTTCTCTGTTGTTTCACGGTAGTGGTTGTCTATTTGGATAGGGTGATGTTTGGCTGATGCAACTCTATTTGGATTACGATGCTGTTATTATGCATTCTAAAAAAATACCAGCTATGAATACTTGTTTTTCTCATGATTAACAACTTCAAAATGATGTGAAATGAAAATGTCCAAGCTCAGTGTTTTTGACTAATGGATTGTTTACCACTTCCTCTTTTCTGTTCTTTCAGGCAATAAAAAACTCTCCTGGATGTATTCATCCTCTGGTTTCTCGAGTTTTACCATATATTGGGCCAATCCTCAGTAATGTATGCATCCTATATTCATTGCTAAGAGAACAGAAATATATAGCAGCTCCATTTGCCTTAGTTTTCTTATTATATTGTTTACATTTCTCAGCCACAACAACAACCTGAAGGCTTAGTTGCTGGTTCTTTGGATCTTGTTACAATGTTAGTGAAGGTAACTGCCCTGTTGTTGGAGTGCATTTATATTTGAAAATGTGACTGCATGTGATTGGAAATGTTGTTCTGATATTGATTATTCATTTTGCAGAATGCTCCTACTGACGTGGTAAAAGCTGCATATCAAGTTTCCTTTGAATCTGTTGTTAGACTAGTCCTACAGAGTAATGACCATGGCGAGATGCAGGTTTCCAGTGTTTTCTCTCAGTTAAAGTTCCTATAAATGATCATGTTATATGCACTCTTGAGAGGTTGCATTTGCTGGTAAAACGTAAAATAATAGCATTTTTTTTTACATATATCAGAATGCAACCCAATGCTTGGCTGCTCTTGTTGCTGGTGGGAAACAAGATATGCTTGCTTGGTGTGGAGATCCTGGATTTACAATGAGAAGTTTACTTGATGTAGCCTCAAGGTGATGCACTCATCTAGCTCTTAGTGATTATTATGCTTTTGCCTGGGTCATATCTTGTAGTACCAGTTGAAATTATCTTTATCAACAGCACAAAGCTTTTTTTCATTCTGCCATTGCCTTAGTAGAAGATAGCTAGGCAATTAAGAAAGCTCAAACAGTGTACCAGCATATCCCTTAATATTTCTGTCTCTCTCATGCCCTCACATAAGATAATTAGAGAAGCCTCAGTAGGTGGTTCTCAAGAAATCGTTTCCGAGACTTTGTAGAAGCCTTATTCCAGTATGTTATGGAGACCCCTTATACTGCATCCTTTCAGAGAAATTAGATTCGCTTCCATCTTGGGCGGACGTAGATTGTTGATACTTTATGTATCTTTCACTGTTATGTTTAGATTATTTTGAGCTGTATTTGTGCATTATGGTATAAAATTAATCCAACCCCAGCATGATGGTCTTTTTCATTCAGGCTTCTGGACCCCGATTTGGAAAGCTCTGGATCACTTTTTGTTGGTAGCTATATTTTACAACTCATTTTGCATCTGCCTACACAAATGGCTCAGCATATCAGAGATCTCGTGACCGCACTTATCAGACGCATGCAATCTTCTCAAATTGCGGGATTGAAAAGTTCATTGCTCCTAATATTTGCTAGATTGGTTAGCTTCAAATTATATTTTCAAAGATTTCTCTGAGAATGATCTGTCGTGCTTAAATGTGTGCCATGTACTTTATCGCTTTTGATAATTATCTTAGATAGAAAAACTTGATTTTGCATTTTTCAAGTATTAGCTTTATGTAGAGCTTACTTTTATCAAGAACAATTGAATCAAATTGAAGATTGCATCTAGAAACATGAAAATTAAATCATAAGATTTGCTTCTTTTATGCTTGTCTCGACTGTAGATACAGTTATGTGGAAAAGTTCCTATTTGAGCCATTCAATTGCTGAAGCTCACAACCATGATAAGCGACGAATTCATATTTATGCACTATCAATGTTGCTATTAAATGAGAGAATAACAAACTGCAAATGACTTTTCTTAATAAACTTTGGAAAGCATTAAACCGCGTGCTTAGTTGTTGTTACATTCTAATTGCAACAATTGCTGATTATGTCAGTGGTTTGGTAAAATTCTTAACAGTTAATAATTCTCTGATGCAGGTCCACATGAGTGTACCTCATGTAGAACAATTTATTGATTTGCTGATTTCAATCCCAGCTGAAGGTCATCGAAATTCCTTTGCTTATCTTATGTGTGAATGGACCAAACACCAAGGTAAGTAGCGTTGGGGTTAATTCTGATGGCTGATTAATTATCTGCGTATAATGTACTTCATGAAAATGAATTTAATGAACTTTCAGAAAGAAAATTTTAGGATCAAGTCATTTAATGTGCCTTAATGGATTTTGTTGTGTGTGCTCTCGATTGAACTTTAGAAATCATAAGAATGAACATATTCAGCCCTGCTCTCGAATGTTAGCACTGACTGATTCTGGTAAAACTCACTCGTGATCTTTAACCAGAGTAGTGATGTACCAGCTGATCAGTTTATCAGATGAATAAACTCAGCTAATCTTTGTTGCATTATTCATTGTTGGTGTTACCTAAAGAATGCATAATACAATTTTTTTGCATAATTGTTTTTCCCATTAAGTCTGGTCTCAGTTTTGGTGGTTAGTTATATGTAACAACTAACAAATGATGTATTCGACCGATTATAATCCAGGTGAAGTTCAAGGAGCCTACCAAATTAAAGTAACGACTAGTGCTTTGGCTTTGTTACTCTTGACGAGGCATGCTGAATTGGGGAATGTCAATGTTCAAGGCCATCTTATCAAGGTTGAATTTTACTTCTCATTTCATTATGCATTTCTCACCCTTCATTTAACTAACCTGTTTTATGAATTATACAGTCTCAAGCAGGGATAACCACCCGCTCGCGAGCTAAGATGATGCCAGATCAATGGACAGAGACACTGCTTCCTGCTAAGGTATATATTAAAAAATGAACCATAGACCCAAAAAATATGTTTCTGATTCATGAACAGTAGCTGTTGTTCATAACTTCTCTGTATTGATTTTATTTTGCCATGTTTCCTTGAAGCTTTTACAGCTTCCCATTGTAGTTTAAATTACTAAGGGAGATCCTAGTAATAGATGAGGATGAATTGAATCAACTGATTTTGCCTCTGAATCCAATACAAGCACTTTGATTAAAACCTTTCTGGGGGAGCTTGAGAGAGAAGCATCATACGTGATAAGTAACAAAAATTGGAATAACGAGATCCAAGAAATCAAGGAAGTAAAAGTTGCCTTGGTGTTTTTAAGTAATGCAATAGCAGTACTTGCTAAAAACCTGAGTGATATTTTGAGAGGGCATAGTTGCATTTTTTATAATTGCCTTACCTTTAAAGACAAGAAAGGGATCAGATAGTGGCTAATATACAGATGCATGTTCGTTGTATTAAAGCTCTATTTTTATTTTATATTCTCACATGCTTTCCTGGAACGATAGATTCTGGCTTTATTGGCGGATACGTTATTGGAAGTCCGGGAACAAGTAGATGGGGATGATGAGGTAGCTACAATCATTTTTTACATTTCTATATATTATGATGTCAACTACGAGCTGGAATCAGAACATTTTTGTCAATTCATCTCGCAGGATAGTGATTGGGAAGAAGCTCAGAATGGAGATGCTGGTGACGAGGAGGATTACCTATATTCTGCTGCTGCTACATCACATGGCAGACCTACTTATGCATATTTAGATGCCATGGCAAAGGCTTTCAATAAGGTTCACTCTTGCTGACATTTCACAGTTTTCCAAACTGCGCTATTTTTCACTCCACTTGCTGGAAATTCATGGTTTTGTACTTGGTTAAGGACGAAGAAGATGATGATGATGAAGATGATCTTCTTAGCAGCACCGATCCCCTAAATGAGGTATCTCATCGATGCGGTATACTATCTTCTGCATAACACAGCCACATTCAATGCTAACATAATTTTCTCGCAGATAAATTTGGTTAACTATCTCGTTGAATCCTTGGCGAAGTTGGCTGAGAGCGATGGACCATTTTTCCAACATCTTTTCCAGGTTTAGTTAAAATCCCTTAAAAGTCTGGTAATTTTTTAATCTGGTTTTGTACTGTTCCAGCAGCTTATTCGAGTTTCGATTTCGAATGCAGAGTTTAACCAAGCCTCAGCAAAATGCTGTTGAATTGGTTTTGAGACCACGAGTAATATGATTGTTGTTCAAGGTACATTTTTCCCCAGTGTGAATGCTTCATTTTTTTTATAACTTTCAACTCATTTCAAAACGTTGAGTGCTCCGGGATTGAAAGCGAGGGTTTTTTCTATCTGAATCGCCATTTCCCTATATGAAAACAGGGCTGCAGTGAAAATGTTCTTACCTGTAAATTGATTGTGTTGTGTTGTAGAAAACAAATAATTTTGGAATTATTCACTCGATTAATTTGTATTCTCTAATCTTTCCGCATTTTCTGATGGAATTTGGTGTTTCATCATGTAGCCAGTAATTTACTGGAAGTGTAAAATGGTTTTGATTTTTATGTTTAAAATCTTTCTTCACAGTTCCTTTTCACCCCCTCTTCTTTATTCTTCTTTGAATAAAAAAAATCAAATTCAATGAGGAAATGACTTGATTGAGTGTCTACGTGTTTAGGGGAATGATTATATATATCGATTGCATGTTTTTATTTCAATCATGCGTTCTTACTTCTTATTGATCGATTTAGTGCCTTTAAATTAATATTTCTGCCGCAGTGGTAAGGGGTGCCGGGAAATTTCGTGTATTCCTTTTATCACATTGTTCAAATGAAGTGGATTATTTGGTAACGTTGTTTCGGTAACTTAGAAAACATATTTGGTTTTCGAAAATGATAAATAATATACTTCTTTATACATACACAATGTGGTCCCGTACAACAAATTTTTAATCATGTTCCGCACCCCTAGTATGATTTTATTTCACCATCTTTTCTCTTGTTTTAATTGACCCATTTTCTATTTTGCTTTTTGGGGATTTATTATTATTATTATTATTATTATTATTATTATTATTATTATTATTATTATTATTATTATTGTGGAGTGTTTAAATTACAATGAGAAAAACCATCTATTACAAAAAAGGAGGTTACACCATTTGATGTTTCAAATGATGCTGTTTTGTTTTAACTTTTATTATCATATATTAATGTGCACCATATTATATGTAGGGTTGGTAATTTTTGACGTGACACGATAGCATGACACGAACACGCACGAAATTAATGGGTTAGTGTTTAGTCTTATCGTATTCGTGTCCTTATCGTGTCAACATGATAAGGAAATGAAATTTTCATGTTGTGTTCGTGTCGGATTCGTGTAACCCGTTAATATTATGTAAATACATAAATAAATATATTAATTATATATAATAATTTCACATATTTATTTAATCTAAAATTTTAGTTAAAATTCACTTATTTAATTTAAAATTTGTATATTTAAATTAAAATTTTAATTTAATATATACTAATAGTTATTTTATACCGTGTCGTTGTCGTGTTCGTGTTATTATCGTGTCTCTTTAGTGTCGTGTCGACATGATAATAAATTGTGTTTTTCGTGTTTGTGCCGTGTCCTTGTTTGTACATAACGGATTGTGTTCATGTTCGTGTTGAACATATTCTTAACGAGCCGTGTTCGTGTTTGGACTTATCGTATCGTGTCGTTATCGTGTGGACCCGTTAACAACCCGACATGCAAGAATTGCCACCCCTAATCATATGTGTAGTTTTATTATCATACATACATGAAAGAATGGAGAAATATGTGGGTTACTTTTATATTAGTACCTAATGTTTGTTTTACACTGTTATCCCAAAGTTTAAAAAGTAATACAGTAGTGCTCAATGTTTGCATATTTAACACTTGGGGGAGACTTGTGTGAGATCGTCTAACGGGTCTCTTACGTTAGACGGATCTCCCCTGACCCGACCCGGTTACGACCCGACCCGATCATATATATATTAAAAAAAAAAATCAGAATTTTTCTCTCCCAGCTCGCGGCCTCGCTCCCTCCTAGCTGATCTAGGTTTTCTCCATCACCTCACGGCGGCAATACGTTTTTTCCGTCCAGCTTGCCGCCGCAACGACGTTTCCCCCATCCAGATCGCCGCGCCACCTAGCTTTCCCGTCGAGCTCGCGGCGGTGCAAATAATTTCTCCCTCCGGCGAATTCAATGGATAATTTCAGAAAATTATGTAATCTTCCTATCGGTGGAATTCCGATTAATTCCGGCGACGAAACAATACAAACGACCGGTATGTGTTATTATTTTAGAAGATTTTAAATTTTGTATGAATTTTTAACCAATTATTAGGCATATTAAATTTTGCATTCAAACTGATCGATAAAATGCTACTATGAACTGATTCATTAAACTTTTGGTTTAGTAATCTATTAGTGTTGTACAAATTCTAAAAGTGATTTAAATTTTCTAAATTTCAGATATTGTTATACTTGATAATGAAGACAATGTTGAAGATGTAGAAAAAACATCTATCAACGAGGATGAATCTGTTATGTTGCAAATTGAGAGTAAGTAGTACTTTAGTTGTATTCTTTGATTTTGTAAAAAATCAACTACAAAATGTGTTTCGTAAATTAGTATACTTCTGTTATATTTAGTGATACTTTCTATGGTGATAGTAATCCTAATTTATTTGTTACTGATATATTGTTATCTCTTATTGCATAAATCAAGAAAAGTGTGTGTCACACGCATATATTGACTTTTGAACAATCGTGATACTTCTATGGTGTTTAATGATACTTGCTCTCATTGTAGTAATCCTAATCCTTTGCCACATATTATTGATATTTTACAACTGTTTCACTTAAAAAATAATTATATACAGTAGTGATACTTCTATGGTATTTAGTGATATTTTCTCTGATGATAGTAATCCTTCGCTAGGTATTATTGATATTCTGCAACTGTTTCACTTAATAAATAATTATCATTCACTCGATAGTAATGATACACCAACAATATGTTTTTATACCCCACTAGTACTTATTGACACTATTTTATTTGTTATTAATATGTTGTAGGTGATTCTTTTGATGTAAGAGGTTGCCTTCTTGGTTTGAAAAGGAAGAAAATTGATGATATATATGACTTATATTGTAGTCATGCTCTTAAAAATGGGTTTAGTGTTAGGAAATCCACAACAAGAACTGAAAATGGAAGTGTAGTTGAGAAATACTTTTTGTTTTCTTGTGAGGGATCCAAAAAATCTAACACTTCTACCTCAAGAAAGGTAAATCTCACACGCACAGGTTGTAAGGCATATTTAAAAACAAAGATCAATCATGATAGTTTATTTGAAGTTATTGAGCATAATCTCATGCACAATCACACACTTACAAGAAGAGAATGGAGCCATATGCACCGTTCGCACAGATCAATAAACTCTGAGAAGGGTGTTGTGATTGAGGGCATGCTCACATCAGGGATAAGAGCTACAGATTCTTTCCGATACATGACTCATGATGCGGGAGGAGAGGATTGTGTTGGTCACACGTTAAAGGATCATTTAAACTATGTCAACTGGTTGAAGATGAGTATTATTGAAGGAGGAGATGCTCAAACACTCATTGATGAAATGCATGCACAAGGTGTTGAAAATAAAGATTTTTTCTTTAGAGTCAAGTTAGATGATGAAGGGAGATTGTCAAATGTTTTTTGGAGAGATGCCATGATGAAAGAGGACTATATGATAAACGGTGATGTAGTTGTATTTGACACAATATACCGTACAAACAAGTATAACCTCATTTGTGCACCATTTGTAGGGATCAATAATCATTGGGAAAATGTGTAGTTTGGATGTGCATTCATATCGGATGAGAGGATTGATTCATTTCTATGGCTCTTTGAAGTTTTTAAGAAATCAATGGAGGGGAAATGTCCTATATCAATATTTACCGATTAAGACCTAGCTATTGGTACTGCAATAGAACAGGTATATTTCTCTATTTTATCATAATTCACTTATATGAATCTTTTATTTGAGATGTCATCTGCTGGTACAAGTTTAAGTGTTAATGGTACTTCGAGAATAGTTAATAGCACTTACATCATATCTAGTGATCCTTTACTGTATATAAATTTTTCAGTTAATTTTTTTTATTCAATGCAGATTTTTCCTGATACAAGACACCGGTTATGCTTGTGGCATTTGTACCAAAATGCAATAAGCCGGTTTAGGAATTTGAAAGCGAACAATTCCTTCATTAATGAATTTCAAAAATGCTTGTCCGGATGCACAAATAGAGAAGAATTTGAAGATTGCTGGAGCTCTATGATATCAACATATCATTTGGAGGACAACTCGTGGTTTTCCAGACTCTATTCGCTCAAGGAGAAGTGGTGCACCGGCTTGAACAAGGACTTTTTCTCTGCTGGAATTTTATCATCCCAAAGAAGTGAAAGCACAAATAGTGCAATTGGATTCAATGCAAGGAAGTCAACAAGTTTGACAGAATTTTATGATATTTTCAGAAGAACAGTCCAATCTTGGAGGAGAAATGAAGCATCTGATGAATTCCAATGCTCAAGAGCACAAGCTACATCGTTTATGCCGTTGACTGGACTTCTCAAGCATGCTTCAGAGGTATATACATTGACTCTCTTTACTGATTTTGAAGCTGAATTTTTGAAGTGTATATCCTTGAATTGTGAAGTCATTCACTCTGATGAAATACTACTATTCTATAATGTCAAGGATGATGGGGGGATTACAGTTCATAATGCCAGTTTTAGTGAACTTGATAAGTTCATAGTCTGCTTGTGTAAAAGATTTAAAGCTTGTGGGTTGTTATGTTCTCATATCCTTAGAATACTTCATATGCATTCAATAGTTGAGATACCTGAGCTTTATATTAATAAAAGATGGACAAAAATGGTGAAAGGTCATTTGTGGGATAAATTTAGAAGTGGAGCTGAGCAACCTGTCCAGATTACAGATTCTATTTCTTGGAGAAATCATATGATGAGAAAGTACTATGCTACTGTTATGAAAGTCAAAGATAATGAAGAGGGAAGAAAGATACTTGAAGAAGAGCATAACAAGGTTGTAGCATATGTTGAAGACCTGCTGAGTACAGTGCCTTCTGTGGCGGATACGGATGTTTCAAGCTCTTCTATTGCAATATTGGATCCTGCACGTTCAACCACAAAGGGTAGGAGAAAAAGAGTCAAAGGGCATCTTCAAAAAAAAAAAAGAATACAAGTAGCAGTTCAATTTCAAAGGAGTTTGGGTCCAAAACCCCTAATCCCAGATTGTTTTGAGAATGTATTTAGATTGTTTTTGAGAAATGTACCCCAAATTATATTATTGAAACTGTGATTATCAAATAGTGTTACTTCACGGATGCTTAGTGATACTTTATTCATCAGTATTGATACTGTGATTTTTCTTCATCATATAACTTGTCATTTTAGGTCCAAAACCCGTAATCCCAGATTGTTTTGAGAAATTTACCCCAGATTATATTATTGAAACTGTGATTATAAAATAGTGTTACTTCATGGATGCTTAGTGATACTTAATTCATAAGTATTGATACTGTGATTTTCTTCATCATATAACTTGTGATTTTAGGTCCAAAACTCGTAATCCCAGATTGTTTTGATAATTTCTTCAGATTGTTTTGAGAAATGTACCCCACATTATATTATTGAAACTGTGATTATCAAATAGTGTTACTTCACGGATTCTTAGTGATACTTTATTCATAAGTATTGATACTGTGATTTTCTTCATCATATAACTTGTGATTTTAGGTCCAAAACCCGTAATCCCAGATTGTTTTGATAATTTATTCAGATTGTTTTGAGAAATGTACCCCACATTATATTATTGAAACTGTGATTATCAAATAGTGTTACTTCACGGATTCTTAGTGATACTTTATTCATCAGTATTGATACTGTGATTTTCTTCATCATATAACTTGTGATTTTTGATCCAAAACCCGTAATCCCAGATTGTTTTGAGAATTTATTCAGATTCTTTTTAGAAATGTACCCCAGATTATATTATTGAAACTGTGATTATAAAATAGTTTTACTTCATGGATGTTTAGTGATACTTTATTCATAAGTATTGATACTGTGATTTATACTTAATGGTATTCATAGTCATACTTTCTTGAATCACTAATGATACATCACAGATAATTTATGTGATGTATCATTAGTCATGCAAAGGAAAATAACAAAACATCAAGCCAGTTACGAGGGCAAATATTAAAAAGTAACCAAACACTAAATTGTTCATACTAGCTGTTCAAACTAACACATGTTAAATTCCCACCCCTCAACATTTCAAAATTTCAAATCCAAAAACCAACACATATTCATTACAAAAACTAACCAAACATCCAAAAGATTAGCCTAGCAGGTTAGAGTATCCACACATCCTATATCCAGCAACCAACTACATTCATACACCAACACCACCAGCAACTTCTAATTGTTTATATTTCTTGTTATTCTTAATGATTTTAAGAGCATCATTTTGAATCTTTTTTCTCAAACCATTTAGAGGTGAAAGCAAAATCCTTGCAGCATATCAGGCTCTCAATCTCCTTCTTCCATCAAGCTGCAATACAAAAAATTGTGTCACATTACCAAAAAATATTAAAACTGCATTTAAATTTCAATTACATAATTCCATATATACCTTAGACAACTCCAAACTCTCATAAGGAGCACCAAGGAAGTTTTCCATTTGGTGCATGATATAAATTGCACAATCAATGTTTCGACCAGTTCTATTCCAATTGAAAGCTGGGAATTCAACACCATATAACTCGAAATCTACACATTTTGGATGATTGATCTGATTCAGGAAAACCCCCATCTGTTCACACTGCACAAGATAAATATTTCATCAATTTATGCAGTCAAGTATCACTAAGCAAAACTAAGAGTACCACTAACTAAAACCAATGTATCACTATCTGCAAAATATGGAATAACTAAGATAAACCTAGTGAATGTAAAAGTATCACTAAATAAGTATCAGATATCACTAAATAATTATAAAGTATCACTAATAACTATCACCACATAATGTAAGTAACATAAAAGTATTACTATAAAATTATCAAGTATCACCATTTTAAAAATAAAGTATCACTGTTTATACACAGATCTAATAATCACCAAGTATGATATTTGCAAAAATAAAGTATCACTCAGTAACAGATAGAGTATCAGTACATAAGTGTCAAGTATCACCATTTCAGAAAAAAGTACTACTAAAGAATAGATACTTACAGCTATCTCAGCAAGCTTGAACATCACATCATCTCGATCGATCTGGGTAATTTGATTATCCAGATATTGAATTTTTTTCTCAAGAAAGTTTATCACAACAGCAACAAAATGATAAGAATGGCAGATTGGGATAAAAATCTGCAATTATAAATACAAGAAGTTAGAATTCCAAAATAACTATTTTAATTTTTTTAATATGCAAATATATTACCCTATCAACATTGTACAAATCTGACAACTGAAATTCAGTTCTTGACACCCAGAAATCCCAAACTTCTCGTATCTTTTCTTCATGCTCCTTGCCTTCAAGAACACCTGCAAGGTATACCTACAAAAAAAAAATCAATAATATGCATATGTAACTATAAGAAATAAATAAACACTTATACATCTACACAAAAGAGTTATAAGTCCTTACAGAATGTTGGGCATTGAAACAGAAGCTTTTATTCATCTTAAAAACCCTTTCTGACTTAATCATCAACAAAGCCCATGCATCAACAATAGTAATATTTATCATCTTTGTATCGTTCATCGTTCTGATCGCATCAAAATTAACAAAAATTTCCCCACGATACTCAAAAACCTGTCCATTTTTTCTGTACACATTTAAAAATGTATCATTAACAATAACTGAAGCATCACTAATATAATATTAACAAAAAATTAAAATATCACTTACCGATGACCAACCGCATCAATGAGGCAGTAGTCGACAATATCCTTCTCCTCCCTCGTCATACCAGACAGTAGCTTAGCATAGCTCAATAGAAAACGGCACCTGAACGGAAAGCCATCAGGAACAGGCCACGGTTCCCTACTCTCTGAAGTACCTTCTCCTCCAGCTTGCTCATCAATATTCAGCTGTAGATTTTCCGTGCATAGACGTCTTGAAGGAGGAGTTTGAATGAGCTCACTGCCTTTATCATCTTCCCCACCCACATTCTGCAAATCTGAATGAATAAAGTACAATTATTAACATTAAACATATAAAAAAATTAACACACATATAAAAATAATATTTAGTACAAAAAACAGAAAATAATACCAGACACTACATCGTCGATAATCTTATTTACATCCTCAGGCGGTGTAGGTGTTAGCAAATCAAACTTTGGGCATTCGAAATCTTCTTCTTCTTCAGGGTCCTTCTGTGCACGCTCTGGCTTCAACTCAACCTCGACATCTTCTGAAACTTTCTCTCCCTTCTCAGCCTTCATCTTCCAAAAGTTGTCCACAACTTCATCAATGTACTCATGCAGCTTCGAGCTTGAGAAAAACATCGAATCGGGAGATAACGAAGGTGATTCTTCTGACCCCATATTAACATGCAAATCCCTCATCTTTCCTAGCCTCTCCAGATGAACATGAGTAACCATGTTCAAATCTCTCTTCATCAGCAGCAAAGCTTCCTCCAAAGGCTGGGAAAAAAATAAAAAATACAAGTCAAGTATCACTAATAAACAGTAATACATCACTAAATAAGATAAAATATAAATCATGAACTTACATCTTTAGCAATCCTAGAAATCTCTTCATTGTCCTGCTCAGTAGCTGGGAGTTGAAATGTTATAGATCTCCCATCTACAACATATGAAGCAGGCACCTCTCGACTTGGTCCAGCTCTTGGCTCTAAGCTTGGACCTTGAACAAGCATATCACCTTCAATAACTACCCTATCATCTACCACATCTACATCCCCCTCCAACCTTAGAGCACCCTTCGTAATAGGGTAGACTCCTTCTACCCATTCACCACGACCAAAGCCCCCTGCATTTAACTCAGCACGCAATCTAGCTCTAATGGACTCTTTGTCTCAGTGCTGGATTAGGGGGAGTGTCGTAGGTGACACACGACCTTGCCATTTAAATCTATGAAAGTAAAATAGTGGCAGCACAAGATGGCAACAATTCAAGTGCCTAAGAGTCCTAGAACTATGAAACATACGAATCATATAGCACATTTTTTCCAAAACATACCCACACCAGTCGAATGAAGAGATCCTCTCAACAGACATTAGGGATCTCATCACATTCAAGTCAACTAATTCATTGGCAGTAGGAGCAAGAAAAGTTGACAAACAGTACAAAACAAACAACCTCTTAAAATCATCCCCCCCATCTCTCATCTCAAGTAACATCTTCTGCACAGAAGACACAAGCAAGTTATCCCCGATTCTATTTCTGTTCTTAAAATCAGTAAGAAAATCCTTAGTTCCATCATCGTTCCTCAATACAGGAACCCCCTCATTTCTAGGCAACATAAATAAATCATGAATGTCATCTGAGGTAATAACTAAGTTTCTATTAGCTTCAAATGACAAAACACGGCTTGCTCCATTGAAGTTCTCCACAAACCACGATATCCTCTGCCAAGACATCCTCCCAAAACCTCTCAATTGAAGCATACCAGAAAATCCAATCTCCTCTATAGCCGTTCTTTGATAATCATTCAGTTTTGGAGCAAGTGAAGATAGCCCAGCAGGCCTACACTTGGTAAAAAAAGTCCTACCACTGCAATGAAAAATACAAGGCATTAGTAATTACAAAATTTCTGGCTGTAGCATAACAATACTAATAAAAGTGAATTACCTTCCATCACACTCTTCATTTTCCTCATCAGTCTTTTTTATTAATTTCTTCTGAATAGTGATGACTAATTTTTTTTTTTGCACTTCACCAGAGCTTTTTGTCCTCTTTGTTCTCTTAGATTCATGTTTGACTTGATGTTCAGAGGAAGAATCTTCAGCATTGTTATCATCACTCTCATCACATTCCTCATCATCATGTTCACTGCAATATGAAAAATAAATTAAAACATTGAAGTATAACTAATAAATTATCCAGTAAGTACCATTAATTAGAAACAACACAAAGTAAAACAACCACTAACAAAAAGATAAAGTATTACTAATTAACATAAAAGTATCACTATTTAAAAAATAAGCATTCCTATTTACAAAAGTCAGGAATCAATAAGTCAAAACTAAAAAATGACCAAGTAAATGTAAAAGTATCACTATGTAAAAATAAGTAACAATAAGTAAAATAGTATCACTATCTAACAGAAAAGTATTACTAATTAACATAAAAGTATCACTATTTAAAAAACAAAGCATCACTACTTATAAAAAAGCCAAGAATCAGTAAGAATGTTGACTGCATACATATATATAATACCTCACTAACACAGCTTTATCCTTATGTTCTTTAGAAGATGCTTTATGCCTCTTATATGTTCGGACATCATGAACATCTGCTTCTGCATGCTCACTGCAATAAAAAAGAGATGATTTAGATAAATTAACATAATAATTTGAAACAACAAAATATGGAACAAACTGATTAAAGTACTAAAATAATAATTCGAAACACCAAAATTCATACCTTGTAGCATCATCTTTATTCTCCTCAGCTAATGATTTACCAGGTCGCTGCAACCTCTTTTTTATTCTTTCCATTAGTATAATATTTGTTCAAAAATCCAACTGCATCATTTAAATGAAACACAACGTTTAATTACCACATCATTACCTAAAAAAACAAAGTATCACTATGTAGAACTTTCAGTACCAATAACTAAACACAAAGTATCACTACCTAAAAAGCATTGAACCAAAATGTAGAAACTGCTATATGCCAATTTACAACAACAAATCCAATCCAAACCAGAAAATTGCTGTATTTGAAATCCTCAAAAGGAAAATACAAACAAATGGTCGCACGTATTAAAACAGAATGCAGAATTCAAAGCATATAATATCACTAAGTAAAAATATAAAAGTATTACTAAATAAACATAAAATATCACTAGGTAAAAATAAGTATAATAAACTGATGTAAGTATTACTAAATAACATAAAAGTATCACTAAAAATATGTCAAGTATCACTATTTAAAATAGCAACTCGATTGATAACTCCTAAACCCCAACAAATGAAGCAACCAACAAAGCATCTATAGTAAACAAAATCGAATGCCAATCTCAAATTCAAAGAAACAGAACATAAAAATATTCAATTGTTGCATACCTCTAGAAGATCGGCCATCCCATTCTCACACAGTTTGTTGAAAAAGGGAACATAAACAGTTCAAACGTAAAGTTAAGAGAAAGTTAGCAACAGAGAAATCAAATGTTAAAATCCATGTAGGGTGGTAGCAAAAGGTTGAATCCAAGGTTTGAGAGGCTTACCAACAAAATAAAATAAAACAAAAACAAATGAATTGAAGTTGAAGGGGGCGGAAGAGGGAGGCTTCATGTTTGTTTAGACTTAATTAATTTAGAGAGAGAATTGCATATACCTATAGGATTTCAGGATAAAGTTATGAGATGACTGACAAATATGATTTGCATTTCAAAACCTCAAGTTCTCTATTGAATATATAGAATGAAATGAAGAACACTCACGATTAATGCTTATTGAAAGATCAAATATGTGATATATAAATAAAAGATATGAGAGTTGTAAACTCAAAGTGGAACAGAAAGTCTGATAAACTCAAATACCAACCAAATGACTTTCTGTTTATGATGTGTTTCTGCCAATGTTTCTCAATAATTCATCTATATGCCTTACTCTAGTTGGGTTCACAAAGTGAGAACAAGTAACTGAAGCTACTGTTACATGTTTCTAATTTTTCATTCAAGAGCTATAATAGTTGCATATAGTCAAGCAGGCTGCACAGTTTAACAAAAGGAGGAAGATCTACTAACCAAATTTAGAATATACGGATGTAAATCATCGGTTGTTGCATTATGGCATTCCAGTGATCTTTTGACAATGATATATGATTGAATCTCGTCTAAACACTGACAAGCATGCAAGCCATATTAATATTATTTTCTCAACAATCATAACAATGTCAACTAATCTGAACAACGCTTGGAAGTCATAAGGAAGCCATATGACACATGACACACAACCAAAATATCAAAACCAACAAATCCAATCCAAACCAGGAAACTGCTATATGCCAATTTACACCAACAAATCCAATCCAAACCAGAAAATTGCTGTATTTTAAATCCTCAAGGAAAATACAAACAAATGGTCGCACGTATTAAAACACAATGCAGAATTCAAAGCATATAATGAAGATAAATAATTACTACAAGTAAGTTAAAAGTATACAATCTGAACAAACACATCATTACCTAAAAAAACAAAGTATCACTATGTAGAACTTTCAGTACCAATAACTAATAACAAAGTATCACTAACTAAAAAGAAAAGAACCACTATGTAGAAACTGCTATATGCCAATTTACACCAACAACCCCAATCCAAACCAGAAAATTATTGTATTTGAAATCCTCAAAAGCAAAATACAAACAAATGGTTGCACGAATCAGTAACAATTAACTTAAGAATCACTAACAATCAAATTAAGTATCACTACCAATACGCACAAATGAACCATAGCCGCACAATATTAGACTCAAATCAAGTTAGGATTGAAAGTTATTCTAACTTAAAATGCCATAAAACTCTAAAATCACAAACCCTAAATTACACTGCCCTAATTTGACAAGCATAGAAAAACTTACAATAGAATCTTCAAATCTGCGCACAGAAGCAATTTCTGATATCCAATACGACAGCAGTAGTCTGAATTTTGGTGATAATGGTGGTGGTGCTCGCAAATATTCCAGTGACTGATATTTTCAAAAAAAAATTCGATTAGGATGTGGGGGAAAAAATAAAAAGCATATAAACTGAATGAGAAGATGGAGTATATTGCAGTTTTGAAGAGAAGATGCGGTTGTGGGGGACGAATCGCCGGCGGTTGTGGGAAGAGTCGACGGAGAGAATCGCGGGAGAGAGGGCTACAACGAGCGGTTTCAAATTTTGGGGGTTTTTTTTTTTAATATATATATGACCGGGTCGGGTCGAACCCGGGTCGGGTCGGCGAGATCCGTCTAACGGAAGAGACCCGTTAGACGATCTCATACAAGTTTTTGTCTTAACACTTTTAGTATTGACAAACTAAATAATGGTGTGGATCGCCGGAAAATCTACCTGGAATTCTTTTTCGATTTTTTTAAGTGATAGAAATTATTAATCCAAAATTTGTAAACTTAAAAAAAAAGAAAAAAAAAAGAAAAGAAAAACACAATGTGAGCCTCTCATCCTCTTCTCATCTCCGACTCCATTGATTTTAAAAAATATAATCATGATATGCAAAGTTATAAAAATCATCTCCATCCTTTTTAAGACCAACTGATGGGGAAGATGATTTGCATTAAATATTTTGAAAGTGAGGCGACGCCTCTAGGTTCATGATAAACGCTCATGTGTGTGTGTGTTTTGTTTTTTTAAGTCTACACATTTCAAAATGAGGTTTTTTTGAATTAATAATTCCCATGTCATTTTTAAAAATTTGGGTTAAAATCCACGTAGGTTTTCCGAAGGTCCATTTCATTATTTGCTAAAGTGTTAATTATGTAAATATTGTGTAATAATATATGTTAATTTATAAATTTCAAGACAAAAGTGAAGATCAAATGTCGGGTAGTGTTAAAGGTGTTAATTATGCAAATATTATATACTAATGTGTTAATTTATAAATTTCGGGGTAAAAGTGAAGGTCAAACGTTAAGTACTGATGAGTAATAATTAAACCCAACAGATGTCCTTGAAAATGCATGTATTTTATAATTGGATCCTCAGATTTTTGTGTGATTCAATGAAGTCAATGAACTTTGTAATATATTATAATTGAATCCTTAAATTTTTATGTGGTTTAACAAAGTCCTTAAACTTTGTGTCATGTTATTTTATCTTCAAATGATTTAGTTCAATAAAGTTTTTGAACTCTCTGCAATACAATACTCTGTAACTGCGTCTTGATTGGTTCAATTGAGTTTTTAAAGTTCAAATCATAGTCTAATTGAATCCAATCGTAAATGAGCCATTATTACATGACATGATGATAGCAAAACACAAAGTTTGTCACTACAAAACTACATCAAATAAATTAAAAGTTTGATAGACTAATTACATCTCACTTCATTGTTCAATCAATTATACGAAACACAAATTCGAAAATCCATTACAAAACGACGTACGTTAAATTTTAAGATGTATATATTTACTCATTATTTCAAATCAAAATACAAACTAAATATAGTAGGTGAGGTCATCACCAGACTCTGGGAAGTAAGGAGGCCATGAATCCTCAAACATCTCTACTTAATTATTTGGAAACATAACAACCCTTCTTCTAACGTCTACGCATAAAATTAAACTACGAGACGAGATTCTCTATTTCAATCGTGACACTTGTGTTGCAATTTCTTTTAAGGAAATATTAAGAAACACGTACAATAATACACTATTCTGGAGCACTTCCATCTTCAGACTTCAGCGCAGCCACCACGAATCCTTATTTTCCGACGAACTAACTTCTGCAAAGCTGAAAACGAGAATTTCCCGACGACCTTCACGATCGCCGCCGTCTGATCCTCGAAGATTGGTGAGATGATTCCGGCAGAGAGGGCAGGTCCATCGCCCGTAGCCGGCCCACCTGTCGAAGCAAACTCTGTGGAAGACGTGGCTGCATTTCAGCCGTCTGATTTCGTCTCCGACGGCGATTCTACATAAGCATACGGCGCATTCGCTCGAACCCACGACGTCGTCGTTTGGATCCGAGGTGCACACTGTTTGCCTGAGACTGTGTGAGTCGATCATCTGCAGCAGTTGGGGGTTGCATGAGGAAGACGGGAATGGAGACTGGTGGAGAAGGAAATCCCAACCCCATATCACGTGGGAAAATATCACTAGCATTTTTTTGAGTATGATGACAAACATATTTCACAGCTTACAAGATATGATATGGGACGTGCATATATATATATATACACACACATATAATATGGGCATATGGCACACCACTCCAGGTGTCAGGGGATGTGTGTGTGTGTGTGTATATATATAATTATATAATATATGTTGCATGATG
Source organism: Perilla frutescens (assembly GCA_026008535.1). Classification (NCBI taxonomy): domain Eukaryota; kingdom Viridiplantae; phylum Streptophyta; class Magnoliopsida; order Lamiales; family Lamiaceae; genus Perilla; species Perilla frutescens. The sequence goes on along the minus strand of BRKX01000018.1, from coordinate 6,881,236 downwards.
TAGGTGTCTTGAGCTGACTATTTGTAGAAGAGGATAAGTAAATTTGGTTGTGATTCAATATTTAGGTAAATATAGAGGGATAGTAATTAACTTATTATTTGCAGGTTTGGGACTATAAAAAGGAAAAAAAAAATTAAAGTGAGAATAGAAGTATATACACATATAAAACATGTTGGTTGACAAATTAATGAAAAGGGCTATAGAGGCCATGTTTCACATTTTATACTTACCTCCTTCGAGTTATATATATATACACCATAGCTATCAACACAATTTTCATCATTTTTTTTTTTGTTTTTCTGTCCTAATCAACATATATATCATTAATTGATGAAATTAACACTACATATATACAGTCATGAATTAATGTTTCCAACAAAAATTTCTTACAAGTTGGGCTACCACATAGACTTCGTAATTGCATATAAAGAATCAGGACTTCCTAACATTCATTAATGTTGTTGTGTGCTATATATATATTTACACACACACACACTTTCATTTGATGACAGCACGTAGAAGTAAACCTACAATGATCTCGATGAATTATTTATTTAATATTATTGCTAGTATATACTTCCTCCATCCCAATTATATAGTCCTATTTCTCCTCGCACGTAGATTAAAAATATTTATGAAAACAAGATATTAAAGCTAAACTTCCAATAACACCCCCATTGAATATTTATGACTTTCAACATTTAAGTTGTTATTTTTTTAATTTCCAAGATTCAACAAGGGTTTATTTGCACATTACTATGAAAATTAATAGTATTTATAGTAATGGGACTATATAATTGGGACACCTCAAAATAGTAAAAGGGACTATATAATTGGGACGGAGGGAGTATATATATATACACACACACTAGCAATGTCACATGCTCGGCATGGTTTTCAAAAGAGAAGGTGACAACTTTGAGATACAACCAAAATGAAAATAGAGTAATTTTGAAAATGAATAAATTAAAAAAATTTCCAAAGGTTCATGAATGATAGAAGCTAGTACTATCAAAGATCCAAGTATATTGGAGGCCTCGTAAATTAGACATTATCTTCCTTTGGGAATCGGGATGCACTCCCTTTTCATTTCTAGAATTTTAACAATACTTAATTATTCATAGATCTATAGTAGGAAATTAAATTAATTAGTATTTGAGTCTTGATTCCGTGTATTTTCTTTGAAATTTGAAGAGTTAATGCAATAAAATGGTTTTCGAGAGGTAAACTCTACGAGAGACCACTCCTCGATTTTCAAGATTGGGAAATTAAGGCCTTGTTTGTTTTCATTTCTAAATGAAAATTTCTCATTTTTTATTATTCAAAACACTGAAAACACGTTTATTTTAATCATTTTCAATTTTAATTTTCATTTGTTCCAATCCTATATAATCTATTTAATTATATACACACACACATATATATATATATATGTTGATCTTGGAAAACAAACAAGACGTAAGTGATCTTTCAAATACATATAATTAATGAGAAAATGTAATAGAGAAAGTGAAGTGATTGGATAAGTTGCATGTGGGTGTCATATTTCACAATATACGTATATTTCACTATTATATAATACATGTCCACTGACAAAGTGAAAGACGTACGAGTTAGATTGGGTCTCTACTAATCAAATAGGATCGTGAAAATAAACCCTAACTTTTATCTAAAGAAAGATGCAAAACATGAGAAATTTTTTTTGCTTCTTAGGTAAAAGTTGAAGAATTATTTATTTTGTACCTTTTCCCCTAAATAAATAAGTATATATAATTTTAGGACTTTTGAATATTTAAACCGCGTACAAATACAAGATGAATGTGTATAGTAATAGTCAAACCGTCTTTAATTTGAAGGGGATAAAATTCATTAGATATGTCAAGATCTGTATCTAAACTGGTGCTAAAGACGATTGTATTTTATATGACGTAGACTTCGGGACCCAATCATGAAGGCAAAGAACCCAGGGATGAACATTCCAAGCCATTGAAGATCGAACTTTACGATGATTCACAAGTAAATTGCAGCGTAAAATAACCATTTCCGAGCGCGATTAAACACCAAGCTAGGGGTTCCAAATTTGCACCATATTCAAACACAAGTAAAATTTGAAAATCCATGTTCATTGGACATGGATTTGGATCTGGATACTGGCTGTTTTATATGAAAAATATGCCTGAAAATTGATTTTTGTATTTTTCATCTATTTTTTTCAAATAAACATATGCAATATGGATCTTAAATGAAAGAGTATGAAAAGAGCTTTAATTTCATATATGATTTGCGTAAATCTGATTAAAAACGAGCAAGTTATAATTGATTAAAGTTTCTACAATATTTGTACAAATATGATGACATCATTATCTATATTTTGACGGAAAGAAATTAACCCCCACTTTTGAAGTTCAATTTATTTATCAATATGCCACCACCTTTTTTAAAAGTTCAATATATTTATAAATTTATAACCGATAATCTGTTTTAATCTTAGTCATCCAAATCTATAAATGGGTGGATGAAATGAGTTCCTTGTTCCCACATGGGGAGGGCCAGCCTTCAAAGGAAAGAGGTACAGAACGCACTGGAACTCGAAAACTTGCCTTTTCCGTCAGCAATAGGACCACCCAACGCTGCGAGAGGAAAGAACCG